>OX456985.1:123430442-124030442 GCA_949752695.1 Melanostoma scalare
CGTTTTTTAGGCTACTTATTGGGAGACCACAGTAGGGTTCAGGGCCTTTGAATTGAGACTGAGAGCCAAGTCTAGCAAGTCGGTCAGCCTCTTCGTTACCCGGTACGCCTTCATGACCAGGCACCCATGAAAGAGTTATTTTATTGTGAGTAGCTAATTGAAGTAAACAAGTCAGGCAGTTCCAAACTAGTTTGGATTCGATTTTGTTCGATGACAGCGCCTTTAGTGCTGCCTGACTGTCAGAGCAGATTAGGATGCTTGATCTTCGGAGGTTTCTTCTAGTGCATTCTCTAATACAGAATTCTATAGCCATTACCTCTGCCTGAAAGATAGTAGTTGTGTTACCAAGGGATGTAGATGATTTAAAGTTGGGACCGTAAATCCCTGCACCTACACCGTTGTTTGTTTTTGAACCGTCAGTATACCAGATGTATTGGAAGTTATTTGTAAGAATTACAGGGTTCTTCCATGCTGAGCGGTTTGGAAAGATTACTTCAAAGGGGTGGTGTAACATTATGCGTTTAGGCATAAAGTCCGAGGAGTGTGCTGCAGGTATGGCTACCTGAGAGTACGACGGAACACCAGCATCAGAAATCAATACCGAACCAGCACCGAAATCACCTGGCTATACAGAAGTACGGTTTGAAGTACCTTCGTATATGCCGCCAGCGCCATTACACATGCCTACCAGCGTTACCGAGGCAACCAGAGGTTGCCTACCTACTGAACATCTACCCGACCAAGCGAGTACATCGCATGGGTTTACCCGCTCAGACAACAGAACTACGGTGAGAACTACCGGTAGTTAAAGTATGGAGCGAATTTCGCAGCGCCTTCCTCGAACACTTTTTGCCCGCCCGATACTTGTGCAAATTAGAGGATGAAATAATGCGAAGGAAGCAAGGCCCCCGTGAGAAGGTCAAAGATTTCATCCGGGGCACGCAATATTTGATTCACCGTCGTCCCCGCATAAACCTAATGGACAATATCGATCGTATATATGATAGCTTGTGCGCAGGGTATCATTTATACATAAAGAGGCGTGATTTCAGAACGCTTGAGGAGCTTATGACATTGGCAGAGGAGTACGAGTACATTCAAGGGGAAGATCGTACTTCCCGCCATGCGCTAAATTGTCCTGCGCCAGCTCTGAATCGTAACGCACCACCGCACCGTACCGTCCGCTCCCAGAAACCCGACCGGGGTTAACAGAACAACGAACGCCCCAATTTCAATCACCCTAATTCCAATAGACCGATACTCCCCGCTAGCCAATACGACCGGTCAACGCACTGCTGGAATTGTAATCAGCGTGGACACAAAAAAAGCATCTGCCAGAGGCCCTTCTGACTCTTTTGTTCCTACTGCGGTGAGGATGGGAGATTAACCGAGGACTGTGGATGCCATCCACATAGGGCCGCTGTTCAACACGAAAAACCTGGTATCAAAAACCAGGCACGTCAAAAGCACACACTTCAAGCGCCTTGACACCGACCAAAACGAAGCCGACCCCGACGACTCAAGTAAGACTTGATAGGCGGCACACACGAACAAACAGCAAGACAGCTGAACTAATCCCCAGCTACCGCCAGAAACAAAGGCAACGGAGTGCGACCAACGTTGTTTTGTGACAGCACAGGTTCATGGTCATCCCGTAAGGGCTTTGATAGACACGGGAGCCACCAAGTCATTTATTAATGAAAAGACACGCCGGTTGTTGCGCAGATTAAAGGTACACGCTCACTACTACCGCCATCGCACTTACCTCGCCAATGGAGAAGTGGTCATCAGCCAAGAGAACTTATCACTCACTATGTCTATCGCCGGCCAAGATTTGCAGGGAATAGTGACGTACATGCACCAATTAACGGAAAATGGTCATCGGTGTAGATTTGTTACACAGTGCTGACTTTCGCATGACTTTGCGAGGTCATGAAATATCATGGTCCTAGGCTACCCAAGATAACGAATGTCGCCGTGCATTGTATCAATTTGAAAACAGACCAGCCATTTAAGCAGCGGTACTACCCGAAAAACCCCGCCATGAAAAAGATTATCGACTACGAAATTGATGACTTACTCCGAGATGATAAAATCGAGCCCTCCAAAAGCCCATACAGTTCACCCATAGTGCTTGTCAAGAAGAAGACTGTCTAAGCATGACAATCATGGATGCCTATCCCTTACCCCAGATTGTGGCTATTTTAGATAAGCTGAAGCGAGCCAATTAAATAACCACCATCGACCTCAAACAAGGGTATTGGCAAATCCCTTTACACGCAGATTCCCGGGCGGCTACCGCCTTTACCGTGCCAGGGCGTGGGCTGTTCCAATGGATAGTGATGCCATGTGGGCTCAATTCCTCAGCCGCCACATTCCAGCGTATGTTGGACGGTATTATCGGTCCAGAAATGGATGAGTACGCGTTTGCATACCTAGATGACATCATAATTGTCAGTAGCACATTTGATGATCATATCTGCCACTTAAGGGAAGTGTTCAAGAGGTTGCAGGGGGCGAACTTACGCATCAACAGAGAAAAATGCGAGTTCTGTAAAAGTCAACTGAGGTACTTGGGGCATATGGTGAGCGAACGGGGTATTAGCACCGATCCCGACAAAATAGCGGCAGTGCAAGACTTAAACGCACCCCGCAAAGTGTAGGGACCCCTATACCGAACAAACAAACAAAAAGATTTAAAAATAAAAAGGATATAAATAAATAACCAACATACGGAATTCCACACGCAAAATCAAAATACTATAAAAGTAGCACCCTGTATATACTTGCGAAAAATCGTATTCGAAAAACCTATCGGCTGTGTCTTTCGTTAAGTACCAGAAAGGAAATAGTCGACATTTTCTTGCTGAACCCTTGATTATCGATAAGTACAATCCATAAGTCTTTTCGATTTAGCTGCTGGACGGGAGTGGACGTACGACGTGCGTGCTAAGTGTAAGAACCCCTCAATTAACTTACACTTGTCGAAGTTCTACTTCGTGTTAGTCTCCTGAAGTAAAAGAAAGGTAAATTTCGAGCTTTGATCAAAAGATTTTAGGGAAAGTGAGAAGAAATAGTTAATTAAAGTGTTCGCAGAGACCGAGGAGAAATTCTACTCTACGTGCTGAACCTCGGGCTCGTTTCAAAAAAAAAAAAGAAATTGGTAACCATAACTACTCCAAGTGAAGGTAAATTAACGCTTTGGTCTAAGCATAAAAGAAAAACTCTTTTAATTTTGTAATACCGCTTTAAAACATAGATAATCCTCCGCGTAGAGAAAGTCACGAGGCAAGAGGATTGGCATTCAAGCGCGGGCTGCACGTGTAGGAGCGAGAATTCTCTCCATGCCCAGGCACAAAACCGTCATTGATTCCCGCAACAAAAATCGGCCGCGCAGCCGCGATATCAACTTGAGCTGCCATTTAGCGAAACCAGCTTACCTGTGATTGCAAGCTACAATTCACGTGATTGGAGTCCGCGATTTCGTTTGTTTTTTTTCTGATCTGTCAAGATCACCATCTACGTAGAACTCCATCGATCCATCAGCCAGCACTTATAGCAGCAACCCATCGAGCACCGGCTCCCCCAACCTGTCCGCGCCCGAAAGCCCAAAAGCTTACGCTTGCGCTCTACAAGACTGAAAAGACGGGCGAGGGAGAAAGTAACAACACAGCACGCTAGTGCAGTCATTACATAAGGTCGTGCGATTCGTACAGACATATCGATTAAGATAGGCGTAGTAATCCAATTGTGAGCTCTTCTGTGGTCAGTGTTAGAATTTCACCTTGCAAAACGAAAGTAAAATCAAAAGGAAACCAAAAAGATAAGTAATAGAAATTTTAATCTCTGATAAGACTCGTTCAAGTGCTTTAAGATTTTGTTTTTGCATTTAGCTAGCGATAAGCCAACCCGTGAGAGCTGTCCTCCAACGTATGCTGTGCACACCATCGTCGGAGTATGAGCCCATCCAAGGTCAAGATAAAGTAAACAAACGTAAGCTTACCAAAAAAAAAAAAAGGCATTCTGGTGAGTCCAATTTATTTTTCTTTAGTTTGAAGTACATTTTCTTAAATCTATTGAACGAAGAATTTTTAAGAGTTGAAAATTTGAGCAACCTTTTTGTTTACACTCAACAATAACCAAAGAAAGAACAGGTACTCAAGAGAGAGTTTTGAAATATTGAATGCATAGTATAGTTTAATTTAATTAATTGAAAAGTAAAAGAGAAATAGTAAATATTAAGAGAAAGTTTAAAAGAGAAAAACAAAAAGATAAAATGAATCAAAAAACTAAAATTTAAAGAGACACTAAGAATAAGATCATTCACCTACATAATTGCACTGAAATATTAAATTGACTTTAAAGATAACGAAATTATACGCGTTAATATCGTAGAAAACCACAGAGAGCGTTGAATATTTAAAGATGTGTTAGTTTTTTAAGAGATCAAATATCGATATCCAAATAAAGCAAGGTGAACTTTTAAAATGAAACATACATTTTCTGGTGTCGGCAGTTATCATTTGTTGGCATGAGGATTTTAAGAGAGATGAGTTGTTAAATCATTTTGTGGTGCTGGAAGGGGGCGTGTAATGAGGGGGTATATTCGACGGATAGCGGGTGAATCTTATTAATTCAGTCCGACTTTAAAATAGGGGCTAGTGTCATAAAATGATTTTGCGAGACATTAGCCAAGGATGGTCTGAGTTCATCGAATTCGACTGAGGGAGGGCAACGCAAAGGAAACTGATACCATCTCACAGTTTCCCAACATTATTGTTCAGAATACTTAGACAATCTTTTCTTGTTTTCATTGATGGTTTGAGTAGTTGTGTATATTTATTATAGAAATCAGGCATGTAAAATTTAACGGGTCCGGCATAGTAGTGCAAGATCCTACGCCTCCGTCGAGCTAGTGTCGCGCGATCGCAAGCATGCCTGCCGCACTTCCCTACCCGGACAACCTAGTCTACGTCCTTTTGAACCTAAAGGGGTTCCTGTTCCTTTTTTTGATTTAGTGGGAAACATATCCGTGCATATCGTGGATTAGGGTCAACATATACCGTTACACAGGTGGCGCCCAACGTGGGGCAACGAAACAACAATTTTAATAATATATTCTTGTTTAAAATACAAGTTTTGAATATCCTAGTTTTTTTTTGTCAAGATATCAAATGGTTTGAACTATATCATAATTTATTTATTGCGATGAATTCTCTGAACTCAAACCAGGTTGACCTAACTGCAGAGTTTTATTCTTAGTTAGATGCAACTATCTTTTGGGGTAGAAGTTATAAACACATATTCGATTTGATTATGGCGACCGGAATTATCGGTTCCAGCAACCACTATTCGTCAGCTGCGCCACATTCAGCATCGAAAGTTGAAGAAAACAATTTATTCCATCCTGAAGGAGTTCTTGAGACGACTCGAAATGTCAGTACAGGCTACTACTCTTCGCAATGCGCCTCGGTTCTGTTTCAGTGATTTTGACGTTAAAATATCGTACCATCTACATCGTTGCTTTACAATCTAATACACTACTATTTACGAACTTTACAAATGTGAGAACCATAGACATATGCAAACTTCAATAAAAATAATTTTCGTCTTCAATTGAGAAATAAGTTACTTTCATTTGGCATTGCGCTTTAGATTTTTTTTATTGAAGGTTGTGAGCATAAACATACTAGTTTTAACTAGGTTCATTTATTCTGAATAAACCGTCGAATTAATTACTCATTGCACAAACCCTAGCACTTTTATGAATTGAATAAAACCAAACTAAACAAACTTAATTGCGAATCAACATTAATCCTTTTGGGGAAAGATTGCAATTACACCTTTTTTTTTATCAATATACTGTAACTATACGTAAACAAATATTAAATTTTAGAAGAAAATACTAGAACTTTCATTATCTGAAATGAGTCCAAAGACAAATAAAGCTTACAATACTAGATCAGGCAATGTTCCGCCAACCCCTGTTCAAGAAGAACCCTCTAATGATAACACTAATGATCTTCCGTCTGTCTCGAATGCGGGAAGAACTAATGACAACCTTCGCGTTGAAAATGACGAAAACCTCGCAGAGCATATTCAATCAGTAGTTAACGCAGCAATTGGGCTAAGTAGAACTGAAGATCTTCGCAGAAGAAAAGAAGAGTTTGCAAAAGAAAAAGAGGAAATGCAACAGTTGTTTGATACTACTATTCGCAAATATTTAAATGCGCCAACTCCTACACGGAACCAAACCGAAGATTACGATGTCATTCGACAGCAAAATCCTCGAGAATTTAGAGCTACGCTGCATCCTTCAGCCTCAACCCAAGCCTCTCGAGCAGAACAAGAGTACAGTCAGAACGTACAAAATTTTCTAAATCGGATTGGAAACCTTGACTTAAATTCTGAAACACCCATTGTCGCGCCATCCGATGTCATACTTCCCACGGCTACTGGTAGTGCCACGTCCGCTTCTACATCTAAACGGGTAGATTACCATAAATGGGGTCTGAAATTTGATTCGAAGAAAATGACGGTGGATGATTTCATATTTAGACTGAGTAGGCTAAGGGAATGTTACAACACAACATGGCAAGAAGTGTTTTTAAATTTTCATCAGTTTGTTACGGGTGATGCGGAAACCTGGTACTGGCTATATCTACACGCTCATCCTAACACCGACTGGTCTACTTTTCGAGTTGCGTTATTCGAACAATTTAGAAGTTTGGAGACGGACTCCGAATTGTCTCGGATTATGTTTGATCGACGTCAAGGAAGTAACGAAAACTTTGATGATTTCTTCAGTGAGATACAAAAACTCAATACTCGTCTCTATAGACCAAAGACTCCGCGAGAGCTTATTGATCTCTTAAAACAAAATGTGAAGAGACGAATAGGGGAGCTTATCATAACTTTTTATACAAATAGCTTGCCGGAAATGGTTCACGTATGCAGGACTATCGAAAGGTATATAAACAAACAAGACGCTGCCCGGTTAAAAGCATGTCCGCCTACTAATTTTCGAAAACAGGTCGCCGAGTTAGACTTGGATTCAGATCCTTATGATCCACTGCCGCAGATTGAGGCAATGTCTTATACTCAGAAAAAAATTGACACATCGTCGTATTTATGCTGGAACTGCCGGCAAAAGGGTCATTCGTACAGAGAGTGCCCAAGCACACAGGTAACATTGTTCTGCTACAAGTGTGGCTTCCAAAACTCAACATCTCCTAATTGTCCGAGATGTACGGGAAACCGGAGGCGGGGCGATCCAACTTCCGGAGAGAGTTGCCCCCAGGCGAAGAACCCGGAAAACTAAGTAACGTTAAACCCTATTCGGATACTTACACATGCAATCAATTTAACCTACCTGACTTACCTAAATTAAATACACCTGATTCAGAAAGAAAAGGTGGAAATGACTTAAACTTAAATAATCCTCAACAGATAACCCTGTTAAAGAGACCACAAGGAATATCAAATGATCCTGTTCCCAAGGAAAAACCGAAATCTTTTCATGAACGGCTTCAAAATTATTACCAAGTTAGAGATCGTATTTTCAATGCACAACCATCTAAGCGAATTTTAAAACTTCGGGAACGATTTAAGAAAAAAACCAAGGTGTTTAAAGCAATCTCTGCAACTTGTATCAGTGATGGCAGTGATAACGATCCGCGTCCATATGCAACCATTTCCATTTTTGGCAGAAACATGTTAGGTTTACTGGACACTGGCGCCAGTATAAACGCGCTTGGAGCAGGTTGTGTAGAATTGTTAGAAGACGTGGGGGTTTCTTTTAGATCGTTCAAGTCGAATGTTCGAACCGCCAGCGGGCAACAGCAATCCATTGTTGGCGAAATATCCACTGACGTTACTTTTAAAGGTAAAACGCATAAGGTTACCTTCCATCTCGTACCGTCGTTAGAGCAACAGGTATATTTGGGTATACAATTTTGGGAGTTGTTTGACATTTTCCCAAAATTTCTCTCAGAGATTACAACAAATAGTTCTGTAAATGGGCGTGATCCGAATGCACACGAATTGTCAGCGGAAGAGGCCGTTGTTTTGAAGAACGTGATCCAATTGTTTCCGTCTTTTGCTAAGTGTGGACTGGGACGAACACATCTAGAGGAGCACTTTATAGATACAGGTAGTACTGAGCCCATAAAGCAAAGACACTATCCCGTGTCTCCAGCGGTGCAGAAGCTGATGTATGATGAGTTGGAAGAGATGCTGAATTTGGGCATTATTGAAGAGAGCAATAGCTCGTGGAGCTCGCCGATTGTCCTGGTACAAAAACCTGGGAAAAATCGTTTGTGCCTCGACTCTCGGAAAGTCAATAAATGCTCGAAAACAGACGCTTATCCACTTCATCATATGGAAGCACTGCTGAGTCGAGCTTCAGACACACACTTCATCTCAAGTGTAGATTTGAAGCACGCCTTCTGGCAGATACCGCTGGAGAAGTCTTCACGGGAAAAGACTGCGTTTTCTGTGCCAGGTAGGCCCCTGTATCAATTTGTGGTTATGCCATTTGGTCTACACGGCGCAGCCCAAAGGCTATGTCGACTTATGGACAAGGTGGTTCCACACGCGTTGAGACAAAAGGTGTTTGTCTATTTGGACGACCTTTTGGTGATTTCGAGTTCTTTTCAAGAACATATATGCGTCTTAAAGGAATTAGCTGAGTGTCTGCGAAAAGCTGGACTAACAATAAACTTAGACAAATCCAAGTTTTGTTTTAAGTATCTTAAATATCTCGGTTATATAGTAGGAGGTGGGTGTCTTAAGACAGATCCCGACAAAGTTGCGGCGATCCAAGAATTCCCTGTACCAAAAACGGCTCGACAAGTTCGTCGATTTCTAGGACTTGCCGGTTGGTACAGGAGATTCATAAAAAACTTTTCAGCCATCGCCACACCGATTTCGGACACGCTTAAAAAGACGAAAACTTTCACATTTGGACCGGAAGCCATGGAAGCTTTTAAAGAGCTCAAACACGCTCTTACGACTGATCCTGTTTTGATAAATCCCGATTTTTCAAAACCGTTTACAATTTTATGTGACGCTTCGACTTATGGTATAGGGTGCGTTTTATGCCAAGTAGATGAAGATGGGGTGGAGAGGCCGATCTACTACTACTCGCATAAGCTCAACGCGGCGCAACGTAATTATAGTGTTACGGAGCTGGAGTGCCTCGCGGCCGTCTTAGGCGTTGAAAAATTTAGGTCGTACGTGGAGATGCAAGAGTTCAAAATAGTGACTGACCATGCGAGTCTGAAATGGCTCATGAGTCAGAAGGACTTAAGTGGACGTCTTGCTAGATGGAGTCTAAAACTCCAACGTTTTTCGTTCGAGATAGAGCACCGAAAGGGTTCACAGCATGTAGTACCTGATGCACTCTCTCGAGTTCATTGTGTTGATGAGATTAGTTCTGGGAATATAAATGATGTTAACTCTTTCGATGTTCTACACGTCAATCTATTAGACCCATCTTTCAAGTCTGAAGAGTATGTTAGATTGATTAAAACGGTGGAGAATAATAAAGGTCAACTGCCAGATCTTCAAGTGACAGAAGGTTTTGTTTATAAGAAGGTCAAATTCAGTACAGGTAATCCAGTTGAGGATGACCAAACATGGAAATTATGGATACCTTCGGCAATGACGTCTCACTTGGTTCGGTTGGCACATGATCCACCCAAGGCTTCGCATGGTGGAGTTGCGAAAACGCTGTATCGCCTGCGCGAGCGTTTTTACTGGCCTAATATGGCGGCTCAAGTCAAAACATTCATCGCGGATTGTAGTATTTGTAAGTCATCTAAAGCTCCGAACTCAATTCTAAGACCACCAATGGGGCAAGCGTTCGTGGTGGAGCGACCTTTTCAACACGTCTTCATCGACTTTTTAGGCCCCTATCCCCGTTCAAAACAAGGTAATGCGTATATAATCATTTGTCTAGATCAACTCACCAAATTTGTGGTTATCCAACCTTTACGCAAGGCTACGAGTGAGTCAGCTATAAAATTTATGGAAGAACATGTTTTTTCAATTTTCGGTATACCCGAATCGTTGCTCTCCGATAACGGGAAACAGTTTATAAGTAAGGACTTTTCAAAACTTTTAATTTCACATGGAATTAGGCATGTAAGAACGGCTTCGTATTCGCCGCAGGCGAATGCCAGCGAAAGAGTTAACCGCTCAATCCTAACTGCCATACGTTCATACATCGCCCAAGAACCTAATCAATCCAACTGGGATAGACATATTTCGTCCATAGCAAGTGCGTTACGAACAACCACCCATGGCGCTATAGGAATGTCACCGCATGAAGCCCTTTTCGGGCAATCGAAAGTGGAACATGGGAACGATTACCTTCTTCTTAAGAAACTCAAAGCGCTCAATAACTCCGAAATTGAAATCTTACCAAAAACCTGCAAAATGAACTTAATTCATACGCACTTAAAAGAATCTTTGGCAAGTAGCCACAAAACTTATGAAAGAACATATAATTTGCGAAGTAAACAGAAAAAGTTTACCGTCGGACAAAAAGTGTTTAAAAGAAATTTCGTTCAGAGTGATAAAGCAAAAAAACGGAATGCTAAGTTATGCCTAAAATTTACCCCAGCGGTAGTTAAAAGCGTTCTCAGCAACAATTTATACGAACTCACTGACTCGAGAGACAATATATTGGGAGTATTCCACGCGAAAGATATTCGGATATAAACAGACCAAGTCTTATATGACTTAACGCTATAGCAGGAACAAATGATAGTCACGACTTTTTCAGAGCTAATAGTCCTTTTTCATTTCAATTTTAGTAAATCGAATTTACAAAATTGAAAAGTTTTGTAGGGACCCCTATACCGAACAAACAAACAAAAAGATTTAAAAATAAAAAGGATATAAATAAATAACCAACATACGGAATTCCACACGCAAAATCAAAATACTATAAAAGTAGCACCCTGTATATACTTGCGAAAAATCGTATTCGAAAAACCTATCGGCTGTGTCTTTCGTTAAGTACCAGAAAGGAAATAGTCGACATTTTCTTGCTGAACCCTTGATTATCGATAAGTACAATCCATAAGTCTTTTCGATTTAGCTGCTGGACGGGAGTGGACGTACGACGTGCGTGCTAAGTGTAAGAACCCCTCAATTAACTTACACTTGTCGAAGTTCTACTTCGTGTTAGTCTCCTGAAGTAAAAGAAAGGTAAATTTCGAGCTTTGATCAAAAGATTTTAGGGAAAGTGAGAAGAAATAGTTAATTAAAGTGTTCGCAGAGACCGAGGAGAAATTCTACTCTACGTGCTGAACCTCGGGCTCGTTTCAAAAAAAAAAAAAGAAATTAGTAACCATAACTACTCCAAGTGAAGGTAAATTAACGCTTTGGTCTAAGCATAAAAGAAAAACTCTTTTAATTGTGTAATACCGCTTTAAAACATAGATAATCCTCCGCGTAGAGAAAGTCACGAGGCAAGAGGATTGGCATTCAAGCGCGGGCTGCACGTGTAGGAGCGAGAATTCTCTCCATGCCCAGGCACAAAACCGTCATTGATTCCCGCAACAAAAATCGGCCGCGCAGCCGCGATATCAACTTGAGCTGCCATTTAGCGAAACCAGCTTACCTGTGATTGCAAGCTACAATTCACGTGATTGGAGTCCGCGATTTCGTTTGTTTTTTTTCTGATCTGTCAAGATCACCATCTACGTAGAACTCCATCGATCCATCAGCCAGCACTTATAGCAGCAACCCATCGAGCACCGGCTCCCCCAACCTGTCCGCGCCCGAAAGCCCAAAAGCTTACGCTTGCGCTCTACAAGACTGAAAAGACGGGCGAGGGAGAAAGTAACAACACAGCACGCTAGTGCAGTCATTACATAAGGTCGTGCGATTCGTACAGACATATCGATTAAGATAGGCGTAGTAATCCAATTGTGAGCTCTTCTGTGGTCAGTGTTAGAATTTCACCTTGCAAAACGAAAGTAAAATCAAAAGGAAACCAAAAAGATAAGTAATAGAAATTTTAATCTCTGATAAGACTCGTTCAAGTGCTTTAAGATTTTGTTTTTGCATTTAGCTAGCGATAAGCCAACCCGTGAGAGCTGTCCTCCAACGTATGCTGTGCACACCATCGTCGGAGTATGAGCCCATCCAAGGTCAAGATAAAGTAAACAAACGTAAGCTTACAAAAAAAAAAAAGGCATTCTGGTGAGTCCAATTTATTTTTCTTTAGTTTGAAGTACATTTTCTTAAATCTATTGAACGAAGAATTTTTAAGAGTTGAAAATTTGAGCAACCTTTTTGTTTACACTCAACAATAACCAAAGAAAGAACAGGTACTCAAGAGAGAGTTTTGAAATATTGAATGCATAGTATAGTTTAATTTAATTAATTGAAAAGTAAAAGAGAAATAGTAAATATTAAGAGAAAGTTTAAAAGAGAAAAACAAAAAGATAAAATGAATCAAAAAACTAAAATTTAAAGAGACACTAAGAATAAGATCATTCACCTACATAATTGCACTGAAATATTAAATTGACTTTAAAGATAACGAAATTATACGCGTTAATATCGTAGAAAACCACAGAGAGCGTTGAATATTTAAAGATGTGTTAGTTTTTTAAGAGATCAAATATCGATATCCAAATAAAGCAAGGTGAACTTTTAAAATGAAACATACATTTTCTGGTGTCGGCAGTTATCATTTGTTGGCATGAGGATTTTAAGAGAGATGAGTTGTTAAATCATTTTGTGGTGCTGGAAGGGGGCGTGTAATGAGGGGGTATATTCGACGGATAGCGGGTGAATCTTATTAATTCAGTCCGACTTTAAAATAGGGGCTAGTGTCATAAAATGATTTTGCGAGACATTAGCCAAGGATGGTCTGAGTTCATCGAATTCGACTGAGGGAGGGCAACGCAAAGGAAACTGATACCATCTCACAGTTTCCCAACATTATTGTTCAGAATACTTAGACAATCTTTTCTTGTTTTCATTGATGGTTTGAGTAGTTGTGTATATTTATTATAGAAATCAGGCATGTAAAATTTAACGGGTCCGGCATAGTAGTGCAAGATCCTACGCCTCCGTCGAGCTAGTGTCGCGCGATCGCAAGCATGCCTGCCGCACTTCCCTACCCGGACAACCTAGTCTACGTCCTTTTGAACCTAAAGCGGTTCCTGTTCCTTTTTTTGATTTAGTGGGAAACATATCCGTGCATATCGTGGATTAGGGTCAACATATACCGTTACAAAAGTTAAAGAGCTAAGGAAAGTCATGGGAGTTTCGTCATGGTACCGCCGTTTCATAAAGAATTTTTCACATGTGGCAACACCACTAGCATAATTGTTGAAAAAGTACCAGGATTGGATATGGGGGGCCGACCAAGAGAAGGCGTCAGAGAATTAAAGACACGTTTGACCGAGGCACCAGTTTTATTGTGCCCAAATTTCGATCTACCGTTCACCCTGCAAACTGACGCTACAGTCTACGGACTAGGAGTAGTACTGTCACAGAATGCCAAAAACCAAGAGAGAGTGATCGCATATGCTAGCCGTACCCTCACTGAATTAGAAAAGAAGTACTCGGTTACCGAAAGAGAGTGCCTGGCAATCCTCTTAAATAAACGAAAGAAGGCCGTACCTCGAAGGCTTCCATTTTACAGTGGTCACCGAACATCACTCTCTGAAGTGGTTGCACTCGCTAGACAACCTGTCCGGACGACTAGCTTGCTGGGCAATAGAACTGCAACAATACGTTATGAACTTAAGTACCGAAAAGAGGCAATGAACATCGTCGCTGACGCGTTATCGAGAGACCCTTTGCCATTCACACAGAGCGATTTGTCAATCCTCTGTAGCCCAGTGGAAGACTGAACAGAGCGTCATATACGACAATTGCAGCTTAATCCCGACCAATACCCAGAGTTTAGGGTAGTCGACGATAAACTATACCGTAGATTCACCGCACACCCTTTAGCAAGCCAGGAGGAAGATTGGAAATTGTGTGTACCCACCGCCGAAAAGAATAAAGTGCTGTTCGACAACCACGGCGCATCAACAGCTGGTCACTTAGGGACAGCAAAAACCGCCGCTAGAGTAATGCAAAATTTTCATTGGCCGGGAATGTACCGAGACATAGCCCGTTATTTAGCCAACTGTACCGTCTGCAAATCTTACAAGGCATCACAACAAAAACCGTGTGGGTTGATGCATACAGGTACGACTCGCGATCCATGGGACACCGTATGCATGGATTTTGTCAGCCCGTTGCCTCGCTCAATGAAAGGCAATACAATGTTATTGGTTATGGTAGACGGCTTCACCAAGTGGGTGGAAGCCGTGCCATTAAGAGCAGCTACCAGCCAAGCCGTAGTCAAGGCGTTAAGAGAACGTATCATCTCGCATTTTAGCGTTCCGTGCACGGTACTCTCTGACAGTCTTAGCCAATTCGCCAGTAATACACTCTCCACCTTTTTGCAAGAGATGGGCATTCAGCAAGGATTCACCGCACCGTATTTCCCTCAAGAAAACCCGACCGAACACGTTAACAGAGTGCTCAAGAGGATGGTACGTTAATGAAAACCACCGAACCTGGGACGAACATTTACCAGAACTTACATTTGCTATCAATACTAGCAAACACGACGCCACTGGATTTTCCCCAGCTTTCCTCAACTTCGGGAGAGAGATTAAAGCCCCGCAACAACAATTGTTACTTAACGCCGACCATACCGAAACCCAACGTCCGTAGCGAAAGGCTAAAAATGTTGTACCAGCTGGTACAAACCAACTCGCAGGGCGCCGCTCAAAGGCAAACACGCCACTATAATCTGCGAAGGAGAGCGTGATGGAGACCTAATATCGGCGAACACGTGTACAAAAGAGTAAGAGTATTCTCATCCGCGGCCAATCACTTCACAGAAAAGTTAGCACCCCGATACGAGGGGCCTTATGAAGTAGTCCGTTTTATTTCCCCCGTAATCGTCATATTAAGACGGGTGGGGCAGCAAAAGAACCATCGAGGCCAAAAAAATAATAATAATAATATTAAATGCGATAATATGCGATCTCACATAAAAGATCTCAAGGGATTCACCTCGACAGACTGCAGTATAAAAGCAAGGGCCGAATGGAATATTTTTCATTCAGTCGACGACCGCCGAGAAGGAAAAATGAATACTAACGAAGAAGACAAAGAAATGGCACAGCCTTGGAAAAGGCAAGGGACCATGCCCTCGCGGTTGAAACCCGGCCATCGGCAGTTGGTTTTTCTGCCAGAATTACCGGATAGTAATACTCGCGCTGACCCAATAATAGGAGCAACCACATCGCAGAAGAGACGTATTGCGCTCACCCCAAAGGTGCCAGGGGTCCATCCACCGTCTAGCCCAGCTACAAAGGGGCCTTACACCAGTCGCGGTGCGGTTATACAGGCCAAATGGCTGCACCCGACGCGAAGGCGATTCGAGCAAAGGCTAACCGAGCGGTGGATTTAAGGAGTAAGCTCTTGAAGAAAGAACGAGGCTTGGTACGGCCAGGCGCTGGCGTACGCAAGTCAGTTGGCGACGCGGCTATAGCCTCCTCAACCCATCTCGCTTCGAAACCACCCGCTTTTACCCCGGGGAGAGGAACCGAGACCACCAACGTCCAGTGCACCAAAAACCACCACGGCGACCGCCCGCCTAAACCCCAACACCCAGCACAGCGTCATCCGCCATATTTCCAACCTCCAATAAACCAGATCCCTTCATAGGCATAGAGGTACAGAAGCATGCGCTATATAATCCGCAAAGTCGACGCCAACGGTTCTTTTTCCGGCGTAGGAACGGGAAGGTAATCGTCAACGTCGTGCGACGGGGTTTCACAGTGCTAATCTACGAGCCCACAGGAAGGAAGAAGGAGCTCGCGTTCGACCCATGAACACGTCCATCGGGAAGACAACACAAGTTTGTTGTTTTTGTGCAAGGAGCACCTCCCAGTCAATTTTTTTTTTGTGCAAGAAGCCGTAAACCTTTTTTTTTGCAAGAAGTATTTTTTTAAATTAATTCTTTTTTTGTTTGCATTCTGATTAAGATTGTTAAAATTCAAAAAGAAAAAAAAATCAACCAAAAAAAATATAAAAGAAAAAAAAAACAAAAAAAATACAAAAAAAATTATAAAAATAAAAATATAAAAGAGAAAAAAAAGAGACAAAAAATATATATATACAAGAAAAAAAAAACTCAAAAAAAAAAAAAATATAAGACGAGAAGGTTCTCGCCTCCAAAAGGGGGATGGTATGTAACGACGCATTTTATGCATTGCTACAGGCTCGTGCCAAGACCATCCTATAACACATTTATCAGTACCCAAGGCACAAACCGGAACCAGGAACTACACACCAAATAATACCCGAGGCACCAACCGCACACCACCTGCTGGCTGCTAAATGAGCAGCATAGGTATAGGCGCAGCAGTGTAGAATAACCATATTGTAATGTGCACCCCATTGTCATTGAATAACCATATATAGAAGCTGACACCCGAAATAAACAACTTTCTCAAACTCGGCATAAGAAGATTGTTACCTAGCAATAGTCACACTATTTATTATTGTTTATGTTTTTGTCTCTGCTTTTCTATTTTGATACACAAACCATTTTCAAATGAAGGAAATTTGGCAGTTTAAATTTTGAAATATGTTTCGTAAGGAACCCTTAGGGATTTATTATAATTGATTATAATCAAATACATAATTTTCAAACCTATTTTTAATCTTAACAACCTCTTCGGTAACCAGCGAAAAAAATAATAAAAAATATCCTTTGGGACTAAATTTGCAAAAGGTTGGTGAACTAACTAGCTCCAATATCGATACTAGCGGCATAAGAACTCCTAGTGGCGATTTATTCCGGTGTCACTTCTATATATAATTATTCAATGCCATTGTATTTAAAACCTATAGTAACACCATGAACACTCGCGATGCTTGAGCCACCTACTTGCTCGATTAACGAACTTTGCGGTTCTCTTTAAATTTATTTAGGTGGTGCACTTGGGTATTATAGTTACAATGTAGGGTTCTACAGTTCACTTTCTTTCCGATTCAAAAGAGAAGTCCTTTAATCGAGCAGGTAGGTGGCTATAGCATCGGGAGTGTTCATGGTGTTACTATATGTTTCATATACAATGGTGCACCCAACATCATTGTATTTAAAACCTATAGTAACACCATGAACACTCGCGATGCTTGAGCCACCTACTTGCTCGATTAACGAACTTTGCGGTTCTCTTTAAATTTATTTAGGTGGTGCACTTGGGTATTATAGTTACAATGTAGGGTTCTACAGTTCACTTTCTTTCCGATTCAAAAGAGAAGTCCTTTAATCGAGCAGGTAGGTGGCTATAGCATCGGGAGTGTTCATGGTGTTACTATATGTTTCATATACAATGCCCAACATTTAATGCTAATTTCCTAATCGAAATGTTCAACCGAAAACACAAGTGCTGGCAACGCTATAATGGAATGCTATAATCTATAATGGAAGACGTTGTTTGTGAGTGAGTGTGTGTGTGCAGAAATACCGGTAGGAGAATGTGTCTAGACATTATGGTTTATAGCAAAACTACCAGAAAGCTTTCGATGGTACACAGCATTGTATATGAAACATATAGTAACACCATGAACACTCCCGATGTATAATATGTCAATGGTGTGAATATTAAGTAAACGTGATTGTTAGTCGAGTAATATACCGAAAGTAGATATTGAATAAAAGTGGTGGAATTAAAGTAAAGAAAGGTAAAGCTGTATTTTGCGAACAAAGCGCACGTTACATTGGTGTCAGAAGTGTAAATAAAACTTATTTGATAAAGAAAAACCAATTTCACTAGTAAAGTGTAAGAAAAACAAAAAAAAAAAAGTTAAATACAGTGAAAATGGGTAAGTTGTTGGAAGAGCTCAACTGCATTGAGCTTAAAAGTGAATTAGGTAAGCGAAATCTTTCTAGAGCGGGATCGAAAAATGAGCTCGTTCTGCGCTTGCGCAACTATTTGGAACAGCAAGGGGAAGACGTAAACACTTTTGTTTTTGAAACAGAAGTGGAGGAAGAGGAAGTAACTGAAAGTGTAGATTTTTCTAGTATGATGAAACTTTTGTTAGAACAGCGAAACGAGCAAAAGAAGGAACAGCACAATGTTCTCGAACGACTCGAAGTACAACACAAGAAGCTGGAAGAGCAACGAAATGAGCAAAAGAAGGAACAGCAGAATGTTCTCGAAAGACTCGAAGTACAACAAAAGAAGCTGGAAGAGCAACGAAATGAGCAAAAGAAAGAACAGCAGAATGTTCTCGAGCAACTTGAAGCACAACAAAACGAACAAAAGAAAGAACAACAGAATATTCTCGAAACACTTGAGGCGCAACAGAATATTTTGGAAGATCAGAAAAACATTCTAGAAGGTAAATTGGGCAACATTGAGAAAAATGTATGTGCCCTTGACGAACGCGTTGAAGGTATGGAAAAACAGCTTTCTGTTGTAGAGAATCGTTTCGAAATCGTAGAAAGCCGATGTGATAAACAGTTCTCTGTTCCGACCAAGGAATTGGACCAGATCCGGAAAATCAAAATTCGAGAATCTGCTGGAGAGTTTTCAAAGAAAAAGGAGATGAAACCGCCGATATTTGGTGGACCGTTCTCTTGGCCAGTCTACAAGAGACAATTTGAGGCAGCCGCGACAACAAATGGCTGGGATGACGAAGACAAGTACATTGCACTGACCCTTGCTCTTAGAGGACCAGCAGCTGAATTACTTCAAACAGTTCCAACTGGTAAGAGCGGCGATTTCAGCTCTCTCGTGGCAGCTATAGATAAACGCTTTGGAGATAGCCACTTGAAAGAAGTCTTCCGAGTCCAACTCAATAACAGAGTCCAGAAAAGGGGTGAAAGTCTACAGCAGCTCCAAGCAGACGTCGAAAGACTGGTTCACCTGGCATACCCGGATGCTGGCGAAGAAATCATCAACCAGCTTGCTTGTGTGTCCTTCGTTCTTGCCATTTCTGATATACATCTTCAGAGGTCTGTGCGAACTGCTAGAACACGTACTCTTTCTGAAACTTTAGCATTCGCTTTGACAATTGAAGCCGCAGAACAGGCTTCTCATAGAGAACAGCGACTTAGAGAAGCCATAGTCGAAGAATGCTCGTGCCAAAGAGCTGAAATACAGAAGAACCAGCAGAGCGGACTTGCAAGATGTTGGAACTGCAACAAGACCGGGCACTTACAGCGTCAATGCCGACTACCACCAAATAAAGCAGCTTGTCAACATTGTGGAAGCAAGAGATCCAACCCAGAACAAGGTAACAACAACACCAGTGCTGCTTATCAATCCGTTTCCCATCAGGGAAACGAGTAAGAACCAACTTCGAGGTGCAGAGGCTGGTTTCTTGTATCGATGGCCCCAGAACCACCATCCAGGTCTCTCAGACCAAACGAGACAACAAAAGTCTGACTGTGGAGACTACTATTAACGGGAACAAACATGTGGCTACCATCGACACCGGTGCCACAGCATCCATAGTACGTCGAGACCTGGTAAAGACACCAGGTTCATTACACCAATAGCTACCGTCTAAGAACTGCAACGGGAGAAGCAGCAAGAGTATATGGAGAAGTGTGTCTTAAGATCCGACTGGCCGATCTAGTGTTTACTCATCAATTCCTGGTGGCACGAGTGCATCATTGGAATCGACTTTATGAAACAGCACGGAGTTATTTTGGACATCGGTAATCAAGTTTTGAAGTACCAAAATAAGGAACTTCCAATGACCTATTCGAATGAAAGTACGTCAACACTGAGGACTGTCATCAACGGGAGAAGCAGCAAGAGTATATGGAGAAGTGTGTCTTAAGATCCGACTGGCCGATCTAGTGTTTACTCATCAATTCCTGGTGGCCGATATATGTGACGAGTGCATCATTGGAATCGACTTTATGAAACAGCACGGAGTTATTTTGGATATCGGTAATCAAGTTTTGAAGTACCAAAATAAGGAACTTTTTACACTTTTTGTTTCAATTAAACTATTATTTATGATGAAACGAAACTTATAAACCGCGGTACTTATGGATTTACGAATCCTTTTGCAAAAATAAAGTTAATTAAACAAATGCACAACCGGTGCCGCGAAAATTAAAGTCGAGAATGACATCTGTCAAACTCGATGGGGTATGCAAAAAAAAGTGCAATAAGCTGCAATAAAAAAGTAATATGCGGCTACTCCACGGCTACTCAGCTGGGAACCCAGCCCAGCTGAGTTCCCAGCTGCACAATGGTTAAAAAAATGATCGCGTATAAAAAAGTATATGCGTGGTAAAAAGTAGATGATCGAAAAAAATGATTGAATTATTATTTTATTGATTGAATCAGAACAGGGTGTCCTAGATTTAAATGGGCGTCAGGAAATTTTTAGAATGAAGGAATTTCCAAACCTTGACTGAAAAAATGTTAAAATAAAAGGAATATAAAATGAAAAGAAAGAAAGATGATTTTGATGATTTTATTGCTAGGAAAACTTTGGTAAACCTGGATTAAAAACCCAAATCTTTTAAACAAAGTAAAGTTGTTTTTTTACAAGATTGAAAGAAGTAAATAGAAATCAATAGAGCTAGTATATAAGTACAGAAAAGTTAAGAAGACCTTCAAATGTCTTTCAAAGCACGAAAGTACAAAGGTACAAAAGGTTGGACCGTTAAAATTCGGTCCCGAAAAACTCCAAAATGGGGTTGAAATTAAAGGGGCGCGTGCCAGACAATATTCTGGTAAATTCGGATAGAAAAAGGTCCACACAGAAAAATGTTTTAAAAAAAAAGATCTTTAAACTGCGCACTAAATAATGTATTCTTATATGTAACACACTCTACTTATCTTTTCAAGATGTCCTCCTCCTATCTTTTCCCTCGTATTTTTTTCAAATTATCACCCCGTCCTGACGATTCCATCTCTCGCTCCTTTCTTCTACCTAAACTCACTTTTCAACAAAAATTCCAAAATGAGCTTGTTAAAAAAACTTGCTAAAAAACTCAAAGAATAAAGAAACTTGTTTTCAACTTTTTTTCCACTTTCAGATTTTTCTCGCAAAATTCAATATCAAAAACCTCTAATTTGCTTGTCAGCTAGCCAAGAAGTGTCTCCCACTTCAAGCCTAGCTTCTTGCCTGGTCTCAACCCCGCTCTCATGCACGCATACATTCATACGCTCATCCAATCACTTTTGTGGATTCAGTGTCTCGACATCAGCCACCGTTGGCGTGCTGAGCCATCGCTGTCGAATACCAACAAAAGTATACACACACATTCACAGAGTTCGACAAGTTGTTGGTGTCGTCCAAAACTTGCCGTTCTCTTTCCAATCACCAAGTTCGAAAGTTCGACAAGTGGTTGGTGTCATCCAACACTTGCCAAACTTGATGGGTGAGTCCAGACCACCTAAAACCCTATATCAAAACCATTTTGAGAAAACATCGAAATTGACTAAATTGAAAACAAGTTGAATCTGAGCATTTTCTCAGTTACTCTACTACGCGTGAAAAGTGAATCTAAGAAGACTAAAGATCAAATTACTATTTTTCTTGAATAACAAATTTTTTTAAGGAAACCTATAGTAGGAGGAAATCTTTTACACCGCGAACCCTAACCTGACACTGGTGGACCCTTTTGCAGATTTTGGGATGAGGGGATGAACACTTATCGTTCCAACCTTTTTGTACCTTGTTATAGATAATTTATGGTGGGCTGAACGCCATACTACTTTACATTGTTTCAAATGATGATGTTTTCTCCTACGCAATTATGAGCTCATTATATCCATACTTTGGATCAATATGGATGTGTATTCTGTGTGATGTTGTGTAAAGTGAATTTTCGTGTGGTGTGTGTATGGTGTATTTTATGTTGACGATTTTGTGTTGTTGTTTTTGTATGTGACTCTCCAGAGTCCTTCTGACTCGACATACCGATCAATGTTTCAGCTCATCCGCTGATTTGGGCTACCTGCTTTTGTCATTTGCTCAAAGCGATGTTACATTCACACTGCTAAGAGCAAACAACGGAGTAATGGTGGGGTCAAAAAAAGAATGGGAAGGTTAAGTGGAAAAGGGAGGATATAAAAAGATGAAAATAAAGCCAAAGCAAGAAAACTTTTTGTTCCGGGAAATTTTACCGTAACAAACTCCACCCTTACCTACTAAAGAGAGAAAACTGGGCTTTTCAAAAGAAAAGCCGAAGTAATGGGAAAAATGATGGTTAGACAACACAACCAAATGGAGTACACACACTAATAGACGTCACAACCAAGTCTCAATCGCTCTTGGCGAGAGTAGCTGTACATCACTGAGCTTTAGGGCTCTCAGTATCGTTTTGTGCAACCTCTTCCGGTTACACGACTCACTTTAGGATTCTTCGGGGTCATCGTGGTATGGCTTAAGGTCTTTTACGTGCCAAGTACCCTTTTCAGCACCATTTTCGTCCATTAGGACATAACTCCATGGCGATACTCTTTTTTTGATTTTAAATGGCCCAACAAACTTTGGAGCCAGCTTAGCGGCATAGTAATTAGCGGCATCAGAAAGGGTGAGATTTTTTCTCCAAACCAACTCGCTTGGGAAGTACTTCACGTCCCTTCTGCGAAGATTGTAAATTTTCGTCGACTTCTTGGCTGCTGCTTCTAACTTTTTACCTATGTCTTCCCTAAGCTTCCTAAGCCTAGTTTCTATCTCGCCCATGTCCATTTGTCCCCCGATTGTATTATGGTTTAAAGACTTGTCGGGAGGTGTGGCGCTCGCGAGCCCGGACCCGGAGGTAACCATCGTCCTCCCGAATATAGCGTAAAATGGTGATACCCCTAATACCTCATGTTGGGAAGTGCGTATACTACAGGCCACTTTCGCCAACTGAGAATCCCAATCCCTGTGGTTGTCCGACACATAAGCTCTTAGTGTCGTTTTCAGTATTTGATTTATCCGCTCTGCGCGATTCGCCTGTGGATGGTAGTGTGCAGTGAATTTCAACGTAGACCTATACCCTTCACATAAGGACTTCAACTCCCTACTTTTGAATTGCGGACCATTATCACAAATAACAATTTTTGGAACCCCAAACAATAAGAAAACATTATCTTCCAGTTCCTTGCACACAGCCTTCGCTGTTGCAGACCGTAAAGGGAACAATAAAGGGAACTTCGTAAAATAGTCTACGACAGTAAGAATATACATAAAACCCCTTCTCGATTTTGGAAGAGGACCGACATGGTCAATACATATCATTTCGAACGGATTAGTAACCCCTTTTCTCTCTGTCATCAGACCAGCCGGCTTATCATGCACTGGCTTCACACTTTGACACACTTTGCAGTTTCTGACGTATCTTGTTATGTCTGACCTCATCTTAGGCCAATAAAACCTATCCTCTACCCTAGCAAATGTTTTCCTAACCCCCATATGCCCTGCGAGTGGATTGTTATGGCAATCCTCAAGAATCTTTTTCCTATCACTTTTAACTACAACTATCTTCCATTCATTACTCTCCCTAACTAAAATGTGTTTTGCCCTAACATATTTATATAAAACCCCATTTTCTATTCTCCATGCTGGAAATGCTAATGGATTCTCTTCGATTTTGTTCTTCATACTCACAAGCCAAGGATCCAAACTGTTTTCCGTAATCCCGGATAAAACCGGTACGCTTCTTGAAAGCATGTCTGGAACAACATGGTCCTTGCCTTTCCTGTGAACAATCTCAAAATCAAACTGTTGTAATCTAACAGCCCATCGCGCCAGCCTACCTACAGGATCTTTTAATTTACTGAGCCAGACCAATGAATAATGATCCGTAATCACAGTAAACCTAACTCCATCCAAGTATGGTCTGAGTTTCTCTATTGCCCAAAGAACAGCAAGGCATTCTTTTTCCGTGGTGGAATAATTTCGTTCGCATCTGTTAAGTGATCTGCTCAAGTAGCAGACCACCTTCTCTCCATCGTCGAACGTCTGACTGAGAACTGCTCCAACCCCGAAATCCGAAGCATCTGTTTGAACAACAAATGGCTTCGTAAAATCCGGGCAGGTCAGGATCGGAGCTGCCACTAAACATTCTTTGGCCTTCCTGAAACTCTCTTCACACTCTTCGGGCCATACAAACTTCCTACTCTTCTTTAATAAATCTGTTAATGGTTTTACCAAACTAGCAAAATTTGGTAAAAACCTCCTATACCAAGAAACTGTCCCTATAAATGACCTAACTTCCTTTACCGTTTTCGGTGCAGGGATTCCTAACATGCTCTCTACTTTTTCTGGGTCCATATGTAAACCGTTGCGGTCCACAACATAGCCCAGGAATTTTAAAGATGGCCTACAAAAATTGTATTTTTCTCTACCAACTTTTAAGCCTGCCTGAATCAATCTTTTAAAAACCTCACCTAAAATTTCTACATGTTTTTCAAAACTGTCTGTCACGATGATAATATCATCGAGATAGCCGAATACAAAAGGTTCTAACTCTGGACCAAAGACATTATCGATGAATCTCTGCCAGGTCGCAGGTGCATTGTGCAACCCGAATGGCATTCGCAGGAATTGGATGAGACCGCGACCAGGGACTGTAAAAGCCGTATATTTCCTGGATTCCTCCTCCATAGGAATTTGCCAATATGCAGACTTAATGTCCAAGGATGATAGAAACTTTGCATTACTAAGCCTATCTAAAATTGCTGAAATATATGGGAGGGGGTAAGCGTCCCTATCTGTAACTCCATTGAGTTTCCTATAATCAATGCAGAACCTATAAGTATCATCCTTCTTTTTCACCATCACGATGGGAGAAGCCCAAGGACTGTTATACTTTCCGATGACCCCATCCCGTAACATCTCATCTAACTCCTTATCAATGAACTTCTGGATGGCTGGAGAAGCCGGATAATACCGTTGTTTTATAGGTTCTGACTGAGTCCTAATTTTGTGCTTCACCATTTGTGTGCACCCTAATCCCTCTGGCATTTCACTAAAAACCCTATCTAAAAATTTACCTAACTCTAACTCCTGTGTCTCGTCTAAATCCGACAGATGTATTGCGTCCGATACTGACGCCAAAGCATCTTGCGCCGAAAAATCCAACTAACCTGATTTTAAATCCGGAACAATGACCGACAGAGCCCAAAAATCTGCTCCTAAAATCAACATGTGAGGAATACTGGGAATGACGAGACACTCTATGAGTACCACTTTCCCCTCAATAGTAAGAGGAAGCGATACTACTCCTATAACTTCAACTCCTTTTCCATCAGCTAATGTAACCCTACCAATTTTGTTTTCTCCTAACTTTATCCCTAATCCTGCTAAAATATTCCACCCATCCCTACATATAATTGTGCGTGAAGCACCTGAATCTAATAAACCTAGCAATCTAACTCCATAAACCCTAACACCAAGATACGGTCTTCTATCACTACCCCTGTGTTCAAGTGCAAAACCAACATGCACTTCCGCCGACTGATTGCCAGTAGGCGACCTAACCTGCTTCAACGACGCTCTCGTCCTACTGACCCAAGAGCACGTCTCACGTTTCCCGAACAACTAGGGCAGTTGCTTCGAGCAACTCCCTGCTTACCACAACCAAAGCATCGCCTAGGAGCAGAACACCTGTTTACAAAATGGCCCAACCCATTGCAATTAAAACATCTGCGTTCAGGTCTACCATCCGTTGATGGAACCGTACGCACAGCAACTTCGCGACTTGTTCGGTTGTTATCGGAAACAACCAGAACATCGGGGGTATCAACACCCACATAGGCCAGATCCATCTCTAGTAGGTTTCGGTTTTTAACATTTGGTGGTGGAACATACGATTCTACATTAGCCCTAACAGTTTCAAGACTGCGGCCTAAGCTAACTAAATCGGAGACACAACTGGGTTTAGCCAAACCAAGCTGTGTTTGGTAAAAGGGAGTAAGATTCTTTTGAATCATACCCAACCTTCTACCCTCCGAAATAGGTTCAGAAAGCCTTCCGAACATATTCAACATTGTCGTAACGTAGACTCCGATGGTCTCATCTTTGCCTTGCGTGCGACGCCTAATCTCATCGAGCAACAAGTCATCATAATTCGGAGGCAAGAATTTTAGCTTCAGTTCCCTGACTAGTTCTTGCCATGAATTGATGGTTACTCTAACCCCCTATACCACAACAATGCTTTCCCTGTAAAAAGTTCTACTGCTGCCCTAAAAAGTTTGGTTTCTGAAACCCTCAAGCTTGTCTTAACTCCTCTACTCTTTCTAGGAATGCGTTTACGGAAGCACCACAACGCTCTCCAGTAAACTTATAGGGCCCATACACTACGCATGCATGCATGCGCAATCTGAAGACTGCGCAATATTGCTTTCGCCCTACACTACTCATGCAAACTGCGCAATCTTCATTCGTGTTTTTATAGCCGTGTAGACAAGTTGTAAAGATTTCCAGCCAAAACTCCGCTGCTGCTCTTCTCTTCGTTCGAATTTTATCACTTGACTGAGCAATTTTGCCCACACACCACACATGCATGCATGCGCAAACAAGAAAATATCAGAAAATTCTGATTTTGCTCATGCCGCATGCACAACCACTCAATCAACACCATACACCTTCAATCGGCATGCGCAATCACTTGATTGCGCATGCATGCATGTGTAGTGTATGGGCCCTATTAACATCCCACTTGGAAATATTTTCAAATTTTTCCCTACCAACGAAAACCTGCTCTACTACGTTGTTCTCTCTGTCCCTACTCTCTCCTGCAAAAACTGATGATACTGCTGCTGATGGTACTACTGCTATTGGTACTGTTGCTGTTGGTACTGTTGCTGTTGATGCCGATGATGTTGATGCTGCTACCGTTGTTGATGTTGATGCTGCTACTGTTGTTGATGTTGATGCTGCTACTGTTGTTGATGTTCCTAAACCTAGCCCTATATCTGTCCCTGCATTAGCGTTGGAAGTATCTACCGAACGCTGAACTTCATCCACTAATCCTACTTCAACTTCCTTTTCTAAATCTGCTAAAGCCATAACTAATTTATTTTTCAAACCTTACCTCTGTTTTTCTTCCTCTCCCTCATCAGGTTGCGACCTATCTAATCTACCTAACGACCATTCTACTTTGGCTACTACCTTCGCATACTCTTTTGATTTTCTCGCAATTGGCGGATTCTCTAATAGTTTAAAAATCTCTACTAATTTCCCCTCAACCGCTTTAACATCTTCCTCAAAAGTGAAAGGATACTTCGTGAGAGCACTCAAAGAACCTCTTCTCTCCAACAACCTAGCACCCCTTAGAGACTTCCGCATCTCATCAACCGTTCCTACATCCAGGCCCCTACATTGCATCTCATATGCCAACTCATCCTGCGCTAACCTGTTTATATCCATAATAGAATACTAATACAATACTAATACAATACTAAGAAGAAAGAAATGTTCAAAAAAAAACTCAAAAAACAATGAAAACAGTTTAAAACAAAACTCAAACTTCTTGACTTTGTGAAAGAATACAAGAAAAACTAATCTCAAAAAAAAAACAACTAAACAAATCAATCTCACAAACCGATATCCCAAACAACGATTCAAAAATCCAACTTCAAAGAAGAATCAAATTCTAAGGAAAACTCAACTATTTAATCCTAAGTTGAAAAAAAAAAATCAGCTCACCTCAATCGGAGGATGTGAAAAAAAAAAATATAAAAACGGAAAAAAAACAAAATAAAATATATGTATGTATGTATATAATGTGAATACGCGTATATGAATTCAATTGTAAAACGATTATAAACGCTAATAAAAAGACAACGTCGAACAAAAAAAAATTTATTTCAATTGACAACCAATACAGGTGCCTTTAATATTATCGCCTATTTTATGCAATTCACTGTGGCAATGCAAACCACCCTACGTAAATATGTAACTAATTTTTTTCCTTTCAATGCACTTTAAAACAACAAAAAGAGTAAGAAAAATAAAAACCTTACTTGGCTTTGGTTCTGTTGAATACAGACCAATTTAATACCACAACGATATTGGAGTTTCCCCGGTGATGACGGTGTAGTTAGGGTGGTTGAAATTCAAACAAATACAGGGGTATACAGACGACCGTTAACAGAAATATGTGCCTTTAATTTTCAAAATAAGGGTATTGAATAACTTTGTAACTCCAATACCGCTGGGGAGGATGTTGGAGAAAAAGAAAATAAAGCGGACACTGCATAAACCACACACACTACACACACACAGTGAAAGTGAAGTTCGCGAAATTTAAAAGAAAAAGGAATATAGAGTCAGTCGCCAACGAGCAGCAATAGCATTAAGAAGAAAATTTGATAGAAACAAGACGATTTAAAATTAAAAAGATACAGTCCATTTTGTAAAGTGTTTAATAGCAGATTTCAGTGTATGAGTATATTTCTTCAATTGGTTGTGATTTTGCAAGAAAGACGACGACGAGAAGTAAGGTAACTTTCAGACAAATAAGGTAACAATGCAGTTTAAATCCAATGGGTTTATTAGTAGTGAATAATATGGATTGGCATTTGGCAATTGGGTTTATGTTACTATACATCTGGATGTATTGGGTGAATTATATGGCCGTTAGAGGCGGGAGAATTTACGAATATACAATGTTTTACAAGAAATATTAAATTAAATTAGTGAATCAAACAATACTTGGAATACATTCCAAAACAAATGTCAATATTTAAGAAATGTAAGCAATTACATAGAATTTGTTCTTTTTGTTCTGTTGATTGATTGTTATTAAGTGTTAGGTATGTGAATATCCCATAGGTCTTCCAAACGGTATTCGGAATGGGAAGTTGTTGTCGTGTGTTCTTTTGTCTTTTGTATAGTATCGTCTAGTATAGTAAAGTATCGTCTAGTATACTTTGGTCAAGTATTGAAAGCGACTGGTGCTCTTGGAAATTGACGAATGCTTCGAATCCCATCCACTCCCCGCAACTTCTCATTCTCTGGAATATAAATCCTAGGGATAGGCTAGCAGGAGAGTAGATAAGACTCTCCACACGATCAGGATTCCGATGGTTCAGACTCCCACCGCAACACCTGTCTAGCTGTGCTTCAGAGAGGCTAGTGAGAAGTATATACCATCATCCTCCTAACCCGCTCTTCAGTTTTAACACCACAAAGGTCTACCTCACTACATCCAATGGTTCTGGACCTGTAAAATAGGACAGCTGACCCTGAAATATCAATTCTGAAGAGCATCGTAGTGGTCAACAAAACACTAACCACTCAAAAAACAATAACTCAAAAAAACGCCATCTATCGCCTAGGTACTGAAAGAGAACTAATTCGTACTAACCAGGATCGCAGTTCCGAATGTTTAGAACTTTGATTTGTCAGTTGTCACCCATCTAGAAGTATTACTGACGCCAAATCCAACGAGTTAACATCTCGTCTTTCATTTTCTTAATCAAAGTTAAAATAAACTAAATTGTTGTTTCAAAAGTAGATATATTAAATTATAAAAATAAAGAGAAATCTGCATTTAAAGCAAATCACTTAGCTCTTTTTAAAAAACATCGAAAAGTGTCCTTCGTCAGAGCGACGAAAACCACATTGATGACCCCGACGAGGACGTCGAAATCAACGATGCCTCAAGCAGCCCCAGTGCTCCCTCAATCGCAGGCAAATTTTCGCAAGCGATTTTCGCTCAACAAAGGCTTTCCAGACAGAACAACAGTCCAACAACGCGAGCAAAATCCCGCTAGACAAATACCGCTAGCCAAGCGACGCCGACTAGGACACGCCAGCCAGGTACCGCTACCCAAGTGACGCCGAGCAGGGCACGCCACACAAGTAGCGCTAGCCCAAGCACCGCTAACCAAACACCGCTAGCCTGGTAAAGTGTTGTACAAAGGAAAAAGGTTTCCTTTAGAAGCAAAACCCACATTTCAAAGAAAAAAGGCACACACACAACCCCAAACACGAAGCCACGCACGAAGACACCACAAAGCCACCACAAAACCAACACGAAGCCACACCGAATACACCCCGAAGCCATCACGAAGCCACCACCAAGCCGTGACGAAGCCACTTTTTTATGCTACTGGTGATTTTTTGTAAACGAGGTTCTCTTTTAGTATCGGGGTAGAAAATCGACCACGAGTCGATAACGCGTGACTTCCGTTAAAGTTTAAAAGTTTTTTTTCTCAAAATGGCTGATGAACAGGACGCAGCTGGTGTAATTCTACCACCACCAGCCTCCTCTCCCAGAATTGTTAACGCGATCACGGTAAAATTACCTGAATTCTGGAAAAAAAATGCCTGCAATATGGTTCATTCAAATTGAATCGCAATTTGCAACTCGAAATATTCTCGCGGAATAAACAAAATTTCATTACGTAGGTCAAGCGCTTCCACAAGACGTGGCCGCAGTGTTTATGAAATTCTCGTGCAAGAATCAATCACGCCATAAACCAATCTCAAAAAAGCCTTGTTTGACCGACACTCTATGAGTGAGGGCAAACGCCTAGAAGCGCTGTTGGGGAGGAGATGGGGGACAGTTAACGTAAGTAAGAGTTCTATAGAAAGCTCCAAACCTTAGCGGGACAATCAATGATTTTCACAGACAGTCTCATTTTAGAACTTTGGAGATGACGTTTACACACCCTCGTCCAAGCTTCTATAAAAACGAATTCAGAAACAAAAATAGAAATTTTACTCAACATGGCTGATGAGATTTATGAGGTATACAAACAACAACAGAGTAGCTTAAACTTTCAGTCACAACAAAACACCACAATAAGTGAGTTAATTAGTATTAACAACCACCTTCAGAAGGAAATTAGCGAGATTAAGTCAATGCTTTCAAGTTTAAATTTCAACCAGCGTTCTTCACGAACTAGCAACAGAAACAATGTTTCGCAAGGCAGGCAAACAGATAGGTCGAACTCTAGGAAAAACAAATTTTAATGGTTTCACAACAAATATGGGGACATAGCACTAAAGTGCACTAGCCCTTGCAGTTTCAAAAAAGGTAATTCCCCAAACTAGTTTCCACTGTCATCGCCACGGCGAATGACAGTCATAAACCAAGCAATCAAAGCCGTATTTTCATCAAAGATCCTAGTTCGAACCTTACATTTTTAATCGACTCGGGTTCAGACGTTTCCGCTATACCTCCAAACAAGGTTCAAAACTTGAACAAGTCCAAACCCATTCAAACAATTTCAGCAGCAAACGGCTCAAAATTTATGTTTATGGTACATAATACGTCAAGACCACGCTGGGTTTACGGAAAGTATTCAACCACACTTTTACAATAGCTTCTGTCACTAAACCCATTATAGGGGGCAGATTTCCTTAGAAACTCAGGTCTCATAATAGACATCAAAAACGAGTGTAAGAGGCACACCGTGCACACAGGACTTCTCTAAAACTAGATTCTTTGCAGTCGAAAAGCAGTATAATTCTCTTTTGCAAGATTTCTCTGCGCTAGTACCAACAGATTTTGTTGAGTGAACAAACCTTTTTAGTAAACAATGAACACAACTACAATTGAAACCAACTGCAACCAACTTCGTTCGTTTTTAGACGTTAGAAGCTGCCTAAAAAGAAAGCCATTACATCGTCCAACAGGTTATGGGCCCAGTGGTGTAATAAGTTGTGTAGGCAATAAAATACATTATTTTGAATTTTCCAACAGGCTGTATTATGAACGACAGAGTGTGCATCCCGAGGCTGAACGCCACGAATTGGCAAGTTTGGAAAATTCGTGTAGAAAGTTTCCTAGCACGAGATGGCCTGACTACATATATCGAGGATGCGATTCCGGCTGACGAAGTCAAAACTGAAAAGTGGAAGACGGGTGACAGGAAGGCCAAGGGCACAATTATTCTTTTCCTTGGAGATAGCCAATTGTCTCTGGTGAAGAATTGTGTGCATGCGAAGGATGTATGGAATGTCCTGTGCCGGCATCACGAAAACATTTCCCGGTCTACACGTGTTGCTCTTCTGAAAAAAGTTGTGCTGTGTGCGTTTGCAAGAACATGGGAATGTCGAAAAACATTTTTTGGAAATAGAAAAGATTTTTGACCGTCTGGCTGCTGCTGGACATGTCCTAGATAAGGATACGCAAATATGCATGATGCTGCAAAGCCTCCCGGACTCCTTTGAAACCCTGGTGTCCACTTTAGACAGTATGTCCGATAAGGAGGTGACCGTGGAATTCATCAAGCAAAAACTTAGTGATGAATACCAACGGAGAGTCAACAGAATGGAATCATCGAGACCAGAAAAAGCAATGAAAACGGATTCCAAGTGAGCAGTAGACAACAGAACATGTTTTTATTGCAAGAAAGTGGGACACATTCGTTCCAACTGTCGTAAATATTTGTCCTCCAAAAACAAGAGTCATCTTAAGTCTGTTGATGAGACTAACGTAGCATTTGTAGCTAGAAGTGAGAAACCTGGTTTGTGGTTGATTGACAGTGGCGCAAGTTCGCATATGACATGCAATATAAATTTCTTTACTTCTTTGACACTGTTTGATGGCTCTCACGTTACTTTGGCCGACGGAAAACAAACTGCAACGGCTAGTCGTGGTGAAGGTGTGCTTTGGGGCCTAGATGAAGGCAAGAATCGAGTTAAGATAACTCTTCATGATGTGCTGCTTGTGCCAGAATTGGAAGGTAGTCTTGTGTCAGTGAGCAGATTGTTGGATAAAGGTTTGAAGGTCAGCTTTGATTCGTCTGGATGTCGTATTGCTAATTCTGATGATTTTGCGGTTGCTTTGGGTGACCGTAAAGGAAATATTTACCAATTGAAAACTGAAAAATGTTCTTTAGTATTGCAAGAACATGTGACAAACTGTGAACACCAATGGCATAGACGATTCGGTAATCGAGATTCAGCTGTATTTAAGCGTATGTTTAATGAAGATATGGTGAAAGGCCTACAAGTCCAAAAATGTAATGTAAACACCATGTGCGAGTGCTGATTAGAAGGCAAATTGAGTCGAAAGCCATTTCCAGAAGTCGTCGAGAGAAAAGCGAAGAAAATCCTAGAAATCGTACATACTGATCTGTGCGGCCCGATTAATGATAGATAGGTAGATAGATAGATAAAATAATTTTATTTTTTCGAAAAAATAGTTATAGAAACAAGATAATGCTGGTTTACAAATGCTGGTAATTAAAATTAATTAAGACAATGACTTATAAAAGTTGTCTGTCAGGTTAAAAAATTTAAAGATTTAAATTATGACTTAGTTTGAATTTAAGGTTTGATTCAGTTCAATTATATTCATTTACAATTAAGTTTCGATAACTTAGAGCATGTTTTAAGAATTTGTATAGTTTTAAGTAACATTTTCCGTTCAGTATATTCAGAAATTCTGCATGATCAATCGTCTCAGCTCCCAGATATATTCTGCGGTAAGTTTTGAAAATAAGACAAATACTAACGAAGTGGTACGTGTTCTCAGTTGAATCAAGGTTGCACATCGTGCAAAGTCCGATAGTATCGTTGCAAAACGCCCTTGCATTCAAATTCAGTAACCCGCATCGGGCTTTTAATATAAGGCTTATCATTTCTCGTGAATTTGAGTCATCAAAGTAATTGGGTACATCAGTGAAGGATAAGTTACAGTATTCGTCATGGAATTGAGATAGAAGAGCACGATCGGTAAACGACTTCCATAGATTTTCCTTAAGCTTTTCCAAAAGCGTGTTGTGAACATTTTTTCATTCGTAGTTGTTGGCATTGATGGTGAAAGTCATTCCGTTTTCTTGGAAAAGGCTTGACCATTCTCGGGCCCAATAAATATTTTTTTGAAGTACTGCCACAGTGAGTATACGGGGCAGTCTACTACGAGGAAGACATAAAGCATTTTGTATTTATCCGAAATGAGCATTCAGTGTTGTGACAAATGCTTGGACAAACCAGTTTCGATATTTACTACACAGTTTGGTGTATTATCAGGCAAGTTGAAACACCTTTTGACGAAGAACCTTTGAAGTTTTTCAACTTGAGTGTACTCCTTGTACCCCCACACTTGTGCACAATAATACATTATCGATCTGGTGGCTGCGTCATGTACTTTAAATTTGGCTGAGTGTGAAACGTATTTATTTTTTATGAATTTCGACAAAGTAGCGTTTATTGCATTTTTCGATGATGCCAGTCTTTTTGTCAGATGTTCGGACCATGACATATTGTAAGTAAATATGACGCCAAGATACTTGTATTGGTTTGTTATTTTGATTTCTGCTTCGTTAAAGTACCATGCTTCACTGGCTGCTCTGCGACCTCCATTTCTAAATATAACAATCTCAGACCTGTCTAAATTTACTTCGAGATTCCATTTTTGGCAATAGGTGCTGAACTTATTGATGATAGTTTGCAGCTTGTTGGGACTGTCAGCTAAGAGCACAATGTCATCGGCATACAAAATAACGTTTATTCCGAGTCCTTCCAAAAATATTCCGATGGGAAGTTCAGAGTGTAGGTCATTTAAAACCAGGATAAACAATAAAGCACTTAATACACATCCTTGTTTAACACCTTTGCTCGTGCTGAAGAAATTTGATGCATTATGTCCATCCCAAACTGCTGCGACTGTATCCTGATAGAGAAGTTTCATAATTGAAATCATTTTCGACGATATACCTAAAGCAGCTAGCTTGTGAAGCAGGGCTTGACAGTTGATGCTGTCAAATGCCGCTTTCAAATCTACAAACCATGCATACAGTTTTTTTTCTGACTTAGTTGTATTTGAATCAGGCATGAAAGATTGTAGATCTGATCGATGGTGCTATAGTTGTTTCGATAAGCGGCTTGGTATTCGTTGAGTATATTATTGTTCTCGATCCAGGTTGTTAGGCGGTTTAAGATTAAAGTGGTGAATAACTTATAAAGGGTATCTAAAAACGAAAGTCCTCGGTAGTTGGATACAATTTTTGCATCACCCTTTTTGAAAAGCGGGTAAATAATTGATTTTTTGAAAGAGGAAGGTATCGTTTCAGTTTCGAAAATTTCGTTGAAAAAAGCATGTACTTCGGTAATAAGACTGACACTAGCATATTTATAAAATTCATAGGGTATACCATCTATACCCGGAGTTTTGTTATCCTTTGCAGAAGTTATAACCAAATTGAGTTCTTGTAGTTCAAATGAGCTATCAAGTTCGGCGATAAAAACAGAAGGCGTATTTTGGATAAACACACTATTTTGTGTACCATCATAATTAAGGGCACTTTCAAAGTGGGACATGAAATCGATAGCCGTGATTTGAGGTAGAGCACTCGTAGAACTACCACGAATTTCCATTGCAAGTTTCCACCAGTCCTTTGCAGAGTTGATACCAGAAAGTTGGCTTGCAATACTTTGATAGTACAATCGTTGCTTCTCTTTACATAAGACTTTATACTTCCGGTTTGCTTCACAATAGTTTTGTCGAGGTTGAATTTTCTATAAATCTTAAGTAGTTTAAGTGATGCTTTCCTACTCATGTGACAATCAATATCATACCACGGTTTCTTTTTTTCAAACTTAATATTGGCTGAACTAGAATTTCCATGCGCTTTGTCGATACATTCCTTTAAGGCGAGGCATCGTGTCTCAATGTTGTTATTTGGCATGATGTTTTCAGTAGTTATATCATGAGTTTTTTGTAAGTATTCGGCACTTCTATTGTATGACCATTTAAGCCTGGGGAGAAGGTATGTTACAGATTGTTCGGAAGTAACTTGAGAAACTTTTATATCCAAAACTAGTGACATGTGATCCGAAAATGTTGTACATCCTACCGAAAAGTTGTCGATCATTTCCAAAGCAGTGTATGACGGGCAGCAATAGTCTACAACTGACGAACCTCTGTTTGACACAAACGTATACTCGCCCGATTTATTATTAAAACCCCTTCCATTTAGAATGAATGCACCGATGGCCTCTAAAAACTCATTAAACCTGTTGGCGCTACTGTCACTTACAGCATCCTTTGAACTCCGCACTTCGCTTATAGAAGATGAAGATGTTATTGCATCAATAGATCCCTTTGCTCCTGTTCTAGCATTGAGATCTCCCATGATAATGAAATTATTTGATTCAAATTCATCAAAGAAAGATTTCAACTTTTCAAAGTCACGAACCCAGTGATTACAATTAAGGTAGTTTGGTATTAAATTTAGGACAGTTCCAGAAAAGTTTCCTCTAAAAAAAAACAGTATTATGTGAATTCAGAAATTTAAGCTGGTACGTAGTTTCAATGCTTTTACGAAATCCAAATAAGCACCCTCCACTAGCTCTGCCGAAGTTTTGAATTTTTATTGCAGGAACCCAAAATAATTTAAAATCTTTAAAATAAATTTCATAATTTTGTGTATGCTCAGATAAGACAAATGTCTCATATAAAAAAAATATCAAATTCACAAACATATTTGAAAAAAATGTTACATAAAAAATTTTTATTCACAAGACCAGCTACATTATACGATAAGACCTGACAGACTTTCAATAACTAATTTTGTTTGTTTGTTAGGTTGTCTTTAGATTGTTGCGTGTTTGAATGGGTATCGAGTACTACAGAGTAATTAGAATCTATTCCTAAGTGTTGTTGAAGAAATACTCTGTCACTTTCATTAAAGGCTCTTATAACACCTTCTTTGTTGCATTTGAACCGCCTACGTCCACCCACAGTAAGAGTCCAGCGTTTGATTTCGACCCGCAAGTTCCTGTCACTTTTTAGAAGACCTCTTTTAATCTGACGAAGGTGATACTGCTCTGTCCTTTCGCTCGACGTTAGGTCCTTATTAATAGATATTTGCGTGTTCGACAGATTTTTGGTAGCGGACATAACTTCATCAGCGTTGGCAAGTTCAAAAACATAGGCTGGTCTGGCGTGTATTGAGTTTATTTTACGGGCACTGCCTGCTGTAGCTGTAACATGAAGAGTATTGCTACACACTTGTTGGAATTGATGTTTGGCTTCCTGAACATTTTCCGCATTTAAACCACTTACTATAACATTTAACATTTTTGAAAATTTTTCAGCATCTTCAACTCTTTTCTGGAGTAATTTTTCCCCATCTTTCAGCTTTTCAATTTCCTCTCGCAGCACTTTGTTTTCTTCTTGCAGGGCAGTTACATCGACTTTGATGCTGTTTATGTCCTCTTAAGTAGCTATTTTAACTAGTTTTTGGTCTAATAGTTTGTCCATTTCGGCAATTAGAATAGCCATTGAAAAGTTTTCAGCCATTTGGGACGTGGTGCAGCTCTTCTTCAAAGAATTAGAAGTTCCTGGTTCCGGTGAAGTTTCTCCAAAAGATCTCTTGCTTTTCGATTCGCAACTCATAAGCAAAGCTGGGAGTCACTGTTTTTCAGCTATCAACTGCTAATTCGAACGATCTGTTGGTTTGAGTATTTGCTAATTGGGTTATGAATTTGCTAAGGTGGTGAAATAGCAATTTCACCAAAAAAGAGAGAGCTTTCCTTATACAAAGATCAAACACACAGTAATTTATTTAAATGATTTCAGCAGAAGTGGGGGCAGAAGGGCTCTTAACAGAAGGGAACAGCTTTTCGATCTTGTTATTGCTTTGTAAATACTCACAGTAATATTTTTGTTGTACTGTTGTACGAGACAGCTGATCATCACCTTCACTGACTCGAATAAGCTTTGGTTTCACCACACCACAATCAAACTAAAATTATATTTTCGTTTTAATTTCTTTTTGATTTTCTCTCTCTTTCCCGTTTATATATTGTTGCCACACTTCACGAAATGCAAGTCTTATTTGTAACAATGATTTTAATCTTTAAACTGGCTGTTAAACTGGCCAAAAAGTGAGTTTAATACGGAGCGATCTTAAAACACTTCCACACAAAATCTCTTGACTCCAGTGCGCTTCATGTACCGATTAATGTACCGACTCCATCTGGAAATAGATATATCATGACCATGATAGATGACTTTAGTAGATATGCAACAGTCTATCTATTGAAGAACAAGTCAGAAGCAGCTAAGCGAATAGAGGAATACGTGCGTCAAGTTGAAAACGTTTTTGGAAAGAAACCTACAGTCATTCGGTCTGATGGAAGGGGTGAGTACGATAACAATCGTTTACATAATTTTTATCGTACTGAAGGTATCAAGGCTCAGTTTACAACCCCTTACTCGCCCCAACAAAATGGCGTGGCCGAAAGAAAAAATAGATCCCTTATCGAAATAGTCACGTGTATGATGTTGGATGCTGGTTTACCGAAACGCTATTGGGGTGAAGCTGTTTTAACTGCAGCTTACATACAAAATCGAATGCCATCAAAATCTGTTACGAAAACTCCATTTGAATTGTGGAATAAAACTAAACCATCATTGCAACACCTACGAGTCCTCGGATGTGAATCGTTTGTGCACGTTCCTGATGTGAAACGCCAGAAGTTTGATAGCAAGTCAAAGAAACTTACGTTCATTGGATACTCGGATCAACACAAGGGCTATCGGTTTGTTGATCTTGAAACTGACAAGGTAACGATAAGTCGTGATGCTCGTTTTTTGGAACTAAAGAAGAAAGATATCAACACCTTGACAAATCCGAACGTTAAAGAAACATTCGATGAAGTCTACATGAGACTTGCTCCAGTTTCCGTTGTTCCAAGTTCAGACGAGAACCACTCTTCTGAAGATCGATCCGATGATGACGAGAGTTTTTTGGATTTGATGATCCGACCCAAGAAGAGCCAACTGTAGTAAGACGATCTGCACGAAACACGAAAAGTAAATTGCCTGCACACAGCCGGTATTGTTGGCGATCCTCGGCTATCCTGAAGCGTTTCCATTTTGCATATGCCTGGTTTCTTAGATTAATACAATTGCGGATCTCCACACCAAACCAAGGGTTATCACTATTCCTAACAACCTTCGTCTTTAGAGGAACGTGTGCATTGAATAGTCTAGCTAAGTTACTTTCGATGAACTCAATTTGTTCGCAGGGATACTAGGTATATAATAAACATGTTGCCAACATATATCTCTAATATCAGTCTCAAGAGCTCTCATATTTAAATTCTTAAAGTCCCGATATTGAAACTTCAATGGATGTCTCACAGGTGAAAAGTCAAAAGAGAGATAGATATATGAAGTCATGACGTGAAAAACCCGGGGCTGATAATTGGTCATATAATATCACTTTGCTCCTATTAGTAACATAAAACACATCTAATAGAGTACTCGAGTTACGCGAGAAACGTGTTGGACAAGTAACATTAACTGGATACAGATTAAATGTTCTCATGTCATCGGTCAAACTGCAATCAGCTAAAAGGTTACTATTTAAATCCTACACTATTAAATCCTTGCCTACAGGGCGGAAAGCAATAGGTTCCAAATGGGTGTTTAAAGTAAAGCGAGACGAAAATAATCAGGTATCAAAGTATAAAGCACGTGTTGTCGCTCAAGGCTATGCACAGAAATTTGGTGTCGATTACGATGACGTGTTTGCTCCAGTTAAGAGAATCACAACATTAAGAACTTTTTTGGCGGTACTGCTAAACAACAAATGTTTGTAAAACATTTCGATGTCAAGACGGCGTATCTGAATGGAGTTGTCGAAAAAGACATCTTCATGAAACAACCACCTGGCTATGAGGTTCCTGGGGCAGAACATCTTGTGTGCCATTTGAAGAAAAGTATAAACGGCATGAAACAGTCTGCATATTGCTGGAACCAGACGTTGGATACATACTTAAGAGACCTGAGCTTTGAGGTTTCTACTGCTGATCCATGTTTGTATATGAAAAAGTTTGGAAGTCAGACTTTGTATCTTCTCGTTTATGTCGATGACATCTTGGCTGGATGTGTAGATGAAGGTAAAATAGACGAGTTTTATTTAAAAATTAAAGACAAATTTCAGATAACTTGTTTCGGGAATGTTCATCATTTTCTGGGGATGGAAATCGAACGATCAGCATCTTCGTTTCATATCTCACTGAAGAATTATACGAATAAGATGATTTCTAAATTTGGAATGAGCTGTGCAAAGCCTGCGTAGACGCCGATGGACCTTGGTTACCTGAAAATAGATAACCAACCTTTCTCCGATCCAATGTTATATCAAAGTTTTGTTGGGTCTTTGCTCTACCTTTCCGTCAATGCTAGACCGGATATTGCGGTAGGTACAGCAATTTCTGGCAGAAAATTTAAAGATCCGACAGGAAAAGATTGGACAGAAACAAAAAGGGTGTTGTATTTTTGTTCGGAGGTCCTATTTCCTGGACTAGTAGATGACAAAATTGCGTTTCTCTTTCGTCGATGGAGGCTGAGTACGTGGCACTCAGCGAAGCTTGTCAAGAACTTGTATGGCTTCAACGATTATTAGATGATTTTGGGGAAATACAACATGAAGCAACCTTGATAAACGTGGATAACCAAAGCTGTATATCATTCGTTAACACCGAAAGGCTAAGTCGAAGGTCGAAGCAGACCGAAACCAGGGAGCGATATGTACGAGAATTGTGCAACAAAAACGAAGCTCATCTGCAATACTGTCCAACCGATTCGATGCTAGTGGATATATTCACCAAGCCACTTGGACCCGTGAAACAATTGGGATTTTGAAAAATTAAATCTATTTTAAACGTGATGGTTCATTGAGGAGGAGTGTTGAGCGAACAAACCTTTTTAGTAAACAATGAACACAACTACAATTGAAAACAACTGCAACCAACTTCGGTCTTTTTTAGACGTTAGAAGCTGACTAAAAAGGAAGCCATTACATTTTTACTTTCATCTCAAACTTTTGCTCTTTTCTTTTTACAATTAAAGAGATTGTCCAACAGATTTCACTCTCCCAATCAAACATACAACGGTTCACCACATTCTCACCAAAGGTCCGCTTCCAAACTCACACCCTAGACGTTTGAACAATGTTAAGTTCAAAATAGCCAAAGAGGAATTTGAATATATGGTACAAATCGGTATTTGCAGACCAACTTCCTCTCCTTGCGCTTCACCTCTACATATGGCTGCCAAACATGAAGCAAACGACTGGAGGCCCTGTGGTGATTATCGTCGGCCTAACGCCATAACGACTCCTGATCGAAATCTCCTACCGTACATTCATGATTGCAACGCAAACTTACAGGGCTCTTAAATTTTTTCAAAGGTCGATCTTATTCGCGCCTACCAGAACATCCCTGTGGCAGAAGACGACATTCATAAGACGGCAATCACGACAACTTTTGGGCTTTTCGAATTCGTGCGAATGACTTTCGGCCTAAGGAATGCTGCCCAGACATTCCAGCGATTCATGTCGCAAGTAACAAAAAATCTCGATTTCGTATGGGTGTTCGTCGACGATATCTTAGTCTCAAGTAAATCCGCGGAGGAACATGAAAAACATTTGAGAATTCTGTTCCAACGATTGGAAGAATACGGTCTGAGGATCAAAGCCCCAAAATGCATTTTTGGCGAACCAGAACTTCAATTTCTAGGATTCGATATTTCCAAGTCGGGCATTCAACCCTCAAAAACCATAGTCGAAGCTATTGAAAACTTCCCACAACCAATTTCAATCCGTAGTGCACAACGTTTCGTAGGCATGGTAAACTACTACCACCGGTTCATACTACATCTGGCCAGAATACTAGCGTCTATAAACGACCACATTTCGAGCTCTCTAAAAAGCAAAAGGAAAGAGTTCACTTGGACTGAAAAATGCCAAGAAGCTTTTTCCAAAGCAAAGTCACAACTGGCGAAGGCTACCTTGCTTTGTCATCCTCGCGAAAGCACAAAGCTAAGCATTACCACGGATGCATCCAGCTCAGATGTCGGCGCAGTCCTACAACAGCAGGACGGTCAGAACTGGGAACCAATAGCATTTTTCAGCTAGAAACTATCACCTCCACAGACGAGGTACTCGGCATTCGGCAGGGAACTGCTCGCAATATACTTGTCCATACTGCATTTTCAAAATTTCGTCGAAGGGCAAGATTTCTGGTTCATTACGGACCATAAACCCCTCACGACAGCGCTTTTCACAAAAGCAAAACGAAGTCCGAGGCAAGAACCACATTTGGATCTAATATCCCAATTCACTCACGACATTCGATACGTCAAAGGTTTGTTAAATGTGGTCGCAGACATGTTGTCTCGCCCAAATGCAGATGAAATAGAACGCACAAGCACGGTGAACATAAAAGATCTGGCTGAATCACAACTCAACGATCAAGAGTTAGACTCATTACGGAAAAATCCAACTCCAAACACAAAAGTAAAATAGGAGTTTGTCAAAATGCCGTTTTTAAACTTTTCGCTTTGGTGTGAAACATCATTAAAGCACAGCCGCCCATTCGTTCCCGAAGCTTTCAGAAAAACTATTTTCGAAAAAAGTTCACTCTTTATACCATCCAGGAGTCGTGGAACTCGAAAGAAAATTACAAAAATATATTTTTGTCCGAACATGAACCACCAAATAAACTCATGGACAAAGGCATGCTCATCATGCCAAAAAGAAAAAGTGCAACGACATACGAAATCTCAATGCGAACAAACCCCCATTCCACCTGGTCGATTTCAACATATCCACATGGATATAGTTGGACCACTTCCTCCGTCAGATGATTACAGGTACATCTTAACGATAATAGACCGATTCTCCAGGTGGCCAGAGACCTACCCCATACGTGACATAAACGCGGAAACAATCGCCGCAACTTATGTCCGCGAACACGTATCAAGATTCGGCGTACCTAACATCATCACGACGGACCACGGTTCACAATTTCAATCCAAATTGTTCAGCAAACTCACAAAGTTCATAGGAACCAATCGGATCCGAACATCGGCATACCATAAACAGGCAAACGGAATGGTGGAAAGATTTCATCGTCAATTAAAAACTTCAATTCGCGCTTCAGGTGACAAAGTTCATTGGACACACCAACTTCCATTAATATTACTAGGAATTCGCACATCGCTTAGAGATGATCAGTGCTAGGACCACTGCTTTTCCTCATATATCTACATCAATTCCATTTTTCAATTGAAACTGAATTGCAAGCTAATAGCATATGCAGATGATTTAGCATTATCATACAGTAGCCCTTCACAAAACGATTTAATTAGATTTATCCAAGATGACCTAAATTCTATTAGCAGTTGGCTTACATTTCATAAAATGGTTTTGAGTAAGAAATCTAAAGGTATAATGTTTCCTCTATCGCGGTCTCAACCAATAGAGGAAATTAAATATCATCACACTTCATGTGACACCGTACCCTGTAATAGCTCTTGCTTTTCTTTGATGTTTGAGCAAGAATACAAATATCTAGGTATAATCATAGACAGTAAATCAAATTGGAAACCACATTACATCAGTGAAACGTGTTCTTTACTTCTCATTAAGCAAAATATATCTACTAAGAAAAGTAGTCCCACGCGCATTGCTAATTTCTGTCTATTATGCATTAATCGGTTCCCGTCTCGAATATGGACTAGCATGTATACATACAAAACCAATATTCAACCTTTGGTTATTGGTTATGGTACAGAAAAAAATCATAAGGCTAATATCATTTAAGAGAAGACTTGATCACACACTTCCACTTTTTCAATCTCTTAAAATACTCCCATTTCGCTATTTATACATCTTCAAAACCCTAAAAGTATTATATAAAATAGAAAAACGAAACGATATACGAAAACTCTTAGAGAATTATCACACATTAACTTGAGTTTTCAAATTAAAAGCAAAAACAAAAACAAGACAAATACTTTTTTAACGTTTTTTTTTTACTTTGTAAAATTTGTATGCATTTCGAGTGGTCTGCCGCTCATCATCAGCAACACGACTAAAAACATACATCATGTGTGGCTTTGTACAATGTAAATACATAAACAATAATTAAGCCACTTCGTTCTCTCCATCCTCATCGTCATCATCAGTGTAGCGGGAAATTGCGAGACGAGCCCCCAAAAGAACATTTGGAGAAAGACATTGCACTAGCGGAACAACTCAGACTGTATGTTGCCCTTGTCTAGGTTCAGTGCGGTGTGGTCTCTGTGTATATACATACTTTCATATGCGTCCAGTTTTCGATCGTCAATAATGCTTTTGATAAGGCCCACCTCACTTGTTGACAGTGGTAGGTGTTGTTGTTCTAATATGTGTGATGCAAATGCAGATTTCCTTGGTTCATTTTTGATTACGTATTGTTTGTGTTCTTCGTACCTCTTTCTAATCGAACGTTTGGTTTGACCATAGTATTTCCTATTGCAAACTCCGCAAGAGATCTGATAAATCCCAGCTTTGTCCAAAGGATTGGTTTTGTCTTTTGGCGTGATAAGGTGGTTTTTTAATTTAAAAGGGTTTGAGTAAACAATTTGCATCTCGTGTCTGTGGAATGTTGTTTTTAAACCATTTGTTATGTTTGGAGCGAAGGTGATGGACACTCGTTTAGGATCAGCTGTTTTGTCGATCTTTCTGTTTTGTTGGAATAATGTTGATTGATTTGTGTTTGTTTGTTTACGTGCATGTTTTCAATTATGTTGTTGATAGTCTGTTCGCTGCAACCATTTACTTTTGCTGCTTGTTTTATATATTCGTGTTCTTTTATGTAATTAGTTAACGATAAAGGTAAGCTTATCAACCGATGTGCGAGGGAAAACGCTGCTAACTTGTGTTGGATTGGTGCGTACGAATCACTGGGAATATATCGGAGAGTGCTCGTTGGCTTGTGATAAACTGCAATTTCGATCTTTGTTTGGTCTCGTTGTAATATGAGATCCAAAAAGGCTAGTTTCTGGTCATTTTCAACCTCACAAGTGAAATTAAATTCGGGATATTGGTCGTTTAACATTTCCAACGTGGTGTTAAGATCACTCTTCTTAATTACTGCAAAAACGTCGTCGACATACCGATGCCAAATTCTTGGTAGTAAACTTCTAGACTTCAAATCAATTTCAAATTTTGACATAAAGACTTCGCCAATTAAGGGTGAAAGTGGGTTTCCCATACTTGTGCCTGAGTCGATTTTGAAAAAGCGGTCTCTGAACATAAAAAAGTTGGTGTCCATGCACATTTCAGCTGCTCGCATGTAGACGTTGCGCTCGTTTTCGGTGATGTTTTGGTCAGACAAATGTGTTTGTAATGCTGAAAGTGCTTTTTCGATCGGGATGGATGGAAATAGTGCTTCAACATCAAACGAAACCATGATCTCGTCGTCGTTCGCTTCCACTTGACTGATCAAATGAGTAAACTCAATTGAATTTTTGACAGAGCAACTTTGGAACGGTGGAAACTTCTTAACTTCGTCGACTAACCATTGCGATCTTCGTGCATGGAGCAGATAAAAGAGCGAGTATTTTTGGAAGACAGTATAACTTTGGGACTTCAGGGTTTGAAACAAGAAGACGCCATTTGAAACGTTCTCCGAAAATGCTACTGATCTCTTTGCGGACATTGTTAGCTACAGTTATCTAATATAGTTATATAATGAAAAACATGCACGTAAACAAACAAACACAAATCAATCAACATTATTCCAACAAAACAGAAAGATCGACAAAACAGCTGATCCTAAACGAGTGTCCATCACCTTCGCTCCAAACATAACAAATGGTTTAAAAACAACATTCCACAGACACGAGATGCAAATTGTTTACTCAAACCCTTTTAAATTAAAAAACCACCTTATCACGCCAAAAGACAAAACCAATCCTTTGGACAAAGCTGGGATTTATCAGATCTCTTGCGGAGTTTGCAATAGGAAATACTATGGTCAAACCAAACGTTCGATTAGAAAGAGGTACGAAGAACACAAACAATACGTAATCATAAATGAACCAAGGAAATCTGCATTTGCATCACACATATTAGAACAACAACACCTACCACTGTCAACAAGTGAGGTGGGCCTTATCAAAAGCATTATTGACGATCGAAAACTGGACGCATATGAAAGTATGTATATACACAGAGACCACACCGCACTGAACCTAGACAAGGGCAACATACAGTCTGAGTTGTTCCGCTAGTGCAATGTCTTTCTCCAAATGTTCTTTTGGGGGCTCGTCTCGCAATTTCCCGCTACACTGATGATGACGATGAGGATGGAGAGAACGAAGCGGCTTAATTATTGTTTATGTATTTACATTGTACAAAGCCACACATGATGTATGTTTTTTAGTCGTGTTGCTGATGATGAGCGGTAGACCACTCGAAATGCATACAGATTTTACAAAGTAAAAATAAAAACGTTAAAAAAAGTATTTGTCTTGTTTTTGTTTTTGCTTTTAATTTGAAAGCTCAAGTTAATGTGTGATAATTCTCAACTTTGTTTGTTTAGCCTAAGATTATTCTTTACCAGAAGTGGAAATATAAGATTTAGACGAAACGAAAAATATCCACTTCGCAGTAACTGTAGTGCATACATACCCGCTGTATCAAAAGAACACTCCCGTAAATTTTTAAATGTCATAGCACCACATATATTTAATAAACTTCCTGCAGATTTATGTAACATCGTTTCCAACAAGTTCAAATTCCTCAAAAATTTAAAACATTGGCTCCTTTCCTGATCAGAAGTTGAAACTTTTTTTGAAGTAATATCTTAAATTTATAATTAATAATAATTAATTAAATTTATAATTAAATATAATTAATAATTAGTTATAAATTTAACTTATTAACCGTCTCACTGCTCTATTACCTTTCATTTGCTCAATATTACCAATAAAATAATAATATGTTTATAACAGCGAAAGTCGAAATGCATGCTCGCTACTGACAATCATTTTCACAGAGGATGCTCAAATTTTACTTATTATTTGTTTATTTAGATAAATAATTCTTCTTCTTCTTCTAATAAAATATGATGTATGTATGTATGTATGTATGAATGTATATAAATTAAAAAAAAAAAAAAAAGTGATCTTAACTTTACACCTTCTCAACTCCAAATCAAAAACATCAAGCTACCTCTAGATTTATCACTCAGCTTTTCTGATGGCACTAACGAACATACTTTGATTGAGCAACTCACATTTTTTTTAAAACATACCAGCGTCAAACCTCGAACGCAAACTTGTGTACTAGTAGGAATGGATAGAAAAAAATGGAAAAAAATTAAGAAAAACATGTTTTTGAAATAATTGTGAGTCAAAGGGGATGACATTGATAAACAAAATCATCTCCTTGGTGTCCCAATTTATTTCTGAGCCGTTCGTATACGTTGGGCGCCATTGTTGTGAGTGTAAATTGGACAAAATCGCGATGGAAATAGGGCAGTGGCATGCTATTCGTTGCTTGGCTAAGCTCGTGGTAATGGGGTGGTTCTTGCCCTGTTCCACACTCCTGCAACTCTAACAACAAAATAGTTCTCATGTCGTATAGGGATCAGGATAGGATCAGGTTGGGATTTGTGGTAGAAGAGTAGTGGGAAGGGGATTATACACAAATATGGTTAACTATGCCACCACACAAGAGAAAGGTTATGAGTTGTAGGTTCTGAAAAAGTCACCTCTCGAACTATCGCTAATCGACACCTAATTCCTATACCTATCCTAACTACTAAACTTAAAGTTAAATACATTTCATGCATATAAATATATATACATATACATATATATGTATATTAGGGTTGTTTCAATTTTAGGCAACTTTTTTTTCAACGATAAAACAGGCTTAATACTTTCAGGAAGGTATAAAACGAGGTCTCTTAAAATTTGAGCTCATAATATTAACATTTAAAGGTTAACATAAAAAAATTAAGTAAAGTTTTTCTTATATTTATAGCCCGACATTTGAGTATTGTAGAAATAAACTGACAAATTATTTGAGTAGAAAATTGAATGCTCTACAAAAAAGCTCAAATTAATTTTTTTCAAAGAGTGAGCCGTTCTGAAGATATTTAAACTCAAAGTTAGAAGTGAATGAAATTTAATGCTGTGTCAATCGTTCATTTCCAGTGAACGAACCAGTCATCAATCGTTCAATGGAAAGATTCGGTCATTTCAATCAATCATTCAATCACTTGAACTGGCCGAGGCGATCGACCGAAACTGAAACCAATAGACCCTCGAGAACGAGGAACGACCGAAATTGAAACCAATCATTTGCAGTGCAGCCTGCAGCGTTGTATTTTTAAATTTTTATTACTCTCTGTTTACGTTTCATGTCTACCTAGTACCTACATACATACATAGGTGCAGTCGAGTCAACATCGAAACAGAAACGTAGGCAAGAACCAATAGTATGGTACTGAGTTGTTGATGGGGGATGGTTTTCTTTTTTAAAAGTGCATATACATACTCACATTACATTCATTACACATTTTCAGTGAGAATGGCTTTAAAAAATTCAAAGTAGAAATTTTTCCATATCGCTTTGAAACAAGCACTAGAAAAGTTCTGAATCAAATTCTAAAAGCTGAAAATATGAAATAAACATAAGTATGTATATGTGCTTTATCTGAAATGAAAAAAAAATCGCCCACCTACTCAGCAATAGCACCATTCTATGAGCATTAAAGTAGACAGAGTACTGTAGTACTTGTTTGATTGGTTTCAGTTTCGGTCAATCGTTTCGGGTCTCGTTCAAACGATTGGTTTCAGCCTAGGTCGTTCGTTTGGTTCAAGTGATTGGTGATTGGTTTCAGTCTCGTTCGTTCGTTTCGTTCAAACGATTGGTTTCATTTTCGGTCGTTCGTCTATCGTTCAAGTGATTGGTTTCATTTTCTGACGTTCGGCTCATACAAATGATTGGTTTCGGTCTCGTCGTTCGTTTCTATCAAATCATTGGTTTCAGTTTCGGTCATCTTCACCCATCTCATACAAATACAGCATATAATAGTTTCTTTCAGTGGCGTTCTATGGAAATGATTGAAATGGTGATTGATTGTTTTAGTTTTGTATGATTGCAATCATCAATCATTTCCAGTGAACGGGTCGAAAAGACCGAATCAATCGCGATTGACACAGCTCTAATGAAATTATGATTTTTATTTTATTAAACTCATATTGGTGACTTTTTTATGACTCATCTCAACCTCTGAGTCTTCGGTTTTCGTTTATTCGGTTCACCGAAAGAAATAAAAACCTTCACCTAGGTTTCTAAATCAACCATCGGATACTCGTTGTCTTAATTCTCAACCTCTGGCGACGTCTACACTTTTTATTAATATATTTCTTATTCTTTTCCCAAATAAAAAATTTTTAAGAACATACGTATTGTACTGGTGTACTATCACTCGGTTCTTACTTTTAATGATTCACTCACTATTGCCTAACGTATGGTGTTATTGGCTTGAACTTGAATTTCCAATTGTTCGCCGATATTCAAATTTTCTTTTGTTAGGCCGTTGGCCTTTGGCCTACATTTCATATTTCCCCTTCTTGCACTTCGGGTAAGCTAGTTTAGAACCGCAAGCTTCTTTACATTCCGTTCTACTTACAGTGTCTTATTTCTTTACTTCTTTCACTATCACTAGTCTCATACTAAGTATATGTGTTATTCTAACTTATTTGCTATGGCTAACACCTACTAATCTACTCTATATTGCCTATCTCAGCCCCATAGAACCATTTTTTCTAACGCCTATTTTTATGTTGTTAAATTTCATCCCTTTTTTTTCTCTTAAAAGCTTCGTCATCTAGTTGAAAGTTGACTACTTCTTTAGTCGACTCTTGATCTGTTTCTTCTTGGGTTGAAGTAATCTGCTTTCGAAGCGAATTCGCTGTCACTACACAGCTTTTCGCTTGAGAACTTTGACGTTTCGCTTACAACTTAGTTACATGTCAAACGTGATTATTTATTTTTGCGCGTCGTTCTTATTCTTTCGGAATTATATTTCATTTTATCTTTATCTTATCGCTTAAAAAAATGGATAAGACTATTGAATCTTAATTCCTATTTCTCGCTAAAAAGGTTGTAGGATGTTTCACGCCCTATGAGTTGACCTTGTCGTGGTGGGGGTGCTTAAGGACATCTTCTCCAGCAATCCAGCTGCAGAACCTGACCAACCAACATAACTCAAACAAAACCTCTGAAAAACAATGGAATATAAAGTTAATAAAAGAAGTAAAAAACGAACGGGGATATACGTTCACAAGTCGGCAGGTGTCGCGACTGCCGGCGATGGCTTGGCCTCGAAAGAGGATAAGTCGCCGGTGACAAATTTATTAACGATAACGACACAAAAAGCGATTGGCGGAAGGACTGGGGAGCCGACTGCAGTTCGAGGAAGGCCTCACAAGCCAACTAAGAAATGTGGAGAGCCCTCTGGTTCTAACTAGAAGGGACCCCGGAGAAGACCATTGCTGCAAGTAGAGGGGCCGAGACTTTGATTCCAACGCGAACAGTGATGTGTTGACAAAGGGGCCACCCTCATCAAAAACTCCACTGCTCCAACCTCCCACCTCATCCCGTCCAATGTCAAAGGACTCGAGGTCGACCAACCCGGACGGTACGGGTGCCGAGACTATCGGCTCCGTGGCTGAAAGGGGAGGACCTCCTTCGAGCTCCGGAAGCACTCCTTCCCTTCCCCAAGTTCTAGACGAAACTGTGACTTACAGTGGGAAAAACAACGAAAGGGTGTCCAATCCCCCTAACCCCAAAGTTGGAGGTGAAACTGTGACTTACAGTGGAACTGAAAACGAAAGGGTCGCCAATCTCCTTATCCCCCAAGTTGGAGGTGAAACTGTGACTTACAGTGGAACTGAAAACGAAAGGGTTTTCAATCCCCCTAAACCCCAAGTTGAAAGTGAAACTGTGTCTAACAGTGGAACGGACAACGAAGGGTATCCCAACCTCCGTACCTTACCAAACCACAAAGAAAGGCGGAATGCGGAGAAAATTGCGAAGGTGTTAGGTGCGGTACCTAAACCTAAGCTTGATTCAACGCAATCTGCCAAACTTGAGTGGGCAATGAAAATCATTGCAATAAATGAAAAAAACTGCGTAGACTCAACGTCTAAGCGCCAACGTTCGTTCGAGCAGTCAACCCCGAACGCCAAAAGGCCTAAGGTGCAAAAATCAAGCACCCTCAGCTCCAAAAAAGACTTGTCGTACAGTGACGTACTGAAGGACAAACCAATTTTCACCGTCATTGACAGGAGTAACGCGGATGGTGCGATCTCTTTCGATCAATGGGCGATCATCATGAATAAGCTCCAGGCCTCCTACTGGACTCTTATGATGGAGAACCCAGGGGAACCTGCCATCTTTGAGGACTCAGGATGGTATCAGGGGCGCGTCAGGTTAATCGCGTTTGATGGAGAGAGATCGCGCGATCTGTATAAACTCGCGATAAGCAGGTTAGAGGGACTCTGGCCTGGTGCTAAGCTTGAAGTCGTGTCGAGGGAGGATATCCCTTGCAGGCCTAGGGCTCGCGCTAGACTACCAGCGGAACTCTCCGGCAAGGAAACTATCATGAAAATGATTCAATTCGGCAATCCAACCCTTCCTACTCATGACTGGAAAGTCGCGAAGCTGGAAGAGCCGGAGGGTCACTATAGATCGGCTATAATAGTCATCAATAAGGACTCCCTAGCTCCCCTGGCTGCGACAAAAGGCGTGATTCGGCTCGGCTGGTCAAACATTGCCTTAAAAATATACGAAAAAGATGAAGAACAGAACATCGTTCCATCTTCCATAACAAAAAGTGCGTATTCAGTGGAAGAACCCGCAGGGCAAGTCGACCCTCCATTCATGGAGATAGACGAGCTCGGCACATCCTCTGCTGAAACGTATGATAATAAACCCTCCACATCCGACTTGGATGCCCAAAACGTCGTCAAATTCTCCGACTTTGGAGACTGATGACTCCGCTAACGAGGTTTCGCTCAGCGAGGATGACCTTCTTAGGTCAAACTCTGAGAGCGAAACAGACGACGACCTCAACCAGACCGTGGTGGGGCTTAGTCTACTTAGTTGTTCCCAAGATGGTACAGCTAACTCAGATTAACCTCCAACACTCCAAGCAGGCTTCGGCCTCCCTTCTTCTCCGTCTAAACAAGAGGGGGGAAGATATTGTCCTTATCCAAGAGCCTTGGATTATCAAGTCCATCGTTCGAGGACTAAGGACTCCTGGATATACTCTACTGTATATGAAGGACAAAGGTGAACCCAGATCCTGCATATTGGTAAGAAGTAGCACTAATGTATTTTTACTCCCTCATTACAGCAATCGTGATGTAACCACAATAAGATACCAGACCAGTGACAACATCTACTGGCTGGTATCAGCTTACCTCCGCCATGACCATCCTGGCCCTCCTCCATGCGACTTATTTAAAAGGATTGTTGCAGCAGCAGAACGGCAAAAGATCTGCCTCATCATTGGATGCGATGCTAATGCGCATCACACAGTATGGGGTAGTACTGACATACATATATGAAAGGGGTGAGTCACTTTTTGATTTTATTTTAAGTACTAACCTTATAGTAAGTAATATTGGCAATGAACCAACATTCATTACCAGAAACAGACAAGAAGTTTTAGATATCACTCTTGTCTCCGATTCGGTTCATCATAGGATTACTAATTGGCAAGTCGCAAAATCGCAAGAGATTGCCAATGCCTTTTCCAATCGAGTGTCCCTTCAATTATCCTTGAATCCCATGCCGCCAGCATTAAACATTGAAGACCAGTGGCAGAAATGCCAAGAAGCCATCAGAACCGCTGCCTCTGAGGTTCTGGGTTTCACTCGGCCACCAAAACGAAACCCATGGTTCGATGAAGAATGCAGGCAGGCAAATGCAGCCAAACAAAGAGCACGACAAATGCTTATGCAAACACGAACAAGGGCTGCTTACGATCAGTATAACGAGATTTACAAGGAGAGAAGAAGGTAAGAACACCGACTTCTCAAAAAGAAAAAGAATCAGCATGAGAAGCGCTCGTTTGAGGAAATAGAGAGGTGCCATGACAGGAACGAGATTCGGAAGTTTTACCAAAAGGTAAAAAGATCCTGCCAGGGTGGCAAACCCCGAACTCAAGCCTGTAAAGACCAGCAGGGAAACATTGTTATAGAGTCACAGTCGCTACTGAGGATCTAGAAAGATCATTTCTGCAGACTGCTTAACGGCGATGAAGACACAAATTCCGCTGTCAGGCAGATTGCCCCATTCAGCTTGGACGATGATCAAGAATGCCGTCCTCCCGACCTAGAAGAGGTTAAGCTTGCAATATGCAAACTTAAATCAAATATGACTGCAGGTGCAGATGGCCTTGATGCCGAACTTTTCAAGGCAGCTGGAGATCAGTTGGAAAGGAGCATGCACCAGCTGATCTGCATGATATGGTCGAAAGAAAGCATGCCCGATGAATTGAACCTCAGTATCGTATGCCCGATCCTAAAGAAGGGAGACCCTCACAATTGCGCCAATTACAGAGGGATAAGCCTCCTTAACGTCGCTTATAAGATCTTGTCTGCTGTAATATGTAAACGTCTGAAACCCCACGTCAACAACTTGATAGGTCCTTATCAATGTGGTTTTAGACCAGAGAAGTCCACAATAGACCAAATTTTCACATTACGGCAGATCTTGGAAAAAACCCGAGAACATAATATCGATATTCACCACCTCTTTATCGATTTCAAGGCCGCGTATGACAGTATTTACAGAGACGAGCTGTACAGAGCCATGTCTAGTTTCGGCATCCCTGCAAAGCTCGTACGACTATGCAGGATGACTTTGGAGAATTCACGCTGCTCCGTCAAGGTCGGAAAAGAACTCACCGAGACCTTTGATGTCGAAAAAGGCTTTAGGCAAGGCGACAAACTGTAATGCGATTTCTTCAACATCATACTTGAACAGATTGTAAGAGACTCAAACGTCAACACCAGAGGAACAATCTTTCAAAAGTCTGTACAATTACTCGCCTATGCAGACGATATTGACGTAATGGGAAGAAAAAAGCGTGATGTCATAGGTGCTTTTGCGAGTATTGAAACAGAAGCGGCAAAAATGGGTTTGATGGTTAATGAGGGCAAAACGAAGTATATGCTGTCATCAAACAAGGACACAGAACATCGGCGAATTGGACAAAACGTCACAATAGACAGACATAACTTCGAGGTAGTACAGGACTTCGTCTACCTAGGATCCGCTGTAGACACGGACAACAACATCAGTGCGGAGATCAAACGGAGAATAACTCTTGCCAACCGTTGCTTCTTTGGGTTAAGAAGGCAATTGAGAAACAAAACCCTCTCTAGAAAAACCAAGGTGACCTTGTATAAGACCTTAATCATCCCAGTCCTGCTGTACGGCGCGGAAGCATGGACCTTATCGAAAGCGGATGAGGAAACTCTTGGTCGTTTCGAAAGAAAAATTCTCCGAATGATCTTTGGTCCCGTATGCGAAGACAAGGTGTGGAGAAGAAGATACAACAACGAGCTGTATGAGCTGTACCGCGACATGGGCATAGCCAGAAGAGTACGCATCGCGAGGCTACGATGGTTGGGCCATGTAGAGCGGATGGACCCAAACGCTCCGGCTCGTCGGGTGTTCGAAAGCACATTGCAGGGAAATCGCGGAAGGGGAAGACCTCATCTTAGGTGGCGCAATCAAGTGGATGAAGACCTCAACCGACTTGGAGTGCGAAACTGGAGAGAGCTCGCCCGAAATCGAAATCGTTATAGGAGGATGTTGGTTGAGGCTCAGGTTCACCCCGAACTGTAATGCCGACCTTAGTAAGTAAGTAAGTACTAATTGGAAAGTATCTACTGAACACTCCTTTGCTGATCATAGATACATTCAATTTGATCTTAATGAGGAACCTCTCAAGCAACCAGTCTTCCGAAACTATCGGAAAACTGACTGGCAAAAATATCGGGTAACACTGGAAAAGTTTATTAAACCTGAACTTTTACAAAACCCTACAAACAAACAGGATCTAGACAAAAAAGTCAATGATCTTACCACTGCCCTTAACCATTCACTTCACAAATCCTGTCCTCTTATAAAAATAAGAGGAAAACGGAAACCACTGTGGTGGAGCTCGGGGCTAGAACCGCTCAGGAAGGAATGCAGAAAACTTTTCAACCGAGCTAAACAATCAAAAATCTCAATAGACTGGGACTCCTACAAGGAATCCCTCAAAACATATAAATATCAACTGAGGAAAACTAAAAGAACTGCATGGAGAAACTTCTGTGGTGAAATAGAAGATACTTCAGAAGCTTCTAGATTAAGAAAAATCCTCTCAAAGAGTCCGACCATGCCTAGCAGTTTGAAAACAGCTGACGGCTGGACAGAATCCTGCGAAGAAACGCTCAATTTGCTTCTGGACACTCACTTTCCAGGAAGCTCTAAGAACTTATGCAACTATGATTCTACAGAACCAGGTAGCATAATAACAAACAACCCCTCAAGGGAAAAATTAGTTTGGGCCATTAACAACTTTGACCCATACAAATCCCCTGGACCTGATGGTATAATTCCAGCCGAACTTCAAAAGGCCGCGGACATTATTATCCATGTCCTTGAAGTAATTCTCATCGGCTGTACCACCTTGAACTATATCCCCACTCAGTGGAGAGAAGTCAAGGTTGTGTTTATACCTAAGGCTGGGAAATCATCCCATGTAAACCCAAAAGATCTCCGACCAATAAGTCTATCATCTTTCCTTCTTAAAACTCTAGAACGCCTGATTGATATCCACCTGCGTACAGCTATAGATCCAAAATTGTTATCTACAGCACAACACGCCTACTGCAAGGGAAAATCTGTAGAAACGGCCCTACACACCCTGGTACGTACTATAGAATATTCCCTCCATCACAAAGAATTCACTCTGGCCGCCTTCCTCGACATAGAGGGCGCCTTCAGCAACGTCAGCAACTCTGCAATTACAAAGGCACTGACGAAGCTCAAAGTAGATGATTCCATAGTGGAGTTGATAAATCTAATGCTAAAAAGCAGGAGAATCAACTCTACTCTAGGAAACTTCTCTGCAAAGAGATCTGTCAGTAGAGGAACACCGCAAGGCGGAGTCCTATCCCCTCTTCTATGGAATATAGTCGTCAATGAACTTCTAGTTGACTTAGAAGCTGAGGGATTCAAAGTGATTGCATATGCAGATGACGTCTCCATTGCGGTGTCCGGCAAATATGCTCACGTCCTTACGGACCTGATGCAAACCGCTCTAAACAAACTTGTAAAATGGGCGGGAAAATGTGATCTAGTGGTTAACCCTCAGAAAACTGAACTCGTTCTCTTCACCAGGAAATATAAAACTCCTCAACTAATAACTCCATCAATAAATGGAATCTCACTTGGACTTTCAAACGAAGCCAAATATCTAGGTATAATCCTAGACAAAAAGCTAAATTGGAAAGCCAATATACAGGAAAGAATCAGGAAATCCACCGTAGCTTTATTTTCCTGTAAAAAAGCCATTGGTAATAAATGGGGTTTCTCCCCCCAAATCACCCACTGGCTCTACACCGTGGTCATCAGACCAATACTCACATACGGAGTAGTGGTATGGTGGACCGCTCTTGATAAAAGGACCTACTGCGATAATCTAAGCAAGGTCCAACGAACAGCCTGTGTGTGTATAAGCGGAGCACTGAGATCAACACCCTCAGCTGCACTAAATACACTTTTTAACCTCACACCACTAGATATCTTCAGCAAACAAATGGCCGCCAGTGCAGCCATTCGTATGAGAGCTATCTCCGAATGGACCGTAAATAACATCGGTTACGCTACAATCCTGAATTTATTCGGATCAATTCCCTGTCACTCCGACTACACCATCATCCAATTGGTTTTTGATAATAAGTTCCAAGTCTCAATCCCACCGAGAACGACCTGGGACGACGAAGAATTTTTGAGAGTTGATTCAAATCATTTCTATACAGATGGTTCAAAAACCGAAGAAGGGGTAGGCTGCGGGGTGTACTCAAACCGACTTAACTTAAGTCTCTCGTTCCGCCTTCCAAACCATTGTAGCGTGTTCCAAGCGGAAATTCTGGCGATCAAAGAGGTTCTATCATGGCTAAAAGAAAACGTGATATCCTCAACGAATATCCGGATTTTCTCAGATAGTCAAGCAGCCCTCAAATCACTCGGCGCTGTTTCTACGAACTCAGTAACCGCCCTCAACTATCGCTTATCTCTTAAGGAGATGGCTGAACAGTTCAATATTCACCTTTTTTGGGTGCCGGGGCACAGAGATATCGCGGGTAACTGCAAAGCCGACGAACTCGCCAGAGAAGGAACCGTTCTACCGATCTCAACCAGCAGGTTGAATATTGGTATACCAATCGCTACATGTAAACTTATGCTAAAGCAAGAGGCAATGGACAGAACAAATCACAGGTGGAACAATATCACCACGTGCGTGGCAACAAAACGTATATGGCCAGGACTTGATCCAAAACGCACAAGACATTTGTTATCCATTACCAGATTGCAAGTTAGCTCCGTAATCAATGTCATTACCGGACATTGTCTGATAGGAAGACACGCCATAAGACTTGGCGTTCCCTCTAATGACTTCTGCAGAAGTTGTTTAGATGAGGAGGAGGAGGAGACAGTCCCACACCTCCTCTGCTCATGTCCTGCACTCTCTTTTAAAAGAAAGCGGCATCTGGGGAAATATTTTCTCGATGATCTAAGCGATCAGGCGAATACAGATCCCCTGCATCTCCTTCGCTTTATTAAAAGCTCCGAATGGTTTTGTTAAGTGAGGTACTCCCTCGCATAATTTCTATGGTATCACAATGGACCTAGTATTGGTCTAAGTGTGTCAGGTGTATTCCTGACAGCCATTGTAACCTAACCTAACCTATGTTTCGGTCTCTATTCGTCAGTGTACGTCGTTCGTGAGATATTTGTTAGTCGAGTGGAATTCTTTCAATTCTCTTTATTTTTCTGTTTATTTTCCTTTTCCAGTGTTTCGTGTAAAAAAAAGAAAAAAGGCTTACTAAGATTTTAGGAATTCTAATGCATCTGTAGTAATGCCAGATGTGATGAAGTTTGCAAGGAATCTCATCATTACAAGAGTTCATTTACCCCATGTAATGACTCTTTTCGCCTTGTTGAGGTAGGTTTTTGAATGAGATTTGTATCTGATTGGTTGTATGTGACCTTTTTTCAGGTTTTTTTTTCAAGGTTATTTTCTTCTATAATAAAAGTAAGTTAGAAGTCTAGTCATAAGGATTGATTCCTGAATGAATACTTAACGTACCAGTTCCTGGTTCATGTCCTTTTGACTAGATTTATATACATACAAGTAGGAATAGGTGCACTTTGGACCGATCCGTTAAACGTTAGAATATTTGAAAATTTGAAAAAAGGTAAATGTATGAGGAATAGAAAGTGTGAATAAATAAATGATTTTATTAGTGAGTGATAAAACCCAATGTAATGTTGTTTATGGTTGTTTGTAAGGGATCGACACGGGACACCATGTCGTGAAGTCGAGTATTAAAATCTACAGATAAATGAAAAGAGGATTGTGAAAATAAAGTGTTAAGGAAATGTTTTGTTTGTTAGAAAATTGGGTAAAGGTAAAGGTGTAAAGAGTGAAGTTAAAGGTAAAGGAATGTTGGATTGTTTGTAAATAAAAAAAGTGTAGATTGTGAGAACGAATGAAAGTGGTTTTTAGAAAATTCCAATCTACAAGCAAATTTATGACTGCAAAGGATCGAAGCGGGTCACTGTGTCGTCGTTTGATAGGTATTCTATATAGATGTCCCTAAATAGCCAAGTACTAATATTTACGAATATAAATCAACAGAGGATTCTGAAAATAATCTGTTGAGGAAATGTTATATTTGCTTGAAAATTGGAAAAGGTGGAAAGATTCAAGTGCAAAGGAACGATGCGGGACGCCCGCCGTGTCGTCGTTTGATAGGTGATCTATAGATATTACTAAATAGTCAAGTACTAATATCTACGTTTAAATCAACAAAGGATTCTGATTGTTGTTGTTGTTGCTGTTGTTGTTGTTGTTGTTGTTGTTGTTGTTGTTGTTGTTGTTGTTGTTGTTGTTGTTGTTGTTGTTGTTGTTGTTGTTGTTGTTGTTGTTGTTGTTGTTGTTGTTGTTGTTGTTGTTGTTGTTGTTGTTGTTGTTGTTGTTGTTGTTGTTGTTGTTGTTGTTGTTGTTGTTGTTGTTGTTGTTGTTGTTGTTGTTGTTGTTGTTGTTGTTGTTGTTGTTGTTGTTGTTGTTGTTGTTGTTGTTGTTGTTGTTGTTGTTGTTGTTGTTGTTGTTGTTGTTGTTGTTGTTGTTGTTGTTGTTGTTGTTGTTGTTGTTGTTGTTGTTGTTGTTGTTGTTGTTGTTGTTGTTGTTGTTGTTGTTGTTGTTGTTGTTGTTGTTGTTGTTGTTGTTGTTGTTGTTGTTGTTGTTGTTGTTGTTGTTGTTGTTGTTGTTGTTGTTGTTGTTGTTGTTGTTGTTGTTGTTGTTGTTGTTGTTGTTGTTGTTGTTGTTGTTGTTGTTGTTGTTGTTGTTGTTGTTGTTGTTGTTGTTGTTGTTGTTGTTGTTGTTGTTGTTGTTGTTGTTGTTGTTGTTGTTGTTGTTGTTGTTGTTGTTGTTGTTGTTGTTGTTGTTGTTGTTGTTGTTGTTGTTGTTGTTGTTGTTGTTGTTGTTGTTGTTGTTGTTGTTGTTGTTGTTGTTGTTGTTGTTGTTGTTGTTGTTGTTGTTGTTGTTGTTGTTGTTGTTGTTGTTGTTGTTGTTGTTGTTGTTGTTGTTGTTGTTGTTGTTGTTGTTGTTGTTGTTGTTGTTGTTGTTGTTGTTGTTGTTGTTGTTGTTGTTGTTGTTGTTGTTGTTGTTGTTGTTGTTGTTGTTGTTGTTGTTGTTGTTGTTGTTGTTGTTGTTGTTGTTGTTGTTGTTGTTGTTGTTGTTGTTGTTGTTGTTGTTGTTGTTGTTGTTGTTGTTGTTGTTGTTGTTGTTGTTGTTGTTGTTGTTGTTGTTGTTGTTGTTGTTGTTGTTGTTGTTGTTGTTGTTGTTGTTGTTGTTGTTGTTGTTGTTGTTGTTGTTGTTGTTGTTGTTGTTGTTGTTGTTGTTGTTGTTGTTGTTGTTGTTGTTGTTGTTGTTGTTGTTGTTGTTGTTGTTGTTGTTGTTGTTGTTGTTGTTGTTGTTGTTGTTGTTGTTGTTGTTGTTGTTGTTGTTGTTGTTGTTGTTGTTGTTGTTGTTGTTGTTGTTGTTGTTGTTGTTGTTGTTGTTGTTGTTGGGGCACTTGGGCCTGGGAAATTTCTGAGCGAGCCAAAAGGGTGCCGTCGGTCTGATCAAAGGGAGATAATAGCGTTTAGAGTCACGTAGGTTGAAGATCCTTACGATGGGATGAGAGTAAAGAAAAAATGAAAAGTAATGTTGTGTGTGTGCGAAGAATCAAGAATAGACACGATCTGTTGATAGATCTTAGAACGGGGGTGTGAAATTTTGGTAGTTTGTTGGTAGATATAGGAATAGGTAGGACTGAGATTGTGATATGAGATAAGAAAATAGAGACAATAAAGGGGAAGATGGTTTCTATTGAGTATTTTTTATGGTTTTTTGTTTTAGATTTCGCTGGCGCTTGGAAGTGGTTGATTTTTTTTATATATTTGGAATTTGTTTGAGGGTGAGGTGAGGGTAGTAGGAATGTTTTTTTTTGTTTTGGTTGTAGGCTAGAGAATTTGGTCACGTCCGATATTTGGTTGGGTATAGATTGTGTATGAGCAAGCCGTTTAACAGCTTAGCATGAAAGGTTGTTGTCATGTGGTTGTTTTACTCTATACCGTAGGGTAAGGATGTGAGATGTGATCCATGTTTGAATAGCGATCGCTTAGCGACAACGATCCATGATCAATGTTGAAATCGAGTATCTGTGTAGCACAGGAAGGTAAAATAAACCAATACTCATTGTGAGGAAAGATGATGATAGCAAAATAGAGGCATGTTGACTTTTTTTTTTGTTGTTTTGAATATCGATGGATGGATATGACAGCTAGAATTTGAAACTTAGATATTTTATGTGCACAAAACGAAGTGAAATAAACGAATAGGTTCTTTTTTTTTTGTATTAGATTTCACTGGCGGTTGGTGATGGTTGGATTTTTTTTCTTGCAATTTGCTCTCATTCGATATTTGTGTGTACATTTTACACATTAGCATGATTGGTCTTTGGCATGTTTTACTCTATGCCAAAAGAGTAAGGATGGTTTTTTCTTGAAAGGAATTATTATAAGGTTGTCGGCATTGAACAAAGGATAACAATAACAGCGTCTAGAGGCACGTGGTCTTTACAATTGGTAAAGAAAAAATTGAAGCTGTGTGTATTTTGAACAATACATACGATCCGTTGATAGATCTTAGAACGAAAATGAGAGATTTTGGTAATTTGTTAATACTTGACGATAGAGAATTTTATCACGTTCGATATTGAGTTCGGTATGAGCATGAAATTTTACAGATTAGCATGATAGGCATTGATATGACAGTCAGAATGTGAAGGTTAGAAACTATATGTGCAGAAGACGAAATGAAATAAATGAATAGGTTTCCTTTTGTATTATAGATTTCATTGACAATTGGTGGTGGTTGGGTTTTTTTTTTATGTAAAATAGAGAATTTGGCCTCGTCCGATATTTGTTTTGTTTTGAAACATATCTTGTACTTATTGCATTTCGTCACATCCCGAAAATTGATTGTGCATAGCTATACTGTAAAGTAAGGATGCGACCCATGTTTTGTTCTGAATTTTTAATTTTGCTGGCAAGATTTGAAGGTTTGGGATTGATTTGTCACATCCGGTATTGGTGGTTGTGGATGGTTTTTATTAATTTTAAAACAATTTTTATACCGGGAGTGTAAAATATACCAACAATGCAAAAATGCATTGTGAATATTGATAAAGGGTTGAAGTAGTTAGAACTTATAGATAAGCTATGGAATAATTTGTTTTCAATTCTTGAATGTGATGTTGTCTCTTTTTTCTTTTATAAATCAGTGGCGCCAATAGCCAATATTTTGCATCCCCCTAGAGTTTCTACTACCTATAAAAGCAATTGTTCTCTGAGTTTTCTGTTCAGATTATTTTTGAACAATCATACAAAAGAGCCAGGAACATGCAGAATATATTTAATATTTTTTCAATATACATGGAGGAGTTCTCTGCCGCGTGCTGGGAGCTTAAGGAGTTGCAGGAAGCTTTGCGTTTTGAAATCCAGGACGGAAAACGGACTGGTACATTTTGGAGTGCGCAGACCATCGCGCATATTATTTTAGCTTTAAATATCCGAGCTATTGAGCTTGGATTCAAAGACGACATACCACAAATACCACAGGAGGCTCACATATTATCCCATTAAAAACTTTTTGAAATAAAAAACTTAACACAAATTTTCTTTAGCCTTTTTAATTATTCGGTTTCAGCTATTGTCATAACAGTAGTTTCTATTTAGTTTTCTACCATATTTTGTTGCCTCATTTCTCTTGACCAGGGTGATATAAGTGGCATGATCATTGCTTCTAATGACAAGTTTAATTCGGCAAGTACTCAATTATCCTGGACACGTCGTCGCTCTTCTTGGACAGCATCAGTATTAACTGAACCTATTAGATTGTGTGATAAGACTTTGCGAGTTTTTTGTTCATCGACTTCTTCGTAATGATTTTCAGTGGGGTCATATCTGGTGATGTATTCATTTCGATCTTCAGATGAATCAACTGCATAAAGTGTTTTCGAGCGGAAGCTCTTTGCTGACCGAGGTGGAAAGGAATTCCTCGGTACACTCTTTGATGGACCAGGAACTGGCAGTATTGGCAAAAGCCTGTCCTTGTAGTAAGGAATGTTTGTACAGCATTTGACATCACCTACCTCGTAGTATGCATATGAGTAGGCATGATCGATGATCACTCGCTGAGGTTGTTGTTGTTGATGTTGTTGCTGCAGAGTTGGAATGGAATTCCTCCATACACTCTCTGATGAAGAAGGAGTTGGCAGTATTGGTAAAAGCCTGTCCTTGTTAGGAATGTTTGTATGAAATTTGACAGCACCTGGCTCGTAATATGCATATGAGTAGACATGATCAATGGTCGCTAGTTGAGGTTGTTGTTGCTGTATTTGTGGTATGTCTTTCATTGGCTGATGAAGTGGTGTTAAAGAAGACGTCGATGGAGTCTGTGTCACGAGCATATTTGTATCCACATCACCAGCAGCAAAACAATAATCCAAAGGTTTGTTCAAAGGTTCAAAACAATCCATCCTCATAGCCGTCGCAAATTTTTTTTTGTGATCATTTGACCTTTAACAAGGAAAGTTTAGAATTGCCAGTTGCCGTCGTTACCGGTTGAGGTATACAGAACTAATACATAAGCTATGAGATATTTGTTTTCAATTCATGAATGTCATTTTGTCTCTTTTTTTATACCAAGTACCAATAACCAATATATTGTTGCATCCCCAAAGAGTCTATACTATAAAAGCAAATGTTCTCTGAGTTTTCTATTCAATTTTACTTTGAAAAATCATATACGATCTTCCAAAAATTTACAAAAATGTCGTTCATTAACAAAATTAAAAAAAAAAACAGTGAAATCATCGTCGCCTGGGTTTGGTTCTAAGCCAATATTGAGCTTGTCGAAGCTCATCCATCGGGAAAAATACCCGATCCTAAAGGCGAAGAAGATTAACACAAAATACGTGGAGCAGATAATGTTGGAGTTGAAGGAGTATAAGGTAAAGTAAAAGTAAAGAATTAAATCATATGCCATTTTACATTTTTTTTTTTTTTTTTTAGGTATTCCTCCCCAAAAGATGCAATAGACAACTAGACGACAGCGACATAAACGATCTTGACCGCTGCTGCTTGGAGGTAGTGGGGTCTTATGGCGAGATGTCTGTGGAAGTCGACTTCCATTTAAAGGAGCAAGAGCAAGAGCCACAACAACAGCATCAGCATGGCCAACAAGAACAGCAACAGCCTCAGCAACAACAGCAGCCGCAACAACAACAAACAATTGAAATTTTGGACCAAATCATCTTTAATCAAAAGCCGAAGCAAAAGAGGAAGCAGAAATTTCTTTCGATAAATAAAATAAACTGAAAAAATAAAATCATTTTTTTATTTTGCTCTCATCCTGAATCGTTCGACAATTTATGTTTTTAGAGCTTTAAATGTTGCATAGTGATTCGTGTGGTATGTGATATTGTTCCATAAGCTGAGAATGTGTCTTGCAAAAAAGAAATTCTTTTTTCCATGAATTGTTTTAAGTTCTTTGGATCGTGACCCTCATTTAGTAAATTTCTAAAGCTACAACGAGAGGGGTCCCCGTTTTGTTTTAAATAGAAACTGTCTATGTAAACTTGGAAAATGTTTGTATTACAGTGAGAAGATATCAATAATTCGCATTTTCAGATGCACAGATACCCATGTTAAATAATGACTAAATTAATGGTCAAGAGAGAAGCGCTTGGGCAGTTGCATTTTGACGGCAAGCTGGATTTCAAAGATTCTTTTATTTTTAATCTATTTATTTTAATCTTTCGTACAACAACATTAACTTCTTTACTTTGAGCATTCTATTTTCAATCAAATAACATGCACAAGTGTCAGGTCCGTCTTGGAATAAATTCTTTGACCATGGGCAGTTAACAAAATGACATCCATGTTTCGATGTGGTAGAGGATACGTTTCTATACATCTTCAAGAAGGATAAGCATCCTGTCAGATATTCATGATGTTCCTCCAGCAGCTCATGTTGATGTGCTTTCATAAAATCCAGGATCTCATCGAAAATGAACTTGATATTTATGTTGGACATTATTGTCTGCTATCTTGTTAATGTGTTACTAAGGTTCAGATGGATTTGCTCGAAGGTTTATATCGGATTCGTCTCTAGTAATAATTTCAGTTTTAGCTGTCAATGGCATTTACAAAAAAAAAAAAAAAAAAGTGTTTCTCTAATTTCTCGACTTAAAAATGAATACATTGTGTATGTAGTTCGTATGATTCGTCAAGACAATTCTTTATAGAAACATCACTATTGCCTTTGGTTGCTTAAGGTTTTGAAGTCCTTTAAAATCTTAATTTTGAACTGTTCTGATCTGCTCTGTTAACTGCTCTGATCTGCTTTTGAACTGCTCTGATCTGCTCTGTTAACCGCTCTGATCTGCTTTTGAACTGCTCTGATCTGCTCTGTTAACTGGTCTGATCTGCTTTTTGATCCGATTTTAAAAAATCAAGGGTGTACTTATACTATTTAATTGTGGGAGTTATATCTTTTATAATATAAAAATAAGACGGGTTTTCCTTCCTGACGCTATAACTCCCAATACTAAATATAAAAATTTACATATAAAACGTAGGCAAACATCGTTCTCGAATTCAGTTCTTATTTCCAAATCAAAACTGTACTACAATGACGTCTAATATCAATATATGTCTTATTTTAAGTAGAATGTCCAGTTTTTAAGTCAATATCAACATGATTTGCTTGAGGAGCATTATGAAGAGTTTCTTGGAAATATTTCTTTCTTAAGTAATTTTAAGGACGTTGACAATGATATTTCGATTTACGGATGTCATTTTACAAACTGTCTTTGGTCTTCAGATTCATGTCAAATGGGACCAGATACTTGTGCATGTATTATGATTGAGGATCATATATGCAGAGTTCAAAAGATTATGAGTTTATATAAAAGATTGAAATAAATACAATTATATAAGAACAACACACACAAAAAGTTTTTGTTTAAGAACTTCACAGCTCGGCACGAAAGTTTTTCAATGGGCGAATGGTTGCTATCAAAGCCATAAATGATTTATGACAACTGAGAACTGACATAGTTGAAATCATCTCATACTACGGTTTAACGACGTTTATCGATGCATTTTCAAAATTTGCGTGGGCGATTCCTTTAGGAAATAAGACAGCGTCATCTGTTACAGAGGCAATGAAAACGATTTTTATAAAAATCCTCACGACATCCCAAAAAAACATGCAAACCGAAGATGGAAAAAAAAGAGTTTTTCAGTAAGACGTTTTATATTTTGACGAAATTCCATAAAATAAATCATTTAATCATCAGTTCATTTAAGGCATCAATTGTAGTTTTCTGTAATCGTAACGTTGACTCTGAGAAAAGATTTACAATAGCTCTAAAAGGCTTTCCATATAGCACCAGGAGTAGTAAGAGAGCTTTCAGCGTGTGAGCGCCCAGCTGATCTATCGAATGCTCAACAGCTTAACACCGCTTGTAGCTTGTTTTGATTTTCTAACTAATACGATCTTCACTTGTTGATTCGATTTTCGTCTAGTAAACTCACAGCCTCATTGACTGCATATATTTGTTTATGCTCAAGTAATCTTTGTAAGGGTTCAATGACCATATATTTTATAAAAGATATATTGATCCTTGTTTTTAGTAACATACTAGCAAACCCGGCGAACTCCGTTTCGTCACGAGATGGCTTCGTTTTTGTAACATTTAACTCATGGCAACTATAAACCTCACGGAGCCAGAGACCTTTCCAACGAATACAAAACCGTGGAAATCGGTTCGTGCGTTCTGGAGTTATAGCGTTAGGAAGGAAAACCCGTCTTATTTTTATATTATAAAAGATATAACTCCCACAATTAAATAGTATAAGTACACCCTTGATTGTTTAAAATCGGATCAAAAGCAGATCAGAGCGGTTAACAGAGCAGATCAGAGCAGTTCAAAAGCAGATCAGAGCAGTTAACAGAGCAGATCAGAACAGTTCAAAATTAAGATTTTAAAGGACTTCAAAACCTTAAGCAACCAAAGGCAATAGTGATGTTTCTATAAAGAATTGTCTTGACGAATCATACGAACTACATACACAATGTATTCATTTTTAAGTCGAGAAATTAGAGAAACACTTTTTTTTTTTTTTTTTTGTAAATGCCATTGACAGCTAAAACTGAAATTATTACTAGAGACGAATCCGATATAAACCTTCGAGCAAATCCATCTGAACCTTAGTAACACATTAACAAGATAGCAGACAATAATGTCCAACATAAATATCAAGTTCATTTTCGATGAGATCCTGGATTTTATGAAAGCACATCAACATGAGCTGCTGGAGGAACATCATGAATATCTGACAGGATGCTTATCCTTCTTGAAGATGTATAGAAACGTATCCTCTACCACATCGAAACATGGATGTCATTTTGTTAACTGCCCATGGTCAAAGAATTTATTCCAAGACGGACCTGACACTTGTGCATGTTATTTGATTGAAAATAGAATGCTCAAAGTAAAGAAGTTAATGTTGTTGTACGAAAGATTAAAATAAATAGATTAAAAATAAAAGAATCTTTGAAATCCAGCTTGCCGTCAAAATGCAACTGCCCAAGCGCTTCTCTCTTGACCATTAATTTAGTCATTATTTAACATGGGTATCTGTGCATCTGAAAATGAGAATTATTGATATCTTCTCACTGTAATACAAACATTTTCCAAGTTTACATAGACAGTTTCTATTTAAAACAAAACGGGGACCCCTCTCGTTGTAGCTTTAGAAATTTACTAAATGAGGGTCACGATCCAAAGAACTTAAAACAATTCATGGAAAAAAGAATTTCTTTTTTGCAAGACACATTCTCAGCTTATGGAACAATATCACATACCACACGAATCACTATGCAACATTTAAAGCTCTAAAAACATAAATTGTCGAACGATTCAGGATGAGAGCAAAATAAAAAAATGATTTTATTTTTTCAGTTTATTTTATTTATCGAAAGAAATTTCTGCTTCCTCTTTTGCTTCGGCTTTTGATTAAAGATGATTTGGTCCAAAATTTCAATTGTTTGTTGTTGTTGCGGCTGCTGTTGTTGCTGAGGCTGTTGCTGTTCTTGTTGGCCATGCTGATGCTGTTGTTGTGGCTCTTGCTCTTGCTCCTTTAAATGGAAGTCGACTTCCACAGACATCTCGCCATAAGACCCCACTACCTCCAAGCAGCAGCGGTCAAGATCGTTTATGTCGCTGTCGTCTAGTTGTCTATTGCATCTTTTGGGGAGGAATACCTAAAAAAAAAAAAAAAAAAATGTAAAATGGCATATGATTTAATTCTTTACTTTTACTTTACCTTATACTCCTTCAACTCCAACATTATCTGCTCCACGTATTTTGTGTTAATCTTCTTCGCCTTTAGGATCGGGTATTTTTCCCGATGGATGAGCTTCGACAAGCTCAATATTGGCTTAGAACCAAACCCAGGCGACGATGATTTCACTGTTTTTTTTTTTTAATTTTGTTAATGAACGACATTTTTGTAAATTTTTGGAAGATCGTATATGATTTTTCAAAGTAAAACTGAATAGAAAACTCAGAGAACATTTGCTTTTATAGTATAGACTCTTTGGGGATGCAACAATATATTGGTTATTGGTACTTGGTATAAAAAAAGAGACAAAATGACATTCATGAATTGAAAACAAATATCTCATAGCTTATGTATTAGTTCTGTATACCTCAACCGGTAACGACGGCAACTGGCAATTCTAAACTTTCCTTGTTAAAGGTCAAATGATCACAAAAAAAAATTTGCGACGGCTATGAGGATGGATTGTTTTGAACCTTTGAACAAACCTTTGGATTATTGTTTTGCTGCTGGTGATGTGGATACAAATATGCTCGTGACACAGACTCCATCGACGTCTTCTTTAACACCACTTCATCAGCCAATGAAAGACATACCACAAATACAGCAACAACAACCTCAACTAGCGACCATTGATCATGTCTACTCATATGCATATTACGAGCCAGGTGCTGTCAAATTTCATACAAACATTCCTAACAAGGACAGGCTTTTACCAATACTGCCAACTCCTTCTTCATCAGAGAGTGTATGGAGGAATTCCATTCCAACTCTGAAGCAACAACATCAACAACAACAACCTCAGCGAGTGATCATCGATCATGCCTACTCATATGCATACTACGAGGTAGGTGATGTCAAATGCTGTACAAACATTCCTTACTACAAGGACAGGCTTTTGCCAATACTGCCAGTTCCTGGTCCATCAAAGAGTGTACCGAGGAATTCCTTTCCACCTCGGTCAGCAAAGAGCTTCCGCTCGAAAACACTTTATGCAGTTGATTCATCTGAAGATCGAAATGAATACATCACCAGATATGACCCCACTGAAAATCATTACGAAGAAGTCGATGAACAAAAAACTCGCAAAGTCTTATCACACAATCTAATAGGTTCAGTTAATACTGATGCTGTCCAAGAAGAGCGACGACGTGTCCAGGATAACCATTTTTGAGTACTTGCCGAATTAAACTTGTCATTAGAAGCAATGATCATGCCACTTATATCACCCTGGTCAAGAGAAATGAGGCAACAAAATATGGTAGAAAACTAAATAGAAACTACTGTTATGACAATAGCTGAAACCGAATAATTAAAAAGGCTAAAGAAAATTTGTGTTAAGTTTTTTATTTCAAAAAGTTTTTAATGGGATAATATGTGAGCCTCCTGTGGTATTTGTGGTATGTCGTCTTTGAATCCAAGCTCAATAGCTCGGATATTTAAAGCTAAAATAATATGCGCGATGGTCTGCGCACTCCAAAATGTACCAGTCCGTTTTCCGTCCTGGATTTCAAAACGCAAAGCTTCCTGCAACTCCTTAAGCTCCCAGCACGCGGCAGAGAACTCCTCCATGTATATTGAAAAAATATTAAATATATTCTGCATGTTCCTGGCTCTTTTGTATGATTGTTCAAAAATAATCTGAACAGAAAACTCAGAGAACAATTGCTTTTATAGGTAGTAGAAACTCTAGGGGGATGCAAAATATTGGCTATTGGCGCCACTGATTTATAAAAGAAAAAAGAGACAACATCACATTCAAGAATTGAAAACAAATTATTCCATAGCTTATCTATAAGTTCTAACTACTTCAACCCTTTATCAATATTCACAATGCATTTTTGCATTGTTGGTATATTTTACACTCCCGGTATAAAAATTGTTTTAAAATTAATAAAAACCATCCACAACCACCAATACCGGATGTGACAAATCAATCCCAAACCTTCAAATCTTGCCAGCAAAATTAAAAATTCAGAACAAAACATGGGTCGCATCCTTACTTTACAGTATAGCTATGCACAATCAATTTTCGGGATGTGACGAAATGCAATAAGTACAAGATATGTTTCAAAACAAAACAAATATCGGACGAGGCCAAATTCTCTATTTTACATAAAAAAAAAAACCCAACCACCACCAATTGTCAATGAAATCTATAATACAAAAGGAAACCTATTCATTTATTTCATTTCGTCTTCTGCACATATAGTTTCTAACCTTCACATTCTGACTGTCATATCAATGCCTATCATGCTAATCTGTAAAATTTCATGCTCATACCGAACTCAATATCGAACGTGATAAAATTCTCTATCGTCAAGTATTAACAAATTACCAAAATCTCTCATTTTCGTTCTAAGATCTATCAACGGATCGTATGTATTGTTCAAAATACACACAGCTTCAATTTTTTCTTTACCAATTGTAAAGACCACGTGCCTCTAGACGCTGTTATTGTTATCCTTTGTTCAATGCCGACAACCTTATAATAATTCCTTTCAAGAAAAAACCATCCTTACTCTTTTGGCATAGAGTAAAACATGCCAAAGACCAATCATGCTAATGTGTAAAATGTACACACAAATATCGAATGAGAGCAAATTGCAAGAAAAAAAATCCAACCATCACCAACCGCCAGTGAAATCTAATACAAAAAAAAAAAAACCTATTCGTTTATTTCACTTCGTTTTGTGCACATAAAATATCTAAGTTTCAAATTCTAGCTGTCATATCCATCCATCGATATTCAAAACAACAAAAAAAAAAGTCAACATGCCTCTATTTTGCTATCATCATCTTTCCTCACAATGAGTATTGGTTTATTTTACCTTCCTGTGCTACACAGATACTCGATTTCAACATTGATCATGGATCGTTGTCGCTAAGCGATCGCTATTCAAACATGGATCACATCTCACATCCTTACCCTACGGTATAGAGTAAAACAACCACATGACAACAACCTTTCATGCTAAGCTGTTAAACGGCTTGCTCATACACAATCTATACCCAACCAAATATCGGACGTGACCAAATTCTCTAGCCTACAACCAAAACAAAAAAAAACATTCCTACTACCCTCACCTCACCCTCAAACAAATTCCAAATATATAAAAAAAATCAACCACTTCCAAGCGCCAGCGAAATCTAAAACAAAAAACCATAAAAAATACTCAATAGAAACCATCTTCCCCTTTATTGTCTCTATTTTCTTATCTCATATCACAATCTCAGTCCTACCTATTCCTATATCTACCAAACAAACTACCAAAATTTCACACCCCCGTTCTAAGATCTATCAACAGATCGTGTCTATTCTTGATTCTTCGCACACACACAACATTACTTTTCATTTTTTCTTTACTCTCATCCCATCGTAAGGATCTTCAACCTACGTGACTCTAAACGCTATTATCTCCCTTTGATCAGACCGACGGCACCCTTTTGGCTCGCTCAGAAAATTCCCAGGCCCAAGTGCCCCAACAACAACAACAACAACAACAACAACACCAACAACAACAACAACAACAACAACAACAACAACAACAACAACAACAACAACAACAACAACAACAACAACAACAACAACAACAACAACAACAACAACAACAACAACAACAACAACAACAACAACAACAACAACAACAACAACAACAACAACAACAACAACAACAACAACAACAACAACAACAACAACAACAACAACAACAACAACAACAACAACAACAACAACAACAACAACAACAACAACAACAACAACAACAACAACAACAACAACAACAACAACAACAACAACAACAACAACAACAACAACAACAACAACAACAACAACAACAACAACAACAACAACAACAACAACAACAACAACAACAACAACAACAACAACAACAACAACAACAACAACAACAACAACAACAACAACAACAACAACAACAACAACAACAACAACAACAACAACAACAACAACAACAACAACAACAACAACAACAACAACAACAACAACAACAACAACAACAACAACAACAACAACAACAACAACAACAACAACAACAACAACAACAACAACAACAACAACAACAACAACAACAACAACAACAACAACAACAACAACAACAACAACAACAACAACAACAACAACAACAACAACAACAACAACAACAACAACAACAACAACAACAACAACAACAACAGCAACAACAACAACAATCAGAATCCTTTGTTGATTTAAACGTAGATATTAGTACTTGGCTATTTAGGGACATCTATATAGAATACCTATCAAACGACGACACAGTGACCCGCTTCGATCCTTTGCAGTCATAAATTTGCTTGTAGATTGGAATTTTCTAAAAACCACTTTCATTCGTTCTCACAATCTACACTTTTTTTATTTACAAACAATCCAACATTCCTTTACCTTTAACTTCACTCTTTACACCTTTACCTTTACCCAATTTTCTAACAAACAAAACATTTCCTTAACACTTTATTTTCACAATCCTCTTTTCATTTATCTGTAGATTTTAATACTCGACTTCACGACATGGTGTCCCGTGTCGATCCCTTACAAACAACCATAAACAACATTACATTGGGTTTTATCACTCACTAATAAAATCATTTATTTATTCACACTTTCTATTCCTCATACATTTACCTTTTTTCAAATTTTCAAATATTCTAACGTTTAACGGATCGGTCCAAAGTGCACCTATTCCTACTCATACATATGTATAAAATGTGTGTTTTGCTTTTATAAATGTATCTTTTTTTCTCATTTTCATGTTCCCCATTGGAATCTTTTATCGTATACAATGTGGACTGCGACAACGCTGGACTATGAGATTCGTTGTATGTGAGACTGTTCCTTAGTCTCGGCCGTAAGTTACCTAGTTTACATAGATATGTATATTGTAATGTACACCCAACATCTTTATTATAATATTTTACTAGCAAAACCCCGCCCGCTTCGCAGGGCGAAAATAAAAAGCAAAATATTCCTTTTTTTTTTGTTTGAAAGGTGTTTTATTGAATATTCTTGTTTTCAATACTTTTCGATAAGAAATATTTTAGGTTTTTCCATAGTTGGTCGTATAAATGAATAAAGCGGATGGTTTCCCAATACGTGAATAACCAACATAAAGTTGGCCATGAGAAAAAACTGCATGTTTCAAATGTATACCACAGATTTAAAGCGTTTGACATAGAGACTTATTAATTGCCATGCCAAAAGCAATACGAAAAGGCAACTGCAAACGCTTAAATTCAAATGGTAGATCAGGTGGAATCAATGGTATACGTGGTATTAAGACATCTTCGACTTTAAGTTTACCAGTTAAAGTTGTTACCTACTTTTAATTGCAAATAGTAAGGCGGAATACTTGGTACATACAATGAACTTAAAAACTCGATTGGATAGTTCACAGCTTCATCCGGATTCATGGCAGTATCAATAGATTTATACCTGGTATTTTGTTCATAACTTCCATATTGATACTTATAACATCTCTATAAGTACATGCCAACAATCATCTTTGGCTAAACCAATCTTAATTTTGGTAATTAGTTACAATATTAGGAAACATACCTTGTATTAACGCAGCATTCGATTCTGATAACGAACAAAAATTATTTGGCAATCTTATTTGACCATCAATATCAAGAGGTAATTCTCCATTTCGAATTCTCAATAATTGCTTGAAAAATTCTGCAGCTGTTAAATCATTCTGCAATAACACTCTTACATTTGAGAGAAAGCGTTTTCACATATTTCCACAACGTTATGAAGATTTCAATTCGCCAGCAGCAGTAGATCGAGGAATAACCGGAAGTTTTTGCCGGAAGTCACCAGCAAATAACACCAATGCACCACCGAAAAGAACTCTCAAACCTTGTAATGAACGATTGAATGCTTCTAATGATTTCTTGTGTGCCATGGTGGATTCGTCCTAATAATTATTTTACACTGCTGCAATACTTTTGCCATTCCTGATCTTACTGAAATGTTACATGTTGGGCACAGAGTATAACCAGAGAGTCCACTGCAGCAAGGAAGTGCGTTTTGCCTACAAGCTAAAACTAAACCGGATGCCCGCACCGGATGCCCGCACCGGCCTTCACTTACCACAGCCGCCATTGTGTGTGGCCACAGAACAAAGTCAGTTGAGTTTAAAAAGTAAAAAAAATTTTTTTGGTTGCAAAAAAATCAATAATTTTTAATTTTCATACAGCCTAGAATTTAGAAAAATGAATTTAAGTTGCAGGAAATAACATTTTTTTCCATTTTGACCAGTATTTGACTGAAAAAGACAAAAATTAGTAAAAAATTTCATACCGATGCAGGCGCTTTGTTAAGTTTCACAAAATATTCCAGTGTGCACATAGCCTTAAACTCCCCACACTATAGAATGACAGATAGGCAAACAAAAACAAACCAATTTCGTTCGTGCGTGGAAAATATTTTTCTTGAAAAGTTTCTTTTTATCTCAGCTCTCACCTGCCGTCAACTTAATCTCATTACTTTTTATACATTGTCCAACATTGTGAACCGTTTGTGAGTGCTGGACGCAAAACCGCGGTAAAGACTCTTCAATCAATTTAGGGAGCATTTTACTATCACAGAAGACGGCGGAGTCTCTTCGCCATTTCATCCACCCTACGCTCGGTCGATAGTAGATGTTCTGGAGTTGTTGTTTTTTACAAAAATTTAGTGATCGACTACTCCTTTTAAACAGGAGTAACCAAGAAAAGTAATGTAATCTGGGATTTATGAAAACTGAACGTCAGAGACTATTGGAGCACTTTCACAGGTCTACTTGGCGTAGTTTTATACTCAAGAAATGCAATTACAGTGTGGCATTCTCACAGACAATAGAAAAGCTTTCAGTTCAAAGAATTTACCATTGTATATAGAATATACAAGGTCTGTTTCTTTACTTTCTGGGTAAAGTTTGGGAAAAAGCCCGGGAAAAAGTTTGGGCTCGAGCTTTTTAATGTTGTTTTTGTAATCTCCATCCGAAAATGAAAAGTAAAGATACGCCTTTTGGGATGTTTCTTGCTGAATGACATTTGTCATGTACTCTCTGTAGAGATGTAAAAAAACATACAAACAATTTCGTTTCAGAAACGTGCTAAAATGAGCTCAAAGCAATATTACATTGCATATTTAACATTATTTTGAATTTTCAAACCAACAAAGAGAGATTATGCTTTCCATTTTTCATTTAATTTCAAATATAAATTTGAATTCAATCGAAATGTTTCGATCAGCTGATTTCACAAACAGCCGATTTGACAAGCAAGAAAGTGCACGAGCAAATTGTTCGGGTAAATTCTTACTGGAGGGGAAGTGACAAAAAAGCAAAAGCTCTGCCACTTTTACGTCAAAAAAAAGTAAAGATACACGTTTCGGGATCCCGCGGGATCCCACGGGATCCCGCGGGTGAGTAAAGATACAGACCTACAATGAATTCACTTCGCAATAAGTGTTAAGGTAGGAAAAGGATAAACAATATTCATGAGAGGTCGTGCTAACTAAAGGCCTGAAAGTTTTTAAAAACTTTGCCTCCTTACTCTGAATTGTACATTCCATTCGCTATTTAATTTTATCATCCTTCATTTAATTTCCTTTTACTCGGGCAGTGGGGCTATGTGTGCGATGATAAGTTTGGAATTCTAGACCCCAATGTCGTTTGTCTTGAACTTGGCTTTCCTCTAGCAAGCTAGCAAATGATAACATAGCTTCAGAAATAAAAGCTCGCTGGATAAGTTTTAGTGGAAAGAAATCTGTGAAGTAAGTTTGAAAACAGTGAAACAAAACAAAAGAAGCCTTACACTTTCAATCCTTTTTTTCCAGAGTTTATCGCTGGTGAGAGGCAGCAACAATTTGGGGAACATCGTATGAAGAATCAGCAGATGATTTGAAGGTACACTCTACTGAGATCCAGAGCGGTTTAGTAAACGTAAATGAAAAAAGGATTGTACTACGAAATAGGCGTGTTATTGTGGACCCAAAGTCTTAAATAAAGCGTCGCATCGATAAAGAAAAACAAAAACATTTTAAGTATTGAATAAAAAAAATATCTTCTGTGCCATCGGGAGATGCGTCGTAGTTGATAGCATAAGAATTTTATTTTGATTATAGCGATGAAATTCAGTTCATTATTTTTAATTCTTTTTTTTAATATGGTGCACAAAAGTCAAAACATAAGAATATATTTGCATACCTTGATTCGGATTTTTTTGATAATTTGAAGAACATTCATTCATCTGTAGATGGTTATGCATCAATATTCGATAAAATCATAGTAAATGGTTCTAAACACAGAACCGAATCGTGCGAGTTAACCAAAATACTCGAAAACTTAACTACATGGAAGGATCTGATCAGCTGTCTGATGAACAAAATTATCGCATAAAAAAGATGTTACAGCGTTTGGAACCTTTCGCTATTCCTTAAGTGAAAAAGATATTTGCCTATAAAGGCATGCCTTTGACTAAAGAAGAAGAAGCAAAAGGAGTTAGTTCTCCGGTATTTTCAAGGACAGACAACTGGACTGAACATCACTTTATTATGGAAGCACTTGTCAACAACTTTGAGAAACAAGAACAAAAATATAAAACTTTCTTAAGGAAATGAGAAATAAAAGAACGAAACACTTATTCTGTATTTTCATGGAATTTATTTGGCAGTTTTATAGCGAAAGCATTGTAGTTTAAACTTCCAGTACAGTTCGATAAATTATGTAGCCTAGATTGGTGTACATAGTGTCGTTGGTGAGCTACCGTTTTGGGTTATGACTCCTGCCAGACGCCTCTTGTCTACGGTGAGTTGTATTGCATGTGCGGATGGTTATGTGCGAAGGTAGTACATGCCCGTTTTGAAGCCAGCCAAAGAAGTTAATCAAAGTAAGTTTTCCATAGTTGGGCTCAGCAACGTGGATGTTGAATTACTGGCTCTGATATATGAAGGCACCCCTGTCGGCAGCCATTTTAATCGAAGATCGTACTGAAATTTCCAAATAGTCTTGTAGAGTTCACGCAGGTCGATTGGAATGCTGAATTGATCCACGACTAGTAATGATTTCGTTCTTCTTGTCGTCTTCCCACAAGTCCAGCTCAGTTAAAGTCTTTCAGACGATGCTGACTGGCGATCTGAAATTCACCGGACAGGACTCGTCTGTTGTAGATGTTTGAAGTGTACGGTTCGAAGAACTCATTGTTGCGGTCGATGCAGTTGGCATTGGAGCAACAAGTAGAGAGTTCCGAACGCCATGTTTGCCAATTTTTTCTTTGAGAGCAGCCCAATCCCAGGGATCGGTTGGAGTTTTGTTCCACATGTCATATTGCAAGATACTTTTGTTGGTTGGACTTGCTTCTCAGCCAGCTCACAACTGGCTTGCAGAGCCCCATAGTAGATTGCCTAGAAAATCTGCTGGTTGATGAATTTAAAAATTAATTTAGTTAGAAATACTTACAAGAAATAAAACATTACAAAATTTTGCAATATTTTGTAACTGTCAAAGATAGGTGTCATCTTGTTTTTTTTTTATTTATTGAAGTTTGGAACTTCACCACGACTCCATTTTTAATCAAGAAATAGGACGCCATATTGAATTCGTGTTGAAAAATTTTTTGCGGGTGTTTCGGGTTGAAGGGGTGGAAGTGGATACTCTGTATTATCTACTCTGTGATGTTGGGGCTTCCATTCATTATACACTGGTCTACAAAATTGAACTTTTTGGTTGTTGCCAAAAGCAAACTATATTAAGGCTATGGCCCAATCACTCCGTCACGCGTTCGACTTCAGCGGCCACAACTGACAACTCGATTAAAACACATGTATTCTTATGGGGAATGGCCCATAAGCAACGTACGTGACGTCCGTGGCGGCGTTGAGATTAAAACATTTTTAATATCAACGCACTTAACGACTTTGACATTTGCTATTGGTATTTTTTGTTGGTTGGTAGACACACATGCTCACACACATGGTGCTCTGTGTAACAAAAGCGCATTAACGCGACGGATTCATTGGGCCATCCAAAATTTTTACATATTTTAAAGTTGAAGTTGAAGTTGAAGTTGAAGTCTGACGGAGTCATTGGGCCATAGCCTTTATTTTAAAGGTTTTTGCTTCGCTGAATCTAAATATGAGCTCAGAATTTACATAACAGCTCGCGTTTCCGAAATATTAGGAGTTCAAAATCGAATAAATCCAGTTTTTCTTATCTTTGAGCCTCTGTTTTAACATGAAAAATATGTTACTGTAACGTGCGCTTAGTTCGCAAAATAAAACTTCACCTTTCAAATTATTTCTATCACTTTTATTCAGTATCTATACTTTATTCGAACTCAACTCGACTATTGGACAATCAATCACTGGTTAACAACATTTCACTCTTAACTTTATCACTCTATAATCAAAACTGACTGCTCGTTGCGTCAGCGGTCCTATTTATATAGAACAACACTCATCTAGAGCGTTCCAGTTTCTTCTCCATGGTTTCCACATTTGCTTTCAAAAATCTCTACACTCACACACACTGGCTTACAAGCAATGCCTGTCATTTTATACCATTCCATTATAGTGTTGCCAGTTGTGTTTTCGGTTAAACGTTTTCGATTAGGAAATTGGTATAAATGTTGGGTGTTCATTACACTGCCCCCTCCTTAAGATTGTTCGTCCCGAATAATTCCATCTGCAGCCTCGCCACTATATCGATGCAGCCGGTCACAATGAACTACTTTTAACTTGCCTCTTAATCCTCTTTGGATGCGGTAAACCACGTCGTTAATCCTCGTGACAACAGTATAAGGACCTTCCCAGTTCTGCTGAAGTTTCGGTGACAATCCCTTTTGACGATGAGGATTATAAAGCCACACACGATCTCCTGCTTGGAATCCTGCCGTTGTCGCTTTTGTGTCGTACCGTGTCTTCATCCGGTCGCTGTAGGTTTTCATCCGTTCCCTTGTTCTTTTATGGATGTCAGCGAGTCTCTCCTTGAGGTCATCCACATACTCGTTCGTGTCCTGTGGCTCCTCTGTGGGGCATCCAAATTTAAGTTCGCTGGGCAGCCGCATGGTTTTCCCGAACAGGATGTCAGATGGTGTTTGTCCTGTCGAGCTATGTACTGCACTTCTATAGGCCATCAGGAATAGCGGTACGTGCCTATCCCAGTCTCTTTGGTAGTCGCCTACGACCTTGGTGAGGTGTTCTTTCAAGGTCCGGTTGAATCTTTCAACCATCCCATCAGATTGTGGATGAAGCGGTGTGGTTCTGGTCTTCTTGATGCCAAGTAGTCCGCACACTCCTTGGAAGATGTTTGACTCGAAGTTCCTCCCTTGGTCGGAATGGAGTTCCATAGGTACGCCAAACCTACTTACCCAGTTAAACACAATCTGGTCGACCACCGTTTTGGCTTCTTGATTTGGGATGGCATACGCCTCAGGCCATTTGCTAAAATAGTCCATTAGAACCAGAATGTACTTGTTTCCAGCGTTGGTCTCTGGAAAAGGCCCAGCCACATCTACTGCAATCCTCTCAAAAGGCGATCCAACGTTGTACTGATGCATCTTACCTTGAATCTTCCTACCAGGTCCTTTGGTTGCAGCACACTTGTCACATGTTCGGCACCACTTCTCCACGTCGTCTCTAGCATGTAACCAGTAGAACCGATGTCGCACCTTCTCCAGTGTTTTGTTAACTCCCAGGTGACCTCCAGAAGGTCCGTCGTGCATCTCCCGAAGAACTTCACTGACTTTCGATTGCGGTACGATCAGCTGCATCACATATGATTTACCGTCAACGGACTCCCATCTTCGCCTGAGGACACCTTCTTGCACATATAGTGAGTCCCACTGTGCCCAATAGGCTTTGAGAACTGGACTCCGGTCAGAAATGTCTCCCCATTCAGGTTTCTCTTCATTTTCTTTCCATGCGAGAATGGGTTCGATATCTGGATCCTCCTGTTGAGCGGTCCTCACTTCCTCATTGCTCCATCCGCATATGGGGTCAGCTCTTAGTCGTTGAGCGGTAATATTTTCTTTGTTTTCTTGTCGCCTACAATGCTTGCAATCCTCTTTGCAAGGTCTTCGGGACAATGCGTCGGCGTTTGAGTGCAGCTTTCCTCTGCGGTGTTGAATCTGGTAGTCATAAGTCTGCAGTCTTTCTATCCACCTTGCGACTTGACCTTCTGGATTTTTGAAGTTCAACAGCCAGTTCAGAGCACCATGGTCTGTCCGCAGAAGGAATTTCTGTCCATAGATGTACTTATGGAAGTGCTTTGTTGCCAAGATAAGAGCTAGCAGTTCCCTTCTGGTCACACAGTAGTTTCTTTCGGGCTTCGAGAGGACCTTGCTGTAATATGCCACCACTTTCTCTTCGCCATCATGCACTTGGGATAGTACCGCCCCGATTCCAACGTTGCTTGCATCTGCGTCGATGATGAATGTTTTGCCAGGTGTTGGATGTGCAAGCACTGGAGCGTTACAGAGGCGGTATTTGAGCTCCTGAAAAGATTTCTCACACTCACCTGACCATTTAAACTGTTTCCCTTTTTCGGTGAGCTGATGCAAACTCTTTGCAACTCCAGCAAAGTTCTTAACAAAACGTCGGTAATATGTGGCAAGACCAAGAAAGCTTCGGAGTTGATGTTTGTCCTGTGGTGTTGGCCAATTTTTGACGGAGTCAACTTTTTCAGGATCGGTTTTCACTCCTTTGGAAGAGATGATGTGTCCCAAATACTTAACTTCGGTTTTGAAAAGTGCACATTTTTCCGGATTCAGTTTAAGGTTAGCCTCTCGAAGTCTCTGAAACACGGCTTTTAGGTTCTCGCAATGTTGGCCAAATGTCTTCCCGTAAACAATCACATCGTCCAAGTAGACTAGGCAAGCTTTCCACGTCAGTCCTTGAAGAACGCACTCCATCAAACGCTCGAATGTTGCCGGAGCGTTGCATAGCCCAAACGGCATAACTTTAAACTGCCAGAGCCCATTACCTGTAGAAAACGCCGTCTTTTCCCGATCATCAGGGTGGATATCAACTTGCCAATATCCACTCTTCAAGTCCAGCGTCGAAAACCACTGGGCTCCCTCCATGGCATCCAGGGTATCACTGATCCTCGGCAGGGGATAGCTGTCCTTCTTAGTCACATCGTTCAGCCTTCGGTAGTCCACACAAAAACGAGTGCTTCCGTCTTTCTTTTTCACTAGCACCACTGGTGAAGCCCAAGGACTTTTGGAATTTTCAATAAGCCCGTCCTTCTTCATTGCTGTTATCATTTCCTCAACCTCACCTTGTTTGGCCAGTGGAAGGCGTCTTGCTGGTTGACGAATCGGTCTTGCATCTCCTGTGTTGATGCGATGCTGCACCAACTGTGTCCTACCATATTGTCCCTTTTGCGATGCGAAGATGTCAGTGTACTCTTGTAGGAGATTTTCAGCCATCCTTGTTTGTTGGTGATCAAGGTTGGATGAATACAGTATTCTAGCTCTGATGGTTTTGAGCTCCTCCGGAGTTATAGTTTTTCTCGGGGCTTCGTCTGTGATCTTCGTAATTGCTGCAACCGATTCGCAACGTCCAACGACTTCTCCTTTCTTCAACCTTACATCGTACGGTCTGGTGTTTAGTAATCGTACGGGGACCATTTTGTTTTTCGGTGCTACTAGTGTTTTCCCAATGATGACGCTTTGGGAGGAACACTCTGGGTCTGGTTCCACCATTAGGTATCGAAGGCTTCCAAACTCACCTTCCAGTTTTGTCCAAACGAACACTTCAGAAGAAGGAGGCAGAATCAGATCTTCCGTGATGACAGTCCTCAGTGTCGACGTACTTTCGTTCGAATAGGTCATTGGAAGTTCCTTATTTTGGTACTTCAAAACCTGATTACCGATGTCCAAAATAACTCCGTGCTGTTTCATAAAGTCGATTCCAATGATGCACTCGTCACATATATCTGCCACCAGGAATTGATGAGTAAACACTAGATCGGCCAGTCGGATCTTAAGACACACTTCTCCATATACTCTTGCTGCTTCTCCCGTTGCGGTTCTTAGACGGTAGCTATTGGTGTTATGAAGCCACGTCGTCTTTACCAGGTCTCGACGTACTATGGAGGCTGTGGCACCGGTGTCGATGGTAGCCACATGTTTGTTCCCGTTAATAGTAGTTTCCACAGTCAGACTTTTGTTGTCTCGTTTGGTCTGAGAGACCTGGATGGTGGTTCTGGGGCCATCGATACAAGAAACCAGCCTCTGCCTCGGCTGATACGTAACGCTGGTGTTGTTGTTACCTTGTTCTGGGTTGGATCTCTTGCTTCCACAATGTTGACAACCGGCTTTATTTGGTGGTAGTCGGCATTGACGCTGTAAGTGCCCGGTCTTGTTGCAGTTCCAACATCTTGCTAGTCCGCTCCGCTGGTTCTTTTGTATTTCAGCTCTTTGGCACAAGCACTCTTCGACTACGGCTTCTCTAAGTCGATGTACTCCATGAGAAGCTTGTTCTGCTGCTTCAATTGTCAATGCGAATGCTAAAGTTTCAGAAAGAGTACGTGTTCTAGCAGTTCGCACAGACCTCTGAAGATTTATATCCGAAATGGCACGAACAAAGGACTCAACAGCAAGCTGGTTGATGATTTCTTCTCCAGCATCCGGGTATGCCAGGTGAACCAGTCTTTCGACGTCTGCTTGGAGCTGCTGTAGACTTTCACCCCTTTTCTGGACTCTGTTATTGAGTTGGACTCGGAAGACTTCTTTCAAGTGGCTATCTCCAAAGCGTTTATCTATAGCTGCCACGAGAGAACTGAAATCGCCGCTCTTACCAGCTGGAACTGTTTGAAGTAATTCAGCTGCTGGTCCTCTAAGAGCAAGAGTCAGTGCAATGTACTTGTCTTCGTCATCCCAGCCATTTGTTGTCGCGGCTGCCTCAAATTGTCTCTTGTAGACTGGCCAAGAAGACTGCCCATCAAATATTGGGGGTTTCATCTCCTTTTTCCTTGCAAACTCTCCAGCAGATTCTCGAATTTTTATTTTCCGTATTTGGTCTAATTCCTTGGACAGAACAGAGAACTGGTTATCGCATCGGCTTTCCAAACGATTCTCTACAACAGAAAGCTGTTTTTCCACACTTTCAACTCGTTCGTCAAGGGCACATACATTTTTCTCAATGTTACCCAATTTTCCTTCTAGAATGTTTTTCTGACCTTCTAAAACATTCTGTTGCGCCTCAAGTCTTTCGAGAATATTCTGTTGTTCCTTCTTTTGCTCGTTTCGTTGTGCTTCAAGTTCTTCGAGAACATTCTGCTGTTCTTTCTTTTGCTCGTTTCGTTGTGTTTCAAGTTGTTCGAGAACATTCAGCTGTTCCTTCTTTTGATCGTTTCGTTGCTCTTCCAGACGTCCGAGAATATTCTGCTGTTGCTCTTCAATCAGCTTCTTTTGTTGTTCTAATAAAAGCTTCATCATACTAGAAAAATCTACACTTTCACTTTCTTCCTCTTTTTCCACTTCTGTTTCAAAAACAAAAGTGCTTACGTCTTCCCCTTGCTGTTCCAAATAGTTGCGCAAGCGCAGGACGAGCTCATTCTTCGATCCCGCTCTAGAAAGATTTCGCTTACCTAACTCACTTTTAAGCTCAGTGCAGTTGAGCTCTTCCAACAACTTACCCATTTTCACTGTATTTAACTTTTTTTTTTTTTTTTTTGCACTTAACTAGTTTTTTTTTTTTTTTTTCTTTTTTTTTTTTATCAAATAAGTTTTATTTACACTTCTGACACCAATGTAACGTGCGCTTAGTTCGCAAAATAAAACTTCACCTTTCAAATTATTTCTATCACTTTTATTCAGTATCTATACTTTATTCGAACTCAACTCGACTATTGGACAATCAATCACTGGTTAACAACATTTCACTCTTAACTCTATCACTCTATAATCAAAACTGACTGCTCGTTGCGTCAGCGGTCCTATTTATATAGAACAACACTCATCTAGAGCGTTCCAGTTTCTTCTCCATGGTTTCCACATTTGCTGTCAAAAATCTCTACACTCACACACACTGGCTTACAAGCAATGCCTGTCATTTTATACCATTCCATTATAGTGTTGCCAGTTGTGTTTTCGGTTAAACGTTTTCGATTAGGAAATTGGTATAAATGTTGGGTGTTCATTACATTACTATTGCTTTTCCGATGATTTGGTATCAAATTTTTGAGATATTTGGCTTCGAAAGTTGCAATACAGGGTCATACATTATTTTTAGGCCTAAGTGCAGTCTCGAAAGGAAATTGGAATTAGAAAGCTCATTTTTTTTAAGTACAAAACCTTCAAAAATATGTTTTCTGACTCTAATTTCTGCAAGAGTTCTTAAAATAATGCATGACTAATTGACTATGTATCGCATTTTTTGAAGCCAAATACCTCAAAAATTTGATGTAATATAGCCATTTTGAGACCAGATATGGATTCAGCGGATACCAAATTATCGGAAAAGCAATTGTTTGTTTTTGGCCTAACATATTTTTCATGTTAAAACAGAGGCACAAAGATAGCAAAAACTGGATTTTTTCGATTTTAAACACCTACAGTCGTATTTATAAAATTTGCTTAGAACATCCTTAGACAACTGTCCAACTAGACGGTGTCTAAAGAGTTGGACAACCCTTAGCCAATTTCGTATTTATAAATGCATTCCAACAGTTGTCTAAACAACCCTTCAAACTGTCAACTTCGAATGAAAAACTAACTGGTGGCGTTCATGATGTATCCGTGCAGTACCATTTTTTGTGTTTTGATACACGAGTGCAACAACTAAATGGCTCTGAAAGATTGTGGCGTAGCACTTGAACCAGACCAAAAAAGCAGCTGATTTGACTTTGAGTTACAGCTTTTCCAAGTCTCATAAAACGATGAAATTTGTGCAATTTATAAATTAATTTGTTGAAAGCAGTATTTTTGCACCTCAAACTACTAATTTTTTTCGATCTTAGAGGTCTCAACAATGTTTTATAACATGTTCAACAAAACTGTTTTTTGCTGTAGCAAATGCCACTTTAGCCATAGTTTAGACAACCAATTTCGGTGTCTAATGTTAGACGTTCCTTAGACAGCGATAAAAGTGTTTATAAATACGATTTGGAGTTGGACACTGTTCTAAGAGCTGTCCAAAGTTAGACATACTTTGGAATGGGATTATAAATACGACTGCTAATATCTCAGAAACGCGAGCTGTTAGGTAAATTCTGAGCTCATATTTAGATTCAGCGAAGCAAAAACCTTTAAAATAATAAAGCTTGCTTTTGGCAACAGAACACTGTTGACCAGTTATTCATCTACAATAAGCAAGACAGAATTAAAAATATGATTAAAGAAAATCCTATTTTTGACGTAGGGAATTTAATTTTCGTTAAACAACACCTGGGATAAAAATAAAAAACTTTAAATTCGTTATGTTATTTCCATAGCCTAAGACTGCTATGACTGCTATTATACGGTGCAATTTGTTGCACGAAACTGTTCGAACACCATAAGTGCAAAAGAGAACGAAAGTTCGAAAAACAGAGATGGACAATGTGCTACCGTGTGTCGCATGGGTTATGGTTTCGTGAAACAGCTTTGACGTTTCTCTTTGGGTCGGTTCGAGAACCTATCGGATAGCCTATTTCGGAAAGCCAGATTGCTGCAGACAACAGCTGTGAAATACTAAAATTCGAAATTTGAAAATAGAAAAACATTTAAAATATCATTGCTAGACGATTATAACTTATTTTTTTCAATTTCCCATCTGTTTTAAAAGACTCATGCTGAAATAAATGCACACCAAAACAAAAAATCAACATGAAAAGGAGTAAAAATAAATTTTCTATCAGCTGATCACTTGAACAGAAAGGTATACCAAATATACTCGGATACCTTAAGATAGCTTTTTAGTTGAAATGGGTGTGTGACTCTGCTAAAAGTTTAACAAGTAAACAACAACAACAAGCTATCCGGATACGATTCTCGAACGCCCCCTTTGTCTTTGTTCGTGTTTTTGTTTATTCTGTTTCATTTGGTTCAAAAATAAGAAATAATACTAATAGTAATGACTTTTTTGTTTTTCAATTGCCAATAAAAGAGGTTTTAAAGCAACCAGGCACTGCTAGATAACTATTTTTCCCCAAAAATAAAAACACCGAATGAAAAATAAAGAGAAATGTGAAACTAGTTTCATGAAACTGGATTTCATCGTGTAATTACACTTGCGACACGGAATGACAGAACAAAGAAGAATTCGAAGTTGTTTCGTGCAACAAATTGCACCGTATAATAGTAGTCTATTATACGGTGCAATTTGTTGCACGAAACTGTTCGAACACCATAAGAGCAAAAGAGACCGAAAGTTCGAAAAACAGAGATGGACAATGTGCTACCGTGTGTCGCATGGGTTATGGTTTCGTGAAACAGCTTTGACGTTTCTCTTTGGGCGCGTTCGAGAGCCTATCGGATAGCCTTTTTCGGATAGCCTTTTTCGGATAGCCGTATCTTGGATACCTTTTTGAACGATCTGCTGTGAAATATTAAAATTCGACTTTTGTAAATAGAAAAACATTCAAAATATCATTGCAAGACGATTATAACTTATTTTTCTCAATTTCCCATCCGTTTTAAAAGACTCATGCTGAAATAAATGCACATCAAAACAAAAAATCAACATCAAAAGAAATAAAAATAAATTTTCTATCAGCTGATCACTTGATTAGAAAGGTATACCAAAAATATTCGGATACCTTTAGAAAGCTTTTTAGTTGAAATGGGTGTGTGACTCTGTTAAAAGTTTAACACGTAAACAACAACAACAAGCTATCCGGATACGATTCTCGAACGCCCCCTTTGTCTTTGTTCGTGTTTTTGTGTATTCTGTTTCATTTGGTTCAATAATAAGAAATAATACTAATAATAATGACTTTTTTGTTTTTCAATTGCCAATAAAAGAGGTTTTGAAGCAACCAGGCACTGCTAGATAACTATTTTTCCCCAAAAATAAAAATACCGAATGAAAAATAAAGAGAAATGTGAAACTAGTTTCATGAAACTGGATTTCATCGTGTAATTACACTTGCGACACGGAATGACAGAACAAAGAAGAATTCGAAGTTGTTTCGTGAAACAAATTTCACCGTATAATAGTAGTCTAAGGAATCTATAGTAGCACCATGGCGGGGAAAGCGCTGGTATCGCCCCCTGTCGACCCCATTAAACGTTTTATCGGTCCAAAAAATTTGGCTGTGGTTGTTCACTTAAGCATGTGGATGGTATTTTTTTGGATGCTTTAATGGCTGTGGATGGTATTTTCATCAATTAATAAATGTGTTTAAATGATTTTCAAACAATGTCATGACACGCCAAATGCAAAACAACAAACTTTTTATCATTTAGAATCAAAAAGCACATCACTCGCACATCACTCTTTTAAATTGCTAACACATTTACGAAGCAAAGCTGCCCTAACAAAAAACAATAATATATGACGTATTGACAGCACGTTGGCAGGGTTCTACGATAAACTTTTTCCGATTGAGCAGGTAGTACGTTTAGTGGTGACGACAGGGGGCGATACCAGCGCTTTCCCCGCCATGGTGCTACTATAGATTCCTTAAACTATGGTTATTTCTATTTTGACACAAAATTGAACTCACGGACAAATACGAATTCTACTTATGTACTTTGCTTTTTAAAAAGAAACTGCTTTTAAAATTAAAAATGCACTGCGAAATAAATAAAAACCGTGTAATAAATAAAGAATGCGCTCTAAACAGATAACTTATTTGGTATCTGAAAACCATTTTTAACAATGAACAGCAAAAAAAAATAGACAAACCCTTGAGTGAAAGGAGTGCAAAATTTTTAATAGTAACCCTTTTGGAGAGACCATCGCTTCGCAAATGTCAGAAGAAAACGCAATGGGTTTTCCCAGCAAACACCATTTATATTCGATCATTAGATAGGTACACGAACTGATTTTTTTGAAGTGAAACTTCTTATGCGACTTGCAAACATGCAGCGTAACACTTCCGTGTTACATGCAGCGTTACACTTCCGTGTTAAACATATTATCGATTGCATAGTTTTTGGCACTGCTATAAATTTGTTGCTATAACAGTTGTATGTTATATGACGCGTCATTATGGGAACTTATGCTGGATTTGGTATAGTTTAGTTTATGTAGATTATAATTTATAAAGCACAAGAGTTAAAAAGAGAAGCGAAAAGAATTACGGCTGCAGATGAAAAATTATGGGTGCAGATGCATGTAAATTCACCTTAACTCTTTGTTCTTTCTTAATTTTCAATTTGTGTCGTGTGTGTGAAAATCGTGCCTGGCTTGCAAAATAAATTTCGATTGCTTCATTGAAATTGCGGAATTTTATTTCGAAGACAATATACAAATGTACATATGTACATATGTACAAATCAGAGCTTTTGGTGAGTGGTTACTGAAAGATTTTATTACAATTTTAATATATGTATGTAGTTATGAGTATGTAGTAGTTAGTGGAGGAATAATCATGTATATATAAGCAATTTCCATTTACGCCCGGCTCAAAAATGTTCGATAATGTCTAAACATGTTTGATCATGTCTAAACATGTTTGATCATGTCTCAACATGTTTGATCATGTCTAAACATGTTTGATCATGTCTTAACATGTTTGATCATGTCTAAACATGTTTGATCATGTCTTAACATATTTGATCATGTCTAAACATGTATGTAAATGTTCTCCGTCTTGGGCTTAGGTGTTAAGACTGCGGTCTTCATTGGTCGGTCAGTCAGCTACCACTGACACTGGCCAATCAACGGTTTCAGAAAGGTTCCTGGTATTCTATTCCATACATAAGTACTATGTATGTACATAGATCTTTAAAATCCTAGTTTTAGTCCTCTAATCTCAACCAAAAAATAAAAAATTGTTCTATGAAATGGTGTTAAGTAGCTATCCCGTGAAAATTTACTCCGATCCATCTCTTTTCTTTTTCTTTTAAAGAAACAATACGAGTTCACTCAAAATAAATTTCTACCCCTTCCTATTTTCATTTTCATATTAGGAAGTTTCACTTCTTCCGCGCGGGGGGACTGCACGCACTATTTTTTTTTTTTTTTTCTGAATTGTATGTGTATTGTTTTTTTGTGCTGCTCATTAGCTCGGTTGACCAGATTCTCTTTTTGGTATGACACTGACTTCTTTTATCATGTTTTATTTTTTTATGATTTTACTATGTATGATTTTATCTTTAATCTGTTTCTCCTAGAAATACAAAAACACCCTGTTTGGCAAAGTATAGAATTTTTTTTGTTTTTATTCTTAAGGTGCTTGTTTGATAGCCGCAAAATGTAGTAAGGAATACATCTAGGAGGAGTTATATTAAAATACATAGAAAGCATTGTGAGCATCTAGGCTGTTTGTATTGTAATTTTACATGGGAAAATAATTGAAACTTTATTTTTTTTTTTTAACTAGCATCCTTTATTTGAAAAAAAAATTTTCTGTCCTAAACCTTCTACTCATGCTCTTCTTTAATTTAAAAAAAAAACTAAGGAAGTCGTTCAATCGGTTTGGGTGGTTAGCGAACGTACACAAAACCAAACTTTAATTTATATATACAGGGTGTCCCGTAATTCGTTTTACATACTTTGGGATATGATTCTTGGTCATATTCTAACAAAAAAATTGTTCTTCAGTAAAGTCCGTTTCTCAAGTTTGACATCACTTTTTGACAATTTAAAAAAAGGCTAACTTTGGTGTACCCTGACCTGTGTTAAATTCGATATCTCTACAATACTGATGATAGAGACCTAATCTTAGACTCAATTTTTTGAAGAAATAACAACCTTTAAGACTGTATTTAAATTAGGCTTCCATAGGTTTAGGGTTGCCAGATTTTCAATTTTAAGTGGTGTCCAAATTTTCTTCCCCAAACAAAGTTTTGACTTTGAGGTCATTTTTTCGCAGAAAAGGCCTGATAAACATAGAGTTTCTTTATTTTTTACAGATGAACAAAACAATAATAAAGAAAAAACTCAGCATTAAGTTAGCTCAAAAACCCATACATTTTATGATACTAAGAAAAATACGAAATGGGAAAAATTAAAAAAAAATTTAAAAAAGTTCTTGCTTTGAGGTTTGTTTGAATAAAACAATAATATGATCACTTTTAGTAGTTTTTTTTATGTATTTAATACAAATACAATTATAACAAGTGCTCAAAGCCCCATCCTTCGTTTTGAATCCATGCCAGAGCCCGTTTTTGGATTTCATTGTGGGTGTTTGCTGTTCTTAACGCTTGTCTTACTTGTAGTCTTGTAATCTTTGAAACTGTATTTAAATTTGACTCCTATAGAATCTGGCAACCTTTAACCTATGGAAGCCTAATTTTACAACAGTCTTAAAGGTTGTTATTTTTACAAAAAATTGAGTCTAAGATTAGGTCTCTATCATCAGTATTGACAGAGATATCGAATTTAACAAAGGTCAGAATACACCAAAGTTAGCCTTTTTTTAAATTGCCAAAAACTGATGTCAAACTTGAGAAACGGACTTTACTGTAGAACAATTTTTTTCTTAGAATATGACCAAGAATCATATCCTAAAGTATCTAAAACGAATTACGGGACACCCTGTATAGATTATTACTATATAAAAGAGCTTTTTTGTTTGCTCGACACAAAATTCCTAAGAAAGGGCAAAACGTCAAACTTACCTGTTTAATTGACCCGAAAATTATCCGATATGATAGCCTATAACCATTTTTTGGTTGAAGGCTATACTGTTACTGGCTATTATAATTTAATATAACCTTTGTTTATCTTCCAAATGACGTTTAGAATAATAATAATTATCAGAATTGCAACCCATACTCTGTTTCCATGGTGGGTTGAACCGAGGTTGACTTTGCCAAGTCCATGGAAACAGGAATAATCAGTGAAAAGAAAAATGGGTGCGTTCGGGAAAGTATCTAAGGCGATATAGATCCCTTTTGTGACATTTTTTGTTGTTTGTGAGATCCCATGTTAAACTGACTGCGAAACATCTGTTAACTCATGTTGTTTTGCTTTCTGGGTTGTAGTTTGGTGGGGTTTTGTTGGAAATAAAGTACATAGCATTTTGAAAAAAAAAAAAAAAATGGTTCACAGAAGATTGTGTGGAATGCTATTTTCTTTTGGTTTGTTTTGGTTCCGTTTTCAGCTGTCTATGATTTTACAGATATCTACTTTTAGTCGTTCAAAACCTGTTGTCTCAGCCAAGATCACATCTACCGAAAGTCCGACGGAGACCAAAAATTCCATGTTTTTCAAATGACATGTCGGTGAAATTAATTTTTTGAGTCGTGTTGAAACTCGGGCGTGGTGTTACGGATACCTGTATGGGGAAAGAGAAAAAATGTTGAAATACTGCACACAAAAACGTAAACAAACTTACATTGGAAATAAATTGTTAAGCCTTCATCAACGTTCAACCTGGTTACTTTTTGTTTTGCCAAATGTTGCAATACCTAGAAGAAACACTAAAAATGCGAAAAGAAAAGAAGAAGTAGAAAGGAATAACTAAATATTGAAATCACAAACAATTAAAATATCCAGCCAGTGTTTCGAGTTTCAAAACCACCGCTAGAGGTAGTTGCTATCGCTGTGTAGGAATTTTGTGAGATATTTATTTCTTTTTTATTATGTATTTGTTTGTTATATTTAGGTATTTAGTATTTATTTATATATATTTATGGTGAGTGTTATTTATTTATATGTTATGTTCTAGTGTATCGTTATGTATTTCTGATGTGCGCATCTATTTATGTATTGTATGTGCATAGGCAGTTTATGTTAAGTTAAGTATTTTATGTATTTATGTAAGTACTTATTATTGTATTGTATGTTTATATGCGCACATTATTTAGTATTCTGTAATTATTTTAGGTATAAATAAAAATAAAAAAAATAAGCACCACCACAACATTCCCACTAGCGATGCTACGGCCAATGTGAAGGAGCCTGGCATAATCTCTAAGAGGTTGGTGAGAGTGGATGATAGTGGATGATGTGAACGGTAAAACGAACCGTTTGACTTTGAACATGGACAAGAAAGTCGTCTACTGTTGAATTAAAGTCTATGAACAAGTGCAAGGAAATTAAGAAATTTAGTTTAAATTTTGTTTGAGCACTTTTTTTGAGTAAGTTAGTTTATTTTGCGGATTGAGTGTTTAATTTAAATATATATATATTAAAATTCGTTTAGTGCTGTGATTTACTAGAAAAATAAAGAAGGAAAAACTTATTGACGACTAAACTGTGCAGCACATATATATTTGCAGTGTACATACATATTAAAACAAAAAATACCACGGCTGAGTTTCGATTCAAATTTCTAAGTGCAATACTTAAGTTGATTTTTGTTAGTTCTGCGGGTCAGCCTATTCGGCAATTTAATAGAGTGAAGTCTGTATAGTGACTCTATATAAATATAAAGTGACTCAAAAAAAAAAAGCCCATACGAGAGGAAAAATATTTCAATAGCTGGATGTGAGCCTGTGGGTACCCAGGCTAACAAGTAACCCAAAATTAGATCCCAGAACCGTGGATATATTTTGTTTATATTTATTTATACAATTAAATTAATTTGTGTGCAAAATCTACGTATGTTCGCCACAAGACGAACGATTTAAGAGCCTGAAAACAAAATACATTGCACATAAGCAGCCGAGTGCAAGGGCAAGTTCAGGACCGGCCTGAAGTGGCAAGCGCCTTAAGGGCCCCAGCATAATAATTTGTTCCTGTGTTTGCTGATGTTATTATTAAGTGTTCGGCTTGATTTTTTGTTGTTATTTATTTATTTATCTAATTTTTTTTTGTAATTTTTAACATTTATTTTACATTTTTGTTTGATGTTTCTCCTTCTTGGTGTGTCGAAATTGCGGTTTTTTCTGAATTTTGTTTTGTGTTGGGCCTACGATCGTCTTCCTTACCTGTTCTTAGGCTCTTTTGAATGTTAGAACGAGGCCACTTTGCAGCCATATATCCGCTACAGGGAGCTCCTTTTAGGCAGGAATAGAAGTAGGTTGGTGCAAACAATCCCCTCGAGCCAAGGTAGTAAAATAATCGGTAGTAAGTCGAAGAAAGAGAGAGAAAAAAGAAGATAAAGCAAATTAGAAAATAAATTAAAATAAATTACAGAAAATACTCAAGTACACAAAAACAATTAAACTACAGAAAGAAAGAGATACAAAAACAAAAAGGAAAAGAAATATAGAATTATAAAAATACCAAAAATTATAAAAATATACATATATAAAAAACAACAAAATTGATAAAAATACAAAAAAAAAAGAATAAAAATATAGAAAAACATAAAAATAAAATAGAAGTAAGGATTAGTTTTAGGGTTTTGTTATTTATATAAATTTTTTTTTTCTGTTTATTTATTTCTTTATGGGTAATGTTTTAAGCTCAATTCTTTTTACCTTTCCCATCCTAATGTCATCATTCTGTCAAATTTTCTTTCTTTTCTTTTCACTTTTCCTTTATCCTTTCCTTTCCCATATTCCTTTCCCACCTTATCATTTTGCCCATACCTATTCCAATCCTCTACCTATCCCAATCCCTTCCTTTATCCAACTACCTTCCCAAATCCTTCATAACCCTTCCTATTACAATGGATTTGACACTTCACAAGTGGTTTTGTTATGTAGGAGCGATCGAAGATGAAGTAATCGCAATGTAAGAGTTGTGGTGAGTGCACATATAGAGGGGTGAGTATTAATTTTTCAATCAGCGCCGAAAGTAAGTGCAACGCCTTTTGCTATTTCCTGAGGGCCAGTTTTTCAGTGAAGAGTTATCCTATGGTAAGGAGTTAACTCTGACATAACTCATGATCGTATGGGTTGTAACGAGGCATTTTTCAATAACCTCATTACATGCTTTTCCGTTGTCGCCCCAAGGAACTGTCTCCGCCATCTAGTGAAATGGTAAGGAGAATAGCTTGTCAAGCTAAGACAACAACCCAGAAAGTAATCTCGTAGCCAAGACATAGCACCTGTGGTGGAAAGTATTCAAGGTTGTACCATGGAGGTGAAAAGCTAACCTCACCACCATTGGTGGTGGATAATAGGTAGGTGGTAATACCACCCAACAACCAATTTCCCATGCACAAGCAGTGCAAAGTATAACGACCGGCAGATCTCGATGGTGAGTTAGCATATGAATGAAGTGGAAGCATATGAACAAGCATATGGGAATATCGTGTGTAGGTATAACAATTACATGGGAGTAGGGAATATTGCATGTAGTTATATGGGATTTGCGCACGGTACCACAACGAGCGATTGAGTATAAATAGGGCAGCTCAGCGCATGAAAATCACAGTCCGCCGGCACCGGTCCTACGGTGCACACCATCTCCAGAGATATCCAGGAAAAGGAAGAAGGAAGTGCAAATCAGCAACCAGCTAAGCAAAATTGCTAGCTTACCAAGGTAAAGGTAAAGTGTATGAGTAAGTTTAACAAACTAAATATATTGCTTACGTATTGTGCCACCTGGGGCAGAGAATAATACCTGTCGATCCCCCAGAGCTATTGCCTGTGATCTACCTACCGAGGTCGTAAGACGCTCGTGTTTCTACCTACCGAGGTCGCAAGACGCTCGTGTTTCTACCTACCGAGGTCGTAAGACGCTCGTGTTTCTACCTACCGAGGTCGTAAGACGCTCGTGTTTCTACCTACCGGGGTCGCAAGACGCTCGTGTTTCTACCTACCGGGGTCGCAAGACACTCGTGTTTCTACCTACCGAGGTCGTAAGACGCTCGTGTTTCTACCTACCGAGGTCGTAAGACGCTCGTGTTTCTACCTACCGAGGTCGTAAGACGCTCGTGTTTCTACCTACCGGGGTCGCAAGACGCTCGTGTTTCTACCTACCGAGGTCGCAAGACGCTCGTGTTTCTACCTACCGAGGTCGCAAGACGCTCGTGTTTCTACCTACCGGGGTCACAAGACGCTCGTGTTTCTACCTACCGAGGTCTCAAGACGCTCGTGTTTCTACCTACCGGTGTCGTAAGACGCTCGTGTTTCTACCTGCTAGGGTCTTCAGACGCCTACGCGCTTCGACTACCTGCGGCTACCTATAGGGTGAATGTGCCGCAAGGGATTGTGCCGATAGAGGCCGCTAACCACATTAGACCATATTATCGCTAATCCGTTCTCTCCCTTAGTTTCCATAAGGATATCATAAGCTACCAGAATTGCGGACATTGACCTACCCCGAGCCTTAGAAGTCCCGGCCATTCGGACTAAGGAACGTTGGCCGCTAATCAGAAGATGTCGCCGTCACAACATACAACATATATAACGATATATATATATACCCATTTGTTAATTGTAACGCTAAATTTTGTTAAGTTCTAATAAAAGAGAATTTCTTTGACCTTTGTGAAGTTTGGTGTTTTTCTTCACTATACCTTGGCTAGCCGTGAGCATTACCTCAGCTGGGAAACTAAAAACACGTCACAGGGTTAACTTGAAAATTCTCACCACAGGACAACTCTGCACTGAAAAACTGGGTCTAACACCCCTATTATGGAAGACAACTACAACCATAGTGTAGTTGTGTCTCACTGTCGGTATTATATATTACAAAAAGTTGTGCTTGAAACACAACCATTCTGTCATCCTTCAGACAACTAAAAAAATGGTTGCCTTTAAAGTTGTGTATGTGTATTACGGAAGAAAGTTTGGTTGTGTGTATTTTTTCGTAGTTCTCAAAACCAAACAACTGATCCTCAGTAGTTGTGTAGTGGTTGTTTGTTGTGTTTAGAGCTAAATTCTCAGTAAAAATTGGTAAAAAAAAAATCGTATGTAAGTGATTAGAATGCACATATGTACAAATATACAATTAAATGTGTTTTTTTAAGAATAAAAATCACCCGGCCAGCACAATTTGAAAAATTAATAAGAATAATGAATGAAAAGATTAGTAAAGTTTTTAACTGTTAAAAACTTTACTAATCTTTTCATTTATTAGATTAAAAAACACGTGGAATATCTCAACTAAAAAACTCATCAAGAATAATGACAGAAAATCCAGATCTTGCTCGGGGCAAAAAAAAAAAAAATATAAGTCGTTACCACTACATTTTTGATAGCTACCTTCTGCCATGAAACGGAAAGCAGTGAACCGCAAATTACAATATTCTTGTCAACGACAAAAATAAGAGGAGACTTATTCGTTCACATACGAACCAAATTAGATCCAGATTATCAGAAGCCGACGGACAACCAGTAAACAACATCTTCCTTGATCTGATGAGTTTATGTCAAGATAAACCATTATCGATTCAAAACTATCCGAAACCACGTACTGAAGATCACAATGTTCATGGCTCATCGGACGTTCCATCATCGACTCAAGATGATCCAGAATCACTAACGGATTCAACGGTCGGTTTCGAAGACGTATTGGAATAGAGTTCTGAAAATTCAACACTACACGGATTTCCTTCACCCAGTACAGCTCCAGAGGCTCAAAGGATGTCTTCCAGAGGACGAAATATTCAGGCTCCTGCTTGGATGAAGGATTATGAATCATTTTAAGTGGAGGAGGTGTTGAGAGCAGGATAGTGGTACTATTTGGTATCACTGACATACCACAATTACCAACATTGGGAACATAACCATCAGACGACCACTGACAACCATATAAGTACTTGCACACTGGTTGTTGAACTCTGAACAGTAGCATCGTGTCTGAAAAGTATTCATTTAGTTATTAAATATTAAACGTGTTTCTATTATTCAAAGTAATAGTCTTTTATTTATTTCTTGTATGACATTGGGTCATAACATTTACAAAATCAAAGTACATAGATTTGGGCTCGCAGTTTGGCTAACGAAATCATTTTCATTGCCTCAAAGTTCTGGTTAGTTGATTCAGAGTAGGGAATATCAAGACTAACGTATCATTGGTGCATACATAGAAGGACTCTGAGGACTGTCACAACTGCTTGAAGTAGTCAATGCTTGGTTCTGTTGGGATGTCTGTCCCAAAGTTCGGGTACATTAGCTCAATAGGAACGAAGCTAAAACAAAAATTGAAATTGAATTGTGTAAAATGCTTGATAGGAATTATTGACTTTACTTGTTGGGGGTGGTCTGAAAGCTTTTACGGCTATGTCCTTAATGATCTGCAAACACAAAATCCAGCGATGATATATAGCCAAAGGGAATTTGGCTGGCTTTCCATTTCCCTCCGTGGCTAAAAGAAATTGGATTCATTACTGAAGACAGTCATAATTTTCTACGTGACTTACCAACTGTTGTGTTGAAGTCTAGAGGTAAGGGAATAAGATATATAGTACTTAAGTCTTTCAACAGTGACTCTTGTTTGATGTTCATCAGGTTTTTTTTCGAGAAGGTCTTTAAAAGATCGGGTTTTTAGAAGTTTCTATTACAGAGAAACTTTATTTGTACTTACCTTAATTCCAACGAAGGAATGTGGCAACCTTCAGAAGAAAGATTTTCCTCGTGAGACGAATGGTATCTTTAGATGATGTAATACCAGTACCAGTACCGGGAGTGACCGGGACTCCTCTTACAATATCCGAGGCTCCAACAAGGTCTATTTGAGATTCAGAAGGAATTATTTCTCGAACTCTTGTCGTGTGGTGATGGTTTTCCTGCGGAGATTTTATATTAATATTTTATAGGATTTTTAGTATTAGCAAAAGATAAATAATTTTTAATTTAAATAGAATCTTACCACTACTCCATTTTTTTATCAGGAAATGAACGCCATTTTCAATTCGTGTTGAAATATTTTTTGCCGGTGTTTTGGGTTTAAGGGGTGGAAACGGATACTCTGTTTTATCTACTCTGTGGGAACAACAGAAGAAAAAATTTAAACTCACCATTTAATGCTTACTCACCACGAATGACTATCATTGCAATAAAACGGCAATTGTACAGAAAACAGAAGTTATTTTTTTGACGGTAAGCAAAAGACGCAGACTAACAAAAAAGACAATCGCAAACACACAAACAAAAGTTATCGTTTGCAATTTCATTGACAACACATTCCACACGATGCCAAAAATAATGTGAACCATGAATTGAATTTGCATTTGTCAGCTCATCCGTTCCCATTTGTCATGCAAATTTACTGCCATTCGAATGCCAGTGCTGACAGTCAGTCCAATGAGCAATCTGCCATTGACATTTTTCTGATTTACGTCATATTAGCTTATTAGTCATTTACACCCCTATTATGGATAACAACAAAACTCAGTTGAGTTGTGTAAAGGCAACCGAACTTTGAGACAACCGAACTAATTTTCCGTATTACATAAGGACACAATTTTCAGTTGAGCTAAAAAAAAATATATTGCCTTCTTTAAGGAGTATTTTATGTCAAATCAGCTGTCAAGTTTCGTTTATGTTCAAGTGTTGTGAAAAATAAAAAAGGCATTCAAGCAATGGAGAGTTCACATGGTTTGTATTTTGATGAAATGGAGCCTGAAACTTTCTCAAATGTAGCCCCAAAATAAGGAAAAGTATCAGAGACCACTCGAATCCACTGGAACTTCCAAACAGAGAGTATGTATTGAAACATGAAGAAAAAAAACAAACTAGTGGAATTGTTTGTCTTTAATATTATTTTGATTTCAGGTTTTTGAGTTACTTTAGGCTAAACAAGGAAGCATTCACGTATGTTCTGAATGAAATAAAGGATCTTCTAAATCAACCACAGCGGTCCTCGGCGATTCCACAAATCCTCAAACTTGCCACTGCTTTCCGTTTCATGGCAGAAGGTAGCTATCAAAAATGTAGTGGTAACGACTTAAATTTTTTTTTTTTGCCCCGAGCAAGATCTGGATTTTCTGTCATTATTCTTGATGAGTTTTTTAGTTGAGATATTCCACGTGTTTTTTAATCTAATAAATGAAAAGATTAGTAAAGTTTTTAACTGTTAAAAACTTTACTAATCTTTTCATTTATTAGATTAAAAAACACGTGGAATATCTCAACTAAAAAACTCATCAAGAATAATGACAGAAAATCCAGATCTTGCTCGGGGCAAAAAAAAAAATTTAAGTCGTTACCACTACATTTTTGATAGCTACCTTCTGCCATGAAACGGAAAGCAGTGGCAAGTTTGAGGATTTGTGGAATCGCCGAGGACCGCTGTGGTTGATTTAGAAGATCCTTTATTTCATTCAGAACATACGTGAATGCTTCCTTGTTTAGCCTAAAGTAACTCAAAAACCTGAAATCAAAATAATATTAAAGACAAACAATTCCACTAGTTTGTTTTTTTTCTTCATGTTTCAATACATACTCTCTGTTTGGAAGTTCCAGTGGATTCGAGTGGTCTCTGATACTTTTCCTTATTTTGGGGCTACATTTGAGAAAGTTTCAGGCTCCATTTCATCAAAATACAAACCATGTGAACTCTCCATTGCTTGAATGCCTTTTTTATTTTTCACAACACTTGAACATAAACGAAACTTGACAGCTGATTTGACATAAAATACTCCTTAAAGAAGGCAATATATTTTTTTTTAGCTCAACTGAAAATTGTGTCCTTATGTAATACGGAAAATTAGTTCGGTTGTCTCAAAGTTCGGTTGCCTTTACACAACTCAACTGAGTTTTGTTGTTATCCATAATAGGGGTGTAAATGACTAATAAGCTAATATGACGTAAATTAGAAAAATGTCAATGGCAAATTGCTCATTGGACTGACTGTCAGCACTGGCATTCGAATGGCAGTAAATTTGCATGACAAATGGGAACGGATGAGCTGACAAATGCAAATTCAATTCATGGTTCACATTATTTTTGGCATCGTGTGGAATGTGTTGTCAATGAAATTGCAAACGATAACTTTTGTTTGTGTGTTTGCGATTGTCTTTTTTGTTAGTCTGCGTCTTTTGCTTACCGTCAAAAAACTAACTTCTGTTTTCTGTACAATTGCCGTTTTATTGCAATGATAGTCATTCGTGGTGAGTAAGCATTAAATGGTGAGTTTAAATTTTTTCTTCTGTTGTTCCCACAGAGTAGATAATACAGAGTATCCGTTTCCACCCCTTAAACCCAAAACACCGGCAAAAAATATTTCAACACGAATTGAAAATGGCGTTCATTTCCTGATAAAAAAATGGAGTAGTGGTAAGATTCTATTTAAATTAAAAATTATTTATCTTTTGCTAATACTAAAAATCCTATAAAATATTAATATAAAATCTCCGCAGGAAAACCATCACCACACGACAAGAGTTCGAGAAATAATTCCTTCTGAATCTCAAATAGACCTTGTTGGAGCCTCGGATATTGTAAGAGGAGTCCCGGTCACTCCCGGTACTGGTACTGGTATTACATCATCTAAAGATACCATTCGTCTCACGAGGAAAATCTTTCTTCTGAAGGTTGCCACATTCCTTCGTTGGAATTAAGGTAAGTACAAATAAAGTTTCTCTGTAATAGAAACTTCTAAAAACCCGATCTTTTAAAGACCTTCTCGAAAAAAAACCTGATGAACATCAAACAAGAGTCACTGTTGAAAGACTTAAGTACTATATATCTTATTCCCTTACCTCTAGACTTCAACACAACAGTTGGTAAGTCACGTAGAAAATTATGACTGTCTTCAGTAATGAATCCAATTTCTTTTAGCCACGGAGGGAAATGGAAAGCCAGCCAAATTCCCTTTGGCTATATATCATCGCTGGATTTTGTGTTTGCAGATCATTAAGGACATAGCCGTAAAAGCTTTCAGACCACCCCCAACAAGTAAAGTCAATAATTCCTATCAAGCATTTTACACAATTCAATTTCAATTTTTGTTTTAGCTTCGTTCCTATTGAGCTAATGTACCCGAACTTTGGGACAGACATCCCAACAGAACCAAGCATTGACTACTTCAAGCAGTTGTGACAGTCCTCAGAGTCCTTCTATGTATGCACCAATGATACGTTAGTCTTGATATTCCCTACTCTGAATCAACTAACCAGAACTTTGAGGCAATGAAAATGATTTCGTTAGCCAAACTGCGAGCCCAAATCTATGTACTTTGATTTTGTAAATGTTATGACCCAATGTCATACAAGAAATAAATAAAAGACTATTACTTTGAATAATAGAAACACGTTTAATATTTAATAACTAAATGAATACTTTTCAGACACGATGCTACTGTTCAGAGTTCAACAACCAGTGTGCAAGTAAAAAGGCGGGCTTGTACTTATATGGTTGTCAGTGGTCGTCTGATGGTTATGTTCCCAATGTTGGTAATTGTGGTATGTCAGTGATACCAAATAGTACCACTATCCTGCTCTCAACACCTCCTCCACTTAAAATGATTCATAATCCTTCATCCAAGCAGGAGCCTGAATATTTCGTCCTCTGGAAGACATCCTTTGAGCCTCTGGAGCTGTACTGGGTGAAGGAAATCCGTGTAGTGTTGAATTTTCAGAACTCTATTCCAATACGTCTTCGAAACCGACCGTTGAATCCGTTAGTGATTCTGGATCATCTTGAGTCGATGATGGAACGTCCGATGAGCCATGAACATTGTGATCTTCAGTACGTGGTTTCGGATAGTTTTGAATCGATAATGGTTTATCTTGACATAAACTCATCAGATCAAGGAAGATGTTGTTTACTGGTTGTCCGTCGGCTTCTGATAATCTGGATCTAATTTGGTTCGTATGTGAACGAATAAGTCTCCTCTTATTTTTGTCGTTGACAAGAATATTGTAATTTGCGGTTCCAATTTTCTCGATGATTGTACCTGGAACACAATGATCCTTGTTTCTTCGATAAATTTTTGCGTATACCTTCTCACCCGCTGTAAAATTCCGTTCTTTGGCACCATGATGTTTTTTAAACTGCAGGTTCTGCTTTTCGTTCGTATAAAGTTGTTTTTGTTGACTGGGCTTCAGTAAGTCTAATGATGTTCTCATTTTTCTACCGATGAATAGCTCTGCTGGTGACTTAAAATCGGAAACATTTCGGTTGGGTGTAGATCGATAGGTCTGTAGAAATGTTTGTAGGTTTTCTGAACTGGTTCCTTCTGGCTTGGGTTTCTTAAGTGTCCTTTTGAGTGTATCTACAAACCGCTCTGCCTGCCCGTTGGACTGGGGGTGGTATGGAGCTGTACGTAGATGCTGGATACCTCGACTCTCTAAGAAACGTTGAAATTCGGCACTGGTGAACTGTGTTCCATTGTCGGAGACAAGCTGTTGACAATCCCCGTAGCGAGAAAAGAAACCTATCAGTTCGTTGATAATGGTTGATGATGACAAGTTGGAAAGATGCAAGACTTCCAACCATTTTGAAAATGAGTCAACAATGACAAAGTAGTACACTCCGTCGGAAGGTCCTGCGATGTCAATATGAACTCGTTCTAGTATTGATGTTGTTAACGGCCATGATTGAAGTATCGTCTTAATTGGAGTCTTTGCGGCGAGAGAGCAAGCGTGACATTGCTTAACAAAAAACTTAACGTCTTCATCGATGTTGGGCCAGTAAACATGGCATCTTGCGGTGGTTTTCATCCTGTCTATGCCCGGATGACCTCGATGAAGCTGTTGAGAATTCGTTTACGATAACACTCGGGAACTACGATGCTGTCGTTGAACATCAAAACACCTTCGATTACTGCAAGGCTCTCTCTCCTACTGTAGTATGAAGACAACTCTGGTGGAAGAGGATGTTTAAATCCAAATTCCATGGACTTGACCATTGATTGCAGAGTTTTGCTGCTTTTTGTAGCGCCCTGTACCACTTTGAAGTTGACTGGAAGCATTTTGATTGTTTCAAGCATTTGTGATGAAAAATCTTTTTCAAATTTCAAGCAGGCTATGACTGTTTCTTCATCCACTTTTGATTTTGTATCAATCAGACGTGACAAACATCGGCAAAACCAAAATCTTTTGTTGATGTGTATTGAATGTCGAAATCGTACATCATCAAAATAAGTGCCCATCGCTGAAGTCTGTTTGCTGTGTACACTGGAATTCCTTTTTTGCTGCCGAAGATGGAAAGGAGTGGTTTATGGTCAGTGAGGAGAAGAAATTTTCTACCAAAAATCATTCGATGAAACTTCTTCACATCGAAAACGAGTGCTTCCTTCTCAATCTGGCTATAACCAGTCTCGGTTGATGTCAGTGATCTAGCTGCATGGGCAATGACTTTTTCTTTTCCATCCGGAAATATGTGCATTATACATGCTCCTAGCCCAGCGTTGGATGCGTCAGCTGCTACTTTTATCGGTAAATTTGGATTGAAATGAGTCAGCAAAAGGTTTGATGCGAGAATGCTTTTAAATTTCAGGAAGGATTGTTGTTATCCGAAGTAAATTATCCAATGGAGTTCGGATTTCTCGTATTTGCTTCACAAATTTCCCGTAATAATTCACAGCCCCGAGGAATGATCTGACCTCAGAAATGTTGGTTGGCGCTGGCATGGTGATTATTTCGTCAATTTTTGCTGGATCTGGGCGTAAACCATTTTTGTCTACGATGTGACCAAGATATTTCATTTCAGGTACAAAAAATGAACACTTCTAAATTTTGATGCGAAAATTGTATTCCTTCAGACGTTGCAACACTGTGTGCAAATTGTTCAAGTGGTCCTGCCAGTTCTTTCCACTTACGACGATGTCATCAAGGTATGCTGCAACACCGTTAACACCTGCAAGCATTGCATCCATTCATTGCTGGAAAGCTCCTGGTGCTGACTTCACGCCAGGTGCAAGTCTGTTAAATGTGAACAATCCCTTGTGCGTGTTGATTGTAAGGAATTTTCTTGATTCTGGTGAAACTTTTATTTGCAGATACGCATCTGCCAAGTCGATGTGCGTATATAATGGGCTGTTTGCTATTTTCGCGAAGATATCTTCCGGCAATGGAAGTGGATATTGGTGCGGCTCTAATGACTGGTTGAGGTCTGAAGAGTAGTCTCCACAAATGCGAAATCCACCTGATGCTTTTCGGACGACTACAATGGGAGCTGCCCAATCTGAGTAGTCTACTGGGGTGATGATGTCGTGATCTTGGAGACGTTGTAATTCTTCTTCGATGAGCGGGAGGACTGCATATGAAACCGGACGTTTTGCTCTAAATATAGGCTTGATGTCAGGCTTAAGGTGAATTTCAATTTCTGTTTTGGTACAGCATGATGGATCGGCTTTGAACAGTTCGACGTATTTTCCTTGAATGCTGGCAATGGCTGCATTTCGTTCGTCGATAGTCGGTTGAACGATGCGACTACATAACATGTTCATGGGCTGATCCCATAACCCGAAAGTCTCGCACATGTCTGTACCTAAAACATTAAGAGCATTAATATTTGAAACAAACAGCGTACAATTTTTAACTTCCCGGTTTAGCTGAATTTCACAGTCAAATTTAGCTAATAAATTGATGTTATCCAGTGAAGCACTTTTTGCTTTCGTGCCCTTCAAAAATATACCCGGTTGTTCTGGATTCCGCCAGGTGGTGACGTCAATCAAACTGATGTCTGAACCAGTATCAATTTGGATTTTGATTGGATACGCCTCACTTTTATGGTTGATACGGATGTTGACTATCACGAACTTTCGTCTTTGGATTTGATTGATGGAGTTGATTCGAATTGACTTGTTGCGCGGTGTGAATTTTCGTCGGCTTGACTTGTTTCTGTCAGTGCAGCCGTCGTTTTGCTTCGCTTTCACCGAATAGCAATTGCAGTAGTCTTCCTTGTGTCCAGTCCTGCCACATTGGGTGCATTTGTGATTTTGAAAATTGCAATCTCTTGCAAAATGCATCTGCCCGCAACTCCAACAGGGTGTCCTGGGCACAGAGTAGATAATACAGAGTATCCAGAGTATACAGAGTATTCTAAAAACCCGATCTTTTAAAGACCTTCTCGAAAAAAAACCTGATGAACATCAAACAAGAGTCACTGTTGAAAGACTTAAGTACTATATATCTTATTCCCTTACCTCTAGACTTCAACACAACAGTTGGTAAGTCACATAGAAAATTATGACTGTCTTCAGTAATGAATCCAATTTCTTTTAGCCACGGAGGGAAATGGAAAGCCAGCCAAATTCCCTTTGGCTATATATCATCGCTGGATTTTGTGTTTGCAGATCATTAAGGACATAGCCGTAAAAGCTTTCAGACCACCCCCAACAAGTAAAGTCAATAATTCCTATCAAGCATTTTACACAGTTCAATTTCAATTTTTGTTTTAGCTTCGTTCCTATTGAGCTAATGTACCCGAACTTTGGGACAGACATCCCAACAGAACCAAGCATTGACTACTTCAAGCAGTTGTGACAGTCCTCAGAGTCCTTCTATGTATGCACCAATGATACGTTAGTCTTGATATTCCCTACTCTGAATCAACTAACCAGAACTTTGAGGCAATGAAAATGATTTCGTTAGCCAAACTGCGAGCCCAAATCTATGTACTTTGATTTTGTAAATGTTATGACCCAATGTCATACAAGAAATAAATAAAAGACTATTACTTTGAATAATAGAAACACGTTTAATATTTAATAACTAAATGAATACTTTTCAGACACGATGCTACTGTTCAGAGTTCAACAACCAGTGTGCAAGTAAAAAGGCGGGCTTGTACTTATATGGTTGTCAGTGGTCGTCTGATGGTTATGTTCCCAATGTTGGTAATTGTGGTATGTCAGTGATACCAAATAGTACCACTATCCTGCTCTCAACACCTCCTCCACTTAAAATGATTCATAATCCTTCATCCAAGCAGGAGCCTGAATATTTCGTCCTCTGGAAGACATCCTTTGAGCCTCTGGAGCTGTACTGGGTGAAGGAAATCCGTGTAGTGTTGAATTTTCAGAACTCTATTCCAATACGTCTTCGAAACCGACCGTTGAATCCGTTAGTGATTCTGGATCATCTTGAGTCGATGATGGAACGTCCGATGAGCCATGAACATTGTGATCTTCAGTACGTGGTTTCGGATAGTTTTGAATCGATAATGGTTTATCTTGACATAAACTCATCAGATCAAGGAAGATGTTGTTTACTGGTTGTCCGTCGGCTTCTGATAATCTGGATCTAATTTGGTTCGTATGTGAACGAATAAGTCTCCTCTTATTTTTGTCGTTGACAAGAATATTGTAATTTGCGGTTCCAATTTTCTCGATGATTGTGCCTGGAACACAATGATCCTTGTTTCTTCGATAAATTTTTGCGTATACCTTCTCACCCGCTGTAAAATTCCGTTCTTTGGCACCATGATGTTTTTTAAACTGCAGGTTCTGCTTTTCGTTCGTATAAAGTTGTTTTTGTTGACTGGGCTTCAGTAAGTCTAATGATGTTCTCATTTTTCTACCGATGAATAGCTCTGCTGGTGACTTAAAATCGGAAACATTTCGGTTGGGTGTAGATCGATAGGTCTGTAGAAATGTTTGTAGGTTTTCTGAACTGGTTCCTTCTGGCTTGGGTTTCTTAAGTGTCCTTTTGAGTGTATCTACAAACCGCTCTGCCTGCCCGTTGGACTGGGGGTGGTATGGAGCTGTACGTAGATGCTGGATACCTCGACTCTCTAAGAAACGTTGAAATTCGGCACTGGTGAACTGTGTTCCATTGTCGGAGACAAGCTGTTGACAATCCCCGTAGCGAGAAAAGAAACCTATCAGTTCGTTGATAATGGTTGATGATGACAAGTTGGAAAGATGCAAGACTTCCAACCATTTTGAAAATGAGTCAACAATGACAAAGTAGTACACTCCGTCGGAAGGTCCTGCGATGTCAATATGAACTCGTTCTAGTATTGATGTTGTTAACGGCCATGATTGAAGTATCGTCTTAATTGGAGTCTTTGCGGCGAGAGAGCAAGCGTGACATTGCTTAACAAAAAACTTAACGTCTTCATCGATGTTGGGCCAGTAAACATGGCATCTTGCGGTGGTTTTCATCCTGTCTATGCCCGGATGACCTCGATGAAGCTGTTGAGAATTCGTTTACGATAACACTCGGGAACTACGATGCTGTCGTTGAACATCAAAACACCTTCGATTACTGCAAGGCTCTCTCTCCTACTGTAGTATGAAGACAACTCTGGTGGAAGAGGATGTTTAAATCCAAATTCCATGGACTTGACCATTGATTGCAGAGTTTTGCTGCTTTTTGTAGCGCCCTGTACCACTTTGAAGTTGACTGGAAGCATTTTGATTGTTTCAAGCATTTGTGATGAAAAATCTTTTTCAAATTTCAAGCAGGCTATGACTGTTTCTTCATCCACTTTTGATTTTGTATCAATCAGACGTGACAAACATCGGCAAAACCAAAATCTTTTGTTGATGTGTATTGAATGTCGAAATCGTACATCATCAAAATAAGTGCCCATCGCTGAAGTCTGTTTGCTGTGTACACTGGAATTCCTTTTTTGCTGCCGAAGATGGAAAGGAGTGGTTTATGGTCAGTGAGGAGAAGAAATTTTCTACCAAAAATCATTCGATGAAACTTCTTCACATCGAAAACGAGTGCTTCCTTCTCAATCTGGCTATAACCAGTCTCGGTTGATGTCAGTGATCTAGCTGCATGGGCAATGACTTTTTCTTTTCCATCCGGAAATATGTGCATTATACATGCTCCTAGCCCAGCGTTGGATGCGTCAGCTGCTACTTTTATCGGTAAATTTGGATTGAAATGAGTCAGCAAAAGGTTTGATGCGAGAATGCTTTTAAATTTCAGGAAGGATTGTTGTTATCCGAAGTAAATTATCCAATGGAGTTCGGATTTCTCGTATTTGCTTCACAAATTTCCCGTAATAATTCACAGCCCCGAGGAATGATCTGACCTCAGAAATGTTGGTTGGCGCTGGCATGGTGATTATTTCGTCAATTTTTGCTGGATCTGGGCGTAAACCATTTTTGTCTACGATGTGACCAAGATATTTCATTTCAGGTACAAAAAATGAACACTTCTAAATTTTGATGCGAAAATTGTATTCCTTCAGACGTTGCAACACTGTGTGCAAATTGTTCAAGTGGTCCTGCCAGTTCTTTCCACTTACGACGATGTCATCAAGGTATGCTGCAACACCGTTAACACCTGCAAGCATTGCATCCATTCATTGCTGGAAAGCTCCTGGTGCTGACTTCACGCCAGGTGCAAGTCTGTTAAATGTGAACAATCCCTTGTGCGTGTTGATTGTAAGGAATTTTCTTGATTCTGGTGAAACTTTTATTTGCAGATACGCATCTGCCAAGTCGATGTGCGTATATAATGGGCTGTTTGCTATTTTCGCGAAGATATCTTCCGGCAATGGAAGTGGATATTGGTGCGGCTCTAATGACTGGTTGAGGTCTGAAGAGTAGTCTCCACAAATGCGAAATCCACCTGATGCTTTTCGGACGACTACAATGGGAGCTGCCCAATCTGAGTAGTCTACTGGGGTGATGATGTCGTGATCTTGGAGACGTTGTAATTCTTCTTCGATGAGCGGGAGGACTGCATATGAAACCGGACGTTTTGCTCTAAATATAGGCTTGATGTCAGGCTTAAGGTGAATTTCAATTTCTGTTTTGGTACAGCATGATGGATCGGCTTCGAACAGTTCGACGTATTTTCCTTGAATGCTGGCAATGGCTGCATTTCGTTCGTCGATAGTCGGTTGAACGATGCGACTACATAACAAGTTCATGGGCTGATCCCATAACCCGAAAGTCTCGCACATGTCTGTACCTAAAACATTAAGAGCATTAATATTTGAAACAAACAGCGTACAATTTTTAACTTCCCGGTTTAGCTGAATTTCACAGTCAAATTTAGCTAATAAATTGATGTTATCCAGTGAAGCACTTTTTGCTTTCGTGCCCTTCAAAAATATACCCGGTTGTTCTGGATTCCGCCAGGTGGTGACGTCAATCAAACTGATGTCTGAACCAGTATCAATTTGGATTTTGATTGGATACGCCTCACTTTTATGGTTGATACGGATGTTGACTATCACGAACTTTCGTCTTTGGATTTGATTGATGGAGTTGATTCGAATTGACTTGTTGCGCGGTGTGAATTTTCGTCGGCTTGACTTGTTTCTGTCAGTGCAGCCGTCGTTTTGCTTCGCTTTCACCGAATAGCAATTGCAGTAGTCTTCCTTGTGTCCAGTCCTGCCACATTGGGTGCATTTGTGATTTTGAAAATTGCAATCTCTTGCAAAATGCATCTGCCCGCAACTCCAACAGGGTGTCCTGGGCACAGAGTAGATAATACAGAGTATCCACTTCCACCCCTTCAACCCAAAACACCCGCAAGAAATTTTTCAACACGAATTCAAAATGGCGACGTATTTCTTGATTAAAACTGGAGTCGTGGTGAGGTTCCAAACTTCAATAAATAAAAAAAAAACAAGATGACGTTTATCTTTGACACTTGCAAGATACTGCAAAATTTTGTAATTTCTGTTTCTTTACTTTGTGGACAGAAATTCACAATCTGTCATATTATAAGGAGTAGGGGTAAAATTCTCTCAGAAACTCTCAGAAACTCTCTGAAAGAGCGTAGTTGTCCCAAAAGTAAAGAAACGCCTTGAACAAAACATTCACAGCAACGCTTTGCAAAACGTCTGTTTGACAGTTGTTGTATTTGTTTTGGCTGTGCACGATTTCTGTCCACAGAAATTTAGGTGGCAGAAATTAGCAGGGTGGGGAAATTTGTTACTCTCTCGTGAGCACTCTCTTTTGTGCACTGCTGCGAAAAATCGCTGTGCTGGAACGACATTTGACTGACTTTCACCGACTTTCGGTGCATTTCGTGTGAATTTTCAGTAAAGAAACACACCTAATGTTTTATTTCTTGTAAGTATTTTTAACTTAATTATTTCTAACTAAATTATTCTCATCAAATTAGTCTCATCTGTAATGCACTCTACATGGATTCATGCCCAGCTCAAAGCGCACTATATAGGGCTTGTGCCGCATGCAATATGCGTTCGGGCAAAACAAGAAGCTTCGACACAATGTCCAACAACATGGAATCCAAAACCTCCTCCTGCCGCACAAATGGTGAGTAATTTCTTAGAGTTCTCGTAATGAACACAGTGTCCATCGGATCATGTACTCTTCGCAGGTTTTCATCGAACTGTGCACTTCCTAAAACACTTCCTTTGGCTATGGAGGGACTAACTTTCGAAAATTGGCGGATGTGTGAACGTTCATCCATTCACCATTGTCATTTCAATGGTAGGTAGCAAAAACTACTGAGAGAGCCTCGTTTAGACACCAGCTTGCCGCGTATGGTTCGAGGCCAGAAACAGGACCGTATTTAGTTTTTTTCAGATATCACCATTAAGCCTTGCGCAAACCAATGCGGTGAGTGCGTGCGATGCGATTGCGATAAGTCAAATCCCTATGCATTAAGTCAAACGTCCATAAGATTACATAGCGATTTGACTTATCGCAATCGCATCGCACGCACTCACCTCATTGGTTTGTGCAAGGCTTTACCGCAATAGTCCGAGACAAGTTAGTTGTTGTGATCGCAGGCGACAGTCCCACAAACCCGTGTGATTACGACTTACTGAAGGAATTCTTAAAATCGAATACAACAAGGAGAGATACCCCCCCCCCCCCCCCCAGAAAGAAACCAAGATCTGTTGAAACAACAACAATAAACTGATAACTTTTTTTTAAACTTTACTATGGTGTGTATATTTCATCTCTTGATCAATAAAATTGTGTGTCAATAGTAGAGAAGCGGATTTTTGATTCTTTTGTTGTACCGTAAGCTTCGCAGTGTGTTATGCCTTGACAGCAGTGGAAGCTCTAATCTTGGAGAACGCATCGCTTGCCGACAAAGTTGTTGTTGAATTCCCACTGGCCCTCGTCATCGTTGTTTGCATTGTCCCTTGACATCCCTTCAAATTCGTGAATCTTGCGATCTTGCTTTAGTTGAATTCAATTTTATATTTGAAATAAAATGAAAAAATGGAGAGGATAATCTCTCTTTGTAGGTTTGAAAATTCAAAATAATGTTAAGTATGCAATGTAACTTTGCTATCAGCTCATTTTAACACGTTTCTGAAACAAAATTGTTTGTAGACATCATTTCTGGCACCGCGACAACTACAAATGTATGGAAACGTGTAGTTCCTGTCACATCAGTGTAGAAACTCGTTCTGAAAAAATGTATATGATGAGAAATATTTATAATAGTGCTATAATTCTAAGGAACTCTCAAAGAAAATTTTAATCTTTTAGGATCATTTTATTATTTCGATATTGCGTGTGCTTTCATATGACTGGAAGGCCCGGGATACTGTGCAAATGCCCGTCCACATATCTTACACGTATATTTCTTAACTTTGTCGTGAATCTGTGAATGTTGCATTAAGCTATTTTGAGTCTTGAAAGTTGCTATGCAATGTGGGCACTGGTGTTGCCTTGGCCCCTTATCGTGAGTAAGTTTATGCATGCGCAAATTATATGAGTTTCTTAAGCGTTTATCACATATATCGCACGAGTAGTTCCTTATATCTAAATGTCTGCGCATATGTTCTGTGAGTTGTGATGAGGACGTGTGACCTTTACCACAAGATCACGAAAGGCAATATTGTAACCGAGTAGTGGCGCACCTCCATCCGACTCGGGAATACCCCATTCAAAGACATGCGCATTGGCTATAGTGACTCTTGCTTCTAATAGACCAGTTGGTGGCGATGGAACGGCGAACAAAAAAGAAGTATTGAGTTTTGTTTTGTGTGATTTGAAATTGTATAAAATGCAGCACATACTTGCGTGTGTTTTATCAGTAGAAGCTGGTGAGCTAAGACCCACGGAGTTTTCAGCATATACCCTGAATGTCTATTCACATTTGTCTTTCACATTTTCAACTGTGTATTGTAGACAATGAGCGTCCAACGTAACAACCTTTATGGAATGCTAGTAACTTGTTGCTTACATCAATCGAAAATGATTTATGAACAAACTTTACGAATTTCTTTTTGGCGTCCTCGCGACGTTCAGCTGCCGCAGCTGTCTTCCATGTGCATGTGACTTTCTGACCCATTTAGATTTGTTGTAGTTTTGTTTCTATTGTCTTCTCTGTCGATTATTTTTCGTATTTTTAAGAAACGCTGGGTATGCAAACTTTTTTAGAAACTTTTCGACAAAAATACCTTGCACGCACGAGCCACGAACGAAGTTGGTTTGTTTTTGCTTTTCTTCATATCTGTCATATGTCATATTACCTACCACACCAGGTGCTATCGTGTGGGGAGTTAAAGACTATGTGCACATTGGTATATTCTGTGAACCTTAACAAAACGCCTGCAACGGTATGAAATTTTTTACTAATTTTTGTCTTTTTCAGTGAAATACTGGTCAAAATGGAAAAAAATGTTATTTCCTGAAACTTAAATTCATTTTTCTAAGTTTTAGGCTGCATGAAAATTTAAAATTATAATTTTTTGCACCCAAAATTTTTTTTTTACTTTTCGAACTCAACTGATTTTTATTCTCTGAAAAACAATGGCGGCCAATGGCAGCTGTGGTAAACGTGGGTTCCCGGTCGTGGTAAACGCGGGTTCCCGGTTTGATTTTAGCTTGTAGGCAAAACGCACTACCTTGCTGAAGTGGACTCTCTGGTTATACTCTGTGGTCCTGGGCTGTCTATTTTGTTGCTTACATTGCTGCTGTTGTTTTGTCTTCGGGTAATGTTTTTCTCTCTTTACCACGTTGACTATTGGTTTAGGTGTTGACGAATTTTCAATTAGAGCTGTGTCCTTTTTAAGACTCCTGAATTTTTGAAAATCCGACAACAGCTTGTTTAAATTGAGAGTCGTCGTTGTGTCGTCTAACATAGAAAGGAGCTTTGTTCTGATGTCGGCGTCTTGAGATGATTGCAAACCGGTTACAAAGACCAAACACTTGAACTGATCGGGAGTCATTTGACTCAATTTGAAATCTTCACATGCTTTGTTTACCCTTGCGGCATAGGTAGAAAAATCTTCTGAAAATTTTTCATGGTTTGTAGACAGCGAAAACGTGCGTTGAAAAGTGATTCGGGAGCACCAAACAAAGTCTTAAGAGTTTTGATTATCTCTTCAAATGTAATTTCTCGAGAGTTTTTCGGGAGGATATATGATGCGTATTTTTCGTGAGCGATTGGATTTAGTTTTCTCATCAACAATCTTACTCTTGAAGCATCGTCCAGGTTTTTATCATATACCGCAAAAACGTCCTCGTGTCGACTGTACCATCCTTCGAAAACAATTCCATTTGCTGGATCGTAGGCAAACTCTGAAATGCTGTTTGTTAGTGTATCCATGAGGAATTCTGGTTTTTCGCTCTGTGATAAATTCTTCTTGTTTATGATGGACTGAAGGAGCTTTGACTGTATGTCCAACAGTTCGAGAACTTTGGTTTCGTTGGTGCTCATACTACTGATGATGTTTTTCCTTTTTTTTAACAATAAAAATGCCCAAATGTCATACAAGAAATAAATAAAAGACTATTACTTTGAATAATAGAAACACGTTTAATATTTAATAACTAAATGAATACTTTTTAGACACGATGCTACTTTTCAGAGTTCAACAACCAATGTGCAAGTAAAAAGGTGGGCTTGTACTTATATGGTTGTCAGTGGTCGTCTGATGGTTATGTTCCCAATGTTGGTAATTGTGGTATGTCAGTGACACCAAATAGTACCACTATACTGCTCTCAACAATAAACTTTTATCTGTATAGTGTACACCAAGCAGTATCGCAAAGTCAAAGAATCTGTCGTCATTGAATGTCAATAGAACCTCTTGGAAATGGAATCTGAATACCACAAAAGAGCAAAAGCAGAGTTCATCTTCTGTCACGTTGATGGAAGCGAGTTAGAAGGCTATTTAATGGTTTGTGGGGTCAGTGATAGATAGGTGTCGCTTAATGAGAAATTCAGTGCTCCCGTTCTGAACCAGTACAAGGTGAACCTTATTAATCACTTCGTATTCGAAATGTAATGATTTATACACTGTAGGATATTGTGGAGTTCCTCAAGGCCGACAGCAAATTTAGGGTATTTCCACTTGTGAATCGTTGGCTATACAACCCGATTGGAAGCTCACAGCGAGAAGGGAAATGGCTGCAAAGAATGTTAGTGTAATGTACATTTTAAGCGATTTCTGAAATTCATAACATTATATTTTCTTAGGACTACATTGGAGCTGTGTCCATGTTACGTGTCCTCAAATCGGAGACCCAACGTCAAGAGCCTCTCCAAAACATCGCTATCCGGACTTTAATGTCGTTGCTCTCTACAAGAAACTAGTTGTAGGGTGTGCTTTCCTTGTACCTGATGTGGGCTTCAACGAAGCGTACATTACTTTTATGGCAGTACGTCCTGATTGGCAACGTAGTGGTATTGCTAGTTCTATGCTGTACCATTTTGATGCAGACTTGCATGAGCGAAGTATCGGAAACTATTCTATATATATAAGGGAGGTCGAGGGAATATATATAGAAACAAGAAAAAGACGCGAAAAATTTTTAAAATTAAAAAAAAAAAAAATACATTAATGTTGACGTCCAAATATTCAATTGGATTTATTTTCATTATTGTTTTCTTTATTTTGTTTTCCACCATTACTGGCCAACATTAATCCTTACGCCGACTTTTTGACTTCGCCTCCAGTGTTCTTATTTTTCTTTTCTTTCTTGTTGCTGCTGATGGATTGTTATTTGTATTGCCACTAATCTTATTTTCTCCGTATTTGAAACTGTTTTGTTACAAATTTATATTCAAAATAGCGACCCGCCCCGGCTTCGCACGGGTACAATGCTGATACTAAATACACTACAGAAAAACTGTGAACGTTGTGTATAAAAACACAGCGGCCCGCTATGGCTTCATTAATATCGATCCATTAGTTTTGATTTATTCATTACTGCCCGTGGCCTGCACTTTGATCTACATACATGAAATGTATCTAATGTATTTAATTGGATAAGGAATGATACTGTATCGTTTAAAATAGCTTGGTTGAAGCCCATATTTTTTTGTAATATGTAAAAGATAAAAATGGTTACTGTGGGTTATCATTAGGAGATAAACATATGTTGTCAATTACTTTTTTATTCATCTTTTTAAGATATACAATTCCGTAGTACATGGATTTGATCTATCTCGTAAGGTTTAGCCAGCGCTTACAATGTAATGTAAAAATATGTTTGTTACGACATCACATTACAAGTCTTTAAGTTTCTCGGCTTTTTTCTACTAAAATATGCATGTATATTGTATATATACATATAAACCTTCCTCTTGAATCACTCTATTCATTAAAAAAAATTGCATCAAAATCCGTTGCGTAGTTTTAAAAATCTAAGCATACATAGGGACATAGGGACAGAGAAAGCGACTTTGTTTTATACTATGTAGTGATTGGTGCCGGGGCAACCATCAACCAACCAACTACGGCTTTCAACTACTTCACGTTGATTTTGGGGCTTGGTCCAACTTGTTGTTGCTGTTGAAGATGCCTTACTACCTAATGCTACTGCTGGAAAACTCCAGCCTTCTTTTTGAACAAGTTGAATTTTTTGGAAATTGCTCGATGTTTTACTGAAACATTCTCAATGTTCGAATTCGAAGCAACCATATCATGGAGCATGTAAGGAGTTATTTCTCACGTGACAAAGAAGAGTAAATAGGAAGACAATTTGAACAAAGGCGATAATAACTTAATTATATAATAAATATAATATAAAAATATTATAAACTTATATTTTTTACCGGCACTCGGTTTCGGCTGAGCTTTAGTCTAGGACATACCGAGATGGGGCTTAAACTAACACTTAACAGGTGGGGAGGCACTCCAATAAAATAAATTTTAAAAAAGAAATTGCCGGAGACCCCTCTAAATTATTCCCGCCGCACAGTGGCCCGTTTTGACAAAAGTGCTTGCAAAATTCATTTTTCGGGTGGGTCTCTAACGCAAAACTTTTAAATTTTATGAACTAACAAATGTTTGGAGCTTTAGTAATCGAAAAAATTATTTCATTTGAACGATGGGTTCGCCTTGTAGAGCTTGTCAAAGTTGACAAATATTTAAGGTGAGAAAAAACATAAAAAAAAAAAAAAATTTTTAACTTTGAGAGTAAAAACTAGGAAAAGAGGGTTAGTTAAACCTTGTTTTGTTTTTTTTCCTTGATATATGTGTTTATTGCTATGATCAGAAAAAACAAAAAAAAAGTTATAAATTTTTTGAAATACTAAATTTAATTATTTTCTAAACACCACTTTTTCCGCACTTTTCCAACTTTACTTTGAGTTAAAAAATAAGATTTAAAAGGATTCAAACCGAAATGGACGGTAAATGAATCCTTATATATCTCTTTACTTACAACCAAAAACTCAGCTGCATAAAATTGCATAACACTGAGCTAGAGAGATTTGAATTGAAAAAGTCAGTCATTTTTTCTGAGTTTATTTTTTTAAGCGCAAGAAAAAGTCATGGAAAATGTTATTTCTTTGTTTTGCTGGAATGGATCCTTAATAATATTTCAATAAAATACTTTACAAATACTTATAAGTAGTATTTTATAAAAAAAAAAAAAATTCAAAAATTCAAAAATTAATTATGAGAAAAAATTTTTTTTCACATTTAAAATTAATTTTTTCTGTTTTTGTTTTTCCTCACTGTTTTACATAAATTATGCTCAAATTACTTCATAAACTGACTTTTGACCTTTTTAACACAAAATACCAATTATGTAAACCACCTTAACTAAAACTTTTTATTTCAACAGCAGATTCTGAAACACCCTGTAATTATTTTTTTTTCAAATTTTCAAACTTTATAGCCCTGGAAATTTCTAATAAGGTAAAAAAAAATTGAGTCGATATCTTTATTCGTTTAAGAGATATGATTTTTGCAACCAAAAAAGTCAATTCGGGCCACTGTGCGCCGTATTAATAAACGCAGAATAACTGAGTTTTCCTTATTCCATGGATTAAGTTAAAATTATACCATTTTCCATTTAATTAAAGCCACCATTATACCATTTTGCACTTAATCCATGGAATAAGGCTTAACCCAGCTATTCCGCGTTTATTAATACGGCGGTTCGGGTTTAATCTCACTTTAGATTTTTTTTTTCAAAACAGAAAAAGTGCAATGAAAACATAAAATACCGAAAAAGACAACAATTTATGTGTATATATTTCACTATTTTGTTGCTAATAAAACACTTTTTTTACATTTTCAATTAGTTATAAAAGTTTACTTTGACATTACTTGTTTAAGTAATGCCAGACGGTATTATTAAGTGGGAAATTTTTAATTGAAAATGATGCAAGTGGGATTTTTGTGGTTTGAAAATAAAAACTTTTTTATAAATTTCTAACCACAAAAAATGTCATTTTCTAACCCCAAAACTTAAAATAGCTTAAAATTCGCGCGAATCGTTTTCTATTCTTGCTGCCTCTTCCACGAACGCTTTGGAGAGGGGTTCTTGGTGCGTTGACAGTGGTGCGACATCTCACCTGTGTTGTCAGCGAAATTTGTTTTATGCATATGAGGAACATAAAGAACAAATTTCATTAGCGGGGGATAATTATGTATACGCAGATGGGCGAGGAGAAGTTCAGTTTGAATGTGGCGGTGTTGTAGTCAATCTGAAAGACGTATTATACGTACCCACATGGCAGACTAATTTCATTTCAGTTAGCAGAGCGGTTGATAACGGGCTTACGGTGTTGTTCAAAAGAAAAAAATCAGAAGGGTGCAGTTATATTGAAGGCAGACAAAATTGGTGGATTGTTCATTTTTAAAAACAAAAACGTGTGCATGTATGCGAAAAGCGCGGTTAGCGATGCAACGATGTGGCACAATCGCTATGGCCATTTAAATTTCAAGAGCCTGAAAGAAATGGCAATAAGACAACTGGCATACGGACTTAAAATAAAAGAAGTAGCTACGAAAAATTAATGTGTCACTTGTGCTAAAAGCAAAATCTCTGTCAAACCTCAGGCATCCGAAAACTGAGCAAAAGAACTTCTTGGGATTGTGCACACCGATACATGTGGCCCTATCAATAAGAACTCGATCGGTGGATTCAAATATTTTGCTACATTTATCGACGACATGTCAAGGTATGTGTGTGTATTTTTCCTTAAAGCGAAAGATGAAGTGTTTGCAGCATTCAAGTGCTTTAAAGTGATGGCAGAAAAGCAGACAGGAAAAAAAATAAAAATACTACGCAGCGATAATGGCGGTGAATATACGTCCAAAATCTTTTGTGAATTTTTAGCTGAAAAGGAAATAAAGCGCCAACCAACAGTACCACAATCTCCAAAGTAGAACGGTGCAGCGGAGCGTGCCAACAGAACTCTGGTGGAAATGGCGAGGACCATGCTAACTCACAGTGGACTGAACGAGTATTTTTGGGCGGAGGCAGCTGCGACCGCTGTTTACTTACGCAACAGATCGGAAACAAAATCACTCGTTGAAGAAACTCCATTAGAAGCATGGACAAAAAGAAAACCAATAGTTTCGCACCTAAAAGTATTTGGATCTTTAGCTGTTACCCTTGATAAAACCCACACGAAAAAATTTAAGCCAAAAAGTAAGGAAATGGTAATGGTTGGATACTCTGATACGTCGAGAGCCTATCGTTTGTATGATCCAAACATGAAAAAAATTATTGTCAGCAGAGATGTCATCTTCTTTGAAGATAAATTCTTTGGATCAGAAAGAGCAGAGAACAAGGAAATCGTTGTCTTCAACCAAGAAATAGAAGTTGAGAGTCAGAACACGGACGAGCTTTTGGACGTTGTGGATTCAGTCGTTCAGCAACAGCTATCGAGTATAGACGTGTTGACGATTTTAGCTGTGAGTTTATTTTCAAGTGGTGTGCTTTACAAAAGTTCAATAAATTCAGTGGTACTCAACTAAGGCAGTAGCCGAACGAGTCGAACAGCAGGTACCCAGTGTGGAGGAACGTGGGTTCAACTCCCACCCGGGCGCATAGCAATTTTTATTTTTCTGAAGCAAATTGCTCAGATAAAGGAAAAAATAAAATAATAGAGAGTGAAAAGAAAGCGACACAGTCGTTTGTGATGGACCGTACCGGTCCATCATCATCAAAAAAAGAAAACAACAACAACAACAAGCAAAGCAGCGGCAACAACCGCAATGCAAATTGCGGTGCCAACAACTGCAGCAACTGCAGCAACAACAACTGCAAAAAAGAGGCGGCGCATTAAAGCAAAGCCAAATTTGGTTTCCCGTAGCCAAAAGACAAAGGGAGCTGATAAGGAGGTCGACGATGACGGAATGTCGACCAGCAGCGAGAGTATCGTGAGCATGAATTCGACTTACGAATACGAGTCCAACGGTGGTGAGGGCCGTTACACCGGTAGTGGGAATTCCTTCGCTGCATTGGCAGACGAAGGGGGGAACGGTGCTGACGAGGAACGCAATGACAACGATGTAGAAGATAAGAGACTACATGCGTTGTCAATTATCATAGAAAAATTATGCAAGGAGATCGAAGAGATCAAAGAAAAACAGGTGGCCTGCAGGAAAGCCGAAAGCGAGGCAAAACAACAACTGTTGGCAAAGTCAGACAATGCCAAACAGCAACAACCAACAACATTAAAAACAAATGTTAAAAATGCTCCCGTGCAGCAACAAGGCACGACAGCTAATAAAATAGCTGTGGAGCAAAATAAACGAAAGAAAACTGCTACCCAAGAGCAGCAACGGGGGACCGCGGCTATAAAAGCCGCGCCATCGAAGCAGCCACGAGAGACGGTGCCAAAACAGCAGCAGCAGAGACAACAACAACAACAACAGCCAGCACAACAACAGCAACAGCCAAGGAAGACAGCAGCCAAGAGCAGGGTGCCCCCCATCAACACCCACAAAATGGATTTCAAAGCAACATTAAACCTATGTAAGTCCGCCATAGGCGATAAATTTGTTATTAAGCGTTTAGGACAAGATCGACATGCGATCCAATGTGAAAACATTGGTGACCACAAGATCGTTCGGGCGTTGTTGCAAACAACAACCACCGAACATTTTTCTTTTACTCCCAAAGAGGAGAAGCCAAAAAGCATGCTTTTAAAAGGGGTAGAGCCTACCTCTGACCCGGAGGAGCTCTTAGCGGAACTCCGCAGGTTAGCGAGCGACGATCTCGAGTTTATCGGGGTCAAGTCGTTCACCACGGCTAAGGCTAGACGGGAGAGGCGGCTATTGCCGATGTTCCTCGTCACCCTATCTCCCAGTAGCCGTCTGGAGAGTCTAAGGAAAATCTCCGTCCTGGACTACCAGATGGTAAGATGGGAAAAAATAAACAGGCACGGAGACATTTTACAATGTCTTCGTTGCCAACGGTTCGGGCACGCCGCATTCAACTGCCAAATGCAGTCGAGGTGTGTAAAGTGTGGAGAGAACCACAAAGAAAAAGAGTGTAAGCTCGGTGAGGAAAGGGTCGAAGATAAGACCCAATTGAAATGTGTTCTCTGTGGTGGAGATGGACACCCTGCTAACTATCGGGGATGTCCTCGATACCAAGTTATTAAAAAATCATTAAAAGCTGCTCCAACAGTAACCAAGGACGAGGGAAGGCATACAGCCAGACCGACTCCAAGGGCCGTCGTTCCCCAAGTCTCCTACGCCCAAATGGCGGGTGGAGCTGGGAAAACGGTACAACCTCCCCAGAAAGAGGCCACACAGCCATCTGTGTCAAAGGCAGCTACTGGGGAGTCAGAGGTGATGGTCGCTCTGCGTGTCATTCAGGCACAAATGAGTGAACTATCACGGCAAATAAGTGAGCAGGCACGTAGGGTAGACTTGATCTACCGTGCAGTGCCGTCGCTTGCGCAATTTTTAGGTTAACGGGCGCGCTGCCGGAGAGGCCTTTTAAGATCCTAGCCGTGAATGTGAATTCGCTAGTTAGGATAGAACGACGAACCAACTTCCTTGAGTTGTTAAAAGACTAACGTCCTGATGTATGTATGGTTAGCGAAACTAGGCTAAATCAGCATCACAAACTGACGGATAACAATTACATTATCATAAGGAGGGACCGACCCAACTCGACTCTCGCGGGTGGGGTTGCGATCTTCTTACGTAAGGGCATTGCTCATAAGGTAATATATAGCGGTGAAGTACGTCGATTCCGGTTGCTGGAAACGTGTATCATATGCATCCCTCTCCAACAGGGGAGGCGATTGTATGTGGTCTCGCTCTATGCACCGCCGGGAGCTTCTCAAACCTCATGTTTTATAACAGAGCTCGAAACGCTTTTTCGATGTCTGAATCTGAACTCGGATGAAAACTATTTCCTTTTGGCCGGTGATTACAATGCTAAACACCAAGATTGGGGAAATCAATTAGCCAATCAAAGGGGGACCCAGCTATTCAATTGGCTGGGGCTTCACAGCATTGAGTGTAAAGTCGATCTGCTAGCTACTGACAGGCCTTCATATCCTCGAAGTGGCTCTTATTTGGATCTATTGCTTTTAGACTCAAGACTGAAACTGACCGACGACATTCTTCGACGGACGAAAAATTGTTTGACGACGGTTGAGTACGACAGTGACCACTGTGGACTTGCCGCCGTCATACTGCTTCCGAACGACCTTGTGGAACTGGAGGAGTACGTGCCGACGCACTCTTACAACTACGGTAAGACACGTTGGCCGCGCTTTTCCGGTGCCGTCTCAAGGGAACTTCGTTCGAACGGTATTGCGCCACCATGCAACAGGAATCTGTCGAACGTTGAGATCGATGGGTACCTGCAACGTATGGAGGATGCAATCCGTAGTACAATGGACAGGACAATTCCTAAATATAGGCAACTTGACTCTACGAACATGTACAGAAACGCGACAATAGACGCACTTTACAAACAAAAAAGTAGACTCCTGTCAAGACTAAAACTCTTGCACAGGAGGTTTACTGACCGACACGATTTGGAGATTAGAACTCTGAAGTCACAGATCAAAAATCTCCAACAGTTAATTAAAGAAAACTACAGAATATCTATATCTCTTTTCTGGAACAACAAAATTCGGGCTGTACAGTCCAACAACCCGAGTATGTTTCCGGAAATAAATAAAATTTTTAGGAGAAAAGATCACAATGACCTTCAGGGTATTAAACTCCAAAGGACGACAGAGAACAGAAACTTACTTATGACAATAGGGATAGATCCGGATGAGGCCATCTTGGATGATGACCACTTTATAGTGGAAGATGCTCAAGAGAAGGTAGAGACGGTGGGTGCTGTTTTGGAGCGAGTATATAAGGTGAATGAGTGCATTCGCCCGAATTACGACCTTGAGAATAGAGCCTTCGTTGGACACTTCTATCTTAGAGACGAGATCTCGCATTGGCGATCCGAGAATCCTGGTTTCACTAGGTTCAATGACGACCGACTTGCAAATGCAGTCATCGCCCAGCGAAACGGGGATAACACCCTGTTCGTTTCTAAGATGGACCTCTTGGACATCTTTCACAAAATAAAGAAAAAGAAGTCAGCAGGAGTCGACGGCATACCCAATGTTGTGCTGCGAAACCTCCCTTCGGAAGCGGTGGACATATACACCACGTTGTTCAACAATGCGCTGAATAATGCATATTATCCAGTGCGTTGGAAGACGGCAGTGGTACATCCTCTCCTTAAAAAAGGTAAGGATGGTTCCAATCCAGCAAATCTCCGGTCAATTAGTCTTCTTCCGAGTGTCAGCAAGGTATTCGAGAAGGTTCGCAATAGAGCTCTGTCCACATGGGCTGAGGACAAACATATTATTCCAGAAAATCAGTTCGGTTTTAAGGCGGGTCATGATACCATACATGCCGCGTCTAAGCTAGTATCTGATATTCAATGGAACAAAGCTAAAAAGCAGTGTACGGGTGCATGTCTGGTTGACTTGGAGAAGGCTTTCGATACCGTTTGGTTAGACGGTCTTTTCTATAAGTTGATCAGATATGGCATGAGTAAACCACTGCTATATATTCTAAATGACATGCTTCATGGTAGAACGTTTGTTGTGAAAAGTTGCAATAAAACTTCTACCAGAACTTTTAAAATACAGAATGGTCTGCAACAAGGAGCGGTGAATTCGCCTATTTTGTTTAGCATTTTCACCGGCGATCTAATTGGTTCCCTTCACCATGCCATAGCGTACGCCGATGACCTAATCGCGTACAGAACAGGTCCAAAGATCGAGGTCATCAGAATACTCTTGCAGCGTGACTTCGATAAGATTCAGCAATATTGCGATGACTGGAAGTTGAAAATCAACTTCCAGAAATCGGAAACAATTGTGTTTAGAACCTCGTTGGCTCGGGCCTCAAGGGATACGAGAAAGAACTGGCGAAAGCTGGTGATCGTTGATCTATATGGCCACCCACTGCCAAGCAAAGTAGTAGTCAAGTACCTGGGCATCTGGCTAGATCAGTATCTATATTTTAACAAACATATGGATGCGGCTCTGGCCAGGGCTAGAGGAGCTTTTGGTCTGACAAGGCGACTGTTTCACAGCAGTCAACTTGATAGCAGAGTGAAGGTGATTTGCTACATGGCCCTCATAAGGCCAATGATTGTCTATGGGTGCCCTGTATGGTTCAATGTTACAGCGTCTCAGATGGAAAAGATTCGGGTGTTTGAGAGACAGTGTCTGCGTACCTGTCTTGGATTGCACAGAACACCAGAGTCGGAGTACAGAAAATATTATCCTAATGAGGTCCTTTACAACGGGGCTCAAATAAACAGAATCGACAACTTCTTGATAAAACTGACTCGGGGTCATACTGCAAGGGCGATGTCTTCGAACAATGGCCTGATATTTGGGGCTTACTACCCCAACATTGAATATATGGAGAGAACGCGTTTCAGTGGATTTGTCCCACCGGAGGCTTTCCTCTATTTTGACATGATAGGTTTGATACAGGACAGATTGGCGGTTCCGTTAATCTACCACGTCTGCCGTAAGTCCGTAGAACGACGGCTCCTTTACAACCGGGACGTCGCCGCAGTAGGCGGAGAAGGTGAAGAGCTCCTCCGGTTCAGTAGGGCGGTTTCAGATCGCGATCGACGGGACGTTATCAAAACGTCGAATATGTTCTGGTGGCTGTGTGAGCAACAAAATGTAAATGTTACTGATAGCGAGTCGCCTATGGCTGGCTTACAAAGGTTTAGTGTGTAAGACTTAGGGTATAGGGGGTAGGCATAGTGGCAACCAAAAAAAATTATAAAAACCAAAAAAAAAAAAAAATTATAAAAATTTTGCGGCGTCGAAAATCAAAAAAAAAAATTGTAAAAAAATCAAAATAAAAAAAAAAAAATGTAAAAATTACTGTGCGTCCCCAAAATTCAAAAAAAATAGAAAAAAATACAAAATCCCAAAAAAATTATAAAACACAAAAAACAAAAAAAAAAAAAAAATTATAAAAAGCTACTATGGCTGCTCTAGTTTTAAGTAGTTTTAATTAGTTTTAAGTAGTTTTAATTATTTGTAAGTAATTTTAAGAAAATCCAAAAAAAAATTGATCTCTGAAACTAAGTTTTTTTAAACTTTCTTAGTTTTAATATTAGTTCTAGGTTGAAATAGTTATATTGTATCTTTAGGCCGAAAGGCAATAGAAATAAGTTATTGTGTAATTTAGAGTACCCGCCTAGGGTCAGTAAGTTAATTAAGTTATTATGTAAGCTAGTTTAAACATTTTTGTTAGCATGTAAGTAGTTATAAGTGATATACAATAAAAAAATGAATTTAAAACTGACTGGACGTTGTGGATTTGGGTAAGAAAATGAAAGAAAGGGTGGATGAAAATTCAAGTGGAAATGAAGATGAGAGCCCAGAAGAAAATGCGGACAGCGTAGAAAATAAATTGGTTCGATATGGCCCTGGCAGACCTAAATTAATCCGCACTGGAAACCCTGGACGTCCCCGTAAAGAACGCCATATGCTGCATATAATTAAAAAAGACGAAATTAAGATCCCGCAAGGTGTGAAGCAGGCACTGAACAGTTAGCAATCGAACCAATGGAGGAAGTCGATGCAAAATATACAAATACAACGCTTTAAATCACGTTTGGTTGCTAAAGGATGTAGCCAGCAATTCGGTGTTAACTTTAGCAAAACTTTTTCACCCGTTGTAAGATACGCTACTATTCGAATGATTCTTGCATTAGCATGCGAACACGAACTACATCTTCATCAAATGGACGTGTCTTCGGCATACCTCAACAGTGATCTTCACGATACAGTTTTTATGAAGCAGCCTGAATACTTCACCGATGCAGATTTTCCAAATAAAGTTTTAACGCTGAACAAGGCGCTCTATGAGCTGAAACAAAGCGGGCGTGAACGGAATGAGCAACTTGATTCGGCATTGAAAAGGATGGGGTCCACACCATGTATTAGCGAGCCGTGTGTATATACACAAAAAGAAGGAGGTAGTTTTCATATAATAGCTGTATATGTAGATGATCTCATTGTAGGGAGTTCCAACTTAGATGAGCTGATCAAAATTAAAACACGTATTGCCAATGAGTTCGCCGTAGTTGACGGTGGTCAACTAAAGTTTTTCCTAGGGATGGAAATAGACCGTGAAGGTAATACAGGTGCGATAACTGTGTGTCAGCGACAGTATATCGCTTATCTACTAGAACAATATGACTTGGGGAAATGCAATCCTGTGTCAACACCCTTAGATGCGGGGTTTCAAGTAAGCTGTTCAAGTGGTATGTGCAGACGAGTAAATCCAACAGAGTACCAGTTCATAATCGGCGCAATGTATTTTGCAATCTCAACCCAGCCAGATATTCTTCACTCTGTATCCAAACTATGTCTCAATGCAACACAGATCCTCACTCCGAACACGAAGCGGCTGCTAAACGCATATTGCGTTATCTGAAAGGTTCTATGGATTTAAAACTTCACTATCAGAAGACAGGCCGACCTATTACTTGTTATGTCGATGCTGATTGGGACGAAGATGTTAGTAACAGAAAGTCTTACACCGGATGTTCCTTCATTGCTGCAGGAAGCGTATTTTCTTGGGAGTCTAAGAAACAAACCATAGTGGCACTCAGCACAACAGAAGCGGAATACGCAGCGCTTTCAACCGCAGCAAGAGAGGCAGTCTACATTACGAAGTTGTTGACGGAAATGGGATTTCATATCAGTTCTCCAATGAAACTGAACAGCGACAACCAGAGCGCACAGGAGTTGATAAAAAAACCGGTTTATCACTCCCGAAGTAAGCATATAGACATTAAATATCATCATGATCACGATTTATATAAAAACAATAACACATGCCTAAACTATGTAAATACCAACGATATGATATCAGACATATTGACTAAAAACTTACCAAAAGAAAAGCATACTAAATTTACTAAAGTAATGGGATTATACTAGTTTTTTTTATTTGATTTTATATATATGTGTGTTGATAAGGAGTGTTAAAGTAAAATAAAGTACAAGTTGGCAACACAACATATTTGTTTATGCATTTTGTTTTGCAGAAATATATTTTTCCCCTAGCACGCATAGAAATCGGAAAATCTGTTGCAATAAGCTGTCAGAAATCTCACAAATAAAGCAATTGATCGCACTTCAATGCAGTTCGCCTTGTGTGTTGAAATAATATTGGAGAAAAATTCCAAAAAGCTGTTCGGAAGAATACTTCAAAGCAAAAACCTCCGAATCGTACAAATCGGAGAATTTTCCTCTCCGAACGGATACCTCGCTAGGGCAGATTATATACCCGTTCTTTTAATCTTCTTCTTACTTTTACTTTTCTTCTTACTGTTACTTTTGAATTGATATTACCTAATAAAGATAAGTCTTTGTAATGTTGTCAAGTAGCTCGGACGTGTTTGGTTTTTCTTTAATAAGTATTCGGTTCATTAATTACAGCTTTAGATTTTCATCAAGAAATTTATAAAAATGTTTTATTTTATAACACAAAACTAATAATAAAAACTAATAAAAGCTTAAAATTCGCGCGAATTTAAAGCTATTATTAGTTTTGTGGTTGAAAATAAAACTTTTTTATGAATTTCTAACCACAAAACTAATAATAGCTTAAAATTCGCGCGAAATTCATAAAAAGTTTCATTTTCAACCACAAAAAGTGTCATTTTCTAACCTCAAAACTAATAATAGCTTAAAATTCGCCCGAATTCTTAGTTATTATTAGTTTTGAGGTTAGAAAGTGACACTTTTTGTGGTTAGAAATTCATAAAATCTTTTCATTTTCAAACCACAAAAATCCCACTTGCACCATTTTTAAATAAAAATTTCCCACTTAAAAATACCGTCTGGTATCACTTACACAGTAAGTACAAGTAATGTCAAAGTAAACTTTTATAAATAATTAAAAGTGTAAGAAAGTGTTTTATTAGCAATAAAATAGTGAAATATATACATTTAAATTATTGTCTTATTCCGTAGTTTATGTTTTTATTCAACTTTTACTGTTTTGAAAGAAAAAAAAAAAGTGTTTTTAAACAATTTAGAGGGGTCTCCGGCACTTTCTGTTTCGAAATTAATTCTATTGAAATGCCTCCCTACCTGTTAAAATTTAGTTTAAACCCCAACTCGTTATGTCCGGGACTAAAGTGGGCCCAAATTCTTTATTGTTGGAATGATGCTAAAAGCAGGAAAACAAAAAGTGTTGTCTTGATGAAAGACATTCATTTTATGGAGTAAAAATTGGCTATTTTTCGGAAACTTTTCCAAAATGTTTGTTTTTGCTTGCCTATCTGCCATTATGACCTACCACCCCAGGTGTTATCGAGTGGGGAGCTTAAGGCCTTGGCCAAACCAATGCGGCGAGTGCGTGCGATGCGGTTGCGATAAGTCAAATCCCTATGTAGTCTAATGGACGTTTGACTTAAGGCATAGGGATTTGACTTATCGCAACCGTATCGCACGCACTCACCGCGTTGGTTTGGCCAAGGCTTAAAGCCTTGGCCAAACCAACGCGGTGAGATCGTACGATGCGATTGCGATAAGTCAAATCCCTATGCATTAAGTGCCTGTCCAGACGGGTTATGCTGTTAACGTTATGCTGTTAACACCTAGTGTCCAGACGTTGTTATAATTCCTCACACAAATTCTCCATTTTGTGTTGGAAATTGTATTGAAAAAAGAATAATGTTATGAGCATAGCCCGTCTGGACACGCCGAGTGTACTGCTTAGGCAGATAAATCAAATTTCATTTTGCGCATCCAGCTTCTTTCTTCCTCACCCCTTTTGCCCAGAAACGACCGATATAACGTTATTGGAATAACACGTGTGGACAGGGACTTTGTCAAACGTTTATGAACGTTTGACTTAATGCATAGGGATTTGACTTATCGCAATCGCATCGTACGATCTCACCGCACTAGTTTGCGCAAGGCTTTAGGCTATGTGCTCGTTGGTATTAACCATAGTATAAGGAATCTATAGTAGCACCATGGCGGGGAAAGCGCTGGTATCGCCCCCTGTCGTCACCCTTAAACGTACCTACCTTCTCAATCGGAACAAGTTAATCGTAGAACCCTGCCAACATGCTGTCAATACGTCATATATTATTGTTTTTTGTTAGGGCAGCTTTGCTTCGTAAATGTGTTAGCAATATAAAAGAGTGATGTGCGAGTGATGTGGTTTTTGATTCTAAATGATAAAAAGTTTGTTGTTTTGCATTTGGCGTGTCATGACATTTTTTGAAAATCACTTAAACACATTTATTAATTGATGAAAATACCATCCACAACCATTAAAGCATCCAAAAAAATACCATCCCCATGCCTAAGTAAACAACCACAGCCAAATTTTTTGAACCGATAAAACGTTTAATGGGGTCGACAGGGGGCGATACCAGCGCTTTCCCCGCCATGTTGCTACTCTAGACTTTGTATATTAAACTATAGTAACATCACGAAGGGGAGATCGATGGTATCGCCCCCTGTCGTCACCATTAAACGTACTACTTTCTCAATCGGATTAATGTCGATTTCCTTTGCAAAAACAAAAGCACTCTAAAAAAGTGCTTTTTTTTCGTGCTCACTGGAACAGAAAAGACAAAATTCTTTTTTTTATCATTGTATGTGTGCTATTTTTGACAACCAACTCTTCCCGTTTGTTTTGTTCTGCAATTTATATAGAAAGAATGTTTTCGAAACTTTATTAATAAATGCACTAGGAAGAAACTTCCTCATCCGAATAATTGTACACAACACTTTGAACAAAATTATTCACAGAATGACTTTCGTTTTGTGTAAGGAATTTCAGAATTTCAAACACTTCTTCGTTAGAATCAGAACTAGATGACGACTCATATATATTTTGATAATTTCAGCTAAAATTGAGCGATCCATTTTCACAAAACAGTTTATTGTTTATTTTTATTATCTCTCTTTCACAGTCCTTTAACCAAAAATGCAAAATAATCAAACTGCAAACTGGTAAACGTCAAATGTTTTGTGTTGGTGTACGTGAAAGTGCGTGTAAATCTTGCCTCTGAATTGAGATTCGTAAAAGTGCTTTTTCGGGGCAAAAAAAAAGTGATCTAGTGCCTCAATGTAACATATTTCGAGCGAAAAAGCACTTTTAAAAGTGCTTTTGTGTACCACTGGAAATCGACATAAGTTAATCGTAGAACCCTGCCAACTTGCTGCCAATACATCATATATTATTGTTTTTTGCTAGGGCAGCTTTGCTTCGTAAATGTGTTAGCAATACAAAAGCGTGATGTGCTTTTTAATTTTAAATGATAAAAAGTCTGTTATTTTGCATTTGGCGTATCATGACATAGTTTGAAAATCATTTAAGCACATTAAATTGTTTTTGAAAATACCATCCACAACCATTAAAGCATTCATAAAAATACCATCCACATAACTAAGTGAACAACCAGCGTTAAATTTTCAGAACCGATAAAACATTTAATGGAGACGTTTTTTGCGCTACCATCGATCTCCCCTCCGTGATGTTACTATAGTTTTAATATACAAAGACTATAGATTCCTTATACTGTGGTCATTGTATATGGAATCCATTGTATATGGAATCTATAGTATTATCGAAAACAAAAAAGATCGCTCAAAGCCATCTATTGATCCGCCGGCGCTCTAGAAATTACAGGGGAATGTTAATACGCCGACAGATCAATAGATGGCTTTGAGCGACCGTGTTTGTTTTCGATGGTACTATAGATTCCATATACAATGATAGTACCAGCGAAAACAAAAACGGTCGCTCAAAGCCATCCATTAATCCGCCGGCGTACTAACATTCCCCTGTAATTTCTAGAGCGCCGGCGGATCAATAGATGGCTTTGAGCGACCTTTTTTGTTTTCGATAGTACTATGAATTCCATATACAATGCTATGGTATTAACAACAGAGTATAACCAGAGAGCCCACTTCAGCAAGCGTTTTGCCTACAAGCTAAACTAGACCGGAAAACCGCACCCGGATGCCCTCACTGGCCTTCACTTACCACAGCCGCCACTTTGTGCGGTCGCAGAACAAAGTCAGTTGAGTTTGAAAAGTAAAAATTTTTTTTTTGGTGGCAAAAAAATCGATAATTTTTAATTTTCATACAGCTTAGAACTTAGAAAAATGAATTTAAGTTGCAGGAATAAACTTTTTTTTCCATTTGACCAATATTTCACTGAAAAAGACAAAAATTATTAAAAAATTTCATACCGATGCAGTCGTTTTGTTAAGTTTTTACAGTTCATACTAGTGAGCACAGAGCCTCCAACTCTGAAATAGGACGCCATCATTGTATATGGAATCTATAGTACCATCGAAAACAAAAACGGTCGCTCAAAGCCATCTATTGATCCGCCGGCGTATTAACATTCCCCTGTAATTTCTAGAGCGCCGGCGGATCAATAGATGGCTTTGAGCGATCTTTTTTGTTTTCGATAATACTATAGATTCCATATACAATTACGCCATATTGAATTCGTGTTGAAAAATTGTTTGCTGGTGTTTCGGGCACAGAGTAGATAAAACAGAGTGCCAACTCGTACCCCCCTTACCTGAAACACCCTAAAAAAATTTTTCAACATGAATTCAAAATGGCGACCTATTTCTTGATTAAAAATGGAGTCGTGGTGAAGTTCCAAACTTCAATAAATAAGAATAAACAAGATGACACTTATATTTGACAGTTGCAAAATGTTGCAAAATTTTATAATATTTTATTTCTTGTAAGTATTTCTGACTAAATTAATTTTTTAATTGATCAACCAGCAGATTTTATGCAGAATACAAACTTGGAAAACTTGTATTATGACATCAATCAGCGCTCCTTTCAAAAAGGCGGAAAGACAAATGCCATAGATGTTGATATTTTTGTCAATAAAGCCTCCATATCAGATGAAAGTCGTGTCGACGAAATTAATGAGTTGATTCACACTCTGCGGCTCTCTGAGGAGACCTCAAACACTTTGGATTCCACTCATCATGCAGTTGTGAGGAATTACGTCGACATTGGTCATATAACTGATCTGATAAGTATCCTCGACAACAGACTGGTATATGGAATTTTTTTGGACTATTTTCTGGAGCTACTCAGCAAGTTATCTATTGGACTTCTTTATCGAGAAGCAGATCACTCTGCTGCCAGGGCAGCTACATTCATTTTACTGCAGGAAGAGTTCGACAACGAATTGACTCGTTCATTAGCTTCATTTGCTTGCTACAAGTATCTCAACTGAAGGGAACCATTCTATGAAGTTGAAGAAAAGGAGGAGAAGGCTGAAAAGCCCCAAGAGGTAAACTATTTAAAAAATGAAACATGAATTGTTGTATGGCTCTATTTTTTTTAGGTTAAAGTTCGCGTTAGGTTTCTGAGAAACGGGTTCTTTGATGATCACTTTGACATCAAGAACCATGACCACCTCGTTGGTAAAATATTCATTGCCATCGGTAAACTGATGGGCACACCTTTTTCTTCCAACGCAAAGCTCATTGGCTACACTCTCTACGAAAAGTACGATGAGGCTCTCAAGGAACTCAAAGGTCAAAGCGACCGACAAAGTTTTTTTCAAAGAAATCCTTGAGCACAGTCTCAAGGTATTAGAAGGAATCGAAGCTGAAAATCCATCTGTAGCATCTTTTAAAGACGCTCTGCAGGAACGCTTGGCGAATGCCAACCTTTTGCAAATGGAAAACTTTGACAGTGTACTGAACGAGCACTGCAAAGATGTTGTAGCCAAACAGGAGCCTATTGCTATTCAAACGCAGAAAGAACTTTACAAAAAATGGAATACTTTGCGAGAAGAAAAGCTCAATGAAGACCTCCAGAGACTTCGAAGAGGAAAACGACTAAAAGAAGTCGAGAATTTGGCAGAAAAAATTAAAACCGAAGAACAGCATTTGGGGATCTTTGAGAATGAAAACAAAATTGATTTACAAATTAACAGCAAGAAGGTCACCTATCCAAAGAGATGGTTCGGCAAGAAGAAGAAGCCAAGAGTTATCGATGCTGGCTACGTTCCACCAGAAATCGTTAAGAGCATGAAGTCGTAAGAAAGGTAGTAGTAGAGGTTCTCATCTTGTATTTCACTTCAATAAACCATTTAAAAAAATCTAACAAATCTTTTTTCTTCCACGGCTCTACAACTCAAAGTTGTCCTCGTAGTTGTCTTTAAACAGAAGTATGCTTTCCAGGGCTTTATCATAGTCGTCCTGTTCTAGACCTGCGTCCTTGAACCGATGCAATTTAGCTATTTTCACTCGCTTTGCTTCTTGGTGCAGAGTCTCCAGTGTGTCATCAATGTCACCTGAGTATTGTACCGAAGCTATCGTTGGTACCGACTTGGTCTTCTCATCCGGGTTGTACTTATTGCCCGATATAAATCCTCTACTGTCTAAGGCTTCATCAAACATTTCTCGAGGGAATGGTGTTCCGATTACCATAGCTTCTTCCAGAGCTGACACATGGGCCATACTCGAATGGTTCTGACATTACAGGTACAACTGGAACATTTCCGAAGCAGAGTCGCAGGTAGTGCGTTTTGCCTACAAGCTAAACTAGACCGGATGACCCCACCCGGATGACCTCACCGGCCCTCACTTACCACAGCCGCCATTGTGTGCGGTCGTCAGTTCAGTTTGAAAAGTAAAAAAATTTTTTTTTGGTTTCAAAGAAATCGATAGTTTTTAATTTTCATACAGCCTAAAACTTAGAAAAATGAATTTAAGTTGAAGGAATTAACTTTTTTTCCATTTTGACCAGTATTTCACTGTAAAAGACAAAAATTAGTAAAACATTTCATACCGATGCAGGCGTTTTGTTAAGTTTTCACAGTTCATACTAGTGAGCACAGAGCCTCAAACTCAGAAATAAGACGCCATGTTGAAAAAAATTTTTCGGGTGTTTTGGGTTGAAGGGGTGGAAGCACAGAGTGGATAATACAGAGTGCCAACTGGTACCCCCCTTGCCTGAAACACACTCAAAAAAATTTTCAACACGAATTTAAAATGGCGACCTATTTCTTGATTAAAAATGGAGTCGTGGTCAGTCGTGGTGAAGTTCCAAACGTCAATAAATAAAAAACAAACAAGACATTTATCTTTGACAGTTTGCAAAATATTGCAAAGTTTTGTAATGTTTTATTTCTTGTAAGTATTTCTAGCTAAATTAGTTTCTAAATTTATCAACCAGCAGATTTTCGAGACAATCTAGAAGCCAGTTGTGAGCTGGCTGAGAAGGAAGGCCCATATGAAACGTACGAAGGAAATCCAGTCAGCAAACTTGTCCAATCCTCTGGGATTGGGCTGCTCTTAAAGAAAAAATTGGCAAACATGGCGTTCGGAACTCTCTACTTTTTGCTCCAATGCCAACTGCATCGACCGCAACAATGAGTCCTTCAAACCTAACATTTCAAACATCTACAACAGACGAATCCTGTCCGGTGAATTCCAGATCGTCAATCAGCATATTCTGAAAGACTTTGACTGAGCTGGACTTGTGGGACGACGACATGAAGAACAAAATCATAGCTAGTCGTGGATCAATTCAGCACATCGAGAGGATTCCAATCGAGTTGCGTGAACTCTACAAGACTGTCTGGGAAATTTCAGTTTGTTCTTCTATTAAAATGGCTGCCGATAGGGGTGCCTTCATAGATCAGAGCCAGTCATTCAACAGCCACGTTGCTGAGCCCAACTATGGAAAACTTACTTCGATTAACTTCTTTGGTTGGATGTCTGGCCTCAAAACGGGCATGTACTACCTTCACACATAACCAGCTGCACATGCAATACAATTTATCGTAGACAAGACAGCTGTAACCCGAAACGGTAGCTTACCAACGAAACTAAATAACCGAAATGTTTAAAGTAGTGTTTCTTCCACGCCTGAGAAAGCGGAACGTGAACGAGAGATGGCAGAGATGCTGTGTTCCCTGGAGAACAAAGATACCTGCATTAGTTGCGTGTCATAGAGTTAAATTTGTATCCTTCTTTATATAATTGGTTTCTTATTAAAGTATTTTATTTTCAAAATTTGAATACAATTTTTTTTTTGCTATATGCATACATTAAACCATGTAGACAATTTTTTTAAAAAAATCTAGTTACAATCAAAATCTTTATTCCAGTTTCTTTTCCACGTTATGCTAAGCTCAGAAAGCCTTCATTGATCTCTGTAGCACATTAACCAATTGCCAACAGTTTAAGTTTACACTTTTTCTTAACACAAACAAAAGTGGAAACTTAAACTGTTGGCAATTGGTTAATAATTGTGCTACAGAGATCAATGAAGGCTTTCTGAGCTCAGCATAATCTGGACAATATTTTGGCATTTAAAGATTTTCATTGTGATAAGTTTTTCAAAAATTGTCGACATGGTTTAATGTCGACTTGCAATCAGCTCACTTTGTCACAAGTTTTTTGGGATTTTATTCAAATACTCTACTCTGAGTTAAAGTCTATCGTCATTCTCTTTTACTTAAACGTCGAGCTTTTGGTTTCGAAAGCCATTTCCTTAATCTATAGAGAAAAATTTTTTGTGCTCTAATGAAGTTATCTCGCTATCTAACGCCATTCTCTTCCTTTCTTCATTTTTTTGCTTTCTAACGCCACTCTCTGGGTTCCTTCACTATTCCCTCGGTCTGTAACGCCATCCCCTAGGTCTCTAACCCCACTGCTTTCGTTTCTAACTAAATTCTCTTAATAATCTCTAATTTATACTTTGTTTAGTAAGTCTGCAGAATAGGAGTGGAATTAGCGTTTTTTTTTTTATTAATATAGCTGTAATTGTTTTGTACTCTAACGTAATTCACCCGTTACTTTCTCATATACTCTAACTCTCATGCACTCTTAACTTTGAAATTAAAACTTATAGTTAATATCAATTCGGACATTTTACTGTAAGCACACGTTAATTTGCTTTTTGCACCATATTAATAGTTATCATGTAATTAACTATTAACTTATTAGTTAATGGTATTGAGGGCTTCAATCTACGATTGAATCTGTCAAGAGCACAACCGTAGGTGGCATACCTATCCGTTGGATGCAGATAAACCAAACGTATTGTAACGTGCGCTTAGTTCGCAAAAATAAAACTTCACTTTTTTTTTTTATTTATTTCTACCACTTTATTCAGTATTTATACTTTATTCGAACTCAACTCGACTATTGGACTATCACTGGTTAACAACACTTCACTCTTAACTTTATCACTCTATAATCAAAACTGACTGCTCGTTGCGTCAGCGGCCTATTTATATAGAACAATACTTATCTAGAGCGTTCCAGTTTCTTCTCCATGGTTTCCACATTTGCTGTCAAGCATCTCTACACTCACAAACACTGGCTTACAAACAATGCCTGTCATTTTATACCATTCCATTATAGTGTTGCCAGTTGTGTTTTCGGTTAAACGTTTTCGATTAGGAAATTGGTATAAATGTTGGGTGTTCATTACACTGCCCCCTCCTTAAGATTGTTCGTCCCGAATAATTCCATCTGCAGCCTCGCCACTATATCGATGCAGCCGGTCACAATGAACTACTTTTAACTTGCCTCTTAATCCTCTTTGGATGCGGTAAACCACGTCGTTAATCCTCGTGACAACAGTATAAGGACCTTCCCAGTTCTGCTGAAGTTTCGGTGACAAACCCTTTTGACGATGAGGATTATAAAGCCACACACGATCTCCTGCTTGGAATCCTGCCGTTGTCGCTTTTGTGTCGTACCGTGTCTTCATCCGGTCGCTGTAGGTTTTCATCCGTTCCCTTGTTCTTTTATGGATGTCAGCGAGTCTCTCCTTGAGGTCATCCACATACTCGTTCGTGTCCTGTGGCTCCTCTGTGGGGCATCCAAATTTGAGTTCGCTGGGCAGCCGCATGGTTTTCCCGAACAGGATGTCAGATGGTGTTTGTCCAGTCGAGCTATGTACTGCACTTCTATAGGCCATCAGGAATAGCGGTACGTGCCTATCCCAGTCTCTTTGGTAGTCGCCTACGACCTTGGTGAGGTGTTCTTTCAAGGTCCGGTTGAATCTTTCAACCATCCCATCAGATTGTGGATGAAGCGGTGTGGTTCTGGTCTTCTTGATGCCAAGTAGTCCGCACACTCCTTGGAAGATGTTTGACTCGAAGTTCCTCCCTTGGTCGGAATGAAGTTCCATAGGCACGCCAAACCTACTTACCCAGTTAAACACAATCTGGTCGACCACCGTTTTGGCTTCTTGATTTGGGATGGCATACGCCTCAGGCCATTTGCTAAAATAGTCCATTACAACCAGAATGTACTTGTTTCCAGCATTGGTCTCTGGAAAAGGCCCAGCCACATCTACTGCAATCCTCTCAAAAGGCGATCCAACGTTGTACTGATGCATCTTACCTTAAATCTTCCTACCAGGTCCTTTGGTTGCAGCACACTTGTCACAAGTTCGGCACCACTTCTCCACGTCATCTCTAGCATGTAACCAGTAGAACCGATGTCGCACCTTCTCCAGTGTTTTGTTAACTCCCAGGTGACCTCCAGAAGGCCCGTCGTGCATCTCCCGAAGAACTTCACTGACTTTCGATTGCGGTACGATCAGCTGCATCACATATGATTTACCGTCAGCGGACTCCCATCTTCGCCTGAGGACACCTTCTTGCACATATAGTGAGTCCCACTGTGCCCAATAGGCTTTGAGAACTGGACTCCTGTCAGAAATGTCTCCCCATTCAGGTTTCTCTTCATTTTCTTTCCATGCGAGAATGGGTTCGATATCTGGATCCTCCTGTTGAGCGGTCCTCACTTCCTCATTGCTCCATCCGCATATGGGGTCAGCTCTTAGTCGCTGAGCGGTAATATTTTCTTTGTTTTCTTGTCGCCTACAATGCTTGCAATCCTCTTTGCAAGGTCTTCGGGACAATGCGTCGGCGTTTGAGTGCAGCTTTCCTCTGCGGTGTTGAATCTGGTAATCATAAGTCTGCAGTCTTTCTATCCACCTTGCGACTTGACCTTCTGGATTTTTGAAGTTCAACAGCCAGTTCAGAGCACCATGGTCTGTCCGCAGAAGGAATTTCTGTCCATAGATGTACTTATGGAAGTGCTTTGTTGCCAAGATAAGAGCTAGAAGTTCCCTTCTGGTCACGCAGTAGTTTCTTTCGGGCTTCGAGAGGACCTTGCTGTAATATGCCACCACTTTCTCTTCGCCATCATGCACTTGGGATAGTACCGCCCCGATTCCAACGTTGCTTGCATCAGCATCGATGATGAATGTTCTCCCAGGTGTTGGATGTGCCAGCACTGGGGCGTTACAGAGGCGGTATTTGAGTTCCTGAAAAGATTTCTCACACTCACCTGACCATTTAAACTGCTTCCCTTTCTCGGTGAGCTGATGCAAACTCTTTGCAACTCCAGCAAAGTTCTTAACAAATCGTCGGTAATATGTGGCAAGACCAAGAAAGCTTCGGAGTTGATGTTTGTCCTGTGGTGTTGGCCAATTTTTGACGGAGTCAACTTTTTCAGGATCAGTCTTCACTCCTTGGGAAGAGATGATGTGTCCCAAATACTTAACTTCGGTTTTGAAAAGTGCACATTTTTCTGGATTCAGTTTAAGGTTAGCCTCTCGAAGTCTCTGAAACACGGCTTTTAGATTCTTGCAATGTTGGTCAAATGTTTTCCCGTAAGCAATGACATCGTCCAAGTAGACAAGGCACGCTTTCCACGTCAGTCCTTGAAGAACGCACTCCATCAAACGCTCGAATGTCGCCGGAGCGTTGCATAGCCCAAACGGCATAACTTTAAACTGCCAGAGCCCATTACCTGTAGAAAACGCCGTCTTTTCCCGATCATCAGGGTGGATGTCAACTTGCCAATATCCACTCTTCAAGTCCAGCGTCGAAAACCACTGGGCTCCCTCCATAGCATCCAGGGTATCACTGATTCTCGGCAGGGGATAGCTGTCCTTTTTAGTCACATCATTCAGCCTTCGGTAGTCCACACAAAAACGAGTGCTTCCGTCTTTCTTTTTCACTAGCACCACTGGTGAAGCCCAAGGACTTTTGGAATTTTCAATAAGACCGTCCTTCTTCATTGCTGTTATCATTTCCTCAACCTCGCCTTGTTTGGCCAGTGGAAGGCGTCTTGCGGGTTGACGAATCGGTCTTGCATCTCCTGTGTTGATGCGATGCTGCACCAACTGTGTCCTACCATATTGTCCCTTTTGCGATGCGAAGATGTCAGTGTACTCTTGTAGGAGATTTTCAGCCATCCTTGTTTGTTGGTGATCAAGGTTGGATGAATTCAGTATTTTAGCTCTGATGGTTTTGAGCTCCTCCGGAGTTATAGTTTTTCTCGGGGTTTCGTCTGTGATCTTCGTAATTGCTGCAACCGATTCGCAACGTCCAACGACTTCTCCTTTCTTCAACCTTACATCGTACGGTCTGGTGTTTAGTAATCGTACGGGGACCATTTTGTTTTTCGGTGCTACTAGTGTTTTCCCAATGATGACGCTTTGGGAGGAACACTCTGGGTCAGGTTCCACCATTAGGTATCGAAGGCTTCCAAACTCACCTTCCAGTTTTGTCCAAACGAACACTTCAGAAGAAGGAGGCAGAATCAGATCTTCCGTGATGACAGTCCTCAGTGTCGACGTACTTTCGTTCGAATAGGTCATTGGAAGTTCCTTATTTTGGTACTTCAAAACCTGGTTACCGATGTCCAAAATAACTCCGTGCTGTTTCATAAAGTCGATTCCAATGATGCACTCGTCACATATATCTGCCACCAGGAATTGATGAGTAAACATTAGATCGGCCAGTCGGATCTTAAGACACACTTCTCCATATACTCTTGCTGCTTCTCCCGTTGCGGTTCTTAGACGGTAGCTATTGGTGTTATGAAGCCACGTCGTCTTTACCAGGTCTCGACGTACTATGGAGGCTGTGGCACCGGTGTCGATGGTAGCCACATGTTTGTTCCCGTTAATAGTAGTTTCCACAGTCAGACTTTTGTTGTCTCGTTTGGTCTGAGAGACCTGGATGGTGGTTCTGGGGCCATCGATACAAGAAACCAGCCTCTCGAAGTTGGTTCTTACTCGTTTCCCTGATGGGAAACGGGCTGATACGTAACGCTGGTGTTTTTGTTACCTTGTTCAGGGTTGAATCTCTTGCTTCCACAATGTTGACAACCGGCTTTATTTGGTGGTAGTCGGCATTGACGCTGTAAGTGCCCGGTCTTGTTGCAGTTCCAACATCTTGCTAGTCCGCTCCGCTGGTTCTTTTGTATTTCAGCTCTATGGCACGAGCACTCTTCGACTACGGCTTCTCTAAGTCGATGTACTCCCTGAGAAGCCTGTTCTGCTGCTTCAATTGTCAATGCGAATGCTTAAGTTTCGGAAAGAGTACGTGTTCTAGCAGTTCGCACAGACCTCTGAAGATGTATATCGGAAATGGCACGAACGAAGGACTCAACAGCAAGCTGGTTGATGATTTCTTCTCCAGCATCCGGGTATGCCAGGTGAACCAGTCTTTCGACGTCTGCTTGGAGCTGCTGTAGACTTTCACCCCTTTTCTGGACTCTGTTATTGAGTTGGACTCGGAAGACTTCTTTCAAGTGGCTATCTCCAAAGCGTTTATCTATAGCTGCCACGAGAGAACTGAAATCGCCGCTCTTACCAGCTGGAACTGTTTGAAGTAATTCAGCTGCTGGTCCTCTAAGAGCAAGAGTCAGTGCAATGTACTTGTCTTCGTCATCCCAGCCATTTGTTGTCGCGGCTGCCTAAAATTGTCTCTTGTAGACTGGCCAAGAAGACTGTCCATCAAATGTTGGGGGTTTCATCTCCTTTTTCTTTGTAAACTCCCCAGCAGACTCTCGAATTTTTATTTTTCGAATCTGGTCCAATTCCTTGGTCAGAACAGAGAACTGTTTATCGCATCGGCTTTCCAAACGATTCTCTACAACAGAAAGCTGTTTTTCCACACCTTCAACGCGTTCGTCTAGGGCACATACATTTTTCTCAATGTTACCCAATTTGCCTTCTAGAATGTTTTTCTGACCTTCCAAAACATTCTGTTGCGCCTCAAGTCTTTCGAGAATATTCTGTTGTTCCACCTTTTGCTCGTTTCGTTGTTCTTCAATCAGCTTCTTTTGTTCGTTTCTTTGTGTTTCAAGTTGTTCGAGAACATTCTGCTGTTCCTTCTTTTGATCGTTTCTCTGCTCTTCCAGACGTCCGAGAATATTCTGCTGTTGCTCTTCAATCAGCTTCTTTTGTTGTACTTCGAGTCGTTCGAGAACATTCTGCTGTTCCTTCTTTTGCTCGTTTCGCTGTTCTAACAAAAGTTTCATCATACTAGAAAAATCTACACTTTCACTTACTTCCTCTTCTTCCACTTCTATTTCAAAAACAAAAGTGTTTACGTCTTCCCCTTGCTGTTCCAAATAGTTACGCAAACGCAGGACGAGCTCATTTTTCGATCCCGCTCTAGAAAGATTTCGCTTACCTAACTCACTTTTAAGCTCAATGCAGTTGAGCTCTTCTAACAACTTACCCATTTTCACTGTATATAATTATTATTTTTCTTTTTACTTTTACTTTTTTTTTTTTTTTTTTACACTTTATTAGTCAAATAAGTTTTATTTACACTTCTGACACCAATGTAACGTGCGCTTAGTTCGCAAAAATAAAACTTCACTTTTTTTTTTTATTTATTTCTACCACTTTATTCAGTATTTATACTTTATTCGAACTCAACTCGACTATTGGACTATCACTGGTTAACAACACTTCACTCTTAACTTTATCACTCTATAATCAAAACTGACTGCTCGTTGCGTCAGCGGCCTATTTATATAGAACAATACTTATCTAGAGCGTTCCAGTTTCTTCTCCATGGTTTCCACATTTGCTGTCAAGCATCTCTACACTCACACACACTGGCTTACAAACAATGCCTGTCATTTTATACCATTCCATTATAGTGTTGCCAGTTGTGTTTTCGGTTAAACGTTTTCGATTAGGAAATTGGTATAAATGTTGGGTGTTCATTACAGTATGCTCCCCAACGTTAATAAGAAAACAGCAACATTTTTGCTATCCTGTAGCAGAAAAGGCTAAAGAAAACTTGTTGGCGATACCACGGGTCACCTTTCTTGCGCATTTCACACTGTGTCAGTCGGTTTGTTGGAGTCATTTATTTGCAAATGAATGCATAGCTATAGCAACAGCAATGAAGATGGCAGTCAATTGATTGCGATTGCAAAATATAGAATACTCGAAGGCAAAACAAAACATGGGTACTTTATAAAAAAAAATTTATATTTGAAAATGAAAAAAAAATGTTTTATTTTATACACATTCGGGCACTACGTACCTTCTATTCACAACATAATGATTGGTACTTTTAACTTTTGATGGTTAAAAAGAAAAAACATCAAAAAGACGATAAAAAATACATGGAGCTGGTATCAAAAGGAATAATTACTTTGTTGGTTCGGTGAATGAAGAAAATCTCTTTGAAATTCGGTGCTACATAAGATTGGTTGGTATTGAACGTTAAATGTCTGTCTGTTTGTTATGATGCGTCACGACTTGTTTAACCTTTGATTGGTTGTTGTTGTTGAAGTGGATTTTGCTGGGGTACTTGTTGTTGGACAGGAACTACCTGCTGTGGAATGGGAACTTGTTGCTGTACAGGAACAGCTTGCTGAGCGGAAGCTTGTTGAAATGGAGCAGCTTGTTGCACTGCAATTGGTTGTGGCTGAGCAGGAATTGCTTGTTGTACAGGCACTGGCTTCTGCTGCTGGTTTTGTTGAGAAGGAGGAGGAAGTTGGTTTGGATGTAGCTGCTGCTGTTGCTGAACTGGGACTTGCTACTATTGCTGAACTGGGACTTGCTGCTGTTGCTGTGCATGTGCATTAGCCTGGTATCCATGATTGGGGTCAGGGTAGTAACCGTTTGACATATTTGATGTGGGGGAAGCTGCAAAGGAAGAAATAAAGTAAACTTTTACATATAGCCTTTTAGAGATAGTCATACCAATCCTTAGGCCACCATGCGATCAACCTCATCTTGGCACCTCAGCTGGAATTCTAAATACTCTTCGTGGGTGTGTTGGGGTTCATTGTCGACTTTATCCCAGCCAGGATCACGGTTAACTCTTCCCTTTTGGTCTGGTCCCTGAACTCCTGGAAGCTATTCAAGCCATCGCGGTTAGTATCGGCTTCCTTGAAAACATGTTCTCATGCGTTCCCTTTCTTCTGCACGCTCTCGCATATCGTCCTCTGGGAGACCAGATTGGTTTTGAGAGCCATGGTCCCATGGTGTAGTATCGTAAATATAACCCAAATGATTCCGAGGAAGCCAAATACTTTAAAAACTAAAAACTGAAGGCCAAGAACACAAAAATATATATTTTTGGCTGTCACTAGTTTCACCACACCAGGTGCTACTGAGTGGGGAGTTTAAGGCTATGTGCAACACAATGGCGGCCAATGGCGGGTGTGGTAAGCGAGGGTTCCCGGTCGAGGGTTCCCGGTCTAGATTAGCTTGTAGGCAAAATGGCACTACCTTGCCGGAGTTGACTCTCTGGTTATACTCTGTGGGTGGAAGTGGATACTCTGTATTATCTACTCTGTGACCTACTCTGTGATTGTTCCTATCTGAGACTCATGGCGAGTAAACATTGAATGGTGTGTCAAAATTTTTCATTATGAGAGTCTAAATTTTTTCTTCTGTTGTTTCTATCTGAGACTCATGGTGAGTAAACATTGAATGGTGAGTTAAAATTTTTCATTCTGTCATTAATATTTTTCTATCCTATGATGAGGAGTTAACTCTGACATAACTCATGATCGTATGGGTTAACTCGAAAATTCTCACCACAAGACAACCCTGCACTGATGAACTGGCTCTAAATAACAAATGAGCTAATTTGACGTAATTCAGAAAAATATCAATGGCAAATTGCAAAAATTGACGCTCAAGTCGGCAGTGAATTTGCATGACAAATGGGAACGGATGAACTGACAATTCACATTATTTTTGGCATCGTGTGGAATGTGTTGTCAATGAAATTGCAAACGATAACTTTTGTTTGTGTGTTTGTGATTGTCTTTTTTGTTAGTCTGCGTCTTTTGCTTACCGTCAAAAAACTAACTTCTGTTTTCTGTACAATTGCCGTTTTATTGGAATGACAGTTAATCAATGGTGAGTAAACATTAAATGGTGAGTCTAAATTTTTTCTTCTGTTGCTCCTATCTGAGACTCTTGGTGAGTAAACATTGAATGGTGAGTTCAAATTTTTCATTTTGTCTATCATATTTTTCAAGTTATAGATCGCGGCAACGGAATATCAACGAACTGTTAAAGTCGCACAAACTCTGTTGAGTCTCTCGCAATAGCCAATTTTTCAACAAACTTTTTGGTGAGTCGTACTCTTTTGCTTACCGTCAAAAATTAACTACTGCTATCTGTTCCACTGTAATTTTATTGCAATGAATGGGATTCATGGTGAGTAAACATACACAGCCTTATTTATAAACCCGTATTATCAGCGGATTAAGGTTACTACGAACTTAATACTCCACTAATACTCCAAACCTTATTTATAAAAAAAAATACACCAGTATTAGCGGCGGATTAAGCTAATACTGGTTCATAGGAGCTTTAAGGGAGTATTAAGGTCGTATTAAGGTAAAAATGTCATTTTGTTCAAATTTTTGGAGGAAAAGTGGAAAATTATTTTGGTTTTGTGAATAATTTTAATTCTTTTTCCGCCTTAACTACGAGATAAATAAATTAATAAATGAAAACTAATATTTCTTGTTTTGTTTTGTTTAATATCCATTTTGGAAAAATTTCAGCCAACCACAAAAAAAAAACAATCATAATGCTCGGGTTCAACGCAATTAAGTTTTTCAGATAATCTAACTTTTTTGGCCTCTGATTGGTCACAAGTCACGCATCAAAAGAAAATCTAAGACTCTGGCCAATCAGAGCCCGAAAGAAGTTAGATTATCTGAAAAAACTTAATGCATTGAACGCACAATGGGATTTGTTGACGTTTATAGTAACCAGAGCTATAGATGGGTCATTATTTTATGAAGAATTTTACATAAGCAAGTATTAACTAATACGGGTTGGAAAATGTTTTATAAATAAGGATTCGCTCGACCTGGCGTAAGGGAGTATTAAGAGCTAATACTAGTATTAACTAATACCAGGTTGAACCAAGTATTAGCGAAATCTAATAAATAAGGCTGACAGAGTGGTGAGTCTAAAATGTTCTGTCGGTAGAGTATTGTTCTTTTAACTGTGCAGTAGCGCCACCTATATGTGTTTTTCTTCTTACTATAATTCTAAGAGCCAAGAAGCGCCTGAAGAAAAGCTAATGGAAGAAACAAGCAACAAATTAGAGCACGAATCGGATTCGGATTCGCTTAAAGAATTTTTAAACCTATAATCCGATTCGTGCTCTAATTTGTTACTTATTATTTCTTGCCTTGGGTTTCCTTCAATCGCTTCCTGGAAATCTTTAAATTCATTTTGATGTCATTGCAATAAAACGGCAATTGTACAGAAAACAGAAGTTAATAAGAAGTAAAGATAAAAATATAAAGTAAAAATTGGATTTTTCTTCTTTGGATACTTCCAGCTTTGTAGGTAACCCGGGGGCTACACGTTCAAGATATGGTAAGCCATTTACAATACATTTAAATTTTCTTACATATACAATCAAATTTTTCGAAATTGAAACCCAGCTGGTATGGAATATTGAAAGCCAGCCGAGAAGCAGTTTCAGTAGCCATGAAATTGACAGCTTCGTCAAATACCCTCAAAAATAGAAAAGAGTGCCTGGAAAAAAACTTTGAATTTCAAATTTCTTGTGGGTGCCATTTTGAAAATATATATTGACATGTCGATTGAAAGCCATTTGCCTGGCAAATTGTAAGTCGCCTACGTCACAGCCGAAACACGAAGAGGAATTTGACATAGGGTGCTTTCATAATTGCATAGTTGCGTTAGTCTGACCAATGCATAATTTTCATAAATGCAAATGACAAATGTAATAGTTTCATTAAAGCAAAACGCAAATATTTGCAGCGCAAATGTGCAAATGCTTTAATTCGTTTGCTTTTCGGTTTTCATCTTCAAAGAAAGAGACAGACAGTACAAAACACAACTATTTTTTTTTCTTTATTTAAGTCAAATGTTAGATTTCAAGAAGACTATTAATTACCGCGGAAAAAATACAAGACAAAGTAAAAGTACAAAAAAAATGGATGAAAACTCTTCAGGCTCTTCAAGTGATATATAAACAAAAAAGTACTGAATTAAATAAATAAACTGTTTTTTTGGGGGAAAAGAAAGAAAAGTATTTTATGGAACTGTGTACACAGAAAAATTCTTTCAATTCTTTGACAGATGACGCAAATCCGAAAAAGTGTTCATAAATGCATTGTAAAATGCATGCGCAAATATTTTGAATGACGTTAGTCTGATTGCAAATGATCGCATGTAAACAGAGCAACCGTGCAATTATGAAAGCACCCATAGTGTATATGTAGGCTGATGGCTTACCATATCTTGATCGTGTAGCTGCAGGGTAAGAAGCCTTGGCAAAAAGGAGCCTGGGCAGCGCCGGGTATTTTCGGCTAGTTTGAAGGGGTGGAAGCACAGAGTAGACAATACAGAGTATCCACTTCCACCCCTTCAGCCCGAAACACCCGCAAAAAATTTTTTCAATATGGCGTCTTATTTCTGAGTTTGAGGCTCTGTGCTCACTAGTATGAACTGTAAAAACTTAACAAAACGCCTGCATCGGTATGAATTTTTTTACTAATTTTTGTCTTTTACAGTGAAATACTGGTCAAAATGGAAAAAAAAAGTTAGTTCCTGCAACTTAAATTCATTTTTCTAAGTTCTAGGCCAAAAAAAAATTTTTTACTTTGCAAACTCAACTGACTGACGGCAGTGGTAAGTGAATGCCAGTGAGGGCATCCAGGTGCGGGCATCCAGTCTAGTTTAGCTTGTAGACAAAACGCACTACCTTGCTGAAGTGGACTTTCTGGTTATACTCTGTCAGCCTTATTTATTAGATTTCGCTAATACTCGGTTCAACCTGGTATTAGCTAATACTAGTATTAGCACTTAATACTCCCTTACGCCAGGTCGAGCGAATCCTTATTTATAAAACATTTTCCAACCCGTATTAGTTAATACTTGCTTATGTCAAATTTTTCATCAAAAAAATGACCCATCTATAGCTCTGGTTACTATAAACGTAAACAAATCCCAGCTGACTTCATTTTGCACGTTCAATGCATTAAGTTTTTTCAGATAATCTAACTTCTTTCGGGCTCTGATTGGCCAAAGTTTTAGATTTTCTTTTGATGCGTGATTTTTGACCAATCAGAGCCCAAAAAAAGTTAGATTATCTGAAAAACTTTATTGCGTTGAACCTGAGCATTATGATTATTTTTTTTTGTGGTTGGAGGAAATTTTTCCAAAATGGATATTAAACAAAACAAAACAAGAAATATTAGTTTTCATTTATTAATTTATTTATCTCGTAGTTAAGGCGGAAAAAGAATTAAAATTATTCACAAAACCAGAATATTTTTCCACTTTTCCTCCAAAAATTTGAACAAAATGACATTTAGACCTTAATACGACCTTAATACTCCCTTAAAACTCCTATGAACTAGTATTAGCTTAATCCGCCGCTAATACTGGTGTATTTTTTTTATAAATAAGGTTTGGAGTATTAGTGGAGTATTAAGTTCGTAGTAACCTTAATCCGCCGATAATACGGGTTTATAAATAAGGCTGTGTGGGTGGAAGTGGATACTCTGTATTATCTACTCTGTGCTGTGAACCACAGAGTATAACCAGAGAGTCCACTTCAGCAAGGTAGTGCGTTTTGCCTACAAGCTAAACTAAACCGGATGACCCCAACCGGATGATCTCACTGGCCTTCACTTCCCACAGATCAAAGTCAGTTGAGTTTGAAAAGTAAAAAAATTTTTTTTTGGTTGCAAAAAAAATCGATAATTTTTAATTTTCATACAGCCTAGAATTTAGAAAAATGAATTTAAGTTGCAGAAATAAACTTTTTTTACATTTTGACCAGTATTTCACTGAAAAAGACAAAAATTATTAAAAAAATTTCATACCGATGCAGGCGTTTAGTTAAGTTTTTACAATTCATACTAGTGAGCACAGAGCCTCAAACTCAGAAATAGGACGCCATATTGAAAAATTTTTTGCGGGTGTTTCGGGTAGAAGGGGTGGAAGTGGATACTCTGTATTATCTACTCTGTGCTGTGAACCACAGAGTATAACCAGAGAGTCCACTGCAGCAAGGTAGTGCGTTTTGCCTACAAGCTAAACTAAACCGGATGCCCGCACCGGATGCCCGCACTCGCCTTCACTTCCCACAGATCAAAGTCAGTTGAGTTTGAAAAGTAAAAAATTTTTTTTTGGTTGCAGAAAAAAATCGATAATTTTTAATTTTCATACAGCCTAGAATTTAGAAAAATGAATTTAAGTTGCAGAAATTAACTTTTTTTTACATTTTGACCAGTATTTCACTGAAAAAGACAAAAATTAGTAAAAAATTTCATACCGATGCAGGCGTTTAGTTAGGTTTTTACAGTTCATACTAGTGAGCACAGATCCTCAAACTCAGAAATAGGACGCCATATTGAAAAATTTTTTGCGGGTGTTTCGGGTTGAAGGGGTGGAAGTGGATACTCTGTATTATCTACTCTGTGCTGTGAACCACAGAGTAGATAATACAGAGTATCCACTTCCACCCCTTCAACCCGAAACACCCGCAAAAAATTTTTAAACACGAATTCAATATGGCGTCCTATTTCTTGATTAAAAATGGAGTCGTGGTAGATTTCCAAACTTCAACAAATAAAAAAAAAACAAGATGACACTTGCCTTTGACAATTGCAAAATACTGCAAAATTATTTTAAGTTTTATTGTAGGTATTTCAAACTTATATTGGAAATTGTCGGTATTTACATCATTCCCATATTGTATTACGAAAGTCAAAATAGTTCTTTTTCCTTTTTTCGTGCAGATAAATCGAAACATGAACAATTTCGTTTGGTTTCTGTTATTCTGAGATATCGTCGCTGTTCGACCTGGATCCAACTACAATGACTAGAACCGACAGCCTTGTTCCACAGTTCAGCTATGTAAACCGGGGTTTACATCACATGGTTGGACAACATTACCAAGCCATTCCATTGACAACACGATATTCAGCATATAGAAATAAACAACAGTTTGGCCTTAGGTGAAGCTTCTCACATTTCGTTAGATTCGACTATCTCGGAGAATCCTGCTGCTGATTCTAGCCCAAAAGAGGATGTTAAAGTGCAGGCAAAAAAGGCAAACATCGAAATACTTGAAAATGTTATCCTAAAACCAGTCCAAAAAATTCTAATTATAAATCGTCAGTATTGACAATAAAAGTATACGTTAATTTGAATCTTTAAGTGTGGCTTTTATGTTTTTCTTGTTCCACTTTAACCAAAATATCTACATTTCATTTGATTTAATCTCTAAGATATGTGTTTTGTGTTCGTGAAGCGTTGTTATTTCCAAACAAAAAAATTATTCACCGAAAGCACTTCAGTGTCAATTTCACGTTTCAAGAAAATTTTTTTTTGCTTCAAGCATACATTAAACCATGTAGACAATTTTTGAAAAACTTGTCACAATGAATATCTTTAAATACCAAAATATTATCCGCGTTATGCTGAGGTCATAAAGCCTTCATTTGTCTCTGTAGCACAATTACTAACCAATTGCCAACAGTTTAAGTTTCCACTTTTGTTTGTGTTAAGAAAAAGTGGAAACTTAAACTGTTGACAATTGGTTAATAATTGTGCTACTGAGACAAATGAAGGCTTTATGACCTCAGCATAATGTGGACAATATTTTGGCATTTAAAGATATTCATTGTGACAAGTTTTTCAAAAACTGTCTACATGGTTTGATGTCGACTTTCAATCAGATCACTTTATCTGAAAAACCAAAAACATTTGGTGATGAATGGCTTCACTTACGGTTACGAACTATACATTTTCGGAGTCTCTATTGTACTAACTACAAAGTTGCATCATGACATTTTCGATGCGAGCTATATTTCAAAAAAGTTTAGTTCACAAACTGTCATTTTCTACTTTTTTTTGATAAAAACCAATAGAAACGTCTTTAGATGGGAAATTTCTTAAAAAAAAATTTTATTAAAAAAAAAAATGATACGGCTTTGTGATAAATATAATTTCTAATCAGAAAATATACACTTCGTGGCTGTATGCCTATTAATATAGATGTAACCCCCAAAAATGTACCAAGAGTTTCTAAAATACAGAAATTGAAAATTTTTTTCTACCTTTTTGGGTTTTATATTTTTATTGAGTAGACATGCAGCCATAAGTTATATATTTCCTGGTCAGAAATTATATTTACCACAAAGCTGTATCATAACATTTTCAATCAAAACAAAATTTGAAAAAATTCCCGATCAAAAGTTATTTCACTTGCCATTTAATAAGGTAGCATAGTAAAAATCACTTTTGATATTCATCAACACCAATGGTTGGATAACATCCAATCATCATTGGAAGCAATTATTGTATAGTTACAAATATAAAATCAAAACTTTGTTGACAAAAAAACAATTTTTTTTCAGAATTCTCTTGTATTTTGAAAACACAGATAGCAAGTATGTAAACGATAAACTTGAGTTAAATGTAATGGTGTTGGGTTCGCTTTACTGCGCTTTGCTCAGTTCTTCTATCCAACCTTCGATCTGAGAACAAATTTCGTGCCGTTTTAAACAGAAGTGTGTGCGAATAACCTGTTGGATAGTAACAAAACAACACAAATATATATCATACTCAGCATCGGGGTGGTATGTAAATTTTACCTCTTTGAGACATGGACTTGGAATGCATATCTGTTCTAGCATGGCAGAGAATAACTAATACGAGAGATCTCATATTGTGTTTGCAAGTGTGAGAATTCTTTTCCAGATAAGCGAAGAATTTGTTGTCGTGTGTAGTGGAGTGTTATCACTACCTGAAGCGCTTAATGCATCCTCACTGCCAATCTGAAACGAATTTACAATGGTTAGAAGAATATTTGAATATTGATTTATATTTTTACCATGACAGGATGCTTCCACTAGTTTAGTTTCTAGTTCCGAGATTCTGGTTAGCAAAGAATCGATATCTTTTCTCATCTTTCTCTCTACATCCATGTTTTCTGTTGTTCTTTTGAAACAATATCTTGTTGGAGCGATGCAACGCGGCGCTTTAATTGCTTATTGCTAGAACCTAAACTATTTACCTAAAGCTCAGAACGTCGCAGAGAAGTTTAATTTGTCTCAATGTTTTTTTGTATTCCAGCACCCTTATGTGTTCATTTTCATTTGTAGAATGAGAAGGTCGCACACTGATTGATATGCCTATAAAAATTTTTTTGAGAAACTACCTTCCCTGTCAGTATTTAAGGATGAATTTACCGATTCCTGAATTTGCTGCGTTGGTCCGTTTCAAGTGAGCTGACAACAAGAGTTCATGTATTTATGTAAATTTGTTCGAAGTAAAACAAGCCCCAAGTCAATGAAAAGTAACACGCTTCCGTGCAGTAAACCAAAGACTCGTTTGGCAATCCGCGACCGGGTTCTCCTTTGTCTGACTCTCCTCAATGTCTTGGTACAAAGAATCAAAAAGATTCCACGAATTCAAGTTGTGACAGGAAAACAATATCGGAACAACATTAAGGGAAATGATAATTGTGTAATATTTTCAAGAAACTTTTCGACAAAAATACTTTGCACTCACGAACCACGAACGAAATTGGTTTGTTTTTATTTTGCTTATCTGTCATAATGAGTGTGGGGAGTTTAAGGCTATGTGCACATTGTTATTTTCTGTGAAACTTAACAAAGCGCCTGCATCGGTATGAAATTTTTTACTAATTTTTGTCTTTTTCAGTGAAATACTGGTCAAAATGGAAAAAAAAGTTAACTCCTACAACTTAAATTCATTTTTCTAAGTTCTAGGCTGTATGATAATTAAAAACTATCGATTTTTTTGCAACCAAAAAAAAATTTTTTACTTTTCAAACTCAACTGAATTTATTCTGCGACCGCACACAATGGCGGCTGTGGTAAGTGACGGCCAGTGCGGTTTTCCGGGTGCGGTTTTCCGGTTTGATTTAGCTTGTAGGCAAAACGCACTACCTTGCTGAAGTGGACTCTCTGTTATACTCTGTGCTGTGAATCTTAACAAAACGCCTGCATCGGTATGAAATTTTTTACTAATTTTTGTTTTTTTCAGTGAAATACTGACAAAAATGGAAAAAAATGTTCATGCCTATTATGGAATTCGCAGGATTTTACTCCCGGGGAGTTGACAGGATTCGCGGTAGATTCGTGTTCTCCTTATTTGGTATTAATGAATTCGACGAATGAGCTGTATTATCAATACCAGAACTACTTTATTGTTTTTCACTGTTTTTGTCTTAGATGAATAAAGAAAAGGTTGTTGTCCTCTCTGGTTCTACTCTGTGCTGCTGTCATGTATGTTGACGAAACGAAAAAATTCATTTAACTTGGTACGCAAACAAATTTGAAACTAAAATAAAGCAAGTTTCAGTTTAAAGTTAAAAGTGATATTTATAGTGGACTCAAATGCATATTATTATGATGTAAGAGAAAACTCATCGAATAGAATTACGCTACCAAAATTAGAGTATTTTGAATATTTCGGTTGAGAGCCTACATTCAAATAAAATACTCATTAGATTGCATACAAATCGTAATTTTTTTTTTATATACTGTTTTCCATTAGGAAATCTGCATAAATGCTATTGAGAAGTGATGTTTGCAGCAAAATTGTTGCTGCTCCGAATACTTGTTAAGTTTTAAGTTTAAGTTTTTTGCAACATCGGGTTCAGTTTTCATCAGCTCAACTATTTTACGAAATTGTTCCCCATTTAAGGTCCGCTTTCTTAAAAAGAAGTAAAATAAGACTAACATATAAATTTAAACTAACATATTTGCACTTTCCATGTTTTGTTTGTTGATTTCTAGTGAGTTTATGTCTTTACGAATTTCGATTCGTTACAAAAATGTCGCGAATGAGAAATGGAAAAAATTATATGGAGCGCGAATGGTTTGCGAATTCACTAATACCAAATAAGTTGAACAGAAAAGTCGGTGGTGCAGGTTATGTTACCGACATTCATTCAATTCCATTCGTCGAATTCCATAATAGCAAAATTTTCGCGAATGGTTGAAACTCACGCTAAATAGCATTCGCCGGATTCCATAATAGGGGTGGTTAATTACTGCAACTTTCTAAGTTCTAGGCTGCATGAAAATTAAAAATTATCTATTTTTTTGCAACAAAAAAAAAATTTTTTACTTTTCAAATTCAACTGATTTTTATTATCTGAAAAATCAATGGCGGCCAATGGTGGCTGTGAAAAACGTGGGTTCCCGGTCTTGGTAAACGAGGGTTCCCGGTTTGATTTAGCTTGTAGGCAAAACGCACTACCTTGCTGAAGTGGCTTCTCTGGTTATACCTACTCTGTGATTGTTCCTATCTGAGACTCATGGCGAGCACAGAGTATAACTGCGTGAACACAATGGCTGAAGAAACGCAGCCGCAAGAGATGTCAAAACACTAAATACAAGCGAATACAAAAACAACACAAGACGGAGCGTAAAAGTTAAGGCCCCGGCCCATAGAACGCGGTGCGTGCGTGCGGCACCGCTTTCAACTGACAGCTCGATTAAATACACACGTTCTTATGAGAGGTGACCCATAAGCACCGCGAGCAACGCGCCGCACGCGCCGAGTAGCCGAACTTCTATTTTGCCGCGGCTCTCACGCGGTGACAGAAGAGAGACATGCGCAGTCACAACCAATTTGAAGTTTTCTCTTATATGGAAAGAATGACAATGGGCGCGTTCAAGAACCTATCGGATAGCCTATCTTGGATAGCCGTGTCTAGATACCTTTTTGAACGATCGACAACAGACAACAGCTGTGAAATATTAAAATTCGACTTTTGAAAACAGAAAAACATTCAAAATATCATTGCTAGACGATTATAACTTATTTTTTTCGATTTCCCACACGAAAACAACAACAACAAGCTATCCGGATGCGATTCTTGAACGCCCCCAATTTGACTAAATTTATCTGTCAAAACACCGCAACGGATTCTATGGGTCACCCCTATCAGTTGCGCGCGGCAAAACCAACCGCATCAGTTGCCGCGCCGCTTCTACCGCACGCACCGCGTTCTATGGGCCGGGGCCTTTAACTTGATTTTAACTCTTGCGGCTCCGGCTCCGTATGCGTATGCGTATGCATTGTGTTCAGCCAGTAACCAGAGAGTCAACTCCGGCAAGGTAGTGCCATTTTGCCTACAAGCTAATCTAGACCGGGAACCACAGAGTAGATAATACAGAGTATCCACTTCCACCCCTTCAACCCAAAACACCCGCAAAAAATTTTTCAACACGATTTCAAAATGGCGACCTATATCTTGATTAAAAATGGAGTAGTGGTAGATTTCCAAACTTCAATAAATAAAAAAAAAACAAGATGACACTTGCCTTTGACAATTGCAAAATACTGCAAAATATTTTTAAGTTTTATTTCTTGTAAGTATTTCAAACTTATTTCGGAAATTGTCGGTATTTACATCATTCCTATATTGTTTTACGAAAGTCAAAACAGTTCTTTTTCCTTTTTTCGTGCAGATAAATTGAAACATGAACAATTTCGTTTGGTTTCTGTTATTCTGAGATAGCGTCGGTGTTCGACGTGAGTTTTTTATACTCACTCTTGCGGAATCTAGCCCCTGGATCCAACTACAATGACCAGAACCGACAGCCTTGTTCCACAGTTCAGCTATGTAAACCGGGGTTTACATCACATGGTTGGACAACATTACCAAGCCATTCCATTGACAACACGATATTCAGCAAATAGAAATAAACAACAGTTTGGCCTTAGGTGAAGCTTCTCACATTTCGTTAGATTCGACTATCTCGGAGAATCCTGCTGCTGATTCTAGACCAAAAGAGGATGTTAAAGTGCAGGCAAAAAAGGCAAACATCGAAATACTTGAAAATGTTATCATAAAACCATTCCAAAAAATTCTAATTATAAATCGTCAGTATTGACAATAAAAGTAAACGTTAATTTGAATCTTAGTGTGGCTTTTATGTTTTTCTTGTTCCACTTTAACCAAAATATCTACATTTCATTTGATTTAATCTCTAAGATATGTGTTTTGTGTTCGTGAAGCGTTGTTATTTCCAAACAAAAAAATTATTCACCGAAAGCACTTCAGTGTCAATTTCACGTTTCAAGAAAATTTTTTTTTGCTTCAAGCATACATTAAACCATGTAGACAATTTTTGAAAAACTTGTCACAATGAAAAAAACATTTGGTGATGAATGGCTTCACTTACGGTTACGAACTATACATTTTCTGAGTCTCTATGGTACTAACTACAAAGTTGCATCATGACATTTTCGATGCGAGCTATATTTCAAAAAAAGTTTAGTTCAAAACTATCATTTTCTACTTTTTTTGATAAAAACCAATAGAAACGGATGGGAAATTTCTTAAAAAAAAAATTTATTAAAAAAAAAAATGATACGGCTTTGTGATAAATATAATTTCTAATCAGAAAATATAGATGTAACCCCCAAAAATGTAACAAGAGTTTCTAAAATACAGAAATTGAACATTTTTTTCTACCTTTTTGGGTTTTATATGTATATGAGTAGGTAGACATACAGCCATCCCATAAGTTATATATTTCCTGGTCAGAAATTATATTTACCACAAAGCTGTATCATAACATTTTCAATCAAAACAAAACTTGAAAAAATTCCCGATCAAAAGTGATTTCACTTGCCATTTAATAAGGTAGCATAGTAAAAATCACTTTTGATATTCATCAACACCAATGGTTGGATAACATCCAATCAAGATTGGAATTATTGTATAGTTACAAAATATAAAATCAAAACTTTGTTGACAAAAAAACCAATTTTTTTCAGAATTCTCTTGTATTTTGAAAACACAGATAGCAAGTATGTAAACGATATACTTGAGTTAAATGTAATGGTGTTGGGTTCGCTTTACTGCGGTTTGCTCAGTTCTTCTATCCAACCTTCGATCTGAGAACAAATTTCGTGCCGTTTTAAACAGAAGTGTGTGCGAATAACCTGTAGGAGAGTAACAACACAAATATATATCATACTCAGCATCGGGGTGGTATGTAAACTTTACCTCTTTGAGACATGGACTTGGAATGCATGTCTGTTCTAGCATGGCAGAGAATGACTAATACGAGAGATCTCATATTGTGTTTGCAAGTGTGAGAATTCTTTTCCAGAGTGTTATCACTACCTGAAGCGCTTAATGCATCCTCACTGCCAATCTGAAACGAATTTACAATGGTTAGAAGAATATTTGAATATTGATTTATATTTTTACCATGACAGGATGCTTCCACTAGTTTAGTTTCTAGTTCCGAGATTCTGGTTAGCAAAGAATCGATATATTTTCTCATCTTTCTCTCTACATCCATGTTTTCTGTTGTTCTTTTGAAACAATATTTTGTTGGAGCGATGCAAGGCGGCGCTTTAATTGCTTATTGCTAGAACCTAAACTATTTACCTCAAGCTCAGAACGTCACAGAGAAGTTTATTTTTGTCTCAATGTTTTTTTGTATTCCAGCACCCTTATGTGTTCATTTTCATTTGTAGAATGAGAAGGTCGCACACTGATTGATATGCCAATAAATAATTTTTTGAGAAACTACCCTCCCTGTCAGTATTTAAGGATGAATTTACCGATTCCTGAATTTGCTGCGTTGGTCCGTCTCAAGTGAGCTGACAACAAGGGTTCATGTATTTATGTAAATTTGTTCGAAGCTCTGCACATTCACTTTGGACACTTGAAATTTCACATTGGTTTTCCAAGTAAAACAAGCCCCAAGTCAATGAAAAATAACACGCTTCCGTGCAAAGCCTCGTTTGGCAATCCGCGACCGGGTTCTCCTTTGTCTGACTCTCCTCAATGTCTTGGTACAAAGAATCAAAAAGATTCCACGATTTCAAGTTGTGACAGGAAAACAATATCGGAACAACATTAAGGTAAATGATAATTGTGTAATATTTTCAAGAAACTTTTCGACAAAAATACTTTGCACTCACGAACCACGAACGAAATTGGTTTGTTGTTATTTTGCTTATCTGTCATAATGAGTGTGGGGAGTTTAAGGCTATGTGCACATTGTTATTTTCTGTGAAACTTAACAAAGCGCCTGCATCGGTATGAAATTTTTTTTACTAATTTTTGTCTTTTTCAGTGAAATACTGGTCAAAATGGAAAAAAATGTTATTTCCTGCAACTTAAATGCATTTTTCTAAGTTTTAGGCTGCATGAAAATTAAAAATTATCGAATTTTTTGCAACCAAAAATTTTTTTTTTACTTTTCAAACTCAACTGATTTTTATTCTCTGAAAAATCAATGGCGGCCAATGGCGGCTGTGGTAAACGTGGGTTCCCGGTCGTGGTAAACGCGGGTTCCCGGTTTGATTTTAGCTTGTAGGCAAAACGCACTACCTTGCTGCAGTGGACTCTCTGGTTATACTCTGTGCCGGGAACCCTCGACCGGGAACCCTCGCTTACCACACCCGCCATTGGCCGCCATTGATTTGTCAGAGAAAAAAAAACAGTTGAGTTTGAAAAGTAAAAAAATTTGTTTTGGTTGCAAAAAATTCGATAATTTTTAATTTTCATGCAGCCTAGAACTTAGAAAAATGAATTTAAGTTGCAGGAATTAACTTTTTTTTCCATTTTGACCAGTATTTCACTGAAAAAGACAAAAATTAGTAAAAAATTTCAGACCGATGCAGGCGTTTTGTTAAGTTTCACAGAAAATACCAGTTTGCACATAGCCTTAAACTCCCCACACGATAGCACCTGGTGTGGTAGGTCATATATGACAGGTATAGAAAATAAAAACAAACCAACTTCGTTCAAGACAAATATTTTTGTCGAAAAGTTTTCTATTCGCATTTGGACACAGAACGGCAGCAATTGGACAATAAAAACAATTCTCTCCGATGGTCTTCGACAAACATTCCCGAAATTTCATGGTTAGCTTATGGGCAGCTGCTTTTATCACTACTACTACTGCTATTTGGAGTAAAACATCAGGTAAGGTTTTGATGTCACTATTTTCTTAGAATAAACCAAACTAGCTTTTATAGTTGAATTCGAATGTAATGCTACTTTGGAAGTTCTACTTTGTGGATCAACTAGGCTCTCTTCGAAGAACTCCACGACACGACTATTTAAAAGAGATATCAATAACTACGAAGTGAACACAGTTACAGGGAATACGACACACGCCAATGATAGTTCAGAGAGACGACGATTAGTTTCTGTTTCGTCGAGCATCAGCGGTGGAACGGGTACTGATGAATCTCATTCACTTCCAACATCGGCTATGAGACGTTCTAGCTTTCGTTTAAAGAAGAACAAATTTCGACAATTTTTCGAGAACATGCGCGAGTTCAATCGTCTGGTGAAAGATTCCAATGTCTTTGCTCTTGCGGATGGCATTTCTTGGGATTGGGAAATAGTTACAACCATATTAAGAGTGTGTTAGCAAGTAGTAGTTGCATTCTTAATTGAGTTTGTTTTTGTAGACGGACGCTATTGGGAAGCTAGATGACACAAAAAAAAGGTTCTTAAAGAGGTTCGTGCACTACTTTAAGCCAAGTAGCAATCGATTTTCTCATCAGGACTTAGCGCACGGTAGAACAGTTCCAGCATATGTGATACCAGGTCTTGATTTGATTGATTGGCTTCTCGCTAGCAATGAGGTTTGTAAAGAAAGTTGCCTAGCAAGGAAAAATAATAATATGTACTTGTATATATTTATTTTAGTTGGAAAGCATGTGGCAGCTAACCGATTTTTTTTCGGATATAACCCAGCACCTCCTGGAAATCACTACATCAAATAGAGCCCATGATTGTCTCTTTAGTCCTCAGCATATGAATAACACAATGTACCAACAGTATTTCCTCTTTATCGGACGAATGTGCCGCCAAGAAAAAGGAATCAGTATTTTGACCAATACCGCCGGCGCCGTTTTTGAACAGTATGAACAGATAAGAAAATGAGCTTTGGTGTTGAATTGATTTTTTACATTTTTGCTTTATAGATTGACAACTCTAGTTTCGAGTACAGATCACGTTTGTTTTGTTAAACTCATCGTATCTGGCTCAGACTATGCCCTCGAATCGTATATGTACAAGGAAAATTCTCGAGAAATCTTTGACCTCGGCTAAAACTCGAAGTGGTTGACTCCATTCTACACAATTTTAATACTAAGAGCTAGGATTCCAAATTTCAAAGTGTGGGGAATACCAATTTTGATTAGTCAAACTAAAGACTCAGAATGAAGCATTGTTTTAGCTGCAATCGATGCACTTGACGAAGCGTGTTATGAAAAGGTATTTTTGTGTTGTTTTTTTTTTGCTCAACATATATTTAAATTTTGTTTACTCATTAAAGAACTGTTTGGAAGAACTCGTTAGCATTTGGCCAAATTTTAAACCAGTGGGCGATGTTGGAATACTTTTAATGTCCCGTTTTTATTCGATTAATCGAGGGCTCAACCACCGAAAAGCAAAAATAAAAGAAGAGGTTAAATTTTGGAAAAATGGTCACAACAAAAGGTACAATCAATAATTTCAATTGTTCTTGTTCATTTATTTATTTATTGATTACAGATATGTACTTTTGGTTGAGGCCGATACGCATTCCAGTTTAACATTGCACATTAAAAATGAAGACGAATACAGTCGAAGGAATTGCTCCACCAGACCAATCGTTATACCACCGTACATTCAACCGCATTTATATGGACAGCTTGTGCAAACTAATCAGGGAAGGGAACAGTAGCGCTGCATATCTGTTCTGAAGCTGAAGATGAATCACGAACTCGGCAGGTCTACCGGCAACTGGACTGAACACCACTTTTTATGGAAGCAGTTGTCAACAACTTTGAGAAACAAGAACAAAAATACAAAACTTTGTTAAGGAAATGAGAAATAAAAGAACGAAACACTTATTCTGTATTTTCATGGAATTGATTTGGTAGTTTTATAGCGAAAGCATTGTAGTTTAAGCTTTAGAACTGATGATTGATGGTCAGAGTTGGACCGACAGACGAAAATATCTCCATAAGTTGATTTTGATAACTTAGTCTAAGTCTAGCTCCAATGCTTTGTTACCTCGAACTTTTTTGCCACATAAACTGTAGAGTGTAGACCACTTATTTTAATTAACGATGCTCAAGGGCAGCTTCTGTGGATGACGAAAAATTCTGCATAATTGACGACATTATTGTGATGGCCTTTTTAACGAATTGTTTTCTCGAAACCACGGAAATTCACGACATAACACTGGAAAATTTCGTGAAACATTTGTATGTTGGGCTGGTTGATATTGAAAAAGCATTCAATCAGGAGATCTTATATGGGTGATACTCAAACAATGACGAATTCCAGATTTGCGAATTATTGAGGATTTTATAAGAAGCGGCGACAAAGTTTAGATTTTCAGTTGGAGTCATTGCAACGTTCCAAGTTATAGTAGGTGTACACCAAGGAAGCGTCTTGAGTCATCTGCTCCTTGACTACCTGCTGGAAGATAAAGTATAGAACACCACAGTGCATCGACTATTCTTTGAAGAATATAAAGCCATCATAAATGAGGATGCTTAAACGAAAACAAAAGGATAAAAAGAGGTTTATTGTAACATTGTTTACGAGACAATTTAGTAAGAAATACTTACAAGTTACAAGAAATAAAACATTACAAAATTTTGCAATAGGTGTGCTTCTTTACTGAAAATTCACACGAAATGCACCGAAAGTATGTATGTATGTATGTATGTATATATTTATTTAGTATAGAATACTATTCAGGTACAAATAATTTGAATTTTTAAACAACCTTAATTTTGAAGTTTATATGAAAAAACAAATCTAATTTTAGAAATTCAAGTTTTAGTAGTTAATTCATTATTTGTCTAATATAATTGATAAGTAAACTCTTGAAAATATTTATATTATGTTCACTTTTAATATTATTGGGCATTTCATTAAAAAATTTTAGGCCTTTATACATAATTGAATTTTGAGTTCTAGAGTCTCGAAATGCTTGCAATCTAAAATTTAGGTTGGATCTCAAATTGTAAGGTTGAGCATCTTGAACCAGTAACAGCTGGGATGATAGATATTCGGGAACTAGGTTATGTTTCATCTTGAATACAAACACGGAAGCGTTGAAAGTTATTCTCTCCTTGATACTAAGCCATTTGAGGCAAGATAACATCCATCTGATAGGTGTGTAATAACTGCACTTCAATATTGTTCTCATCGCTTTGTTTTGGAGAACTTGAAGACGATTAATGTTTTCATCAGTACCCAAATACAACACAGTTGAGCAAAACTCAAAATGCGGTTTGATTATAGTGTTATAAATATTTATTGCACAAATTGTCGTTATGTTTTTACGAATTCTTCTCAAAAATCCGATCTTTTTTGATATTTTTTTAATTATATAACTTATGTGGTTATTAAAGTTAAGTTTATTGTCTATTAATACTCCGAGATATTTCATGTTTTCAACTTGTTCAATACTTTCATTATTAACTTTTAAATTCGCGTTAAATTGAGCATTTATGACCATACACTTGGTTTTTTTAATGTTTATTTTGAGTTTGTTTATTGCTAACCATTCCAGGAGTCTTTCTAGGTCACGATTCATTTGATTCATAATTACTAATTCATCACTACCGCTAACGAACATAAGCGCATCGTCTGCAAAAAGCGATATTGAACAGTGCTGCACAACTTTGCATATATCGTTTATATAAATGATAAAAAGTAACGGGCCGATAATAGTACCTTGAGGTACTCCAAAACACGAATCCATACTTTCCGATAAACATTCATTTACTTTCGTCCTTTGCGTACGTTCACTCAGATACGATCGAAACCACTCAAGCTCTTTATTCTTCACACCATATTTGAATAGCTTTTTTAAAAGGATTTCTCTGTTTATCGTTTCAAAAGCTCTTTGAAAATCTAGGAAAATCGCAACTATTTTCTTTTTGTCGTGTCTCATTTGTTTCAGTCTTAAAGTCAACCAGTTTAACGCTGTTTCACATGAGTGTTTGGGTCGGAACCCTGATTGATTTTCACTCAGTAATTTAGTTTGTTCGACGTATTTAAATAACTGATTATACGCGACAGTTTCAGTTATTTTTTCCAGAAGTGGAAGCATATTTATAGGTCTAAATTTATCACAGTCAATATTATTTTTTTCTTTAGGGATTGGAATCACTATAGACTCTTTTAAATTTCTAGGGAACACGCCTTGACTAAACGAATCGTTTATTATCTGAACAATTAATGGCCCCACTATATAAAAACAGTCCTTTATTATTCCGATATTAAGTTGCATTGTATCATTCTTCCTTTTCATAGTTTTGCAAACTTCCCACAAGTCATTTAAGGAAATGTGATTGAATTTGAAAACTGAATGAATACTGTATCGAACGACGAGAGCTGGCAACTCTCGTGTTCGATGATTGAAAAGAACGAGAATGAAAAGAACGAAAAGTATTCCTATCGAAAGTTTTTCTATAAATACATGAGTTTTGATCGAAAGGGAGGGAGTTATACTTCAAACAGCGCGAAGGAAAGACTAAGTTTCATAAGGGGAAAGACTAAGGGAAAGTTGATTTATTGTAGTCAAATAAAATTGAATAGAAGTGGTTTTTGATTAATATTTTCCACTATAAAAATGGTTTGTTTTATTTTTAGTTTACTCAGAAACATTGGTCCATAACGAGCCGGAGATCTATCCAGTGCATATACATAAGGAAAGAAGTTACAAATAAGAACGCAAAATCGGAAAGTTTCAGAGAATATGTAAGTACAAAATGAAATAATAAAATACAAAAGCGATAGAAGGAAAGAAAGTACAGTCCGCTACTCATAAAAACAATGCTACATAAGGCACGTGCGTACACACGGTCTGAATGTACGCAACAAAAAATAACAAACGAAAGACACACGGAAAGACATACAAAAAGTTTAACACAGCGCAGCTGTGGTCGCGACTCGCGACGAAAGAATTTTCATTTCAGCATTTTTTATAATAATAGAGGGTACACACACATCACATATAGATACACAAGACGAAAGACAATTGAGGAGAGACCAGAATGAATATTGCCATTTGCGTGGCAACGAAACAAGAAAATAACAACACACTCATCCTCAGGTAACGCTTCTTTTTTGTTCGATTCTTTTCTTTTGCTTACTCTCTGCAATATTTTAATGAGAGCAAGCAAATATGCGATTACATAGGTTTATACATGCGAAAAGGGGTGCAAAAGAAATATGCATGCCATTGCCTGTTGCTTCTGTTGGTTGTTGCTGCTGTGAGCGGCATTCAATTATTCATTAGTTTGTCGTGTGCCAGTAAGCATCAGAAATCAGAAGTGTCTTTTTTTCAAGTGAAAGATTTAAAAGAAAATAAATTTTGTAGTTTGAAAAAAAGTTGTAGAGTAGATATAAAATTAGTAGCGATCGCTAGTAGTAGAAGTAGTGTTGATATAAAGACAAATTATATAACAATATTTGGAAAGATTTGCAGATTTGGAAAGATTTGAATATTTGGAAAGATTTGAAGACTTGGAAAGATTTGAAGATTTGGAAAGAATAAATTGTAGTTTGATGAGAAAGCCAGCAGAAAGAAAACATAAATTAAATTGGAAAGACGTAAATTTGGAAAGAATAAAAAGTGTAGTTTTGGTAAGAAAGCTAGCAGGGAAAGAAAACAATATAAACTCGAGTTGGAAAGATTAAAATAAAAAAAAGAAAGAGGAAAGAATATAGAGGATTGAAGAAAGAGGAATCAATTTGTATTGACAAAAATGCAGATAAATCTACAATCTATTCAAATACATATAATGCAATCAATTGACAACCGCACAAATCAAGTTTTCCGACATAAACTATCCGCTGATGTTTGGCCTTTTAAAAAAAAAAAGTAGTTGTCGATTTTCGTGTGCAGTAGCAATGCTGCTGCTGTTCGAGATTGAAGTTAGGAGCATAAAACAGGTAGCTTCATGGGGAGGAACTATTTCCCATAAATCATAATATATGAACCGCTGCTGTTTCGCTTCTGTGTTTGCCTTTACTAGCAGAACCACGAATGAGGAAATATCAGTGATGGAGTTTGGCTTTTCACGTAAAACCAAAATATTTCATCTTCATATGATCGAGTGGTTAATTAACACCTGGTTGCTTTCAAATAAATTTTATTTAGATTATTTATTTGAGTAGAGAAATGAAGAGAATGCCATGCAATGTATGCCGCTCCATGGAACACTCCATCTGGAACTGTCCGGAGTTCCAAGTCCTCAACCTGGCAGCGCGAGATCGAGTGGTCAAGTAGAAGAGTCTCTGCCCCATTTGTTTGACATTGGGACATACGACGAAAGACTGCTACCAGGAACCGTGCACCAGATGCCCTGGAAGGCAGATGCATAATAGTATTTTATGCCTAATGAAGGAACTACAAAAGGCGGAGGCGACTGTGTTCCGGGTCCAGGAAGGTGGAAAGAGAAAGAATACATCGAGAGAATCAAAACAAAAGAGAATGACTAGGAATGCCGCCGTTGAAACGAGCCCGCATTTCAACAGAGAAAGACGGAGAGCCAGAAGGAAAGACAGCAGGAGAGACTCAAAGGGAAAGACGCGATTTCTTATCCAATGAAGGCAGTGCCGCCTCATGGGATAACTTTAAAAGAAATAATAATAAGGAATTTTCAATGACTTATTCAAATTATTTTATTGATAGGGAAAGAAAAGGTTTAGTTTTGACGCCAACGGCGCAGCTAAGAATAGAAAATGAGGGAAAGAAATTTGGACCGGTCAGGGCGCACTTGGACACTGGAGCTCAGTCGAATTTGATTTCTTATCAGCTATGGGAAAGACTGTTGCTTGCACCAATGCAGGTGACACGAAAGATTATTGGTATAGAAGGAGAGCCCTTCCATATTAAGCATCAGGTCGTTCTCAAGAATTTTCCTTGGTTCGACACGAAAGATTCAGATTTAATAGAGCAAGTCATTTGGGTGCTGCCAAAGGCAAGCCAATGGCAACTAAGCCACAATGCGATCGATATAGAGAAAGACATATTTGAGGAGCCGTTGCTGGCCGATCCGCAATATTGGAAAGAGGGTCGCATCGAGTTACGACTTGGGTGCAAATTCCTGGCGGAGGTGGTGGTTTCAGTGGAAGGACGGCCTCGATGTGGGGTCCTATGTATGGACACGACTTTCGGAAAGATTGTTCTCGGTGAGCAGGAAAGACTAAAAGCCAAAGAAGATGAACAACAAGCCTTGGTAGCTTGTATAGATAACAATCAACTGCATGAATTGCTCAAGCGATTCTGGTCTTTAGACGAAATTGGTTTTGCGTCTATGAGAACGGAAGAGGAGGAGCAAGTTGAACAAAATTTTATCAAGACATACAAGCGTGATAGAGAAGGGAGATATATAGTTACAATTCCACTGAAGGAGCTTGGGAAAGACATAGGCAATACCGAACTGATAGCCAAACGAAGATTCTTCGCGCTAGAAAGAAGATTATGTGGCGATAGTGAATTGAAAGAGAAGTATATTGACTTCATGAGAGAATACAAAAGACTAGGGCATATGAGACCAGTCGAAGGTGAAGTCCAAGGAGAGATCATCTATCACATACCACATCATTGTGTGACGAAGAAATTCCGAGTCGTTTTTGACGCCAGTTGTAAGACGAGCAAGGGAATTTCGCTGAACGAAATGCAGATGGACGGAGAGAAGTTACAAAAAGATCTGGTTGACATTGTAATGCGTTTCCGTCGCCACAGAATTGCGATAAACGCAGACATAAAGATGATGTTTAGAATGATTAAGGTGGCAAGAGAGCAATGGGACCTGCAAAGGATATTTTGGAGAGAGGACCCACAGGAAAGATTGAAAGAATACTGGTTAACTGTCGTTAACTATGGAATGACTTCTTCAGCTTTCAATGCTGTAAGAGCGCTTATGCAGTGTGCGAAAGACGAAGAGAGGAAATTTCCGAGAGCCGCAAAGGCAATCATGGAAGACATGGATGACTGTACGACAGGTGCGGATTCCGAAGAAGAAGCAATAGCGCTGTCGGCAGAGATCGACCTTGTGCTTAAAGGTGCAGGTTTTGATTTGAGAAAGTGGAAGTCAAATTCCAGACTTCTGATGAAAAGCATGAATTACGAGGAAGAGTCATCGGTAGTATTTCAGGATGACGATAAGACTTCTATTCTGGGGCTAAAATGGCTTCTGGAGAAGGATCAATTCACATTCCTAGTGAAGGCACCAGCGATAGAGCAAATGACCAAGAGGAAAGTTGTCGGTTGTATTGCGCAACTGTACGACCCAAATGGATTCATAGCACCGGCGATAATAACTGGAAAGATCATTATTCAAGATATATGGCGGTTAAATGTCGATTGGGACGAAGAATTTTCGGGAGAGTTACAAAAAAGATGGAAAGACTTTTGGAAAGACATAATATTTCTGGAGAAGATTAGAATCGATCGATGGTTGGGCACATCACCGGTCGTTCGGAAAGAATTGCATGGTTTCTCCGATGCTTCGGAGAAAGCATACGGGGCGGTTATTTATGTCAGGACGGAATGTCCGAATGGAAAGATAACAACGAATATTCTCGTAGCAAAAACGTGAGTAGCGCCGTTGAAAACAGTAACGATTCCGAGGTTGGAATTATCCACAGCGGAGCTTTTGGAAAGATTAATCCTCAGTGTGATCAATACGATGGAATGGAAAGACGTCGAATATAACTTATGGACAGATTCGTTAGTCACACTGCATTGGATTAACTAGTTACCTTGCAGTCTCAAAACTTTTGTAGCAAATAGGGTTTCGTCCATCCAGACAAATACGGAGGTAAGAAAATGGAGGCATGTGAGTACGAAAGACAATCCTGCTGATCGGTTAAGCAGAGGTATCAAACCTTCAGCATTAGTAGACAACAAATTTTGGCTGGGCGGGCCAGATTGGTTACAGCAACCGCGATCAAGATGGAAATCTGAACATTTTGTGCCAAATGTTGCAGATGGGGAGAGGGATGAGATGAGAGTGCTCGCGGTAATGACATACACAGAACCATTATCGATACGTACGAAAGATGGAAAGAGTGTTTCAGTGATTGAATATGCTAACAAGCGCGAAAAAGCAATCAATATACTCGTAATAGGATTTATATTTCGTTTTGTCAATTCACTAAAAACGAATATGAAGCGACGAAAGGAAGAGGAAAGAAAATACGGAAAGAGGCATTAACGCTATAAGCGTCTGATGGAAAGAAAGGAAAGAATATGTATTCAGCTGACATCTGTTGAGAAGAGTCAGGCAATTGATTACAAGTTATCGAAAGAACAGGAAAGACATTATGGGAAAGACATGGCACATTTAAAGAAAGACGGGTGCTTACCAGAGAAAAGCAACATTGAATCCTTGAAGCCCATACTAGATGATAAGAGTATATTAAGGGTTGGAGGACGACTGGAAAGAGCAAAGATGAAATATGAAAGACGACACCCAGCAATCGTACCTAGAGGTTCACGGTTAGCATGGTTGATCATGGATAGTGCTCACAGAGCAACAAAGCACGGGGCTGTTCAGATTATGATGCAGCACATACGGGAAAGATATTGGATTTCGAGACTTAGAAATGAATTGAGTGTGTTTCTGCATAAATGTCTGGTATGTGTGCGATACAATCATCGTTTCGAAACACAATTGATGGCTGATCTACCAGAGGAAAGAGTAACCCCAGGAGAGTCGTTTCTACACTCAGGAGTAGATTATGCAGGGCCGTTCGAGATAAAGATGATAGACAGAGCTGGTCAACAAATCATAAGGCAGAAGTGCTGGGTCGCAGTCTTCGTTTGCCTTAAGACAAGAGCAGTGCACATTGATGTAGTATCCAATCTTACTTCGGTAGCGTTCATTGCCTGCTATGAACGATTCATAGCTCGCAGGGGCAGATGCGAGAGAATTTACAGTGACAACGGCACGGCCTTTGTCGGAGCCGCGAAAGAACTGGAAAGAGCGAGAAAGACTTGGCATGGGAAAGAAACCCTTGACTTCTTAGGAAGAAAAGGGACGGAATGGAAGTTTATGACTCCTGCAGCGCCACATCAGGGTGGCATATACGAAGCAAAGGTCAAATCAATGAAGTTCCACTTGACGAGAGTGATTGGTGCGAAGATTTTGACGTATGAGCAGTTGTTAACCTTACTTACAGGGGTAGAGGCGATTCTGAACTCTCGACCGCTAAACCCTATCAGCGACGATCCAAATGATCTACAGGCGTTAACGCCGGAACATTTTAGTCGGTGAACCATTGGTATTACCTTTACCATTCACCACTGGCAATTTGCCAAATTCAAATGGAGTAAGATTGTGGAAAGAGCGAAAGACTATGCTTGCCCATTTTTTGGTTAGATGGAAAGAAGAGTATTTGACTACTCTATTCGAAAGAAAGAAATGGCGGAAAGAAAAATATGGATTGCAGGAAGGACAGCTGTGCACAATGAAGAGCGAGAACTTCCCACCATCTGCGTGGGCGTTGGGGCGCATCTCGAAGCTGATTCGGAGTAAAGAAGGACTTGTTAGGAATGTGGTAGTGACTACGGCAACCAATCAGCTGACAAGGCCGGTACAGAAGATCGGCATCCTTCCAACGCAAGAGTAAATATATGATTATCGAATATTAACGATGGAAAACCGTAGGTTTTCGCCGGGACTGTATCGAACGACGAGAGCTGGCAACTCTCGTGTTCGATGATTGAAAAGAACGAGAATGAAAAGAACGAAAAGTATTCCTATCGAAAGTTTTTCTATAAATACATGAGTTTTGATCGAAAGGGAGGGAGTTATACTTCAAACAGCGCGAAGGAAAGACTAAGTTTCATAAGGGGAAAGACTAAGGGAAAGTTGATTTATTGTAGTCAAATAAAATTGAATAGAAGTGGTTTTTGATTAATATTTTCCACTATAAAAATGGTTTGTTTTATTTTTAGTTTACTCAGAAACAAATACCTTCAATGTCATTATAAATTAAATTTGGCTGTATTGAATTACTTATATTGTTTATACTTTCTATATAGTATGAGTTCATTTTATTTGCTATTATCACATTATCGTTTTCTTTGCTATCTGGAAATTGCACTTCACTTATTTCTTCGCGATAATTTTTTAAAACTAGAGTTTTTATTACCCTCCACATTTCTTTTTGGTTTGAGCAGCTATTAATCTTATTACACGTGTAATCTTTTTTGGCGCATTGTAATTGGCTTTTGTAAAGGTTCCTTATCCGACGGTATTCAATCCAATCTTGAGGCAGATTAAAAAGACAAGCCCTTTGGTGAGGTCTGATTTTTTGAATTTTTATCACATTTAACTCGTTTGTGAACCACTTATTAACTTTACTATAAATTCGTTTTTTTATAGTCATTTCTCGCACACACTCAGAAAAGGAAATCTTGTAGTTTTTCAGCTAAGATCGTACAATCACTCACAAACCTCATTGTCACACACTTATGCTATGTCCGCACCTGAGAGTTAACCTGGGTTATCTCAAAACAATCCCAAACCAACATGATAACCAAGTGGTTTGCCATACAACACGAAACCTTTTTAGTCACTGGGTTTCGAGATAACCTACTCGAAACCAAGCGTGCTGAATGCACTATTTCCAACATTCCAATGAATTTGACATTTAAGAGAGTGGAAGTGAGTGGAGAGAGAATGAATTCTCTCATACGTCGTTGACGTTCTGCTCACACTTTATGTCTGTCTCTTTTTAACTTAAGACAAAAAGATAAACTTAAAACTTTTTGGCATATGCGGACACTACTTGGTTAACTCAAACCATCCTGGAACGAAACCCAGGTTAACTTCAGGTGCGGACATAGCATTACGCTGTATTAAAGATCTGAACTCATTTTTATTATATCTAAATAGATCAATGGACTTTATAGCACTTTTTAATATTTTATTATTTACAGGAACCTCTATAACAATAGATTCATGGTCACTTATATTAATATTTGGTTGAGTGTCGGCACATATTCTTTTTTCCATTGGAGTTATTACATAATCAACTAATGTTCGAGATGTTTCAGTTATTCTTGTTGGTTTATTAATTATTTGTTTACAATTGTTATTTACAAGAATTTCTTTAATACGTCTACTATATGTTTCATCCTTTAGTAAGTCTATATTAAAATCACCTACGATTAAGATATTAGAGTGATTAAGCAACATTTGGTCAATCCACTCAGCAAAAACTGAACAAAATTCACTTTCAGAACTACTGGGAGATCTGTAGAGCACCGCAATAACTTCATTTATCGAATTGGAGTAGATCTCTACGCAAATGCACCAAATCTTCATTGGAATATGGATTTGGCTCAAAATTTTAAAATTAAATGGCTTTTTTACATATAAAATTACACCGCCAGTACTCGTACTAGTACTATCGCATCTAGCAGCCACATAGTTTGGTAAAACAATTTCACTATCATCTACTTCATTTGTCAAATGGGTTTCCGATGCCGCGATAATTTCAAAACTATTGTCCTTTAACACATTTTCGATTTGGCTAAAATTATTTATCAGACCTTGGGTATTGAAGCACCAACAATTTAGTTGCTAATATTGGATGCGCTCCTTAAGGACTTTTAACTTCCTTAAGAACACCGGGCAGCTTTTATCCGTAGCTACATGGTCACACGAAATATCCGATTGGAAAGACTCATTCATTTTTGTACAATTAATGCATTTCATTATACTGTTTGTGCAAACCTTTGATTCATGCTCTTCCCCACATTTCAAACACGCTTTTTTATTTTTACACGAACTAGCTTTATGATTAAAACCTTGACATTTAAAACATCTAGTGAGATCGTAAAATTCTCTTACGTTGCAGTTAACCCACCCTACTTTTATTTTGTCCATTTTAATGATTTTTTCAAAACTAGCGGTGTCAATTTCTATCACTACACTTAGATTTCTCCATTTCTTCTCGTTTTTGAAAGATCTTATTAAGCACATTTCGCTATCTTTAAGTTCCGGATTTTGCTTTTTTATTTTGTCTATAATTTGGTCTTCTTCATTTTCAATACCCATGACACATATTTTAGGTTTGATCATACTTGAAACTTTGACCTGATAATCACTTAAATTTTTTTCAATTTCATTTCTTAATTTTTCAGTTGAGTCCGTATCAGCACATTTAATAACAATACCTCCATTATTTTTATTGATCACCCTGTTTATACACATACTAGTAGGATCTATTTTACTCTTTAATTCTTTCCTTGTTTCTTCTGGTGCTTGTTTATTTTTTGGAATGACAAGGACAGATTGTTCAGACTTTTTTTTTACGACTTCGGAGAAAAGTTTTTGGTTCTGTCTCTTTTCAACTCCTCCCGCCGAACTCATGTTGTTTTTATTGCTTATTTTAATTTGATTTTTTATCTCTCCAACAGATTTTGAGATATACTCAACACTTTCTTTCAATTCACTATCTGTCTCTTTTACATTTTCTTTTGTTTTCATAAGCAATTCTGTTTTTAATTCCGTTACCGTTGACGATATATATTCAACCCCTTCACTCAATTTAACATTATTTTGCCAAACCGACGAACTGTCAATATTTGTTTTTAATTCAACTAGTTGCTCTTTTATTGAAACAGAATTTCCGTTTAAAATTTCTAATACACGGTCATATTTTGATCGTTGAGCTTCAAGCAATCTCTCGTATTGTTTACAAATCTTCGCTGAAACATCAAAGCATTCCACACATCTATAACCGAGATGACGATTCTTCTGCAACAATTTCACATCGTATTCAGAGAGAGAACCTTCGCAACATGTACGGTGAAAAATTTTGTTGCAAAACCCGTTGCATGGTACAATGAAATTAAAAAATTCAAACGTTTGCCAAACGTTTATGGACGTTTGACTTAATGCATAGGGATTTGACTTATCGCAATCGCATCGTACGATCTCACCGCGTTGGTTTGGCCAAGGCTTTAAACCTATAATCCGATTCGTGCTCTAATTTGTTGCTTATTGTTTCTTGCCTTGGGTTTCCTTCAAGCGCTTCCTGGAAATCTTTAAATTCATTTTGATGTCATTGCAATAAAACGGCAATTGTACAGAAAACAGAAGATAATAAGAAGTAAAGATAAAAATAGGCGTTTTTTTTTATGCTTGTATATAGTACAGCATTTGAGTTAAAAAAAAAACGATATATCCACAGTATTTTCAGTTCTATTTTCAGCAACAAGATGGTGCTCAACGTCAAAGCTTGTTGTCACTTTCCAAAGCTCTCTGTGAAATTCAAGATGAAACAAAATCAAGTTCATACAGGTTTGTTTCGTTAATTGGTCTATCAAATGAATAACGATACAAAGCCAGGTATGAATTTGTATTTTTTTTCTTATTTTCAATACATCAGATTCTCTCTTACAGCTCTTTTTTACTATTTTTGGAGGCATCGTCCAGCAGTGAAGAAAGCTCTATGTCAAAGCCAGCTGTTTTGTTGAAAAAAACTTTCGGGTATGTTCGGGGAGATATTAAAAACTAATCTTTGATGAGATTTTCCATTGGTAAACAGAATCAATTTATTTTTTATCCAAATCTTTGGGAAAGCAATTCTACGCAATTCTCTATTGACCAGTCTTTTCGATAGGTTAAGAAGGAAAATAAGTTGTTTCTATTTACAAAACCGTGAAATTGAACTATAATACTACCGCACAAATAAACACAACCCAAATTAAATTAAGTTGAAACACGTACTGCTAGTCCCAAACTTGAATTTCTATTGAAGAATGTTTAATTTTTATACATATATCTTTCCCTTTTGATCATTTTTTACTGCTTTGTTTTTTTCTTGCATTGGGCTATATTTTTTAGTCAAATAATTCCATGAGAAAAGCTATTAGCTTCAGCAAAAAAGAACTAGTGCAAAATCCTGTATGTATTATATTCACCACCAGGTAAGAAACAGGGCGCAAATTCAATATGAATATAGTTTTTATTTCTTTAATTTTTAATCGAGAGAAAAAATTTCTTTGCAAATACCACATTTTTTTTTGAACACGTCCTTTCGAAAAAGCTTTGATGAACTGAAATCAATGGTGGTGCCATCTTATTTTCAAAGCTGGAAACTAACAATCCACAGCAATGCCATCCCTGTTTTCACTGTGGAAAATTACGACAGTAAAATGATTTGTTGTTGTTCCCCAAGGGAAATTTTTACTGTACTATATACTAGCATAAAAAAAAACACGCCTAATATAAAGTAAAAATTGGATTTTTCTTCTTTGAATACTTCCAGCTTTGTAGTAAAAAGCATTGGCAAAAAGGAACCTGGGCAGCACCGGGTATTTTCGGCTTGTTTAATACTAATTTCCTAATCTTTGCCTGTTTCCTAAAAACCCACGAAATAATATTTATTTAAAACGATCAACAGCAAAGCAATATTTTCCGTTTGACGACAAGCCTAGAAAACTTTTTTAAATACTAGTTATGCAATAATTTACAGCTGCGACACGATAAGCTTCCAATAAATCAGGTAGCAGATAATAGTCGGGATGTAGTTAATTACACAATAGTCTGATTTAGAACTAACTACACAGACAGATTCGACGAAAATAAACGAAAGCCGGCCGAACAATGGGAATTTATATCAAATACGCTCACAGTTTACAGATAGCTCCATATAGACTAGAGAATTAAAAATATAAACCATTCGCTTTCTGGCAAAGCCCGTGTACAGTCGTGTGAGAGAGAGACCAATTTATCACAAAAGTGATCTGTCAAAATCGAACACGCGCTTTTTTTTCCATTCAACATCAAAATTTGAAACAAAACTTTCTTTAACTCTCGAAATCTTTATAAAATCCGATCAATAAATAAAAAACTAAAATATGGGAGGGGGGACGGACCCCCTGAAAAAAAACCGGTTTTCAGTGCTCGACCCCGATGCACTTTTAAGCCGGTCTAACAAAACGAAACGCAAAAAAACCGACGAAGAGTTCCCATTAATGCCTGCAACCTCGTATAACGATGACAATATACCCCGATATATTGTAGCCTCGGCAGAAGGTGAAAACGCAAAGCCCCTATCATCCTACAATCCCTTCCAAATCAACCGTGGCCTTGAATACGTTTCAAAAGAAATTTTGGAGGTTAAACCCATGCGGTCCGGTGATCTTCTAATAAAAGTGTCTAACCTACATGAATCGAAAAAATTCCTTAAAACAACACTCATAGACTCTATCCCAGTTAAAATTTCATCACACACTTCACTCAACTCGGTTCAAGGTAGAATTTTCTCTAAACTTATAATCGACATCCCAGAGGAAGAATTACTAAATGAACTAAAAAAACAAAAAGTGATAAGTGTAAACAAAATCCTAAAAAAAGAAAAAGACAACTTAATACCAACAGGCGCCGCAATCCTAACATTTGACCGTATACGACGACCAGCAGACATCAAAATTGGATGGCTAAATTGCAAGGTTGATGAATTCATCCCTAACCCGATGAGGTGTCAACTGTGTCAAAAACTAGGACACACAAAAAAACGCTGCACAAACGCTCCAATATGTAAAGAATGCTGCATGCCTCCACCACATGTTCAATGCCAAAGAATTCACTGTATAAACTGTAACAACGACTCTCACACCTCCTACGACCAATCGTGCCCGTCTTTTCTTCGTCATAAATCGGTAAACAAAATAAAAGCAAACCGCAGATGCACAGTTCGTGAAGCCTGGCAAATCTACAACGACAACCCTTCACTTCATCAACTAGAAGCACCAACCAAACACCCGTTTGCGAGACCCACCATAGCAGAAATAATCAAAAACAGAACTCAAAACACCACAACTAAACCCAACTTAGAAATGTTATGTTATTTAAATTCAATAACATGAAGTTAACCTACTTGGCCCGTGTAAGGCGAGAACCCTAGTTCTGGTCAGGGGCACCTGACCACCAATGTACATTTGGATCCATACACATGGATCCAAGTTCAAAATTATAGGGGAAAAGGAAAGGGGATGTCCAGCGGATAAAGGCACACTGGGGCCAGTTAATATTTGAGGCGACGAGGCCTACTTAAGCAGAGATACCATTTGGTATCTCTGAATGCACCTGAGAATTAAAAGTTAGTTTATTTTGTTATAACAGAACTTACTTCTTTATTGGCTGCTAAATGAAATATACAAAAATAAGTTTACTAAATTGTTTACTGCAACTTACTGATTGCTACTGACTGGGAAACTTACTGATTGCTTATTACTAATTTCTTAAGCCTATTTATACCCAATTAATTGTCCATGAATTGATATCGATGTTATCGACATCAATTCATTTTCTGCTAAGTCAAGAATTTACTTTAATTGTTTTGCAAGAATTTGCAAAAACGAATTTCGTCACTGCCCGACTTTCATGAGTGCAATTCAACTCGTCAGCATTAGGTCTTTGACCTGTTGTTGGTTCATATGGTGGTCATATGAACCAGCAACGAGGTTTTTATTATTCTTTTTGCCCTTCCGTTTCGGTTTGGTGACAAACCGATGACCGGGCATTTGTGAATTATTAATGGTCTATCAAGCGTGCTCGTTTGTTTATTTACAAACGAACCGCTTGATGACCTTGATTCGTATATTTGAATCAGTTTGAGGTGGGTTAGGGTTTATTGTGTTGTTTGAGTTTTTTATGAAACTCTTAATGTGTTTCTCATACAACACAACACCTCCCCCCCTCAAAACCGCGATTTTTGTTTAGAAGAGACAAAAATTGCCAATCGAGTTTACCGCCCACATGAGAGTCCGACGAATTTATACAAAAATGTTTGTTAATATTATCATATGCCAAAATATCTACAGAAGGTATTCTTGACTCAGCATTCCAGACAAAAAATTTGAAAAGTCTTAAGGTAATCTTATAAATTAACACGGAAGGAAAAAAAAACTATAAAATAATTCTTAATTGTAATCCTCTAGTCAATGTAGTTGTTTCCAGGGGGGATCGACCGGTAGTGGTTTCTAGAAGTTGTTTTCTTCGGGTGTAATGGTACCTGGACGACGTCGGTTTCATTGGGATTTCCTTCGCTTTTTAGTTAATTTTATAAAATTTTGAAATATCATTATGTATTTTGATTAATATTATAAAATATCTTTCCTATTTTATATATATATTTTTTTTTTTTTGTGTTCTTAACTATTTTCATTAAAATTAAAAATGTTTTTAAATGTATAACTTTTATTTTACTTACATTTGGTAGATATTGTATCTCTAGTAAAATTTGTTTAATCAATGGGAAAAATATCTTTTAAATGTATAGTTTCCGATTTTACATAAATTTCAATTTATTTTATAAATATTGTATATATAATAGAATTTGTTTTGTGTAATTTTAGTCTAAATATTATAAGTTTTAAAACAATTTTCTTCTTATAGTAATAGAGGTCTATTATACTCTTTATTTTTTGATTTCTTTTTATTTAATTTTAGTGTAGTTTTAGCTTAAATATTATAATTTTTATTTAAATTAGTCTTCTTCTTATAGTAGTAGAAGTCTATTGTAGTCTTTATTTTTTGATTTCTTTTTATTTAATTTTAGTTTAGTTGTAGCTTAAATATTACAATTTTTATTTAAATTAGTTTTCTTCTTATAATAGTAGAAGTCTATTGTAGTCTTTATTTTTTGATTTCTTTTTATTTAATTTTTCATTTCTTACTAAGTTTCTTAAAAGAATACATATTTATAGTAACTCAAGTTTTAGTCTATTTTTTCATAGAATCATGGTTTTAAAATAATTTTTTTTTTTGTGTTTTTAAGTTTTTAAAATGGGTGTCATAAATTTTCAATATAATTTTAGCAATCTTAATGGATTTTAAATGAGTTTTTATTGTATTATTATTATGCTTGTGTTTTGTGTTTAAATCATTGGCGGGATGTAAGGGTTTGTTTGTGTATGAAATGTTGTGTGTACTTTATGTTGTATATCGGTTGAGTGTGTTTTGGGGCTCACTATCTCCCATCTTTTAATTTTTTTTTTTTTTTTTTTTTTTTTTTTTTTTTTTTTTTTTTTTTTTTTTTTTTTTATATATATGTGGCGCTTTAATTCTTATCCTTAATATATATTTTTTTTTTTTTTTTTTTTTTTTTTTTTTTTTTTTTTTTTTTTTTTTTTTTTTATTTTTTCAAAATTTTGTATCGAAATTCGGGATAATCCCGAATCTCTTCCTTCAGCGTTTCTGTGAATTTCTTCACATCGTCTTTTTGGGCTGATAATTTTTTCTTCTGTGTTATGTAACTTGCCACCATACATGTAATAATACCTCCGTCCCACCCCGATAGTAGGTCCGGCACCTTTACGTTGGAGCATTTATACTGCGGAACTTCCGTCGTTGGATTTCGTATAGTCCATTCCCTTTGTAGGAATATGTGTATGGCATTCATTGCCATTAGTCCCGATGCTCCTATAGTATTATAAGTTTTTATGGTTTTGTTGATGTTGTTTACAACTATCAGGTGCCAATGTAATCCCCGGACCTCTATCGGGAACATCAGTAGTTCATATTCGAATGGGTGGCGGCTACCTTTATGGCATTTGTAATTTTTATTATTTAGTATTTCCATTACCTCTTCTTGGTAATTTTTAATATTGTAGCTTATTTCTAATTTTTTAAATACGCAGTATAATTGTTCGCTTGTTATATAATCCATTGTTGTCCTAAAAAAAAATAAGAACACGGTTAATTTTACAATTGTAGTTTTTTAATTCCATAATAATCCTTTTTATTTGGGGGTGATTGGGTTCTTGTTTTGTTGGGAACATATGTTGTACTAGGTGGTGGTGGTGGTGGTGATTTTAGTGGCAATTCGTTTGGGTGGTGTATTATACTAATAGGTGTCGTTAGTCTAGGTCTCGGTGTTTCGTAGTCTGGTTTGTTGTTTCCTTTGCGTCTTGACAGGAATAATATTATTAAAACTACTGTTGTAAGAAGAAAAATGACAGTACTTAATGAAAATGATGTTATTGTCACCATTTTGTGTTTGTTTCTTTCATTACGTCTTGTCTCGAAGTCTACCATGTTTTTCTCTAGTGTTTCCATGTCCAATGTATTTTCTTTAATGGATTTGTTTGCGTTTACTCCTTTCAATATTATTATTTTCTTATCCATAATCTTATTTACTGTGTATTCACTTGTGTGGTTAAAGAAAATTTTAGGTATTTCTATTTCTGGTTGTGTAAATGTTAAGTTAATGTGGTCGGTTTTTTCATAAAGTATCGTTTGTTCTCCAATATGGAACAAACAGGGTTGGAGTAATGATATAATACCAGTTCCTCTCAGGATTGTACCATCTACCCTTCCAGGGCATTGAATTTTGATCTTACTTGAATTTCTCACCGAATAAAGCCATGAATTTTGATGAGTCAATTTTATCAAATAATTCATTTGATTTGGTTGAATTAAGTATTTACAGTTGTTTTCCTCATTGTATGGATTAAAAATTAATGAAATCGGACAACTCTGGGTGCTGGGTCCAGTAGTTATTGTTGACATCAATGGACCGACGTACCATGTTTTGTTTATTTCCATCGGTACTTTTTTTAATTGGTTGTAATCTTGTCTAGTGAGAAGGACAAATTCTTTTGATAATGAGTTTATTCCTAAATAATCTTCTTGTATATCCAAAATTGTTGTTACTGTATCCCTATTTTGAATTGGGAATAGATGTATTTGTTGGAGATCAAATGCTTCAACATTAAAAATAGGCATGATTATTCGAATGACTACTGATCCATTCATATAATGAGTTCTTATTTCCAGTGTCTTGTTTAAAAGTAATAGTAGTACTTTTCTATTTGTTACTGTTGGGTTAGGACATGCTTCTAGATATTTTTCTAGAAGTGTTTCGGAAGTTAATAAAAATGGATGCAATCTATTATTTGATAGAGATGTCAAAATTTCGATTATTGTTTGTTGTCTTGATTGTATATTCATGATGAGAAGGGTTATTGTACTTAGCATGTCGTGGAGTTTCTGTACCTTCATGGTTACGTTATTGATTTTGAGCAGTTTGTTTATACTGTCCGTTATGTTTTTCTGATTTTCTTCTAAATTGGCCAGTGGTACCTGTAATTTGCCTAGTGTTGATTTTATTACCGTTATCTGATTTTTTTGAAGTTTGCTTATTATTTCTGTGTCGCTTTGAAGCTCTTCTATCTTGCTGTATATTTGGTTCTCATTTTCGTTGTCCATTGTTCCAAATAAATAGTGTAGTCCTCTTCCAATTCCATCGAATAAAGATCTCTTCGAGCGTTTTGTATTGAATATTGTTTCTATAATTTCAGTATGTCTTCTTACTAATGTGATCAGGTTGTTAAGTAATGGTGTCTGTCTTTCGCATATGTCATTTTCTTCTGTTGATTTGCAAATTGTGAACCAAGATTCCTCTGCCCTATTTACTATAGATGTGATTGCTTCTATTTCTTCTATTTTAAGTTCTGTTATAAGATTCCAGGTATCGTGATAGAAAATTACTTTTCCTATGTCTTCATAAAGTACTCCTGTATTATTTAGCGTTTGTGTCGAGTGTGTCTCGAAAGTTCCCTCTCCCATGTATATTGCCAATGTTATAATCGTTATCATTATCAGGATTGTTGTCAATTTGACCGGAATCATATTCTAAAAATAAATTTGTATTCAGACCAGTAAAAAAATTCTATTTTATTTCTACATTAACTTCCGTAGTGATTCATTACTCCAAAAAAAAATATCATTGGGTTAATGGTTACTACTATCACAAAGGAAACAGACAGCAATTGCTGATTTATACAAAAGTTTTGTTTCGTATTTTCGGTTTTCAGTTTAGTGGATGTGAATGTCATTTGATCGTTTATTGAAACTGTTTACTGTTGCGCTTTTGGCGTGTGCCGTTGATTTTTATTATGTTAATTTCAATGCGGTCTTTCTTTGATGACTTTAAACATGTGTTATTGAATGAATGTGAAATTCAAGAAGTGGTTTTAGGTAGTGACCTTGTTATTTATTTTTTTTTTTCAAATCGACAGTTTTCGATTTTAAGGTAGGTTCAGTTTCTTTTACTTTTGTCTTGCCATTTTCACTTTATGATTGAAATGGAAACATGACTACAGACTTTCGTGGGGTTAGTAATATGCATTCGTAGGCATTGTAGTTATATATTTTTGGTTATAGGGGAGCGTTGCTTAGCAAAAAAAAATTTTTTAGTAGGAAAAAAAGTAGCTGTTATTCGTAATAATGTTTGAGACGATTATTATGAATGGTTACCTGTTTTTTCTTAATTAATATAACACTATCTGTGGGACTCGTAATTTGTACAACAGGATATGGTCCTGTCCATATTTCAGATAATTTGTGTTGTCTATTCTCGTTTTTCAAAAGTACTTTGTCTCCTACGTGAAAAGTTATAGTTCTTATTTTCTTGTCGTAATAATTTTTTGAATTCTTTTTACTAATAATCAAATTTTTCCTAGCTAAAGAATGTATTTTCTGTAATTTATACCGTAAAGTATAATAGTAATTTTCGTGGTCGTATATTGGTTCGGGTTCTTTTTTAAGGTTTGAAGGTATGTCGGAGGTGAAACCAAAAAGACAGTCCATAGGGGTAAACTTAGTACCCTCATGAATGCTATTGTTATAAACAAGCGCGGCGGTTCTAAGAAATTGATCCCAAGATCTTGGGTTTTCATCGCAGATCGTTCTTAAATATTCTACTAGTGGTCTATGTGCCCTTTCTAATGCACCATTCGATTGAGGGTGATAGGCGGTAGTTTGCAGTTTCTCAATTTTAAGTAATTTGCATACTTGTTTAAATAACTTGCTTAAGAAATTTGTTCCTTGGTCTGTAACTAGTTTGTTGGGTATTCTGTATCTTGTTATGATTTGTTCAAAAAATATCTGGGCTATTGTTACGGCTTCCTGATTAGGTATTGCGTAGAAGTCAACGTATTTAGTCAAGTTGTCTTGAAACGTCAAAATGTACTTATTTCCTGAGTATGATTCTTGCAGTGGCCCTACTATGTCTAAATAAACCTTGTCAAAAGGAATTTGACTTGTGTCAGTAATTATCATTGGCATTTTTGTTTCTGGACTTGATTTCATTTTTTGGCATTTTGGGCATTTCCTTATGTATTTAGATATGTCCTGGAACATTTTTGGCCAAACGTAATTCTTTCGGATTCTTTTATATGTGTTTATGACACCTTGGTGTCCGCCAAACGGGGAGTCATGATAATCTCTGAGTACATTCAATATTTCTTCGGGCTTATCGATCTTCTGTCTGTTATATTTGAAGTCTTCGATTTCATTTGTTGTCGATGTGTTTTGTTGGGTAATGTTCACGTCACTACAAGATTCGTCAGAGTCGTGTCGTTTAATATTAGTGTCTTCTTTATCTAGTAATTGTAAAGCTCTCTGAGCTCTTGTTACGGCTAAACAAGTTTTCTCACGTTCTTGGTTCTTGTCCTCATCAGATTCCGTTAGTGGTATCCTACTCAGTGCATCTGCATTGACGTTAGTCTTACCTGCTTTATATTTTAAACAACAGTCATACTCGGATAGTTTGTGGTGGAACCTTATTAACCTTGACGTGGGGTCTCTTACTCTAAAATTACCTGTCAATGGTTCGTGATCTGTGTACACTATAAATTTTCTTCCTAACAAGTAACATCTAAAATTCTTAGTCGCCCAAACAACAGCTAACATTTCTTTTTCTATAGTGGAGTAGTTTCTTTCTGCTTTGTTTAATGCACGACTAGCGTATGCAATAGGTTTGTCTTTCCCTACTTCTCCTTGCGAGAGAATTGCCCCTATTGCTTCATTGCTAGCGTCCGTTGTGAGAATGAATGGTTTTTTAAAATCGGGATAGATTAATAACGGGGGTGTTACTAGCAAGTTCTTTATTGTTTGGAATGCTTCTTGACATTTGTCTGTCCAAGTGAATTTAACGTCCTTTCGAGTAAGATTTGTCAGTGGTCGAACTATTTTCGAAAAGTTTGGAATAAATTTCCGGTAGTAATTGGCCAAACCAAGGAAGGATTGCGTTTGTTTCATCGTGCGAGGTACAGGGAAGTTTTGCACACAACTAGTTTTTCCTGGATCGGGAAGTGCTCCTTCTGCGGAACATTTGTGTCCTAAATATACTACTTCTCGTCTGAGAAATTGACATTTCTCTACGTTCAATTTTAAGTTATGTTCTCGCATTCTCCCGAAAATTAACTCCAATTTTCTGTTATGGTCTACCAGATTTTTTCCATAGACGACTATATCATCTAAATAGACAAAGCATTCTAGTCCTTGTAGACCAGTAAGGATATAGTTCATAAGTCTTTGGAATGTCGCTGGAGCTCCTTTGAGTCCAAAAGGCATTCGCTTAAATTCGTAGTGGCCATAGGCCGTACTGAAAGCTGTTTTTTCCCTATCTTCTGGATGGACAAGGACTTGATGGTAACCACTGGCAAGATCCAGTGTTGTGAAATATCTAGCATGACCAAGTTGGTCAAGTATGTCTTCGATACGAGGTAGCGGGAAAGCATCTCCTATCGTGCATTCGTTCACCTTACGGAAATCGACTACTACCCTCCAACGCACTTCTCCGTCGGGTCCTGCCTTTTTGGGTACCACTAAAAGTGGTGAGTTCCAAGGACTTTTGCTGGGTTGGACTATGTCGTTTTCTAACATTTCAGCAAGTTGTTCATTTATTATTCCCCGTTGTTTCTCAGGGAGCCTATACATTTTGGTGTTTATAGGGGCTTGGTCTTGGTTAATTGGGATTTTATGCAGCATGGTTGTAGTGTGAGTGAGTCTGTCACCCGGTAGGAAAAATATGTCATTGTATTTTGAACAAAGGTCTACTATAGATTCTTTTTCTTCTTCGTTTAGGCTATCATCTTTGTTCAATTTGGTTGTTAATTCTTGTATTCTATTGTTTACGAAACTATTTTGAGTTGTTGTATGATAACATACTACCTCGTCAGTACCAAAATCTTTTTGGTGGGTATTAATATCTACTACATCGAAATCTTTTAGGGGGGTCATTTCCAGCTCGATATGTGATATCTTGATTTCATGTTGATGTGTATTTATTATGGGTACTACAACGTGTCTTTTATTGTCTCCTATCAAACAGCTACCCAAGAACACTCCGTCCTCAATTTGTTTGGATAGACAGATCATGGCTTCTTCACTTCTGTACGGTAGTTCTACAGTCATTCTCGATCTAGAGGGAATTTTCAACCCTTCCTTTAGATTGAGTAGAATTGTTTTATTGCTTATTGGTTGGTTTTTTATTACTAAATTTGTTTCAGAATTATTCTTTTCAACTATCCTACTGTTTTCGTCTTTGTTTTCTTGGTCAGACTCCCATCTTGGTAAAGATACAAATTTTTGTGTTGGGCCTAATTTGAACTCTAGATCACCTGAGTTAATAGCTTTAAGAGTTTTTAGTCCTGATTGGAATATTTGTCGACATTTATTATAGTCTGGTGTCTCATTGTACTTCAAAGAAGCGACATATTTTGTGAACTCCAGAATTGCATTTGGTGTTTGATTGTGGTATAGTTTTTCCAAACTTAATGTAACATTACCCATAAAGGTTTCTTTTGACTTTTGGACCCTTAAAGGAATTTTAAGAAGATTTTCTTGCTCCCAAGGCAACATCACTCCTGACCACTCGATAAGGTTATATCCAAGGATCTCGAAATCTCCTCGCATGGTGATTACACCTAGGTGAGCATCTCTAGAGGTGTACTCAATTGTACCATGGTGCATTTTCTTAGGATTTGGTTTGAAATTTTCTTGGGTGTAGTGGCTTGCTAAGCCGAAATCTACCAGATACGCTTGAGTGGTATTGTCTTTTTCACAACCTAATAAGATGTTTGTTCCTTTTAAATCTGTATGGGCATAGGTTCTGCCGTGAATGTATTCGTACACATCTAATATCTGTAACGCTAAACGGTAGATGGTATGTTCTGGAATCTTTCTTCCGTTTTCAATGAAAAGTTTCCAGATATTATCTCCGTACCGTGGCATGACCAAAAAACGGTATAAAACATTATCATAGTCGAGTGATCCAGTACCTACTAGATGGGGTATTCCTAAAGATTTTATATCGTGAAGTTTTTTAAACTGTGTAATGTCCTCTGAATGAGTATTATTCATATAGAAATGCATCTCCACAAAGAGTGTCCCACTATCGTGTGGTTCAATCTTCGCGACGTACTTATAGTCAGATGTTTTCTTTTGTGGGTTTGAGGCTTTACATGCTGAGTATACTTGACCAAAACTTCCTAGACCTATTAGTGGTCCTATTTTCCATGTATTTCTAAATGAATCTGTAATAATTTCTCCATTGGGAATCGGGTTTACCTCCGAGTTCTTGACTTGTAAGCTGTCCTCATTTTTTATTGGGTGTTTCACTATCTTAATTGTATTATCTAAATTTGACCTAACTAGTTTGTATGCTTCTCCTATTGTATTTATTTCAGCATTATTTAAATCTAATCTTTTTTGATTAATGGTATTTAGTATTCTACAAACTATCTCTTTTAATATGTCCGAGAGCATTATCATTATAAGAGTTATGAAGTAAAGTAAATATGCTTTAATTGGGTTGAACATTTGTAAGTTCAATTTTTCTTTTGTTTGTATATTTTGCAGGTCTTGCTGCTGTGATTCTCTTTCGGAGTTAATTTGTGGGTCTGCAGTGTGCAGTGTCATATTATTTGTTTTGCTTTCGGTTGTATACCGAGTTTTATTTTTATTTTTTGGTTTGTTGATATCGGAGATATCAATAGTCATTATTCTATTTACTTCGTTTCGAAAGTTTCTTCCATCATAAGCCGGCACGTCTTTTTGCCTGAGAATGTGTTTTTTCTGCCCTTGCGAAGATACATTTTGCACATTTTCAGTCATTCTTCCTTTTTGTTTTTCTTCTCTCGTTTTCACTTTGCGAGGTGAACTTTGAGATTGCAAAACGGAAGTTGACTTCCAAACATTTAAATTTTTTGAAGATAAGCCTTCAGAGTCGATGTCTAGGCCGGTCGCGTTACAGCGCCGCAAACTACATTTCTCTTCTGGTGAATTGCTTGCAAAATTTAGTTTGGCTGGTTTTGGCTTCACCTTTTGGTCGTGGTTGTTATGAATTATCTGTTTAATTTCATTCGAGTTGTTCACATGCGAGTGATTCCCCGTGAAACAGCTACCATTGTGTGAAATGGGTAATTCATAATTTTCGGTCATGTTTGAGTATCTCAGTGGTACACAATATTCCTTCGAATTTTGTCCAAGAATTGTTGGGAATGTTAATAATCTATTAGGACCTTCTACGTTACAGTATTTTCCTAAGAAATTATACCCTAGAATTCCATCACCAGGGATGGCTAGGTCATTCTCTACGACTTGAAATTGACAAGAGGGGAGCGAGGGAATTTGTATAGTACCAGTACATTCTCCTAGAGTATAACCGATACCACAAGGTGTGTTGATGGTAAGTTTTTTATTGGTATTAACAAAAGTCTTACTATCTATCATCCTTCTTTTGAGGAGACTGACTTCTGAGCCCGTATCTATTAGTAGTCGGGTCAGTTTGTTTTCTCCTAACTCAATCTCGATTTCGATTGAGGGTAGGGAAATTTTCTTTTTGGGTTGCCATGATTTTTTCGTTTTAACGTTTAAAGTCGGGGGAGAGTCTTTTCGCCCGACTAACGGGAGTTTCCCGAGTGGTTTGATTGCCACTTGTTCCTAAATGTACATTGGTCGATTGAATGGGTGTTTCTTCCACACCATTCGCATAGTGCCCCCATATTGTATACTTTGCGTTCATTATTATTAGTATGAACTGTTGTATTATTTGGGAAATGTGGGTTATTCGTTCTAAATGGGTTGATTCGATTTGATTCCGAACTCACTCCATTATATTGTCGGGGGTAATTATTTTTATAATACCCGTTTTGGTTATTACCCCTTTGATTTGGGAAAGTTCTAGGTTCGTTGAGATTATCTCTCCTAGGTGCTTCATTCCTACTGAATCGGGGATTTGTATTTGTTCCGCAGGTCGTTGCCTCATGTCCGTACAGTTTACATAATTGACAAACCGGAGTATTCTGTCTTTTAAGACAATCACTATATGTGTGTCCCCTGTTTTTACAGAAATTACAGGTAATGTTTAATTTAGTTCTATTTTCTGGGTATACTGATTCACGTTTTTGGTAAGACAGGGGATTGCTTTTTTCGTTTGTTAAAAATGTCGTGTTACAAGCCATTTGCGAAAATGGTATCGTTTCTACTCGTTGAACATGCTTCTCCATACTGAGGGCCGTTCGGACCAATTCTTCGAAATTTTGAGTTCCCTGGGTGAATAGGTATTGTCCCAGCTGTTTGTTTGCAACTCCTGATGCGAGAGCCGATTTTGCAAAGTCTGAGAGCTGGGTTTTCACAATCTCAGAGTTATCACCATATTTAATCTCTGCCGCTTCGCGGCATTGGGATAGGGCATGTCTTAGCCTGCTTATGAAAGTATTCAAAGTCTCAAATTGGCTTTGGCGACTAGTTATTAGGCAATTAACAAGATCGTTGTAATCCTCAATGGGTAAGTAAGCCCGGTTGAGTATATTCTCGAAGTCTTTGAAATCTACTGGCTTAGTAGTTTGGATGAGATCGAGCGCATCTTCTCGCAACTTGGTATCGAGAATTTGGAGGAAAAGTTTCTCGTCCTCAGCAGGTATGTGATTAATAATCGGGCGAATGCATGTCAGGAATGTTTGTAACTTTTGGGCTACCCTAGCATCGGTTCCTCCTGAAAATTCAGGTATTCCGTGCGACAATTTAAGGAGCTTTTCAAATCCCAACGACATTTTGATTTCCCTTTTCGCGTCTGAAAGTTTGCTTATTTCCAATGGAGGTGCTTCCAATGTGGGTGTGTCGGCTTGTACTGAGGTTTGAGTGACTATAGTTTTACGAATGGTTTTATTTTTTCGTAAACCGACAACTTCGTCATTCAAAGATTGAATCTGATATTCGAAAATTTCCTCACGCCTTCTTAGTTTTTCTATCCCACTTTGGAACTCTGTCTCCTTATTTCTTAAAGCAACCTGTTTTCGTTTGACTTCCTCTTCCCTAGCCTCGAGGATTGTTATACGTTTAGACAGGTCTGAAATTATTTCTTCAGCCTGGCTGTTCGTATTTTCAGCTTCCTGTTGGCTTTTCTCTAATTTTTTTCGAGCTCGTAAGTGGTTGGTCAGCTCAAGCTTGAGGTCTCGGATGTCGTTTTCAAGTTTCGATTCGAGGGACTTGACGGATTCTATATACTCAAAGAGTATAGCATCCGTTGTTTCTAGCCTCGTGAGTTGTCCCCACTGCAAGCTTATTTGATTATATTTTAGATTAAAAACTTCTTTTCCCACAAGAGCCTTCCACTCTGCTAGTAGGGTATTATTGAAGTTTTTAATCTCTTGACCTTGCTCTTTCTTTTCCTTATTTAACTGCTGGATTTCCTCAAGCAGTTCCTCTACCTCGGAAGATTTAGACTCCATAAACAGTAGTTAGGAAAAGAAAAAAAAATAGAGATAAAGAAGAGAAAATTTTCCAAACGAATGAAACGTGCAACAGAAAAATGGCAAGAGTGAATCAATAGTAGGCAACTATAACCCTTCCGAACTGAAAATTGCAAACACACATTTTATATATATTTTTTTTTTTTTTTTTTTTTTATTATTGTTTCTTTCTTTTTTTTTTTTTTTTTTTAAAACCTTGTTTTTATGTTTGTGATGGCTGCTTTTTTTGTGCCATCTTGTTGATCTTTTTCGTGTATTCTAATTTCTTCAGGAGGCTTGCCTCCTTCAGATACCGCCGCTTCTCCTCGCCTCGGCAAAGGCCTGCCAACATGTACAGTCTTCCCAACTCTTGTCGGACCCAGACCTGGTGGCCCCCTCTCTTCTTCCTTCCTTCGTATCCTCCGAATGGGATTTTTGGAGGATCGCTGGTTGCTTTGGACGACTTTGGTTCGTTGGCTTTGTTTTGGTTCCGCCGCCGATATTCGTCCAATGTAATCGGCTTGGGTCCTGCTTGGGGCTGTTTCCGGATTTCTTCGGTTATTTTAATTTGAGATGGGGAATCCATACTCTAAAGGGGAGACAATAAATTGAAAACATAATCGGAACCTTTGGTAAAAAAAAAAGGGAACTAAAAGAAAAAAGAAAGAGTAAACAAAAAAACGGAATCGTACTAAACGGAAACCTTGGTAGAAGGTGACTAGGTTCGTAGCATAATACGCTGAAACATGGAGGGTGTTTCAGTTAACCAGGTTTTTTCTCCAACTGGTCGTACTATCCTACCGGCTGCGCCATTGTTATGTTATTTAAATTCAATAACATGAAGTTAACCTACTTGGCCCGTGTAAGGCGAGAACCCTAGTTCTGGTCAGGGGCACCTGACCACCAATGTACATTTGGATCCATACACATGGATCCAAGTTCAAAATTATAGGGGAAAAGGAAAGGGGATGTCCAGCGGATAAAGGCACACTGGGGCCAGTTAATATTTGAGGCGACGAGGCCTACTTAAGCAGAGATACCATTTGGTATCTCTGAATGCACCTGAGAATTAAAAGTTAGTTTATTTTGTTATAACAGAACTTACTTCTTTATTGGCTGCTAAATGAAATATACAAAAATAAGTTTACTAAATTGTTTACTGCAACTTACTGATTGCTACTGACTGGGAAACTTACTGATTGCTTATTACTAATTTCTTAAGCCTATTTATACCCAATTAATTGTCCATGAATTGATATCGATGTTATCGACATCAATTCATTTTCTGCTAAGTCAAGAATTTACTTTAATTGTTTTGCAAGAATTTGCAAAAACGAATTTCGTCACTGCCCGACTTTCATGAGTGCAATTCAACTCGTCAGCATTAGGTCTTTGACCTGTTGTTGGTTCATATGGTGGTCATATGAACCAGCAACGAGGTTTTTATTATTCTTTTTGCCCTTCCGTTTCGGTTTGGTGACAAACCGATGACCGGGCATTTGTGAATTATTAATGGTCTATCAAGCGTGCTCGTTTGTTTATTTACAAACGAACCGCTTGATGACCTTGATTCGTATATTTGAATCAGTTTGAGGTGGGTTAGGGTTTATTGTGTTGTTTGAGTTTTTTATGAAACTCTTAATGTGTTTCTCATACAACACAACAGAAAACTCAACTACTCCAGCTACAAGTTCCCGATCCACACTCAACACCGCCAATGTTAATTCTAACCTAACCTTAAATGATAATACAATCAATGCATTACAAGATAAGATCGTTCATTCTCATACCCCAAATAACTTAAAAAACTCAACCACAGAATCCTATGAAATTCCCAGTTCCTCTTACCAACTCCCCCTAACCTCACTATCTAACACAAAAAACAACCAAGAAATCACCACAATATCCAACACATCCAATTCAAACACCGAAAATAACATAATAACTAATAATACACACTCAATAACCACTCCTTTACACAACTCTATTGCAACATCAAATCTATCACCCATCTCCTCGCTTACGCGAGACCTAATCGATAAAAACAAGTACTTCACACAAGAAAAAATGATGGAAGATGACGACATATAATAGTAAATTAAACTATAAAAACTATGACTCTGCTGTTCGGGGATTGAATCATCGGAACTCTTTAAGGAGTTCCAATGCTTCAACATCAGGGCAGCGGGGTCACAGTGCTATAACCAAACCACCAAACTTTAATTCCTCCCAATCTCAACACTTCAAGACTCTTCAATGGAATATACAGGGATATATTAATAATTATGATGAGCTTAACATGTTAATCAAAGACGAATTGCCAAGTGCTATATCTCTACAGGAGACACATTGTGCCTTTTCGTCCTTTCCAATCACACCCAAATTATACACTGGCTACTTCCAAAATTCCCCTGAAAACACTTCCAATAAACAAGGTGTCGCAGTTCTAATTAGAAAAAACATTCCGCACAAACAAATTCACATAGATTCAAACATACAATGTCTAGCCTTTGAAATTAATCTGCAAATTAAATTTACTCTGGTAAGTCTTTACATATTACCAAAACAAACATTTTCCAGACAAGACCTCGAAGATATAATTAATCAAATAAATACACCCATTCTGTTTACAGCCGACGTGAACTCTTGGAACACCCTCTGGGGTTCCCCTTCAACAAACCACAGAGGATCTATCATTGAAGATTTTTTGCTGCATTCTGACCTTACTATTCTTAACGATAGTTCACCCACGCACTTCTCTACACACGGCACTTTCACACACATAGATATCACCTGCTGTTCGCCAACAATACTACCTCGTACATCATGGCGCATACTTGATGACCTCCACAACAGTGACCACTTCCCAATTATTTGCAAAATAGAAATAGAAATGGTTAACCCAGAACTTACTCCCACTTGCAAATTTAAAACAGATAGGGCGGACTGGGAAAAATTTCAAGTAACTGCTACAAATTTCTTTTCGCAAAGACCTATCCATTCGAACATAAACAGAGAGGCAGCAGTCTTCCAAAAAGGTATTCGATCAGCCGCTAATTTCTCAATTCCTCAAAGTCACCCCATCCCCTCGAAAAGAAAAGTTCCCTGGTGGAACTCCTCTTTAAAAACTCTAAGGGATACAAAAATGAAATCGTGGGAACATTTCAAAAAAAACCCAACCCGAACCAACCTTATAGCTTTCAAAAAATCGAACGCCCTCTTTCGTAAGGAAATGAAATCAAGTAAAGCGAAATGCCTAGCAGAATTCACATCTTCAATTAACCCAAACACTCCAACAGCAAAAATTTGGCACAACATACGGTGCTTGACAGGTAACTTTGCTCCACACAAAATAACATGTATTCAAACCCCAAATCAAACTATCTCTTCCCCCTTAAATATAAGCAATTTTTTCGTACAAACCTGGTCAGGTCTTTCTGACGATTCCAATTTTTCAGCTAGTTTTAACTTAGCGAAAAGAGACATTATTACATGCTCTACTTCTAATGAAACTACACCCAATGCGGCTGCAAGACACCTAGAGAGTCCAATTAATGTTTTGGAGCTTGATAGCTCCCTTAAAACTTTAACTGGAAAAACACCAAGCAGAGATCGCGTCTCTTACCCAATGCTAAAAAACCTGCCCGTAACAATTAAATCAAGACTGCTTGGGCTATACAACAATATATTTAATACCGGAATCATACCACAAAATTGGAAATCTGCCACAGTTATTCCGATACCAAAGCCTAGTAAACCAATCAACTCCATTGACGGATATCGTCCCATATCATTGATTCCCTGTCTATCAAAAGTTCTCGAAAAAATTATATCTAAAAGACTTCTTTGGTTCATAGAATCCCAAAACCTTAGCAGCATAAACCAGGTGGCATTTAAGCCCAACAGAGGCTGCATAGATGCTTTATTACACATTGACCATTACATATCTAACGCCTTATCTGCCCGCAACCACGTCACGGTATTGTCACTAGATTTTGAAAAAGCATTTGATAGGATGGGAATCCACCAAATTCTTACTAAATTAAGTAAATGGGGAATCGGTCCAAGGATGTATAATTATATCAGATCCTTTCTATCTAACCGTACAATATCGGTTAGAGTCAACAACACCTTTTCCTCCACCCTTCCACTTCACAATGGTATTCCTCAAGGTTCCCCTCTATCTGTGATTTTATTTATAATAGCCTTTGACGAGATAAGCACAATTGTAGCAAAACATAAGTACTTAAACCACTGCATTTACGCAGATGATATTTACATAATATGCAAAATGAACGATCTCAATCAAGTAAAAAATGTACTAACCAAAGTCTTAAACGATATCTTAATCTGGTGCTCTAACTCAGGCGCTAAACTTTCACTTGAGAAATGTAAGACACTGCATGTTTGTCGCAAGATCTCTTGTTCACATTTTGAAATGAACTTAAACAATATCAACATTGAACACGTTAATAACTTAAAAATACTAGGTTTAATTTTTAATAACAAACATAGTTGGAAGCCACATTGTTTAGAATTAAAGAAGAACATAGCTAGTAGGGCTAACATTATAAGCTATTTATCAAGCAAAAAATTAAATGTCAACATTAACACACTTTGTAATATTACAAGATCTCTAATTCTGAGCAAAATTGATTACGGGCTTGGTATATATGGAAAATGTCCAAAAACCACCTTAAATCTGCTAAAACCCGTCTACCATCAAGCAGCCAGAAAAAGTATCAATGCATTCCGTACAACACGTATAGTAAATATTATGGCAGAAGCTGGGCTTCCAACCCTCGAACAAAGACAGGAGGATGTTTTTAAAAAACTCGCCGCCAAAATTACATTCTCATATAATTCTATTATAAACAAAGACATAGCCACAAGCCTAAATCAAAAAAGAATTAAACGAGTGCCTTCAACTATTCAAAAAATAATTTATGCAGCGAAACAAGCAGACATTCCAATAGACCTCAAAAAACGCTATAAACAAACTTCACCACCTTGGAACATCAAACCATCATCTGTAATACTTAATCTATCCAAACTTAACAAGAAAGACACAAACAACATTATCTTCAGGAAGTGGTTTCTGGAAACAACGAACAACCTTAAATCGATTGGATGGAATTCCATAATATTTACAGATGGCTCAAAATCCGATCAAAATGTATCTTTTGCCGTCACCTTTGAAAACGGAACTCCAATACGAACCGGAATTCTACCCGACTTCGCATCAATTTTTACTGCGGAAGCAACCGCAATACTGGAAGCAACCAAAGCTGCTCAACTTTCAACAAAAACTCTAATATGCTCCGACAGTCTATCAGTTCTTAAGGCAGTCGTCAACCCGAACCACAACTCAAACATTATTAACAAAATAAGAGATCTGCTTATTGCAAAACAAAACTACTTTAAGCTTATGTGGGTTCCTAGTCATTCTGGGATACAAGGAAACGAATTTGCCGACCAAGAAGCAAAACTTGCAAGCAAATCCCCCGTCAAGCTAATTAACGCCTACTCCAAAGCAGACCTGCAAAAGCTTATTGACGCCTTAATCAAAAAAAAGCGACTGGAGGAATGGAATAACAGCACAGGCCATTACTTCTCAATCAATCCAAGCCGCATCCCCCCGATCTACCCTTCTACAACGTCAAAAACAATCAACACCACCTTTACTCGCCTAAGATTAGGACACACTACAACCACCCACCATCACATCCTAAGAAGAGAGAATCCACAGATGTGCCCGACCTGTGGAAGCACCCTTAACCTTCCTCACCTGCTTGGCCAATCTACATGCATTATCTCACAACAATTCAACAACTTAATTCCCAGCAACCAGACAGCATATACAATACTCAACGTCTTCAATTACAACAATGTTTCACAGATTTTCAATTTTTTTAATAACAGAAATCTCCCTATATAAGCTATGTTCTTTTTCCTATTCTAAATCACCTTTCTTTTCTCACTTTCTCTTCTTATTTTAGAGCTGAAAGCCTTAGCAGCTAGGCTCATATATATATAAACCATATTTACTTCATAATTTTAATTATAAGTAAATAAATAATAATAATAATAATAATAATAATAAAAATATAACAAACAAAATAATTAAAGACATGAATGAAAGAAGTCCACTCAACAAGACCACTCTAAAAAAATAACAAAATAAACAAATAAATATCTCTTGTGACGTATGTGCACAGTAAAATCAAAAATGAAACACGAATTGTCGTAATCTTGTCTTCTTTCATTCATGTTGTTCCCCAAGGGAAATTTTTACTGTACTATATGCTAGCATAAAAAAAAAACGCAACTATTGAATAAAAGTAGTAGAATTTAAGTAAAGAAAGGAAAAATATTATTATTACGAACTAAGCGCACGTTACAATATTTTATAAATATAATTACCTATACTTTTAATAATTTTGCGTTTCCTACGTAACACGTACTAGGCTTAAATTAAACTTAAACGTTAAACCTTGAATAACGTTTGAAGGAGTGAATTAGTCGAAGAATGAAAGGAAACCTTTTTGTAAAGCAACTAATTTTCTTTAAAAATATGTATCGCTCATCCCGGCATTTTACTTCTAAACAAAAATATAAAATTCCAAAGTTTAGAAGCTTTTTTCCCAGTGTATTTCTATGGGAAATGGAAATCTGCAATGAGCAACCTTTAAATATTACAGGCCGCCTCCACCTGCAATAATTTTCGTTATGTCGACTCGACTTAACATCAAATTAATGTTACGTGGAGGCGGGTCATTTGACGTTATGTCGCAATCTCTAACATCTCTGTCTTCGATTTTGTTTTGACAGAGTCAGCTTGACAACAAATTTGACAGATGCCTGTTTTTTGTGCGTGTTAGTGAAAATGTAATTTTTTCTCATAATTTTTCGTCTTTCATCAGTGTCGGTTCGTATCGGTAGATCATATTATAACCTAAAAAAAATTTTCTCAACATTATTTTTACGAGTTTGCAATACAGTAATACAATTATGACTGATTGAAAAATTGCAAAATAAAAATAAAAAATTTCAATTTAAAAATTCTTGTCTTTGCTTTCATTCAGTTGTCAAAATTCTGCATCCACCATCCATGCTGTTCGAGTACAAAATGAAACGTTATTAATTTGCCCAGTCACGCTAACGTTGATTTGTGTCTTTGATGTTAAGTCGAGTCGACATAACGAAAATTCTTGCAGGTGGAGGGGGAGGCGGCCTGTTTAGAACTAAGAGCTCTCCTTTTAACAGGCATCTTTCTACACCTACTCGAAGGTATAAATGGAATTGTTTCGAAAAAAAAATAGTCACCTTTTTCGAAACAGTCTAATACATTCCTTTCTGTACAAGCAGAAAAATCTACTTGTGTAATACAAAGATAATGACAAAATGAAAAGAAGGAAAGAGATCAGGATCTGCGGTTTTATTTAAAAGTTAAATAAAAGTCAAACATAATATTCTTCAATGGAAAAAAGTTAAAACAAAGTAAAAAAAAAAATTGCTTTTTGTAATGAATTATTTAATAACGCATTTATATATGTAGTAACTTTAGAATTTTTTCGCAATGCATTCAAATTATTTGTTTACATTCTTTTATATTTTTTAGAATGAATTCGTATCTAGAATTTAATATTTTCAAGTTACAAATGTATTTATTTATATACATTCGTGTATATATTTTATTTAAATTTAAGACAATAGCTTATTACATAAAACTTACACCATAATTGGTTCGTCGTCTAAACTTTCTTGTTTCTTTTTTTTTCGAGTACTTTTAATATCAACAACTTCTTTAACACTTGAAACGTTATTGCTACTGGCATTGTCATGAGTTATTGGTAATGATGATGATGATGAGGAGAAAGAAGTTACTGCTAAAACATTAGTCAATGCTGCTGATGATGATTGATGAAATCCATCAGTTCCAGATGAAGACAGGGTTGCATTAGAACGTAAATGTGTTGTTGTTGTTTTCCCGTCATAACCAGTCGACATACTTCTCACAGCCGTCAGTTTACCCGGTTGCATTGCGCCAGGGCAGTTAGTTCCACTTGGTTCGGCATTTAGTACGGCTGTCTGAGCAACGGAAGATGTAATATTTTGCTGACTTCCCGAGCGTTGAGTTGCACTGCTATTAAAATTATGTTTGCCACTACTAAAGGATAACTTTGGAGGGGGTGAATGGTTTGTCACTGACGATTGACCAGGCATTGACATTTCATAATTTGACGAAACATGGTATCTCGGACCCGAAATATAATCAATGTTTTGATCTCTTAGGTTGTAGCTAAGAACAACGGAATCATTCGCCGAGTGTGCGTCAAAATCTTCGTGTTGCGGTTGCTGCAATTGATTATACTCACGAAAAAGTTTATCGTCGTTTCCTTTCCGATTATCAACGATATCGGTATTTAAGCTTCCAAACGACGAATCGATACTACCTTTTAAGACCTTGTATTCGGTTAATGAAAAACTATCTTTATCTTTGCCAGTACTAAGATCGTCTAAGCTCCCAGCTTCTCCATCCAAGTCAGTTGAAAGGAGGTCATCGTCCGAAGTAGTTCTTACCAAGTTTGGCAATGCTGAAGTCAACAGTGCTTTTTCTTTACGAATTTCTTGAATGTGTCCCTCTAATATCATTTCCTCGGTTTCAGTCTCAATTTGTGAAGGTCGTTGCGCCAGCTCTTCGGGTGCAAACACTTTGGAGCTCCGTAAAGTACTTAGTCTAGTTGTGGCAGTGTGTGCTGCAGTATCCAAAGTATCAATATCAGCCAATGTGCTCTTAACATTTAACATCTTTTGTGTAATAAGAGTTTCTATACACTTCGTTTGCCTACTTATGTCATTGAGACTGTCCTGAGCAGGTATCAAACGGTTTGTTCGTAAAACGCAAGGTGCAAAAACTATTGACAGCGAGCTTGCTGACATACGATTGTGCTTTTCTCTTTGTGCAACCAGAGCTAAATGGAAAATTAAACGCTCCAAAAGGAAATGATGTGACGCTGAAAGTTTTTTAATAAGCGATAGCAAAGTTTGGACTCTAACATTTGTATCTGGCAAATCAGATGCTCGCAGAAAATCATCATATCGATCGAATGACAGTAAAGGTTCTGGCATTTCACGCAGGAATGATTTGAGCACATTTGCTAGAACATGCACATTGTATGACTCGTAATCTATCTCTGCACCAACTGCTGTTTCAGACATCTTTTGCTTTAACTCTCGTATTTTAGAATTAACACCACTTTTACGGTATATTCCTTCCGTATAGAGGGCTAACATTTCGATTTTTGTGATAAGTTGTTCGATTTGAATGGGAATTTTTGCTCCTTCGGCTAAACATAAATTCGTTAATGGCACACCAAAGAGTTTTGAAGCAGTTATACTAGATTGCGACGATAAACATGCACTGTGTGATGCGGTTTTATTACACGAAGACGACTTTTGATAACATTTTTTATGACAAGTAAGGCGACAATTTTGACATACCTGCAAAGAATAAAAATTAAAAGTTATTAACTTGCTTCGCTATTTTGATTAAAATATAAAGCACATATTTGAGTCTATGAACTTAGCACAAACACTCAAAATCTGGAATTAAAGCTACTCAGCTACCAGGAATTTTTTAAATCGACCAAATAGCTTTTAGGTTTAAATTCTCGTTCCCGTTTCTGTCCCCATGGGACATAGGAGTCTACAACGGAGAAAACAAACATTAATTTTAATATGTATAAGATATTTCATCCTCATATTTCCACGGGAATAGAACGGGAACAGAATAAGAACGGGAACCTAAAAACTACTTGACCAATTTAAAAAAATGTTTCTGTTGTATACGGGAATAGAACAGGAACAGAATGAGAACGGGAACCTAAAAACTTTTTGACCGATTAAGAAAAATGTTTCTGTTGTATACCCGTTCTCATTCTGTTCCCGTTCTATTCCCGTGGATGATATATAAACCAATATATGTATAACCAAGTCAAGTATGTGCACTTGTTATTTTAATTGACAGTACATTCTTTCATCAGTATAACATAGACAGTCAATGAATAAAGAACCCTGTTAATAATTGTTGTAACCAAGTCATTCTTTTATAAAACCTAAATATTCATTATGGTGTCAGATGTAAGTTAAATTTATATTATATATCATTTGTTGGTTTCATAGAATTAAAAGTCTATAAAAAAAATACAGAACCGTCGAAACTAGCCGCAAACGCTTATGACGTTGTGAATACTATTTCGACATCCATTTCCCCACTTAAGCTAAAATCTACGAACCTACCGTCCACATGGAGGAATTGGTTAATTCTATTTAAAAATTTTCTTCGGAATCTGGAAGATCAAGGCGATAATCGAAAAGTAGCTCTTCTACTTCAGTACATGGGCCCAAATTCTTCGGAAATCTTCAATTCCTAGACTGCGTCAAATTTGACAAGTCAATTGAAAAATTGGTTACTAAAGGACTATTCACATGAGCACGACCAACGAACGACGAATAAATCAAGAAATTAGATTTTAAGTACCTTACTAGCATAAATTCCTGACGAATTTGTTTGGAAACGATGGAAACATAGTTCATATTTATTTTTAGGTGGATAAACTTTTATGTTTGTGCCTAAAATTAAAAAAATTGAGAAAAAAAGTTTATTCGTTCCGAATAAACATCTAGTAGGTACGAACTGTCAGACTTTATTCTCGTTCCACATACAATCCACACTCCAACGAATAAATTTTTCGCGCGTGCTTAACCTCAAAATCATTCTTCATTTTTGTTTTGCATGTAAATTTTGTTCGTTATTCGTGACGAATGTAAAACACTCATGTGAATGAAATGTCAAAATTAACGAATTTTCGTTCATTCGTCGTTCGTTGGTCGTTCTCATGTGAATACTACTTAAGAGATGGTGAGTCAATTGACAAATATATCACAATCTTGAAAAATCTAGGCCTAGAAAAGATCTTATAGAAGATCTAGTCCGAGAGTAATAACTTTTCTAAAATAAAAGAACGATTGTTGAATGAATTGGGAACAAAATTCGAGAAAGTCATCGAAATTGCAAAAACAATGGAAGCAACAAAATGTCAAGCTCAACAGTAGCAGTTAACGAGCTGCAGGCACAGTAATAACTCAAGCTGCGTTCGAGTACGCACCAATAACCGCATATTTAAACACATTTACTTACTTACTTACTTACTTAGGTGGGCATTACAGTTTGGGTCCATTCGCTCTACATGGCCCAACCATCGTAGCCTCGCGATGCGTACTCTTCTGGCTATGCCCATGTCGCGGTACAGCTCATACAGCTCGTTGTTGTATCTTCTTCTCCACACATTGTCTTCGCATACGGGACCAAAGATCATTCGGAGAATTTTTCTTTCGAAAGACCAAGGGTTCCCTCATCCGCTTTCGATAAGGTCCATGCTTCCGCGCCGTAAAGCAGGACTGGGATGATTAAGGTCTTATACAAGGTTACCTTGGTTTTTCCAGAGAGGGTTTTGTTTCTCAATTGCCTTCTTAACCCAAAGAAGCAACGGTTGGCAAGAGTTATTCTCCGTTTGATCTCCGCACTGATGTTGTGGTCCGTGTCTATAGCGGATCCTAGGTAGACGAAGTCCTGTACTATCTCGAAGTTATGTCTGTCTATTGTGGCGTATTGTCCAATTCGTCGATGTTCTGTGTCCTTGTTTGATGACAACATATTCTTCGTTTTGCCCTCATTAACCATCAAACCTATTTTTGCCGCTTCTGTTTCAATACTCGCAAAAGCACCTATGACATCACGGTTTTTTCTTCCCATTACGGCAATATCGTCTGCATAGGCGAGTAATTGCACAGACTTTTGAAAGATTGTTCCTCTGGTGCTGACGTTTGAGTTTCTTACAATCTGTTCAAGTATGATGTTGAAGAAATCGCATGACAGTTTGTCGCCTTGCCTAAAACCTTTTTCGACATCAAAGGTCTCGGTGAGTTCTTTACCGACCTTGACGGAGCAGCGTGAATTCTCCAAAGTCATCCTGCATGGTCGTAAGAGTTTTGCAGGGATGCCGAAACTAGATATGGCTCTGTACAGCTCGTCTCTGTAGATACTGTCATACGCGGCCTTGTAATCGATAAAAAGATGGTGAATATCGATATTATATTCTCGGGTTTTTTCCAAGATCTGCTGTAATGTGAAAATTTGGTCTATTGTTGACTTCTCTGGTCTAAAACCACATTGATAAGAACCTATCAAGTTGTTGACGTGGGTTTTCATACGTTCACATATTACAGCAGACAAGATTTTATAAGCGACGTTAAGGAGGCTTATCACTCTATAATTGGCGCAATTGTGAGGGTCTCCTTTCTTTAGGATCAGGCATACGATACTGAGGTTCCATTCATCGGGCATGCTTTCTTCCGACCATATCATGCAGATCAGCTGGTGCATGCTCCTTTCCAACTGATCTCCAGCTGCCTTGAAAAGTTCGGCACCAAAGCCATCTGCACCTGCAGTCTTATTTGATTTTAGTTTGCATATAGCAAGCTTAACTTCTTCTCGGTCGGGAGGACGACATTCTTGATCATCGTCCAAGCTGAATGGGGCAATCTGCCTGACAGCGGAATTTGTGTCCTCATCGCCGTTAAGCAGTCTGCAGTTAATTGATCTGGGGATCGCCATGTACCTTTATGAATTTTGAGATGCGGGAAGCGTGTACTACTTACAAGATTTAGCCCCGCAGCAAAATCGATTAGCCTCAGTCCGTTTTCGGAGGTTTTGTCATGGAGGCTATGCTTACCGATTGTGTTTCCAAAGATGTCCTCCTTCCCTTCCCAAAGCTTTGCGTTAAAATCGCCAAGAACTTTTTTCACGTCGTGTCTAGGGCACTGCTCATACGTTTCTTCGAGGAGCTCGTAGAAACAGTCTTTGGAATCGTCGTCTTTCTCTTCTGTGGGGGCGTGGGCGCATATAAGGCTAATGTTGGCGAATTTAGCCCGGATGCGGATGGTCATTATACGCTCATTGACTGGATTTTGGCAAATCACCTTATTCCTGAGTCTTCCTCTAACGACAAATCCGCACCCAAATAAGCGCTGTTTCTGTTGTCTGTAGCAGTCGCCATAGTAGATGTCACAGTTTTTCATCTTCTTTATGCCCGGTCCACTCCATCGCACTTCTTGGATGGCGGTTATGTCTGCTTTGCAGCAGTCCAGGGCGTCCGCTATTTCTCCAGCTGCACGTAATCCATTAAGTGATCTAACGTTCCACGTGCAGATCCGGAGGTCATTGGCCTTTATTCGTTTGCTTGGGTCGTCAACTATAAAATCATTATCGTTATCCGAGGCTATTGGTTGTTTCGGAACTGTCCTTTTTTTACGTGGTTGGGTAGTTAACCCTACGCACAACCCCCAACCTGGAGGGCCAGGTCCTTTTGGATCCCTTCGGACACAAAGGGCTGGAATATCCAGAGTCAGTACCCTGCTGCAGGGGTGTGAGTGCTGCCGTTGGCTCACCAGGAGCTCGTCCGCCACCATCTCTACTTCAATACCCTGTCCTAGTATTGAAAGACCCCGAAGGACCTTTAAACCAAATATGTTGGAATAGCTAATTCAGGGGTTTCTGCTTTTATGGCTGCTGAAGTCCACCGTTGATTCTGTCCTTCGAATTCATCCGCTGGGACATTTACACGATAGCTCTCGTAGACCACTGAGATTCGTGCAGTCAGTCATTGTTCGCAGAGCAATTATAGTGTTGATCGCTCACAATTCTTTTGTTCCGGATTCCTTCGTCAACACTCGCACTTACTAGTTTAGCAGGTCAGCTCTGGACGGAGCATCCCAGGTCCCAGTGGATACCGCTTGGAGGCATAGTAAGCACAATTAACGTGTACTATAAGTTAAAGCATCTGGGCGCCGCCAACTTGGCACCAATCAGAGCCAACCCGAATAGTACAACGCCCATCTACATTTTAACACATTTATCCACATTTTACTACACGTTTTGTTCGAGTGTTTTAAAACAACTTATTTTTGACAAAAAACTCTCTGAGAGAGTAAACAATTCCCACATGCTACACATTCTAGCCCAAGAAATTTCAAATAGCAGAAATGTTTGCCTTTTTTTTACATTTCAAAGTTTCTGAGCGATGTGGAAAGAATTTGCGGCTCTTCTTTCCTTCTCCGCTACGGGACTTGGAGGTTGAAACTTTTTTTACAGGTTGGGGGGCGTCTAAATAGATTATATTTCAAATTATTATGTGTGAGTTAGCCCCCTGAACTATTTAATAAATGTTTTAATTTTTCGTTTTTAACCTCACTTTTGATTTTTTTTCTCCTTAAAATCATAAAAATTGAATGAAAACAAACACTACCGAATAAAACAACACTTCTTATATATACATTTCACTATTTTATTGCGGAGAAATCACTTAATTTAACATTTTTAATTATTTATAAATGTTTACTTTGACTTGCTTTGACATTACTTGTTTAAGTGATACCAGACGGTAATTTTAAGTGGGAAATTTTTATTTCATAAAAGGCAAGTGGGATTTTTGTCGTTAGAAAATGAAACTTTTTCTATGAATTCGCGCGAATTTTAAGCTATTATTAGTTTTGTGGTTAGAAAATTAAACTTTTTGTGGTTAGAAATTCATAGAAAAAGTTTCATTTTCTAACGACAAAAATCCCACTTGCCTTTTATGAAATAAAAATTTCCCACTTAAAAATACCGTCTGGTATCACTTAAACAAGTAATGTCAAAGCAAGTCAAAGTAAACATTTATAAATAATTAAAAATGTTAAATTAAGTGATTTCTCCGCAATAAAATAGTGAAATGTATATATAAGAAGTGTTGTTTTATTCGGTAGTGTTTGTTTTCATTCAATTTTTATGATTTTAAGGAGAAAAAAAATCAAAAGTGAGGTTAAAAACGAAAAATTAAAACATTTATTAAATAGTTCAGGGGGCTAACTCACACATAATAATTCGAAATATAATCTATTTAGACGCCCCCCAACCTGTAAAAAAAAGTTTCAACCTCCAAGTCCCGTAGCGGAGAAGGAAAGAAGAGCCATCTTCTTTGTTATAATGTGATCTGGGAATGTTTGGTTGTCGTGGGTATGGGTGAGATTGATAGGTTGGCCTTGGCTTAAATGGTTGTTGGTATCTAAGTTTTTGATATGAAATGTTTTGCTCTTTAATACAGCAAGATAATGCAGTAGACAAAGAGTCCGGTTGCATTGTTCTTACTCGTGAACCCAACGGTTCGTTGAGACAACTTAAAACATGTCTGCATACAGATCCTTTTTTGCACTTATTACGTTTTCATCTTCTTCCTGGATTAGAATGTTATTACATAACGCGGATTGTAACTCGATAATTTCTCCGTAAAGGGATTCTACGGTTTTGTTTGTTTGTCTTACGTTGTGAAGATCTCTGATCAGAGAAGTTTCCGTTCTCTTATCACTGTAATGCAGAATCAAGTTCTTTTTTATGTTATCCCATACTAGTGGGGTGCCAAACGTATTGAGGATCTCGTTCGCTTGTCCCTCTATCTTGTTACGTATGGCTCTTATAAGGATTTGGCCGTACGGTGTCCTGTCGGTTCCTCTTATGTAAAGAAGGATTTCCTCTACATTATTGAGGAACTCGTATAGGAGGCACGGATTGCCATCGAATTTAGGCAGATCCTTGATAGCATCAGGGATCCTTAGAGAATTGAAAATGTCAATGTTATTGAAGCTCTGACTCTGGTTCGCGATATTGTTTTGATCAGTGGACATACTTGGAATTGAGAAGAATTCTCGGGAATTGAGGTAAGGCTTTTTGAAATTTTCCGTAAATTGTATGGAAAGAAAGTTGTTTGCTTCTTCCCAGATTGTTTAGGCATGGGAACCTAGATTACACGAATTGACTATGATAATAAACTTTCTTTTACTTTTTATTTACAATACTTAGGTGATTATTAATATATTGTGAATACAAAGAAAAATATTCTCAAATTATTTGTTTAATAAAATTATCTTTTCTAGTTTATTTTATAACAACAACGATTTACATGCACCCAAACATTAACGAACTCATTACTGCTGTTGATGGTAGCTATTTAATTTTTTGGATTCTTTGGGGTTGTATCAATTGTAACAAAATCACTTCTTTCTTTTCTTGGATTTGTTTCAATGTTCGCGATTATAATTTTCGCCGGTGATAAAGGGTTGATACCCTCGGTGTTTGTTTTGTTTCTTGATTGATTGAAAATAAGGATCACCGACACCGATCCTACCGACTGCGCCAGATAAGTTAGATTTATTTTGTCCAAATAAAATAAAAGATTTTTATTACAATTTAGTTACAAACAAAAGACTTTATTACGACACGAACGATACAAGAGACTTTTATATGAAAATAATTGACACAGGTACAACTGTTCGGTTTAAGGTGGAAAGTACTTAGTAATACTCGATGTGTGCCAGACGCTAACTCATCGGTTTTCGGTTCTCACTTGGGCAATTACAAGTGCTTAATTGACAATATTGATAATTGGTTGCAAATACAAAAAGTGTTTAATTGACAAAAGTATTTAATAGGTCAGAGTCGAATATGAAATATGATGTTACGACACGTGTTGGGGGCGTTTGGGAGAATGACCTTTATGCCGGGGACGTAACTCGCGTGTTTGCGCGTTCGATAATAGATCGGCAATAGAATATGACAATATGACGTTCGATAATAGAATATGACACAACTTCGGAAGGAGCTAAGAATTTTGTTATCAAAACATGTCGGGTATGAGAGGTGATTTAATTGAGCTTCGTCGTGCCACTTCTTCATGTGAGTTCAACATTATTGTGCTTGTCGAAACATGGCTGAGAAATGATCACCTTGAGCAGAAATTTTTGATTCATAGTAGCAGGTTTTTAGATGCGGTCGGACTCTAGCCCCAAATCAAAACAATGAATTCGGTGTATTATGGCAGTTCATACTTCCCTTTCCTGTTTTCCTGTTGTTATCGTCTACTGAAAATAGTTTGAACCAACAAGTATGGGCCAAAGTTTCTATCGAGGACAAAAATATTTACATTGGCTGTTGCTATATTCATCTCTGTCATCCTGCTGCTATTTACGAGACAACAACTATCATGGCTGTTCTGATTTTCGTACGGATTCAAAACGGAAACCGAAATTGAATCCGTGCGGATTTAAAAAGTGTGTTCTTATTTCCGTACGGATTCACTACTGATTTTTTGTCACAAAAACGTGTTGGAAATTAAATTTTTGTGTTCATTGGGACTTTTTACAGCTTTAGTGCATGTTAGTGCTAATATAGTTTATTATTTTTCATTTCTAGCAATAAATAATGTTCTACAAAATTCATTAACCGGATTCAATTCCGCTAACAAAATGATAAGCGAATTGAAAACGTACGGATTCGGAATTAAGAACCGCAAATATTATAAAACAGGAGGATATGGTATCCGAACGGAAATCAGAACAGGGGTGTATAACTGCATTACCTGTTCTGTCTACTCTCGAAGAATGTAAATTCGTCGTCTTAATATACGAAAGAAGAATTGAGAAACTATACTACTTTAGATCTAATAAGGAATAAACGAAATTAAGAAAAGAAATATTCAAAATTTTATTTCTATCCAGAAATAACATCCAAGATAAAACCAATCTCTAATAAATATAATATCCGTATGATTGGAGGATCTAAAGAACGAAATCGATCGAAAAATTCTACAAAGAAAACATCAACAAAATAAGAACAATACTTCTAATGAACAATTTTCCACATAAAATAATAAATAATTTAATAATGACAAAAATAATCAAATTCAATACAAAAATAATACACAAAATCAAAACGAAAAAAGTGGCAACACGGACAACATCACATCACAATACCTACACGAAATAATAATAACCAACAAAGAGAGAACTTCATTCGCTCACAAATCCAATCACACTCTCAGCGAAATATTCACAAGAACAAAGACATCATTGCAAAAGGAACAACATGACGTGATCTACAAAATAAAATGCAACGGCAAGACGAATGAAGTGTGCGATCTTGTATATATTGGCACAACCAAACGCACACTAACTACAAGAGTAGCTGAACACAAAGAGATCATCAACTGGACTCTCACAACATAAGACAGAACATGGACACACCGCTGATTTCGATGACGTAAAAATGTTTGACAAGGAAAGAAACACAAATAAAAGATTCACATTGGAGAGTCTAAGAATACAACAAATCATTAAGAGAACGATGAATTTCCAAGAAGACAAAGACAATTGAAGTGCTAGCTACAGTTCTGTCATCAAGTAAACAATAGTCTGTGATAACAATCAGTTGATATTTTCTGTTTTGTCCTGTTTCTTAATTTATTTAATTTATTAAGTTTTGTAATATTTCTGTTAAGTGCAATATATTAAAAATTGACTACTTTCTTAATTTAAATGAAAACAAATGTAAATTGACAATAGTAAGTAACTAGATTATTAAGTATGAATTAGAGAATCCAAAAATTGTAATAATAGGTCCAATAAAAATACTCTTTGAAGAAGTTGGAAAATAACCAACGAAACGTCGGGATGAAAATTTTAAAAATGGATTAATTTATTAATTGCATATAAAAATCATAGATAAACAATCAAAAAAAAGAACAATAAAAAATATTCAAACAAAATTCCCATTTTGATTGATTGATTTATTCGGTGTGGTTACACTGAAAATCAGTTTACATGGCTGATATCTTTCATACATTTCAAAAGAAACAAAACAATTAATTCGTATTTGGTTTAGAAAAATGACAAATTTAAAGTATTAGTATTGTTTTGTATTAATTCTTGTTTTTTTCATCCAGACTTATCCTAATTTCAATTAGTTTTATTTTTTCTTCGTGAGACCCTAGAAAACAAAAGCATTGACTTTATATAAATTAATTGATTTCAAACTAACATTTAATGTATGGTTTTCCAGCCTGCCTTCGTTTTTTTGTCTTGATTCATATTTCGTTGTTTGAATTTAATGCAAAAGCAAGAGCAAATTTCTCTATCACTAGAAACGTCAAATTTTAACAGACTTTAACCTGCTCCACAGCTCAATAAATTTTAACCCATTTTTTTCACTCTCATTAGTGTCAAATTTTAACGCGGGTTTAATTTTAACACGAATTTTAACGCAATTCACACACGGCCTAACTGCGTGAACATAATGGCTGCAGAGACGCAGCCGCAAGAGATGCCAAAACATTAAATACAAGCGAATACAAAAACAACGCAAGACGGAGCTGGACAAGTTAACTTTATTTAAACTCTTGCGGCTCCGGCTCCTTATGCGTATGCGTATGCATTGTGTGGTTGAGCCTTAAGTCACTCTTCACCACAGAATAAGCTCAGTCCTAAGGAGAGCGCGGCGCTTCCGCTCTAAAGCAATTAGGAGCCCATCGTTAAGGAAACTGAGTTGCCTCCATTTTTTATTCTTTCATTTTCTTTCCTCTGTCACCACGCGCGAGGTACATATATCTGTAAGTTAGCTCAAGAATTATTTTATAATAAAATTGTAACTTTAAGTTTTTCAATCGCATAGATCTAGATTTGAAGTAGTTATTGTTGAAAACAATTCCCAATTCGTTGTTCGCGAGAGTTTTAAAAACTGATGTAAGTCAGATCTTAAATTTATATATAGAAACCATTGTAAAGATGTATTACAAATTTGCAGAAAATAAAATCAAGCCAAAGCTACAACGAGAGGATTTTTATTCAGAAACTAAGGAAGACTTGCGAATCAACATCATTTTATTTTATCAACTGTGTACGAGCTTCTATGGAATTCAGGATGCAGTCTTCAGCAGTCACGGAGCATAGTTGCGTTGCGACAGAATGCCGTTTACCCGATGACGACGAGATGGTGTCATGCGAAACCTGCAAACGGTGGTGGCACTATGGGTGTGCGAAATTTAATCCGTCTTTGTTCGATACGGAGATCCCCTGGTTTTGTAAAACCAAAGAATGCAGTGTAATTTCTGATGTAAGCAAAGATGGTGACAGAGAAACAGGTAAAGAAAAGAATTATGAAAATGAAAATGATGTTTTAAACTCGGTCGACGTATTGATCGAGGCAGCCAAGTCTGCTCAGTCGACAGTCGAGGAAAGAGACAGGGAAATTTGTAATTTAAAGTTAGAAATGGATAGGCTTAAATCTCAGTTAGGGTCCTTAGCGGTGCCAGCCCCTCCGGTTGTACGTCCTACGGAAAAATCAATAGGGCTTCCAAGCGACAGGGTAGAAGCAATTCGTAAGATCGATTGCAAACACAAGGAAATGTTGGTAGGCTCTTCGGCTTCTCACTCTACGCCTTTGTCAGCACACGTGGAGAGTTTTCAAAAACGTCAGAACTCTAGTGCTCAACAAGATGCTCAAAACGATTCCGGCCAGAAGCTTGGGGATATGGCGAGCTTATTGACTATTTTAAATCGAAATCAGATACAGGATCTGCCGTCTTTTTCGGGGCATGATAGGAAGGAGTGGCCTTATTTTGAGTCTGTGTTTCGGTCAACCACTGAAGAGGGGAGATATAATGAAAAGGAGAACGTGGCGCGTTTAAGAAAGGCACTAACAGGCGAAGCCTATAATCTCGTGAGCGATCGGCTACGGTATTCTTCGGATGCAAACGATATTATAAGCTCATTGCGTGCGATTTATGGTAGACCAGACGTCTTAGTACACAGTCTGACATCGAATTTGCTACGGTTACCAGCTCTGAATTCTGCCAGCGATCCGAAACTTCGTCAATGGGCTGTGGTAGTGAGCGGGTTTGTCGCCGACATTAAGTCGATGAGTTTAAACAAGGAGCTCGATAATAATTTCGTTTTGACCGACCTCACGAGCAAATTGTCTTCGGGATTGTACCACGATTGGCAGAAGCGTATATTAAAGAAGCTGAATCCTAATTTAGAGGAATTTTCGATCTTTCTTACGGAGAAACTTTATGATCTGCCTCCTGAACTGACAAAGTTATCGAAGTTGTCGTGTAATGAGAAAACGAGCAGCGCATCCCCTTCGCGAAGAGTTTTAACGCATCAGCCCATCCCTCCAGTTAGTGATGCCACTTGTATAAAATGTGGCAAAAGTGAACACGCTTTATTTGCTTGTCCGGATTTCAGAGCCTTGAGTGTAGAAGAGAGGTGCGCTTTCGCTAAAGATAAAAAAGTTTGTTTTAGGTGTTTGAACCCAGCACCTCATAGATGGCGCAGCTGTTTGCCGAAGAAATTATGCGGCTTTAAGTTTTTCAATCGCATAGATCTAGATTTGAAGTAGTTATGGTTGAAAACAATTCCCAATTCGTTGTTCGCGAGAGTTTAAAAAACTGATGTAAGTCAGATCTAAAATTTAGATATAGAAACCATTGTAAAGATGTATTACAAATTTGCAGAAAATAAAATCAAGCCAAAGCTACAACGAGAGGATTTTTATTCAGAAACTAAGGAAGACTTGCGAATCAACATCATTTTATTTTATCAACTGTGTACGAGCTTCTATGGAATTCAGGATGCAGTCTTCAGCAGTCACGGAGCATAGTTGCGTTGCGACAGAATGCCGTTTACCCGATGACGACGAGATGGTGTCATGCGAAACCTGCAAACGGTGGTGGCACTATGGGTGTGCGAAATTTAATCCGTCTTTGTTCGATACGGAGATCCCCTGGTTTTGTAAAACCAAAGAATGCAGTGTAATTTCTGATGTAAGCAAAGATGGTGACAGAGAAACAGGTAAAGAAAAGAATTATGAAAATGAAAATGATGTTTTAAATTCGGTCGACGTATTGATCGAGGCAGCCAAGTCTGCTCAGTCGACAGTCGAGGAAAGAGACAGGGAAATTTGTAATTTAAAGTTAGAAATGGATAGGCTTAAATCTCAGTTAGGGTCCTTAGCGGTGCCAGCCCCTCCGGTTGTACGTCCTACGGAAAAATCAATAGGGCTTCCAAGCGACAGGGTAGAAGCAATTCGTAAGATCGATTGCAAACACAAGGAAATGTTGGTAGGCTCTTCGGCTTCTCACTCTACGCCTTTGTCAGCACACGTGGAGAGTTTTCAAAAACGTCAGAACTCTAGTGCTCAACAAGATGCTCAAAACGATTCCGGCCAGAAGCTTGGGGATATGGCGAGCTTATTGACTATTTTAAATCGAAATCAGGTACAGGATCTGCCGTCTTTTTCGGGACATGATAGGAAGGAGTGGCTTTATTTTGAGTCTGTGTTTCGGTCAACCACTGAAGAGGGGAGATATAATGAAAAGGAGAACGTGGCGCGTTTAAGAAAGGCACTAACAGGCGAAGCCTATAATCTCGTGAGCGATCGGCTACGGTATTCTTCGGATGCAAACGATATTATAAGCTCATTGCGTGCGATTTATGGTAGACCAGACGTCTTAGTACACAGTCTGACATCGAATTTGCTACGGTTACCAGCTCTGAATTCTGCCAGCGATCCGAAACTTCGTCAATGGGCTGTGGTAGTGAGCGGGTTTGACGCCGACATTAAGTCGATGAGTTTAAACAAGGAGCTCGATAATAATTTCGTTTTGACCGACCTCACGAGCAAATTGTCTTCGGGATTGTACCACGATTGGCAGAAGCGTAGATTAAAGAAGCTGAATCCTAATTTAGAGGAATTTTCGATCTTTCTTACGGAGAAACTTTATGATCTGCCTCCTGAACTGACAAAGTTATCGAAGTTGTCGTGTAATGAGAAAACGAGCAGCGCATCCCCTTCGCGAAGAGTTTTAACGCATCAGCCCATCCCTCCAGTTAGTGATGCCACTTGTATAAAATGTGGCAAAAGTGAACACGCTTTATTTGCTTGTCCGGATTTCAGAGCCTTGAGTGTAGAAGAGAGGTGCGCTTTCGCTAAAGATAAAAAAGTTTGTTTTAGGTGTTTGAACCCAGCACCTCATAGATGGCGCAGCTGTTTGCCGAAGAAATTATGCGGCGTTGGTGGATGCACAAAAGGGCATCATGTTCTACTTCATCCAACAGATTCAAAGTTAGCCTTAAATTCCTCAGCTCCAGCTTTCATTCCAGCTCCTCAGCTTCATTCCTCGCATTTAGGATCTAAAGCCCCAGTCATGTTAAAGGTCGTAGCCGTGCGTTTGTATTGGAACAACAACAAATTTCTGGACACGTTTGCCTTTTTAGACGATGGGTCCTCTATTACAATGCTGGAAAGGGATGTTTTCGATTTTCTGGAGTTGGAAGGCGATCCGGAACAACTAACACTTCAATGGACGAAGGGTGTTTCGAGAAATGAGGAGTCGATGCGTACAAGTCTATGGCTCTCTGGAGTGGGCAAACGGAAACGACACATACTAAAGGACATTTACACGGTGAAGGGTTTAGAGCTGCCTTGTTAGAATATCGATCTGGCCTCCCTACGACAGTCGTTCCCATACATTCAAGGTCTACCGATGACAGATTTGAACAATGCGAAACCAAAAATCCTGTTGGGCTTAGATCAAGCGAAACTGCTAGTCGGGCGTTGTCAGCGGTCAGGTAAAGAGGATGAACCCTACGCTATCAAGACGCTTCTCGGTTGGACCGTCTTCGGGAGAACACCACTCGAAGGTAAGGTGGCGTGCGTTAAAGCTCCAAGCAGAGTTTCGATTTCGTACTTCCATGGCATTTCGAAACAGGATGAAGAGAAACAGGAGTTTGGTATGCTCCGACATTTATCGTGCTGAACAAGAACAAGTTACCGCCAAAGCCCAGAGTTGTTACAGACGTCGCTGCAAAGGTACATGGAGTTTCGTTGAACTCACATCTGTTGAAGGGTCCAGACACTCAGGACTTTTTAAATTTCGGGAACGAAAAGTAGGGGTGAACGCAGACGTGAGGGAGATCTTTCATCGTATCGCAATCAGAGAAGAAGATCAGCAGTGCCAGAGAGTGCTTTGGAGGGATGGTGAAGTTACACGCAAGCCGTCAGTTTACATCATGACGGTAATGATGTTCGGTCCTTGTTGCTCCCCAGCCAGCGTCCAGTTTGTGAAGAATCATCATGCTAATCTTTTTCGAGAACAACATCCGGAGGCAGTAGACGGCTTAGTTAGTTTTTTTTTTTTTAGTATTGTGATTTTTATTTAATCAAAAAAAAAATGGGATTGATTTATAAACATAAAATCACTAATATAGCATTGGCTTTTGCCGTCAGCCAGAAAAAAAGAGTATTTATAAAATTAATTGTATAAATCAAAAAGTTATTTTACAGAATTCATAGTTTTTTTTTTTTTTTTTTTTTTTTGTTTTGTTTTAAAAAGCTTCGTTTAAAATTTTATTTCGATAATTAAATGCAGATTTAACATAACTGGCTAAAATCATCCAATCTTGACCATTTAGAACTTCTTTCGCTTCATCGATGGTTAAGTAATTTTTTCCAAAATGCGCATGTCGTATTGTCTGCAGGATAGGGCATGTTGTTAAAAAGTGGAAAACATTTTCTGTGGCACGATGATTACATAAAGTGCATTCCGTGTTTCCGTCAGGTCCATATGGCAGGTAGTTTAAACGTAGTAACTCTCCTCTGGTTTTGAAAACTATAGATATCGTATTAAGAGAGTATCGGTCGTTGAAATAGTTACTTGCACCAAGGTTGTGTTGAAGGACCCTATACATATTACGCGTCTCGCTCCGCTGTGCTGCTTCCGTGAAATTGGAGAACATACTGTCTTCAACTCTCCCCAAAAGTGCAGGTATAGCATCATTCCATACTTCGATGTTTCTTTCCATCAACTCGATCCCATGTTGTCGTTCCAGTAGTGACCATTCCGCGAAGAATTGTGATTTTCGCTGCAGCAGGTAGCTTGCAATGATTTTGGGTAGCCTGTGGTTTGGTAGAGCCATAATTTTCTTCACATAGCTTAAGTGTAATTTAAGTGTAAAGATGTAGAGTGGTGATATACCGGTCTCCAAGTGTAGCATGTATGTGGGAGTATTTTCTGGTAACCAGAACATCTTTTTGATAAAATATCTCAGCAGTTTTTCCACTTCATCATACTGCAGGTAACCCCATACCTGACCAGCATAGCACATCACAGACCTCATCACAGCTTCAAAGAGCTTATATTTAGCGCTTGGAGCTATATGTTTTTTTCCAAGGACTCCTGCCCAGTTACAGTTGATGGCTTTTTTTGCTTCAACTAGTTTCTCCTGGAGATGTTTTTTGAAAGAGAGCTGTGGTGTAATGATGACTCCAAGATATCTATATTCTTTCACCAACTCGAGGTCTGCATTTCCCCATGTCCATTTCTCTTCTCTTGCATATCGTCCTGTGCCGTTTCGAAACACCATTACTTTGGATTTACTTGTATTGACCGTAAGACTCCAGAGACGGCAGTATTGTTGCAATTTGTTTATCATAATTTGCATCATGTTTGGGGTCTCGGAGAATATGACGATGTCATCTGCATACATTAATGTTTTAATTGTTACACCAGCAAAAAGAATACCACCTGGTAGAGCTGCAGACGGCTTAGTAAATCGTACGTATGTCGACGACTACTTCAATAGTCACGAATCGGCAGAGGAAGCGGTCGCGGTAAGCAGAGACGCTATTAGGATCTGTAAGACGAAGAACTTTGATTTAGTAGGATTTCAATCAAATAGTCGGGAGTTTTTACATCAGATCCCGGAAGCAAATATTAAGGCTGGTCTAGTGAGCATCGACCCGAACGAATCTGAAAATTACGTCCCCAAGGTTCTGGGAATGTTTTGGCATCCTTCATCAGATCATTTGATTTACAAGCTAAATGAGGATGAATGTTGGAAGAAGGCGCTCGATCCAAATTCCGAGATTTCAAAACGAGAGATACTATGAACTATAATGAGAATTTTTGATCCCCTTGGTCTGGTGTCATGTTTCGTCATTCATGGAAGGGCCATTTTACAGGAGATTTGGCGAGAGGGCTTCAGCTGGGACGAACCAATAGGTGCGGTGGTTTGAGAGCTCAATGGGAAGATTTCTTAAGAGGTCTGAAGCAGATCGAAGAGTTAAGAATTCCACGAGCGTACAGTTCATTTTCACCAGACACTTCAAGGAAGACTCTCGTCGTTTTCGTCGACGCGTCGGAGAAGGCTTTAGCTGCGGTATGTTATTGGCGTTTCGAACAGAACGGTTCGGTAGAGGTTGCGTTGGCGATGGCAAAGGCGAAGGTGGCTCCAGTTAAGAAACTCTCAGTTCCCCGGTTAGAGGTACAGGCAGCGGTATTAGGCGTGCGTTTGGCTGACACGGTGACAAGATCACACTCCATTCAGGCAAACGAGGTAATCTTCCTTTCTGACTCTAAGACAGTTCTCGCCTGGGTACACTCTTCGACGTTTAAGTTTCCGATGTTCGTTGCTGTCCGTGTGGGAGAAATTTTGGAGTCTACAAACGTGGTTCATCGGTACTGCAGACAACGTCGCTGACGATGGTACTAGATGGTACGATTCATCAGAAGGAGCCGATAAAGGAAGATGGTTTAGAGGTCCAGAGTTCCTGTTCTGTTGCTAGCAAGGTAGGCGAAACTACAAAGCTTATATGTTCTGTGAACGCGCACCAGCGTACGATATCCTACGGAATTTACGAGGAGCTAGGGGCCAGGTTTCGGGCGAGATGGTTTTCGGGAGTAAGAGTTATAGCCCTAGTGCTTCGATTCACAGTCAGAATCCGGAAAAGAGATACGAGCAAGGAGGCTTTCGCCACTCCAGCTGAGATCATTCGAGCTGAAAACTGGCTTTTTAGGAAAACTCAACAGGAGGCTTTTCCGGTGGAGGTAGAGATGCTACGATCGAAACGGGTTTTAAATTCAAGTTCTCTGTTAAGTTTGTCGCCGATTATGGATGAGGAGGGAACGTTGAGATTAAGCTCACGAGTGCAGAAGGCAAACATTTCATACGCAGCCCGAAACCCAGCAATTTTACCGAAAAAACATCCGTTGGTCACCTTGCTAATCGAACACCACCATGAGGCGAATTATCATATGGGAACCGCTACAACGATTTCGGACATCAGAGAAAGGGCCAGGATTATATCCACCCGAGTTGCGGTTGAGCGAGTGAAGGCGCGGTGTTTTATGTGCAGAAGATTGAAAGCAAAGCCAGAGATGCCGATCATGGGTCAGTTGCCGGAGGGAAGATTAGCCTTTAACTTGCGGCCTTTTACTCATGTAGGAGTAGACTGTTTTGGGCCGTTGTACGTACGTGAGACATGGAAGAGGTGCAGCTAAGAAATATGGGATGATATTTACCTGTTTGACCATCCGCGCCGTACAAGTAGAACTACTTGGTGATCTCAGTACGGACCAGTGCATTATGGCGCTTCGCTGATTTCTAATTAACCCAGTAGTAACCAGGTTCATATACAGCGACAACGGCCTTAATTTTGTCGGAACAAAAAACCGTTTAGAGAGGGATAGCAAGGAATGGGAGAAGGCCCTTGGTCAGTACTGTGCGAAATGTGAAGGTATCGTCTGGAAGTTTATACCGGCGTATTCCCCTTGGATGGGCGGAGCGTGGGAGCGACTTATTAAATCCATTAAGTCCAGTGTAGAATTCCTGCTAAAGGGAGTAGTACCTCGAGAAGACGTTCTTTTAAATGCTCTTATGGAAGCACAAGGGCAAATTAATCGGAGACCGTTAACCCACATTCCTGTAGACCCAGATGATCCCAAACCACTAACGCCAAATATGATGCTGTTTGGAGACAGCGATCAGGACGTAACAGCCCCTGGAGTATTTTCCGAGCATGACCAGTATAGTAGACTGTATAGTCGCAGAGCACAGCATTTGATGAAGGAACTAGTAAAGCGTTGGTATACGGAATATCTTCCTTAGTTAACGAGGCGTTCGAAGTGGCATAAGAATACGAGGTCGGTGGAGGTCGGGAGCGTCGTTCTAGTAATAGAGCCAGGTGAGATTCGTTCGGTGTGGAAGCTTGGAAGAGTCGTAGCAGTTTACCCAGGTCAAGACGGAGCCGTACGAGTTGCCGATGTACGTTTAGCAAATGGAAATGTAATGGCAAAAAGATCAGTGGGAAGACTTGCGGTTTTAGATCTGGAGTCTTCAGATAAATCTTCAGACGGGCCCGGGGATGTGGTTGAGCCTTAAGTCACTCTTCACCACAGAATAAGCTCAGTCCTAAGGAGAGCGCGGCGCTTCCGCTCTAAAGCAATTAGGAGCCCATCGTTAAGGAAACTGAGTTGCCTCCATTTTTTATTCTTTCATTTTCTTTCCTCTGTCACCACGCGCGAGGTACATATATCTGTAAGTTAGCTCAAGAATTATTTTATAATAAAATTGTAACTTTAAGTTTTTCAATCGCATAGATCTAGATTTGAAGTAGTTATTGTTGAAAACAATTCCCAATTCGTTGTTCGCGAGAGTTTTAAAAACTGATGTAAGTCAGATCTAAAATTTATATATAGAAACCATTATTGTAAAGATGTATTACAAATTTGCAGAAAATAAAATCAAGCCAAAGCTACAACGAGAGGATTTTTATTCAGAAACTAAGGAAGACTTGCGAATCAACACATTGTGTAAGAAGTAAAATAGAATTTTGTAGTGTTGACCTCTATTTACACAATTTAAAGAAACTACTCTAATGACTGGAAGAACTTCTCTGCTGAACTTTATGATTTTAGTAGACCTTTTCATAACCTTTAAACCACTGCCAATTTTCTTAAACTGCTGCTTTGAAAAGATGTTTGCTTGTGCAACTGTATCAATTTGTCATTGTACTGAAGCCCCTTAATATAATTAGACACTATCCATTGATCTGCTTGTGCTTGCGCTGAATTTTTAACTGCATTTGCTTGCCGCTGGTACATCATACCAATAAATAGCTGCGTGTTCTTAATTATTAGAATCGATGTCAACATTTCTTATGTATGCATTCTTTTAGGTGTTTTTTTTTTTGCACATTTTACCGAAATGGTTCATACGTTTTCAGTTGTGACACCTCACTCCCAGAGCTGGGCAATTGCTGCGATGGATTTCTCCACATTTGTTGCATTGTTTTTGCATTGAACCTTTTTTGTGTTTTGTTATACAGTGTGTTCCGTAATTCGTGTTACATACTTTGGGATGTGATTCTTGGTCATATTCTAAGAAAAAAATTGTTCTACAGTAAAGTAGAAAAAAAGGCTAACTTTGGTGTACCAGGACCTGTGTTGAATTCGATTTCTCTGTCAATACTGATGGTAGAGACTTAATCTTAGACTTAATTTTTGAAGAAAAAATGATCTTTAAAACTGTATTTACTGTATTCAATTTTTAATGGTGTTCAAATTTTCTTCCCCAAGCAAAGTTTTGACTTTGAGATCTTTTTTTTTTCAGAAAATGCCTGTTAAACATAGAGTTTCTTTATATTTTACAGATGAACAAAATAATGATTAAAAAAACTCAAATCCCACACATTTTATGATAAATATAAATATATACCCAAAATTCGTACAGAAATTTAAACATTTTTAGGTCTCGTAGGATACTATAGGAAATTCATAAAGGACCTAGCTAAGCTAACGAAACCTCTCACTATCTGCCTCAAAAAGGGAGCAGAAATTAAATTAGATCAGCAATATAAAGATGCATTTGAAATCTGTAAAAATTTATTGATGAACGACCAAATATTGCAATACCCCGATTTTTCAAAACCATTCGTGTTCACGACCGATGCGAGTAATTACGCATTAGGAGCAATATTGTCCCAAGGGATTATAGGAAATGACAAACCAATTTGTTTCGCTAGTAGAACTCTCTCAAACAGTGAATGTAACTATTCCACTATCGAAAAAGAATTACTAGCCATTGTATGGGCCATTCGTTATTTTAGACCGTACCTATTTTGAAGAAGATTCCGAATAGTTACAGATCATAAGCCTCTCACATGGCTCATGAGCTTAAAAGAACCAAACTCAAAACTTGTGAGATGGCGGCTTAAATTAGAGGAATTGGATTACGAGATTGTTTATAAAAAGGGAAAGTCAAATACAAATGCAGATGCTTTAAGCCGCATCAAAATTACTAATCCTAACGAAGAAGTACAAGAAATTTTTAATAACAACGAAGATGTTAGTACCACCGATAATGTTCAAGAAAACACTGACGACAGAATACCCACATCAGAAATGCCTTTAGACAATTTTAGCATTCAGATTATATTTGAAATCAACGACAAAGGTAGTCCAATGACAGTAGAAACTATATACAAAAACAAGCAAAGGAGAACAATTCGAAGAACGACTTTCGATGAAAAGGCCATGATTAAAATTTTCAAACAATTCTTTCCACAAAATAAACTTATTGCCATACATATAACCCAAGAAATTTTCTCAATTGTTCAATCTACATATTCCAAATATTTCTTCCGCAGCAAAATATTTCGTATAGTGCAATGTTCTGAGATTCTAACGGATTTAAAACAAGAAGACGAACAAGAAAAGGCTATCCGTGATCATCACGAAAACTCAAACCATAGGGGAATTAATGAAACATATCTCCATTTAAAACGCGAAATTTATTTCCCTAACATGAAAGATAAAATAACCAAAACAATTAACAATTGCGAAAAATGCAAATTACTAAAATACGATAGAAATCCCACTCAAACTTCTAGAAATCCTGCATATAAACCTATATAGCATCAATAACAACCAAATTCTAACCTTGAGAGACAAATTCTAATGCTTGCCTGTGGATATAATCTAACTTGTAGAAGCAGCATTACCATTTTAAAATACCTCAAAACCTATATTAGTACTTACGGCATACCTTTGAAAATAATGTGTGATCAGGGTTCCGAATTTATTGCAAACGCTTTTAAAGACTTTTGCAAACAACTTAATATAACCTTACATTTCACATCTTTTTAACAAACTAGTAGTAATAGAAAGGTAGTAGAAAAAAGGCTACACTCCACACTTACGGAAATTTATAGACTCATACTTTCCAAAAGGAAAGAATAAAAACTAACCACAGAACACGAAGAAATCTTATCTGAATGCTTAATAACATATAATAACGCCATTCACTCGGCCACAGGGCACACTCCTTATGAGCTTTTCTTCGGTAGGCCATATAAATTCAGTAAGAACCAAGACTTTTCCAACGAACATGACTACCTGTCAAAACTAAACGAATTTCTAAATGAACTTTATCCGAAAATCCAAGAAAAGGTTAGTAACATAACTACTCGAAGAATAGATAACCTAAATATATGTAGAGAAGAACCCGAGGAAATCAAACAAAATGACGTCATCTTCCGAAAGGAAGCAAGGCGAAACAAGCTCACTCCCAGATTTTCTAAGCATGTGGCGAACAAGAACAACAAATTTACTATTCGTACAACTCAAAATAAGAAAATACATAAAAGTAAACTAAGGAGAAAAAACTAAATACACACATGTACATTGCTCCATGGCAATCATAACCCAATCGTAGCATATGTAAACATAATAGTAATTTTTTTTTTTTTTTTTTGCATCTCAGAGACTTAAGTGGCACTGAACTTAGAGCAAGCTCATTTGTACACACTTATCTACGCTCTTCATCATTAATGCAAGTGTTAGTGGTTAGTAAATAACGCCAACACAAGCACAAAGGGAACGTATACGAGGAAAAATAAAAAAAACATTACAACATTTACAAAGTAAAACTTAAATTATATTAAAATTAACATTAATAGAACAAACTAAACTAGTGAAACAATACTAAACAAGGTTTAAAAATAAAAAATTAAATTAAACTACTGTAATAAAAAAACTACTAAACATGAATCATGCTGACTGGTTCTTAATATTAATTTTAAACTATTTTTACTGATGTTGAAATCGGCAATAAAAGGATTGGAGTTTAATAACCTACTCATGCGAGCTAATGGCTCATGCATGCCATAGTTAGTTCGGTGGTGGGAGCGATGTATAAACTCTAAATTACGTAGTTGGTGAGTTCCTCTGCGATAGTTGAATCCTACGTGGGAGAGCAAGTCGGGAGCATCAATTATACCGGTTATTAATTGATGAAAAAACACTAAATCATTGTTGATTCTTCTCTGTGAGAGGGTTTGAAGATTTAATAAGCGAATACGATTTTCATAGGGAGGGAGATTGAAAGGATCTTCCCAAGGAAGACCTTTGAGAGCGAAGCGTATGAATCTGTGCTGTATTGCTTCGATTCGAGATTTATGAATATCATAAAATGGTGACCACACCTGAGAAGCATACTCTAGATGGGGACGAACATAACAGTTGTATAAAGAGAGGGTAACATAAGGGTCATTAAATTCCTTAGCCCATCGCTTAATAAAGCCAAGCATTGAATTTGCTTTGTTAATAATGAGGTTGATGTGTTCATTAAATTCGAGGTTGGTACTAAAAAGAACACCGAGGTCCCGGAATCTAGAAACTTGAGATAGGGATTGTTGCGATATTCAATATTCTCCAATGCTAGGAGATCTTTTACGGGAAAAAGTCATACTTTGGCACTTGGAAGTGTTTAAAGTTAGTCCGTTCATTGAACACTATACAACAAAACTATCAATATCTTTTTGTGAGAAGTCGCGATCTGAAGCATTTTCGATGATTTTAAAAATTTTCATATCATCAGCAAAGATTAAAATGTCACTATAGGAGATGCAAGAAATTACATCATTTATTGCAATAATGAAAAGCAAGGGGCCGAGATGACTACCTTGTGGCACGCCAGACATAGCATTGAAAGGTTTTGACAAAACGTTCAGAAATTTGACTTCATAAGACTTATTTTTTAAGTAGGAACTTATCCAAGCAATAAATACTGGGGGAAATCCAAAGGCTTTTAGTTTATAAAGTATGACGTTATGAGACAGTTGGTCAAACGCTTTAGAGAAGTCAGTGTAAATGCAATCAAGTTCGTTTCCACATTCAAGGGCATTGGAACACTTATGATGAAAGGATAGAAGGTTGGTAGCCGTCGATCTTCTTTGCATAAATCCGTGCTGCTGGTGGCAGACAACATTCCTTGAAAAAAAGGATACGCTTTCGCAGACTACTTGTTCAAATACCTTAGGTATGCATGAGAGCTTTGAAATAGGTCTGTTGTTTTTTATATCGGTTTTTAGACCCTTTTTGAAAACAGGTGTGATAAAAGATTTTTTCCAAAGAGTGGGGAATATTCCAGATTTTAAAGAAAGCTTGAAAAGATGTTCGAGTGGATAGCATAAACGTGAGGAACACTTCTTTAAAACAATTGGCGGAATCATGTCCGGACCAGAAGAAACGTCATCATTGAGAGACGAGAGGTAGTAGATAATTCTGTCTCTTTGAATAGGGATATTATTAAAATTCACTTGCGAGCAGTGAGTTAAATATTCAAAATATTTTTCATCAATTTCTAGATTTGTATTACAAAAAGAGCCATTAAAATGGTCCGCAAAGGCATTGCAAATGTCGGGAGTATTTTTTAAAGAAATGGCATTATAAATAAAGTTGGCTGGATAGCCGTCTGATTTTTTTTTTAGAATTTACAAAGGACCAAAAGCTTTTTGGATCGTTTTTCAGAGAACAGCCCATTTGGGTGACGTAGCTAGAGTCCAGATTATGAGAAAACACCACCACCGACCTCATCTGGCCTGTCTATGTGCCGATCTTTACGGTAGACCGAGAACTCAGGGCTCAAGATTTCGGAATTCAAGAAACTTGGACTTAGCCAAGTTTCAGTCAAAACAAACACGTAATGTTTGAAAACGTGGGAGTTAACATATAAATCAGCAGTTTTACTGCGAAGACCTCTTACGTTTTGATAAAAGAGGGAAAATGTAATTAGTTTTTTGGAGCAGTATTAGTAACCAATTTGTTTTTAACTCTCCAGTTGATGGAAAATTCTTTAACAAGAGCACCACCAGGCCAAGAGTTACTGTCACAAATAGAGTCGAAAGACGAGGGCGGGACAAGCAATTTGAACGAAGACACAAAGCTATCAGTTTTGCTTATCTTACTGCATTTAATAAAATTTTCATCAGGAATCAATTTCTTAGAAACGAGATAGTGCAAAACATCGTTTGCATTAAGATCTGGCCTAATTCGAGACACAAAAATTAATTTCGGTTTTGGAACCGTCTCTATTGGTGTGAAAGATGTACCAGACTCTGGTTCAGAACTGGGATTAGTTGATAATAATCTATTTTCGAGATCAACTACTTCAACCACTAGTTCTATCGGGACAGACGGACTTTTAACTTTGACGGAGTTGCTTTTCAATGTCTTTCGCTTTGAAGGAGAGCTCAAGTTTTTGCTAGCTACTGTTCCTTCACGGTTTCTTTTAGTGCCCGTATTTGGAAGCGTGACAGAGCTTTTAGTTCCCGATGACGAAGGCTGAGCATTAAGATCCTTCAAGTCAAGAGTTTTTTTGGAAATTGGAATTTCTAAGTCCTCCGTAGATGTAGACATGTCAACAGAGCTACAGGGAGAGGAAAATGATGCTAAGTTCAAAACGGAGTCATTAAAAACTTTGAAAAGTTGGTCAAAACCTTTCGACAGCTTTTCAATATCTAGTTTGAACGTAGACATTTTAATTGCTAGGTGGGAGAGAGATATTTTTTTACACTCTTCATAATACCAACAAGCACTTTTAAAAGCACTTATTTTATCTAAAAGCGCATTGTTCGCCCCAATACATTTTGCATGAAATGCTTTGCCACATACACCATAGCATGCGAAAACAGGTGAGTTGGAATTATCCAAACACTTAGCTGCTGCACAATCCATAGTTAGCAAATAAAAAAGTATTTGAGAGCAGAACAAGAAAAAAAAACAAAAATATAAAAATATCGGGCAAAAAAAAAAAATTTTTTTGGGGTGGACTGGGAGTTCAACCTAGAATGGCTTACTAAGTGTGTATTCCAAAAATAAATCTACGCTTTCATTTTCATTTTAAATTCATTTTTATTCAATTTTTCTTATAGATATAAGAAAAATTGAATAAAAATGAATTTAAAATGAAAATGACTTACATGCTAACAAAAATGTGTAAAATTAGCTTATATAATAACTTAATTAACCTACTGACCCTAGGCGGGTACTCTAAATTATTCATTATCTTACTACTAGTGCCTTTCGGCCTTAAGATATCTTATGAATTAAAAACTAGAACTAGTTAAAACAAAGAAAATTTAAAAAAAACTTAGTTCCCAAGATCATTTTTTTTGTGTTTTCTTAAAACTAACTAAAACTACTTAAATCTACTTAAATCTACTTAAAACAAGACAGTAGCTTTTTTTTTTTTTTTGGTTTTTTGTGTTTTATAATTTTTTTTTTTTTGATTTTATAATTTTTTTTTTTTAGATTTTATATTTTGTTTTTTTTTTGTTTTTTGTATTTTTGGGATTTTTTGTTTGCCACTGTGCCCACCCCCTATACCCTAAGACTTACACGCTAAACCTGTGTAAGCCAGCCATTGGCGACTCGCTATCATTATCAACTTCAAGTTGTTGCTCCGACAACCACCAGAACATTTTCGACGTTTTAACAACGTCACGACGATCGCGATCTGAAATCGCCCTACTGAACCGGAGGAGCTCTTCAGCTTCTCCGCCTACTGCGGTGACGTCTCGGTTGTAAAGGAGCCGTCGTTCCACGGACTTCCGGCAGACGTGGTAGATCAGCGGAACCGCCAATCTATCCTGAATCAGCCCTACCATATCGAAATAGAGGAAAGCCTCCGGTGGGACAAATCCACTGAAGCGCGTTTTCTCCATATACTCAGTGTGGGGGTAATAAGCCCCAAAAATCAGGCCATTGGTCGGAGTCATCGCACCTGCAGTGTGACCACGAGTCAGTTTTATAATGAAGTTGTCGATCCTGTTTATTTGAGCCCCGTTGTAAAGGACCTCATTAGGATAATATTTTCTGTACTCCGACTCTCAAACACCCGAATCTTTTCCATTTGAGACGCTGTAACATTGAACCACACGGGGCAACTGTAGACAATCATTGGCCTTATGAGGGCCATGTAGCAAATCACCTTCACTCTGCCATCAAGTTGACTGATGTGAAACAGTCGCTTTGTCAGAGCAAAAGCTCCTCTAGCCCTGGCCAGAGCCGCATCCATATGTTTGTTAAAATATGAATACTGATCTAGCCAGATGCCCAGGTACTTGACAACTTCTTTATTTGGCAGTGGGTGGCCATGTAGATCAACGATCACCAGCTTTCGCCAGTTCTTTCTCGTATCCCATGAGGCCCGAGCCAACGAGGTTCTAAACACAATTGTTTCCGATTTCTGGACGTTGATTTTCAACTTCCAGTCATCGCAATATTGCTGGATCTTATCGAAGTCACGCTGCAAAAGTATTCTGATAACTTCGATCTTTGGACCTGTTCTGTACGCAATAAGGTCGTCGGCGTACGCTATAGCATGGTGAAGGGAACCAATTAGATCGCCGGTGAAAATGCTAAACAAAATAGGCGAATTCACCGCTCCTTGTTGCAGACCATTCTGTATTTTAAAAGTTCTGGTAGAAGTTTTATTGCAACTTTTCACAACAAACGTTCTACCATGAAGCATGTCATTCAGAATATATAGTAGTGGTTTACTCATGCCATATCTGATCAACTTATAGAAAAGACCGTCTAACCAAACGGTATCGAAAGCCTTCTCCAAGTCAACCAGACATGCACCCGTACACTGATTTTTAGCTTTGTTCCATTGAATATCTGATACTAGTTTAGACGCGGCATGTGTGGTATCATGGCCGCCTTAAAACCGAATTGATTTTCTGGAATTATATGTTTGTTCTCAGCCCATGTGGACAGAGCTCTATTGAGAACTTTCTCGAATACCTTGCTGATACTCGGAAGAAGACTAATTGACCGGAGATTTGCTGGATTGGAACCATCCTTACCTTTCTTAAGGAGAGGATGGACCACTGCCGTCTTCCAACGCACTGGATAATATGCATTATTCCACGCATTGTTGAACAACGTGGTGTATATGTCCACCGCTTCCGCAGGGAGGTTTCGCAGCACAACATTGGGTATGCCGTCGACTCCTGCTGACTTCTTTTTCTTTATTTTGTGAAAGATGTCCAAGAGGTCCATCTTAGAAACGAACAGGGTGTTATCCCCGTTTCGCTGGGCGATGACTGCTGTTGGTTTCCAACAAGACATTCATTGGCATGCACAACACAAAACAACAACAACACTACCACAGCACACACACAAACCGAATTCTAATCATCTATTAATTTTATGACAACAAGAGTTTCAAGAGTTTGTTACACACTGGATCAATTATTGAGATGTTTATTTCAAACGATTGCATTGAATGCAACCAAGTACAATAATATAATTGATCCAATGGTTTTTATATAAATATTAAAGAAATCATAAATTAAAAAATCAATATTTGCTAATGAAATTCCGACCCGTTATATTAAAAAGAAAATGTTAGACCGAAATAACAAAACCTTGCTATTTAGAATATCTTTCTCTTTCTTTCTTAAGTGCAAATAGGTAAACTTAAATCTAATGCATTTCGTTACCAAAATAGCATAGACTTTTAGCTACTATGTGCTTCTCACTCTTACTTAAGCCTCTTACATGGGGCATTGTTGAACTAAAAGTAAATAATCGAATAAACACTAAATGAGAAACAATTATTTTTGCAAGTAAAGGTTGTTGACCCTTTACATAAGATCAGCTGTAAGTTATGTACACTAAACAGACAGTAAGGTTTGCGAGCTTTCCTCCGGAGAAGAATTATATGTTTTGACTTGCAGTTTAACCCTTGTACGCTCAACTAAGCATTCTATTGCTCGTAAATAAAATAAAAAATTATAACGTGGTAACCAAGACTTTTCTTTACCTTTTTACTTGTATTTCTTGAAGTTCAACTTAGCTCAAGAACATGGTCCATCGAGCCCAAAGAGGCCAGCGCATAGTTTTTTAAAGTTTAAATAAATTAAAATAAAATAAATTGTCGTTTTCTGACGGCACTAAAAAACTAGTAGTCACTGAGTGAACTGTGTCAACTTATAGACGTTGTCTAATCGAGACTCTGAAGCAACGCCGGTCACATAATAAAAATCATTTTCATCACATACTGGACATAACTATAAGTTATAAAGTAAAGCATATAAAGTTTTATTGAAAGTTAAATATAAATAAAGACAAAGTGAATTAATAAATACATATTAAATATTTTTCAACCCAATTCCAACCACCTATTTCTTATACTAAATATAAATCTAAAAAAGGCAGAATTACGAACCCTTTTTGAGTGTTAAGTTGAAAGTAAAATGTCTAAAAATACACTAGCTAAATTAATAGAAGCTCAAGAGCTCACACTTTTAGAGCTAGTAAACGTCTTTGCTAAATTTACGAAACGAATTAAGGACACCCAAGCGCCATTGTCGAAGGGGTACGTGAATGCGTGTTTCTTAGAAGTGGACGAGACTTTTAGAGTGGCAAAAAAGAACCACATGTCCATAGTAAATACAACTTCCGACGCGGTTAAAGAGAAATACTTCGAAAACGAAACTTTCTCAAAAATAAAACAACTCTTTTTTACGTTTAGCGGTCAGTTACAAGATCTGTTAGAAGGTTTCGAAAAACGGGAAAGCGCCCATCATGATTCTTCTCGCTTAAACACAACGAAGTCGTCTGTGTGTGAAATAAGATTGAAAGCCATTAAAATCAAATCCTTTTCGGGTGAATATGAGGATTGGTTTGAATTTCAAAATATGTTTGAGAGCATGGTGGATCATAACATTGATCTATCAGACATTCAAAAGCTACAATATTTATTGTCGTCTCTAGACAAAAGACCATTAGAGCTTATTAGTCATCTCCCAATTGAAGGCAGATCGTATTCTTCTGCCTGGGAAATTTTAAATGATAGGTACAGGAACACGCGCAAGCTCGTAAATGCGCAAATTAGGAGGCTCATGGAGCAAGAAAAGCTCACACATGAAACAGCGTCGGGTTTGCAGTCGTTGCATGACACTACAACATCATGTATTCATGCACTTAATAACTTTAATGTTAATGTTGACACTTGGGACTGCATTTTAATCTATAAAGTGTACCACAAACTTCCATTTCTTACACAGAAGGAATGGGAATATCGGTTAGGAACTTCCAAAGTTCTTCCGGATTGGAAAACTTTTGCGGCATTCCTAGCTGCACGATTTAGTTCGTTGGAAAATTTAGATGAAGACATTGGATATCGGCAACCAGTCACAACTGCTTTTACTAAAGGACAGCAACTGAGTAAGCAATTCTTATGTCGCCTGTGTAAGGCATCTCATGGTATTCGATTCTGCAGGCAATTTACAAATATGGGGGTTAGGGCACGTATAGACCTAGCAAAGCAAAATGCAATTTGCTCCAATTGTTTAGGATATGATCACCATTCCTCATCGTGCATTAGCAGCAATCGTTGCTCTAAATGTGGCCTTAAACATCACACCATGCTGCATATAGACCAACAACAAAACAACAACGGATCAAACTTCGCAGGTACATCAGGTCAGAGACAGAACCAGCCACAGCATGAAAATCCTTTCAGACGACAAAGAAGCAACTCGTACAATGTTCACATGATACAAAATCCAGATCGTCTAATCTCACAAAATGTATCAAGCAGTGAACAAGAGAGCTCAACAAACTCCGAAACATTCACAACAATGTTCAATCAAACTCAATCAAGAGCATTGCTTGCCACAGCTTTGGTAAAAGTTTTTGCTGTAAACGGAACGGCTCATGTCTTAAGAGCGTTAATTGATCCGGGTTCTGAGGTCACGTTCATTACAGAAAATGCTACTCAACTCCTAAAATTAAAAAAAAGACGAACAATGGCGAATGTTACGGGTTTAGGCCAAACATTAACTGGCACCTCCAGTTGCAAGGTCGACCTTACCATCTGTTCAGTAACAAATCCATCGTTTTCGTTGAAGATCAATGCATTTGTGTTTTCGCAACTTACTTCATTTCTACCCACAAATCGACTTAATGTGGCTGCCTGGGGTCATATTAAAAATCTTCCGTTAGCAGATCCATCTTACTATGTCCCGGGGAAGATTGATTTACTTCTAGGTGCAGACGCATACGCTTCTATTATCATGGAAGGGCTGATAAAAGGAAAGGTTGGATCTCCGGTGGCGCAACAAACGGAGTTAGGATGGATTTTGACAGGAGCTGTGAACCATGACGCCCAATCCAACATTGTTCAAACTCATTTTACGTCTTTGGATGAACAACTTAGGCAATTCTGGGAGGTAGAAGAAAATTTGGACTATCGCAAAACAACATCGGAAGAAGAGATATGTGAACAACATTATGAAAAAACATTTCAACGCAAACCAGACGGAAGATATGAAGTTCAGTTTCCGTTCAAAGAAAACGTTCGTCCCATCCTAGGAGATTCGAAAAGGGCAGCAATGGCTCGTTTTTTTTCAAATGGAAAGGCGTCTTGCTTCCAACAAAGTATTGAAGGAAGCTTATACTAGCTGCATCAACGAGTATGAAGAACTGAAACACATGAGGGATGTAACGGCAAACCTAAAACTTCTTGAAGGCCAAGGTACACACTATTACCTACCTCATCATGCCGTTTTTAAGGAATCCACAACAACAAAACTTCGAATTGTATTCGATGCATCATGTGTTTCTTCTAATGGATTGTCACTAAACGACCGTCTGATGGTAGGTCCTCGACTTCAGAAGGACATCATCGACCTTATTGCGCAATGGAGGAAATTTAAGGTTGCATTTGCAGCTGACATAAGCAAGATGTATAGGCAAATATGGATGGCACCAAAGGATACCACATATCAACTTATTTTGTGGAGAGATAACGCTACTCAGCCAGTCAAAACCTATGCTCTAAACACCGTAACATTTGGTACAGCATCAGCACCATATCTCGCAGTCCGAACTCTACACCAAGTTGCCTATGACGTAGAGCGAACTCAACCCCATGTGACCAAGGCAATCATGGAAGGTTTCTATGTCGATGATTTCATATATGGGTCCGATAACGAAGCGGACGCAACCATTTTACAAAGAGATGTTCTAGCTGTTTTAAACCAAGCTGGATTTCCTCTGCGTAAATGGGCAAGCAATTCGTCTACTATTTTGGTTCAGATACCTAAAACTGAAAGAGAAGTTAATCTACCGTTGAATTTTGAATCCACTGACGTCATCAAAACACTTGGTATTCAATGGCATCCAGCAAAGGATGTATTCAAATTCAAAATAAATCTTTTCAACAATTAAATACAAATACATACAAAGCGATCTGTCCTGGCTGACATCGCACGTCTTTTCGACCCTTTAGGATGGATTAGACCTTTTATCATCAAGGCGAAATTGATTATGCAACAACTCTGGCTAGATGATTTGTCTTGGGATTCAACCTTATCTCAAGAATTGAAGAAACCCTGGATGGAACTCAGAAACGATCTCAAAATTTTGGAAGACATTCAAATACCCCGGTGGATTGGTTCTGAAAGCTCTCAACCTGTTCAACTACATGGGTTTTGTGATGCTTCAGAGAAAGCCTACGCAGCTGTTCTATACGCGAGCGTGAATCTAAATGGTAAGCAAACTATTCATCTCATTGCTTCAAAAACCAAAGTAGCTCCACTTAAAAGGATATCGTTACCGAGGCTGGAACTGTGTGCAGCGCTTGTACTGGCAAAGTTAATGCATCGACTGATTAAATCCATGCATCTAGAAAATGCAGAGAAATATGCTTGGTCTGATTCCATGATCACACTGGCATGGATCAAAGGGAAACCGGAAATCCGCACAACATTTGTAGCTAATAGAATTACTGAAATTCAGGCATTATGCAAAACGACAAATTGGCTTCATGTGAAGAGTAAAGAAAATCCTGCTGATCTTGGCTCCCGAGGATTGACACCGCAAGAACTTGTTAGTAGTGATATGTGGTGGAATGGGCCACAGTTTCTTAAAACTTTTTCTCCACATCAGTCACAACAATCGATACCATTCGATACAGAGCTAGAAACAAAAAAAAGCAAAAGGGATTTCACTCTAAGCCCCTTTACCTATAAGGAAATAACCACATCATTGACAAGTGTTGTGCACGTGATGTAACATTTTGTAGTCAACATGAACCCGATTTTTGAAAGGTATTCAACGCTCAAACGTCTCGTTCGAAGCGTTGCCATATGGCGAAGATATTTTTCAAACTTAAGGAAGGATGTAAGAAGGTCAATTCTAACCCATCCTTTGAGCGCAGATGAACTGATGTCAGCTCAAACTAAAATAATAAAAATTGTTCAAAACGAAATCTTTGCTGAAGAGATACAAAATCTTAAAGAAAGGAAACCTGTATCGAAGAGTAGTCACATTCGTAGCCTTAATCCTTTCCTTGATAGCGAAGAAATTTTGCGTGTAGGGGGGCGTTTATCAAATTCAAAACTCATGCCGTTTTCGTTTGGGAAAAAAGAGTACCCTAAGGGTACGTGAACCCTAAGGGTACTCTTTTTGCTGTCAGAGTGACTTTGTGTTCGTTTGGCTGCTCTCAGGGTAATCTGAAATTACCCTCAGAGCAAGTTTTGCTACTCTAGAAATTTTTTCAGAGTAAACTCACACCAACATAAATGACATTTCTCGTTTGTCATTCTTGACATCTCATTTCGAATTTTGCGTTCAACGGGCGAGTTTATATTATTGTAAATAAAATTAAATTAAAGTTTAAAATGGATCCCAAATTAGTTTTCGTACTTAATGAACAAATCAAATTATGTAGTGAACATTGTATACACATAATCTACGGTTTGTAGTAACGGTATCAACGCGGGCGTTCACAAACCTATCGGTTTTGGTTTGCATAACTTGTCCATGCTGTTTTTCTTGTTATCCGAGCTCAAAAAAATTTCTTACTGCTTAAAATTACCTTTGTATAAAATCAATCTGGACATTTATGAAGTTTATTGCGTATCTTTTTCAGTTATAAGTTCTTTTTGTCAGTTTTTACTCCATACAAAAAATGTTTATTAATTGCTCATGAAATACGCAGAGATATGTTTCTGAACGTAGTCAATTGCATTGAAAGCAAACTATATGCCAAACGCACACATACATTGACAAAAACGGAGTACTCTGATTTCATGTTCGTTTGAGTTGTCAAAAATCAGGGTACTCTAAAAAAAAGGGTACTCTAGTTTTACCAAACGAAAACGGCATCAATTTCAATCATCCGATCATACTGAAAGAAAATCACTCACATGTTAAACTTTTAGTCAATGATGTTCACCAAAGCACTCTCCACGGTGGACAGCAGATAATGGTGGCTAAAATTCGAACATTATATTGGATTACAAACTTAAAAAGAGTTGTAAAATTTACAATCCACAGGTGTATTCGATGTCATCGACACAACGCGAACATGCAGGAGCAGCTCATGGGCAATCTACCCACTGCAAGAGTGACCGCTTCTAGGCCATTCACCAATACTGGTGTAGATTATGCCGGACCTATCGACATAAAATTGTGGAAGGGAAGATGCAACAAATTTGGCAAGGGATATATAGCTGTATTTGTATGTTTGTCAACAAAAGCAATGCATATTGAACTAGTAAGTGACTTAAGTGCATCAGCATTCATGGCAGCATACAGAAGATTTGTTGCTCGACGAGGGAACTGCGATAACATGTTTAGCGACTGCGGAACCAATTTTAAAGGGGCAAATAATGAGCTAGCCAAGGACAGCAAATTCATTTGCTCGGAATGGTCATCAGAAGTAACCGCAGCCCTTGCTTCTGTTAATACGACTTGGCATTTCAATCCCCCGTCCTCACCACACTTTGGGGGTCTGTGGGAAGCAGGCGTCAAGTCCATAAAGTTCCACCTCAAAAGAACTATTGGCAGTGCAAGGCTCACGTTCGAGGAATATGCAACTCTACTCTCACAAATTGAAGCATGCCTCAACTCAAGGCCACTATGCCCCATGACTTCGGATCCAGACGATCTCTCTATATTAACACCTGGGCATTTTCTCATCGGAGCTCCAATTTGCACACTACCTCAACGAAACCTGCAGGAAACTAACATCAATGTGCTTAGCAAATGGAAATATTTGCAGCGCCTCATCCAGGACTTTTGGAAGCAGTGGAGTACATCTTATCTACATCTACTACAGCAGCGACCAAAATTGCTTCAACAAAAAACGAATGTCAAGGTCGGATATATCGTTCTCGTAAAAGAAGACAATCTTCCACCATCAGTATGGCTACTCGCAAGAATACTCGAATTACATCCGGGATCTGATGGACTTACAAGAGTAGCAACTATAAAAACACAAACATCCATTCTAAAACGTCCTATCACAAAACTATCACTTTTGCCGATGTGCCTTTAGTAAAAAAAAATCTAAGAACAATTTAAATGTTTCAAAGAAAAAGCCCATCTCAGCCCCTGTACCTACCTGTATCTAAAAAAAAAAAAAAACTTCAATTACTTAATGCCCATTTCATCCCTTATCCAACATCTTAACAAATAAAATCTAAAAGCCCATATCAAAAGCATAAAAACAAAATTTTTTTTTACACCTCGCTAAACCTGATTTATCCGATCATACACATATCATTAATAATTTTTTCTTTCTCTTCTTCATATGCTACACATAACGAGCGAACGATCATGGCCTTTAGAGACAAAACAACATTTAAAACAAACAACCAAAAATCTCGGTGGCGGGAGCATGTTGGTTTCCAACAAGACATTCATTGGCATGCACAACACAAAACAACAACAACACTACCACAGCACACACACAAACCGAATTCTAATCATCTATTAATTTTATGACAATAAGAGTTTCAAGAGTTTGTTACACACTGGATCAATTATTGAGATGTTTATTTCAAACGATTGCATTGAATGCAACCAAGTACAATAATATAATTGATCCAATGGTTTTTATATAAATATTAAAGAAATCATAAATTAAAAAATCAATATTTGCTAATGAAATTCCGACCCGTTATATTAAAAAGAAAATGTTAGACCGAAATAACAAAACCTTGCTATTTAGAATATCTTTCTCTTTCTTTCTTAAGTGCAAATAGGTAAACTTAAATCTAATGCATTTCGTTACCAAAATAGCATAGACTTTTAGCTACTATGTGCTTCTCACTCTTACTTAAGCCTCTTACATGGGGCATTGTTGAACTAAAAGTAAATAATCGAATAAACACTAAATGAGAAACAATTATTTTTGCAAGTAAAGGTTGTTGACCCTTTACATAAGATCAGCTGTAAGTTATGTACACTAAACAGACAGTAAGGTTTGCGAGCTTTCCTCCGGAGAAGAATTATATGTTTTGACTTGCAGTTTAACCCTTGTACGCTCAACTAAGCATTCTATTGCTCGTAAATAAAATAAAAAATTATAACGTGGTAACCAAGACTTTTCTTTACCTTTTTACTTGTATTTCTTGAAGTTCAACTTAGCTCAAGAACACTGCATTTGCAAGTCGGTCGTCAATGAACCTAGTGAAACCAGGATTCTCGGATCGCCAATGCGAGATCTCGTCTCTCAGATAGAAGTGTCCAACGAAGGCTTTATTCTCAAGGTCGTAATTCGGGCGAATGCACTCATTCACCTTATATACTCGCTCGAAAGCAGCACCCACCGTCTCTACCTTTTCTTGAGCATCTTCCACTATAAAGTGGTCATCATCCAAGATGGCCTCATCCGGATCTATTCCTATTGTCAGAAGTAAGTCTTTGTTCTCTGTCGTCCTTTGGAGTTTAATACTCTGAAGGTCATTTTGATCTTTTCTCCTAAAGATTTTGTTTATTTCCGGAAACATACTCGGGATGTTGGACTGCACAGCCTGAATTTTATTGTTCCAGAAACATGAAATGGAAATTCTATAGTTTTCTTTAATAAGTTGTTGGAGATTTTTGATCTGTGACCTCAGAGTTCTAATCTCCAAATCGAGTCGGTCAGTAAACCTCCTGTGCAAGAGTTTGAGTCTCGACAGGAGTCTACTTTTTTGTTTGTAAAGTGCGTCTATTGTCGCGTTTCTGTACATGTTCGTAGAGTCATGTTGCCTATATTTAGGAATTGTCCTGTCCATTGTACTACGGATTGCATCCTCCATACGTTGCAGGTACCCATCGATCTCATCGTTCGACAGATTCCTGTTGCATGGTGGCGCAATACCGTTCGAACGAAGTTCCCTTGAGACGGCACCGGAAAAGCGCGGCCAACGTGTCTTACTGTAGTTGTAAGAGTGCGTCGGGACGTACTCCTAAAGTTCCACAAGGTCGTTCGGCAGCAGTATGACGGCGGCAAGTCCACAGTGGTCACTGTCGTACTCAACCGTCGTCAAACAATTTTTCGTTCGTCGAAGAATGTCGTCGGTCAGTCTCAATGCTGTGGAGCCCCAGCCAATTGAATAGCTGGGCCCCCCTTGGATTGGCTAACTGATTTCCCCAATCTTGGTGTTTAGCATTGTAATCACCGGCCAAAAGGAAATAGTTTTCATCCGAATTCAGTTTCAGACATCGAAGAAGTGTTTCGAGCTCTGTTATAAAACATGAATTTTGAGAAGCCTCCGGCGCATAGATCGCGACCACATACAACCGCTTCCCGTGTTGGAGAGAGATGCATACGATACACGCTTCAAGCAACCGGAATCGGCGTACTTCACCACTATATATTACTTTATGAGCAATGCCCTTACGTATGAAGATCGCAACCCCACCCGCGAAAGTCGAGTTGGGTCGGTCCCTCCTTACGATATTGTAATTATTATTCGTCAAATTGTGATGCTGGTTTAGCCTAGTTTCGCTAACCATACATACATCGGGACGTTGGTCTTTTACAACTCAGAGAAAATGGCTCGTCGTTCTACCCTAACTAGCGAATTCACATTCACGGCTAGGATCTTGAAAGGCCTCTCCGGCAGCGCGCCCGTTAACCCAAAAATTGCGCAAGCGAAGGCACTGCACGGTAGATTACATCCACCCTACGCGCCTGCTCACTTATTTGCCGTGATAGTTCACTCATTTGTGCCTGAATGACACGCAGAGCGACCATCACCTCTGACTCCCCAGTCGCAGCCTTAGACACAGATGACTGTGTGGCCGCTTTCTGAGGAGGCTGTACCGTTTTCCCAGCCCCCCACGCCATTTGGGCGTAAGAGACTTCGGGAACGACGGCCCTTGGAATTGGTATGGCTGTTTGCCTTCCCTCATCCTTAGTTGCTGTTGGAGCAGCTTTTTTTGATTTTTTAATAATTTGGTATCGAGGACAACCCCGATAATTAGCAGGGTGCCCATCTCCACCACAGAGAACGCACTTCAGTAGGGTCTTGTCTTTGACCCTTGTCTCACCGAGCTTACACTCTTTGTCTTTGTGGTTCTCTCCACACTTGACGCACCTCGACTGCATTTGGCAGTTGAATGCGGTGTGACCGAACCGTTGGCAACGAAGACATTGTAAAATGTCCCCGTGCCTGTTTAATTTTTCCCATCTTACCATCTGGTAGTCCAGGACGGAGATTTTCCTTAGACTCTCCAGACGGCTATTGGGGGATAGGGTGACAAGGAACATCGGCAATAGCCGCTTCTCCCGTCTTGCCTTGGCCGTGGTGAACGACTTGACCCCGATAAACTCGAGATCGTCGCCCGCCAACCTGCGGAGTTCAACTAAGAGCTCCTCTGGGTCAGAGGTAGGCTCTACCCCTTTCAACAGCATTGTTTTCGGTTTCTCCTCTTTAGGAGTGAAACTAAAATGTTCGGTGGATGTCTCTTTCAATAACTCCCGAACGATCTTATGGTCACCAATGTTTTCACATTGGATCGCATGTCGATCTTGACCTAATCGTTTAATTTTAAATTTGTCGCCAATGGCGGACTTACATAGATTTTTGGTGGCTTTCATCTCCATGTTGAGGGTATTTATGGGGGCACTCTGGTTTTTATGGTCTTCTTTGGTTGTTTTTGTTGTGGCTCTTTCTGCTGCTCTGCTGGCTGCTTCTGCTGCTCTGCTTGCTGCTCCTGCTGATGTCTGGGGATCGTTGTCGCGGCTTTTATAGTCGCGGTTCCTCGTGGCTGCTCATCGGTAGCAGTTTTTTTTTTTTACTTTTTTAGCTGAAGTCCCGCGTTGCTGCACGGGTGCAGTTTCTTTATTAGTGTCCGACCGAAGCTTCGGCTTCGGCCACATTCGGCTAGAAAATCTACAATCGGCTAAACCTTCGGCTTCGGCCAAAATATGCCGAAATTTTGGCCGAAGCCGAAGGTTTAGTTTAGTTTTTGGTTGTTGTGCGTTGTGGTAGGGGCTGAAAAAAAATTCAGTTTTTCGTAGAACGTGGAACAGTGTTGAGTTATTTGTTGTTCTTTTCCTTAATTTCAATAAAATATTAATACTAGGTTCAAATTGTTATTATTTTTGAAACGTTAATTTAATTTATCCCGTTAATTTGGTTACTGCATGCACACATTAGATTCGTTTTGAGCTTTACCCAGAGTTGACCCAGGTTTCCTTGAGAACTCTATGAGTCCTCAAAAAACACAAAACCACAAATCCCTGTCATTTGAATAAAAATACATGCCATTTAACAGCCCTCAATTCGCCCCAGAAGAGACCAAGGGCGAATCTTTTTGTACCAAACCCAGGTCAACCCCAAGGCTCAAAAAACACTCAGTTTGACATTCAGGGCAAACTTAGGTTTTTCAAAAAACGCTTTGTGGCGACCACAGAGTGGCCTCAGGGCTTCAACTAACGAACCTATTCTAGAAAAAAATCATAATTTTTTCATTTTTAGTCAATCTGGAACGAAAATTCTTCAAGTTATTGAAGCTTCGGCTTCGGCCGAAGGTTAATGTCAAGCCGAATAATCGGCTTCGGCTTCGGCTACAAATCGACCTTCGGTCGGACACTATTCTTTATTAACAGCCTGTTTTGCTGCTGTTGACTGCTGTTTGGTTGCAGTTTTGTTTCCAGATAATGCTTTATTTAGTTTTGGAGCATTTTCTTTCGGCACAGACTGTTTATGTCTAGCCTCGCTTTCGTTTTTTTCTGCGGGCCTCTTGCCTTGCCTTTATTTCGCTTATCTCCTTACTAAGCTGCTGTATAATTAACGTAAGTGAATGAACACGCTTATCTTCATTACTATTATTTTTTTCTTCTTGGTCATCTGCTAGGGCAGCGAAAGAATTACCGCTCCCTGTATAGCGGCCTTCTCCACCGTTTGATTCGTAATCATAAGTTGAGTTCAGGCATTCCTCGCTATCACTACTTGTTGACATATTTTCAACCTCCTTCTCTTCCACCTTTTGTTTGCGACGGACTAGATTTGGCTTCGTTTAAATACGTCGCCTTCTCTTAGTTGCGGTTGTTGCCGCTGTTATTGTTGCGGTTGTTGCCGCTGTTATTGTTGCGGTTGTTGCCGCTGCTGTGGTTGTTGTTGTTGCCAACTTCGCCTCACCAGATGCTGATGGACCTGATTGGTCCATCACATCAATTTTCTCCCTTATCTCTTTTAATAAACGTTCACGTTCCTTCTGTTCCGCAATTTTGCTTAACCAAAAAAGTTGGACTTTAAGGTTCGCGTGGGGGTCGATCCCGGGTCCTTCCACGCTGCAGTCGACTGCTTTAGTTTTTTTTTTTTTTTACAGTTTTAAATTCATTTTTATTAATTCTTTCTTAAAACTACTTATTTGCTAACAAAAATGTTTAAACTAGCTTATTTAATAACTAAATTAACTTACTGACCCTAGGCGGGTACTCTAAATTATACAATAACTTATTTCTAATGCCTTTCGGCCTAAAGATACCATATATCTATTTCAAACTAGAACTAATTAATAACTAAGAAAATTTAAAAAACTTAGTTTCATTGAGTCGACTGCTTTACCACCTAGGCTACTGCCTTTAATGAAAATCACTGCTTCTAATATTTATTAAAACACTCCGAACTAAATTGAACACTGCCAAAGTCGCCAACACGTCTGCTTGCTTTCGCAGTTGATGAACGACTGCAAATCTACGCTTTTACCAACTGCACCAAGCAGACGATAATAAAGAGCTTACAAAGTTATATATTTCAAAAGTGGTTAAGGAAGGAAATTATAGTTTGAGGAGAAAGGATAGATTAGGAATTCAAAGAAGTTAAAGGGAGGGACAAATATAAAAAAGAAAACAACTCAAATTTCACTCAATTAATAGGAAACGGGTTAAAAAAAACTTTTTCTTACCAATCACTACACAATTAAGCTAAGCAAGAAAACTTGTAAATACACAGAATTTAGATTAGTGTACAAAACAAAATAATAACTTAAACAAAGATATGAACTTTAAACACTTATTTAACTTGCAGTTTATAATTAAAATTACCAAACTACACAAGATAAATTAAAATAAATAAGACGCGATTAGAACACAAACTAAACACACAAGAACCAGTGTTACCACTAAATTAAACATACAAGTTACAAACATTCACATAAGTTCACTGTATATGAACAAATTAGAAGTTACAAACATTCACGGCACATGAAATATGTAACATTAACACAAAAAGCTACAGTAAGCCCCTATAAAAAAAAATAAAAAATTTAATATAAATACATTAGATATTAAGTGAACACATTCACGGCACATGAGTGTGAACATGGTAGTATAATCAAGGAACATGATTAAGAGACTACCCAAGTTTTGAACTTTTTGCTAAGACCACTGCATTCAGTCATGTTCTTCTTCTTTTCATTTCCGGCGTTACGAGTAGTGATCTTGAAGCGATCACAACTCTCCCACTTTTCTGCTTCACACTAGTGATCCGCCTGTGGGGTACGCCGCGTTGACCTCAGAAAGCGTCGGCAAGCCTCCCGGTTTTGGATTGTTCCATGTCTGAGGCCAACCAAATGCTGCTGTTTTTGCATTTGCTTGTACCAGGAGTGTTTCGGCCTGCCTTTTCTTTTTCGTCGCGAATTTGTTGAAACGTTGTACGATATTGCCTTTTGGACGGGGTTCTGCGGATCTCTCCTTTGAACATGACAATACCAACTGAGCCGGTTGTGCTGAATTTTGTCCAAGATGGTACTTTTGACATGAAGGCTTCCACGGATCTTAGTACTTCTAATTCGATCAAGCTTTGTTACTCCTGCTGTCATCCGAAGCATCTTCATTTCGGCTGCCGTCAATTTGCTCTCATACTTTTTGTACATTGTCCAACATTGTGAACCAACATTGTGAACCGTATCAGAGCTGGACGGACAACTGCTGTGTAGAGTCTTCCCTTCAGCTTAGGGGGCATTTTTCGATCACAGAAGATAGCGGAGTTTTCTCGCCACTTCATCCACCCTACGCTTACTCGATGATTGATGTCGTCATCACAAGTTGCTTCACTATTGATCATAGATCCCAGATATTTAAACTTTTCACACTTGGGAAGCACATTTCCATTCAAATAAATGTCTGGAATAGGCTTGTCTGGATCAGAAAAAGGGCAGCACAGGTATTCAGTCTTTTTAGCGCTAATACGGTACCCATTTCCTTCCAGAACATCAATCCAAACGTCAAGTGCTCGTTGCAGGGATGTAGGATCCTCGCTTATGATGGCTCCATCGTCAGCAAAGAATAATTGTTGGACTTTATTGTCCGTTACTTTTCCTTCGAGCAAATAATCCAGAACAGCAATAAAGAGCAGTGGACTCAAGACACTTCCCTGATGTACACCTACTGTTATTTGGAATTCTTCGGTGACTTCAGCTGGGCATCTCACTTTTGTAACTGCTCCCTCGTACATGTCCATTATTATTCGCACATAGGCTTCAGGAACTCCTCGGTGTCTGTCATATCAGATCTAGTTGGTTGTCGATCGAATGCTTTTTCGAAGTCAACCAACACAATATGCAAATCCTCTAAGGCATCTCGGTGTTTTTCCATAATGATCCTTATACTTTGGATTGCGTCTGTAGTTGACTTACCCGCGACAAACCCGCATTGGTCATCAGACAGCCTTATTATTTTCCGCAGTCGGCTATCCAAAACCGGCTCAACGATCTTCATAGTGTGGGACATCAACTTGATCGAACGATAGTTGTCACAGCTTCTGGTATCTCCCTTTCCCTTGTACATTGGAAGAAGAAAACTTTCCCTCCATTGATTAGGCAAACTGTCACCTCTCATAAGTTTGGAGATGAGAATCGTGAGCCATCTCAGCCTGATGTCTCCCATATTTTTCCAAAACTCATATGGTACCTCGTCTGGCCCAATCGCTTTGCCTTTTTTGGAGTTCTTAACTGCCTCCCTAACTTCTTCGACTGTGACGTCAAAAGTAAAGTTAGTTAGGTGCAGCTTTTGGAAAGTGGCGCCGAGGAAACTGTTAATTCAAAAGATCATCACAATACTGTCGCCACCTGTGAAGAATTTTGTCGTCATCCACAAGTAGCAGTCCTTGAGCATCATTTATGAACTTTGGCGAACGAATCTCCTGCGTATTTCTCCTTCTCTGAGCTGCTATTTTGAAAATGGTTGCTCCCTTATTCAAGTTGCTTTGTCTTAGCTCTTGGATTGCCTGATTTGCTTCAGCAGCTGGGGCAGAAATCTCTTCCAGCTCTCGATACAGGCCCTCCGTGCTTTTTGCTTGAAGTTGGGCGCACTTTTTCTTCGCTTCTTTTCTGCAGCTCTTGTATTCCATCTTGAAACGCGCTTTTTCATTTGTATTTCTTGAGGGGCACTTCGACCAAGCTTGGAAAGCTGCTTTCTTCTTTCTAATCAGTGCTTTAGCTTCATCATCCCACCACCAGGTTTCTTTAGCTTGTTGGTGGTGTCCTTTTGAGACTCCTAACAGTGATTCGGCTCTCTCTAAGCAGGTTCGTTGTAGGCGATCCCACATATTTTGTGCCGTCATTGCATTTGAAACTGCGTCGATGGTATTACACAGCTGACTTTGCATATACGAAATGAATTGCTGTCCTTTGGTTTTCTCCAGATTGTACCACTTGATTCTCCTAGGAGCCTTTGTTTGTTTGACTTCCTTCACCGCATCCATAAAAAATTCTGTTAAAAGAAGACGGTGTTGTTGAGCGGCAGCTTCTCCTAGTATCACTTTGCAGTCTTTCACCCGAGATTTCATGTAATTGGTTACCAAATGGTAATCAATCTGCGTTTCATTCCCTCCACTGCTGTAAGTGATAAGGTGTCGGTCTTGTTTGATGAACATGGTATTTAGTACGATTAGACCGTATGACTTGCACATATTTAGAATATCTTCACCAGGAGTGTTCCTATTGTTATTATTGCCGCCCATTATTGCCGCCCAACAAATGGAAATCTTCCACATCCCCAAAAACCGCGGCATACTTCCTCTCCGACTTGGACCTTCCAGAACTATTAATAGCTATGATAACCTTATCCACATCATTAAACTCGAGAATTACAGAAATAACATTTTAGAAATCGGCAATACACTAAACATTTTTGAAAAACAAGCCACAAAAACTAATTCAGTTGACATAACAAAACTAAAAGAACTCGAAAACAAATTACTAACACTTTTCCCAACTAAAAGAAATAAACGAGGAATCATTGATGGACTTGGATCAGTCATTAAAGTCATCACCGGAAACATGGACGCTGTAGACGCCCAAAATATTAACGCCGAAATAGAAAAATTAAACTCTAAACTAACCACATCAACTAACAATATTATTGCTCAACACACAATAGAGTTGCGCGAAATAGTTCCATAGCCGGACCGAACATGGAAAGGTTCTTTTTTCAATCGGAACTAGTTCCGGGAACTATGCCCGCGGAACTATTAAGGTTTTGAATAGAGTTGATATAAATGAACTCGTCTTTGTACTAAAACAAATTGAAAACGACATAAGAAACCGTTCTGAGTTAAGAAAAAACAAAAATGTATACCAAAGTCCACTTATATAAATAAATATTATTCCGAAATCACAAATCGAATTACAATAATTTACAAAAACGTTCAAGAGATAAACTGTCCACATGGGCAGTAATATTACCTAACTATCTACCTGCATTATGATTACAAAGTTCCAAATCAATTCAAATCACATATGTATCAAAAGTCTCAACAGCAATACTACTTAAAAAACATACAAAATCCAAACCTGTATACCTATCTTATAGTCTTATTTGAATCTGACAATAACAAATGTGCTAACTCAACCAACCCTCATATCATAGTAATTATGATACATACATAACAATAAGACAAGGAAAGTTCAAAGTAACTATGAGTGTGGTCGGACCGATTTACATACATCCGGACATGAAGGAACTAGTTGCACACATCGGACCGATCGGACCGATTTACATTCAGCCGGACATGAATGAACTAGGAACTACAACAAATCCACTATACTCCACGGCTAGCAATATGTGTGCAACTCATAATGTCCGGCTGATGCTGAATGTAAATCGGTCCGATCGGTCCGATGTGCGCAACTAGTTCCTTCATGTCCGGCTGAATGTAAATCGGTCCGACCATACGCATAACGAAAAAATGTTATAGACAATGGCCCCGATTGCGGTTGTCGACGACCAATCGACTCGTAATTTGTCGATTGCATCGATCAAGTCGTATGTTTGGTATTGTGGAAAGCAATCGACAGAAACACATGTTATTGTGAATAATCGGAAAGTAGATTGTGAATTTTAAGATTTTGACAGTTCTTTGATGTTTATTTTCAAATGAAAAATATTTTTTTGGAATTTTGGAAGTGTTGTTTCTTTTAATTAAAGTTGTTAAAATGAGTCAAATCGAAATTTGGTTTAGTGATAGTGATTCAGATACCGATAGTGAGTCTGAAGCTATTGAAATAGCTCGAAAACGGAGACGAATAAGAGACTCTTCTAATCCTCTGGAACTGGAGGAACCAATGTAGCTGCTTTTTGTTTTTTTAATTTTGTTCGTTTGAGATTCAATTTTAGAGATCTATCACGAGATAAAATACGAAATTAAGGTACTTCATTCCTTAAAACAAAGATAAACAAAAAGTTAATAAGATAAGTCGTTTTATAAGCTACTTTTCGTAGTTATATTAAGCTGACACACTTTGTCTTTGGAGTTCCAAAATTTCTCGTTTGAGATTCAATTTTAGAGATCTATCACGAGATTTCTTTTCAATTGCATTCTTATAAATTGTGAGTTTTTCTTTCTTTAATGCTATTAACTCCTTTTGAGAGTCTTTTTGCAAATAGTATTGTTTCCTAGCATATTCTCCACTTGTCGTTACGATCTCTTTTACTTCCAATATCATCCTTTTAACATCGCAATAAAATAATTCCTGGGAGTTTGTTGATTTTTCCAGTAAAACTAATCTTTCTTTTTTTGAGCTTTTTTTCTTTTCGTTTGTTAACTGTGGACTTTTTTTATTAGGATTAGGACTCTCGTTTGCTTCTTCTTCTTCCATTATCGTATTAAAAACTAAATCCATGCAATCGAAATTTTCGTCCTGGGCACTACTTTCTTTAGGTTCCTCTTGAGAACCTTTATGTTTCCTGCCCAGTCCGAATTCCACGCCAGGTGGATCCACGATAGTATTTATTTCTAACAACCGTATCACGGTTTCTTCTAAGTCGCTTAGGGTGTGGAGTTTGTTTGGCCCACCACCAGTTGCATTTATTTCGGTTTTGTTCTCCGACACCTTCTTCTTAGCTTTAAATTTAAAATCTGTCCAAACCTAATAAAAGATAAAATAGCAGCGTTAGATAATAATTTGTAAATAATTCGATAAGTTGAAATCTTTAAGAAAAATGCACATACTTATGCTATGTGGGAACATTTTTCTTTGAAAGAATACGTGCAATAATTTGTTTGTTTTCAATTATTTTTGCGATTATTACATTTACCTTAAGCCATTTTTCCCAAGTACGCATTGGGGGACCTGCAGCATTCAACTCCAAACAAAATTTTTCCCATCTCATCTTTGCCTGGGACTTTCCACAGACGCCTTTTGCGATGTCGGGATTCGCCTCCATCAACCTCACCAAAATGCTCATTTGTTTTTTGTTTGTTATAACTTTTGACCTGCATAGAATTTATAATATTGTCATTTTATATCAAAATATGAATTTGTTCAATAAAATACTTACATTTTCCCACAAAATGATTTCCTAACGACAACAGTCGACCAGAAAATTATGAACGAAAGCTGTCGAACGTCAAATCGAAGAATGTCTATCAAAATCGACATTCACAATACGAAAAAATGCAATCGACAATCGTTGCTCGAAAAAAGTCGAGTATCGATTAGTCAATCGATAACCGCAATCGGGGCCAATGTGAGATATGCAACTTCTTCGTTCATGTATGCTTCTATGCTATGTGGATTGTGCTTGGTTTGGATTTGTATGGAGCTCAACACTCTACTCGTTCTTTTTCTTATTGGCTTTGGTTGGGAATTTCGCAACACAAACACAATACACATGTGTGTAGTGTGTGTTTGATTATTTCATTTATTTGCAACTCAACTAATCAGACATGTTCGCTCTCCTTTATTATGTAACGAAATGAATAAAATATGTAGCTTTATTTTAATAAAATTTGAATCGCGCACGAGAAATATTTTTCACGACTATCAACAAACAGCGTCTATCTGACAATTGGTTATTGGTGTCATTTTTGACAGGATGAAAATTCCCTGGAAAGAATTAGGATAAGGTCACAATAGGGAAGTTCTATGTTTTGGATTTAGGTTGTGACACAGGATGAACTAAGGCCTGTTTCCATCTAAGCTTTTAAAAGGTTGCTAGGGTAGGAGAAAATTAATGTTCTAAACGTTGCAGAAAAAAGAAAAGAACGTTAGGTTGTGTATGTAGAAAACGTTAGAGTTTATGTAATTTGAAACAACGGCGAAGGGGAGACTGAATGTTTCTGATACATTTCATTGTTTCTTGAAAATTTAAACCGTCAAGTTGTTTCTAAATTAGTCTAGGAAGTTTCATACATATATGTAACAAAGGTGTAACTTTGGATAAAGTAGGTGATTTTAAATATTTAATTTTATTTAAATGATTAATTTGAAAACTCGGTTAAAAATAGTTTAGTGCCAAGTATAAATACACAACATGTGTGTTTAAATCGAGTAGTCTGAAAGGATGAGGAATCTAGGGAAGTGAGTATGATCACTTAGGTAGGGAATTGATGCCATTTAAGGGACTACTTAAGCGAGTAAAGTAGTCTGGTAGGGAGGGTAGAGATAGCGTATCTCGCAGGCTAACACCACCAAGTAGCCAAAGTCTGGCATGGTTTTTTTTTGTAACCGGGTTAAGTAAAGGACCAAGAACCACCCCACCGACGAGCTAAGGAGAGGCACATGCATGCCAGCATCGGTCCCATAGCCAAAACCAGCCCGTTACAAATGGCGCCCATCAACGTGGAGCCCGCTATAGAGTATAGCGTGGCAGTTTTTATGAGTCTGTTTTCTTTTTTTTCATTTTCCTTTAATTTTCTTTCTATCTTTTTTTTCTATTCTATTCATTTAGCTCATTTTTAGTTCTATCACTTAGTTTTTTCTTCTTTTCATTCTTTTTTTTATGGTCTATTTTCTTGGTCTGAATATTGGTTGGTTTCCCGCATAAGTCCCGGATATTGATGTTTAGCGTCTGATACCGCGTTGCGATGAGGGAAACATAACCCGGGTTATTCAAACCAACAGTCTATAGGTGGTGCAGATTTCGAGCCATTGGTTTATTTGTGTACCGAGTGAGACAATGCCCGGAATTCTAGGCACGCACCTATGTTAGCAGCGGAAAGAGACTCGACGATGGTTGGAAAAGCCGTCGTTTTGAAGTCCGTTTTTGCAATAGTCAATTCCAGAGTCTTTATTGCTGAATATTTGGCGACACATGTCCTGGAATATAAAGTCATTTAGTTATTTAGTTTCAGATTTTCGTTCACTTACTCTTTTTCTTTTCTATCATCTTTTTTCTTTTCTTTTCCTTCTTTTGTTAAGACTCGCAGGACTACGGCATCTTCCCTGCCACCTGCCAACACAAGTGATTTACTTTCCATAGATTTCCTCATCCTTAGACGTACAGTATATACATATACAACTTTAAATTTCAGTTTAGACAATTCTGTCTGTTTCAGCATTGGAGTGTTACATATATTATATTTTAGTTTTGAGTGAGTTTTGTTTGATTTTGAAAAGTTTAATTCTGGTTTTGAAAGTCGTTTTGCTGTGTAGTTTGATAGGTTTAGATCTGTTTTTTTGTTTTTATTGAAGACGTTCAGGTTGGCTGATTGATTTTGTTTTTGTTGATTTTCGGAGTAGTTTTTGTCTGTTGAAGCGACGTGATTGAGTTTATTTTTGATCGGTTTTAGACGTTTGTTTGGCGATCATCGGCGTTTTATTTTTTTTGTGTGTGCTTTCGAGTTATGAACTCAAATAGGAGATTTTCTATAACAGACGATTTTGAAGGTTTCCAAGCGCAGTCGAACGAAGAGTTTGAAAGATTTTACCGGAGGTTTCACACCACTATTGATCGGTTCAATTTAGACAACTCGTTTAGTTTTTCAAGTTTAAATTCTACAGTGACCGATCAAACAAGTGAGATGGAGGACAATAATCCTCCACAAGGAAATCCTACCATCAATGATGAAAATCATCAAGTAGCGGGAGTAGGAGAGCAATCTCGTGTAAACGATCAAGTATCAATTGCTAGTTTGGCATCTCAGATTGACCGGAGTTTGATGACCAATCAAATACGCTTTTTCCAACAAATGGACCAGTTCATGGTTAACATTATTGGTAAAATGGAAGAAGTTAGTAGACCAGGTTCGATTCCAAGTGCCCTTGATGCTGCGAGAAGTAGCCAGACCTGCACAGGTGCAGAGGCTAGCACATCTCGCGGTCTCCAACCTACCCCCAGACCCCGAAGTTCATTGTCGAATACGTTTTCCAGTGCCACGAATAAGTGTCGATTAGACCGCTGGAACATCAAGTATGATGGCACCGAAAACGTTAGCGATTTTCTATTTAAGGTGGATCGCCTTCAAATTTCGTGCGATTACACGGATGAGCAACTGACTTCAAACTTCCATACGCTGTTAAATGGAAGAGCCAACAGTTGGTTTTGGGCCTATTTAAAAAGGAACCCTGAAGTTCAGTTTGCGGAAGTGAAGAGGGCAATGAAAAAGGAGTTTGGGCGGTTGGAGAACGATGTAGATGTGTACATGCGCATACTTACTCGTAGGCAGGGGTGCAAGGAATCGTTTGACGATTTCTACAATTCAGTCGTTGGTCTTAACGACCGTCTTAAGGAGCCGTTTGACGAGAAGAAACTTGTCGATGTTTTACGAAACAATGCCAAGGACAGACTTGGAGAAATCCTGTTGTCAGCGGACTGCAAATGTCTTGAGCAATTGAGGAACAAAGCTCGAGAGGCAGAGAGGTTTCTGGCGAAGCGATATTCTTCCCAAAAGACCGTGCATGAGATCTCCGTCGAGGAAAATCAAGATACGGTAGATCTGACTGGTGAGGAAATCGCGGCCATGAATACTTTTAGAAGGCCTAATACTGCCTCCACTTTCGTTTGCTGGAACTGTGATGAAAAAGGGCATAGTTTCCATCTTTGCCCATCACATGTAAGAAGATTGTTTTGTTTCACTTGTGGAGCTAAGGGAGTAAGCACTCCTGAATGCACCAAACACTCGGGAAACTTCCAGAGGGGCGAAAGGAAGAGCGGGGACTTTCGTCCGTCGAAAGCACCCTCGAATCACCCCGAATCACAATAAATACAATACCAACACCGTCTAAAAACCTACCAACCGAAATTTTAAAAAGAAAAGAACCTTTAGTTTTAGAATCTAACGCGGCCGATTGTGTTCCTTTGAAATCTCTTCACGAGCGCAAGCTTAATTACTATAAGGTTCGTTCTCGGATTATGGGAACTGATAGTAATGCAGTTAGCTCTCAGATTCAAAAATGTCGTCATCGGTATAGGAATCGTAAAAAAATTCGCAAGGAAATTTTGGACTCGATCATTTCGTCGGACGCAGATGGTAGAATGTACGCTAACGTTCATTTGAACAACGAGTCAGTTTTTGGTTTACTGGACAGCGGAGCTTCTATCTCTGTGCTAGGTAGTGAGTGTTGGGATCTGGTAAAAAGAATTGGAGTTGAAGTGAAGTCGTACAAAAATGTTGTACGTACAGCCGATGGGAAGTCCCATGCCATTGTTGGTCACTGCCAAATACAGACCAAGTACAAGGGCGTCACTAAACCCATTTCTTACTATCTGATTCCGAACCTTACTCAAAAGGTCTACCTCGGGATGAATTTTTGGAGAGAGTTCCATCTTATGCCGGAAATATGCGAAATCCAAACCGATGCTTGGGCAAATGAGGGAGACGTGAATCTGAAGGATGAAGCCGAGTTGATAGCGTTGACTCTAGAACAATCCGCACTGTTAGAATCTACTAAGAAACTATTCCCGAATTCTGTCGTTTTAGGTTTGGGAAAATCGACTTTGGGTGGTCACACCATCGACACAGGTAATGCAGTTCCAATAAAATCTCGCCATTATCCCTTATCGCCAGTGCGACAAGAGGAGGCTTTCAAGGAATTGGACCGCGTGTTGGAACTTGGTGTCATCGAAGTGAGTAACTCTCCTTGGTGTTGCCCAGTGGTTTTAGTTAGAAAACCGGGTAAGGTTCGTCTCTGTTTAGACTTTAGGAAGGTAAATGCTGTAACCGTAAAAGACGCGTATCCGTTACCACATATTGAGGGGTTGCTGAGTAGAATAAGCGACACACATTTTATCACTGGACTCGACTTAAAGGACGCGTATTGGCAAATCCCATTGGACGAGAAGTCAAGGGAAAAGACCGCATTTGCTGTACCGGGTAGACCACTCTACCAATTTAAGGTCATGCCATTTGGTCTAAGCAATGCTGGATCCACTATGTCTCGAGTCATTGATAAAATGCTTCCACAGTCCCTTAGAGAAAATGTGTTCGTCTATTTGGATGATCTCCTCATATGTACGGCGGATTTCGAAACCCATATTCGAATCCTTACTGAAGTAGCTGCATGTCTCCGCAAAGCGAACCTTACCATTAACATCGATAAAAGCAAGTTCTGCATGCGGGAGATTAAGTATCTGGGATACATTATCGGCCAAGGCACCCTAAAGACCGATCCTTCCAAGATCGAAGCAATGGTCAATTTTCCCATTCCTAAAACTCAACGGCAAGTTCGTAGATTTATAGGTTTAACCGGTTGGTATCGACGGTTTATTCAAAATTACTCTGACCTAGCAGCTCCCCTTACTGCCTCAAGAAAAAAAGTAAATTTGAACTTACACCCGAAGCCTTTGAAGGTTTCAACAAACTGAAGAACGCACTTTCCTCGGCTCCAGTGTTGTCGCAACCAGATTTCACCAAGCCATTTACGATTCAGTGTGATGCATCTTCGGAGGGAGTGGGCGGTGTTCTCTTTCAGTTGGATGAGAATTCGAATGAAAAACCGATCGCCTACATGTCTAAGAAACTTAACAAGGCTCAAAAGAATTATACTGTAACCGAATTAGAATGTCTTGCTGCGATATTGAGTGTAAGGAAGTTCAGAGCGTACGTGGACGGGTTTCCTTTTACAATCATCACCGATCATTCAAGTCTCAAGTGGCTTATGTCAATGAAGGATTTGAGTGGTAGATTGGCAAGGTGGATTTGGAGCTCCAAGGTTTTGATTTTTCAATCGAACACCGAAAAGGATCCCTAAACGTCGTTCCTGACACTCTATCGCGAATGGATATGGATGAGCTTTCTTTGACACCATTAGGTTTGGAGGTGGACCTCGATTCGGATCAGTTCGATTCGGCGCAATATTCCCAGCTGAGAGAAAAAGTCAATTCGGAACAATCTGCACTTCCGGACCTAGTTGTATCGGGAAAATATGTATACAAAAGAGTTAGGTTCAGGAATGATGAAGTGAACGATGAGGATTCGTTGTGGCGACTTTGGGTACCGGACGCACTCACACAAAAATGCATTGAAATGTCTCACAATACCAAGTTGACGTGTCATAGTGGCTTCGCCAAAACTTATGCCCGGATACGTGAGAAATATTATTGGCCGAAAATGGTACTAGATATCAAAACATTTGTGAGTGAGTGTGAAACGTGCAAGTCTGTAAAGGCGCCTAATACAATTCTTCGTCCTCCTATTGTCAAGCAGGTTTTTTCGGAAAGACCGAAGCAACGCCTATTCATTGACCTCTTAGGACCATACCCGCGAACGAAACGAGGAAACGTATATGTGTTTATCGCTTTAGACCATTTTACCAAATTTACGTTCTTGAAAGCTTTACCGAAAGCTACCGCTACCCGAATAGGACAATATTTAGAATGTGAGGTTTTTCATACTTTCGGCACCCCTGAGTTTGTTCATTCCGACAACGGATGTCAATTTGTTTCTAAGGAGTTTAAAAACTTATTAGCAAACTATGGCATTACACATGTCCGGACAGCTTTATATTCGCCGCAAGCAAATAATTCCGAAAGAGTCAACCGTAATCTTCTAAGTAAACTAAGGGTGCTCATATCCAAAGAGCAGAACGATTGGGATATACATCTGTCTAGTATAGCTTGTGCTTTGCGATCCGATGTGCATGAGTCCATAGGATGTCAGCCATACTTTGCACTATTTGGACAAACGATGATATCACATGGTTCTTCCTACCGTTTACTTAGAGAATTACACGCCTTGACTGATCCGGAAGTATTGGTTGTCCCTAACGCGGCTAAGACAGCCATTGCCAGACAAAAGTTGTCGGAGAACTTACTCAGGGCACACGTTAAGTCCAAAAAAACATATAACTTACGTTCTAATCCGGTGTCATTCAAGGTTGGACAAGAAGTATTTCATAGAAACTTCAGTCAAAGTAGTTTTGAGAAGGTAATAAATTCCAAACTCCTTCCAAAGTTTGTAAAATCTCGAGTTCGTCGAGTTATTGGCAGCTGTATGTATGAGCTGGAAACCCTTGGTGGTAAATTAATAGGCATTTATCATGCCAAGGACATTCGACAGTGATGGAGTCTGTAATTGGAAAACAAAAGCACCACAAAGTACCGAGATCATGTAAAGAAATAATAAAAAGTACTTATCTGACGTTAAAAGATGGCCCGGCTAAATATGTAGGTTCGGCACCCACGTTAGCTTCAAGATCTGTAAAATTCTCCGTCAGCTTTGCTTTGGGCAGTTTTGAAGAAAAATTTTTTTTGTTGAAACAAAAAATTTTTTTTTTATTTAAAAAAAAAATCCAGTATAAAAATCCGCCCGATTGGTTTTGCACTCACTGTACCTTAAATTCCAATTGGTACTTTAAGCATGTTTTTGTTGCTCTAAACAACACTCACTTTATTTTTTTTCTACGCTTTCGTTTTCTTTTCATTTTTAATTCACACCAATTCCACTTTTCACTATAGCTAACCTTTTAATCAGTAGCCAATGCCATGTGTATTTCCTAAATGGATGTCTTAGCCTGTCGGCCTTTTTCTTTGTACACTTGGATAGAAAACACTTTCACTTCGCGCCCGGATCGTGGGTTCATTCGCATGCTTTGGATGTTCTTTTCATCCAAAATAAGCGAAGCCCTGTAACGAAATGAATAAAATATGTAGCTTTATTTTAATAAAATTTGAATCGCGCACGAGAAATATTTTTCACGACTATCAACAAACAGCGTCTATCTGACAATTGGTTATTGGCGTCATTTTTGACAGGATGAAAATTCCCTGGAAAGAATTAGGATAAGGTCACAATAGGGAAGTTCTATGTTTTGGATTTAGGTTGTGACACAGGATGAACTAAGGCCTGTTTCCATCTAAGCTTTTAAAAGGTTGCTAGGGTAGGAGAAAATTAATGTTCTAAACGTTGCAGAAAAAAGAAAAGAACGTTAGGTTGTGTATGTAGAAAACGTTAGAGTTTATGTAATTTGAAACAACGGCGAAGGGGAGACTGAATGTTTCTGATACATTTCATTGTTTCTTGAAAATTTAAACCGTCAAGTTGTTTCTAAATTAGTCTAGGAAGTTTCATACATATATGTAACAAAGGTGTAACTTTGGATAAAGTAGGTGATTTTAAATATTTAATTTTATTTAAATGATTAATTTGAAAACTCGGTTAAAAATAGTTTAGTGCCAAGTATAAATACACAACATGTGTGTTTAAATCGAGTAGTCTGAAAGGATGAGGAATCTAGGGAAGTGAGTATGATCACTTAGGTAGGGAATTGATGCCATTTAAGGGACTACTTAAGCGAGTAAAGTAGTCTGGTAGGGAGGGTAGAGATAGCGTATCTCGCAGGCTAACACCACCAAGTAGCCAAAGTCTGGCATGGTTTTTTTTTGTAACCGGGTTAAGTAAAGGACCAAGAACCACCCCACCGACGAGCTAAGGAGAGGCACATGCATGCCAGCATCGGTCCCATAACCAAAACCAGCCCGTTACAATTATCTCGTTCTTTTGTGTATCGTTGTCGGAACTATGGACATGTTTGCATTCTGTTTGTGGAACGAAAGGAAATGTGTCCGAGTAAGGATATAGTTCCTGGAACTATATATAAGTAAAGAACAGAATAAAATAGAGTTATTTCTAGCAAAAACACAGAACACAGTCTATAGAGAGCACCATATCCTCATTAGAACACAATATCTTAACCAAATAAACTTTAATATTGACCTGCTAACCAACCATATATCAGATATTGCAGAAGCAGTGATCTTAAGCAAACTTAACATTATTCCTAAATTTTTACTCGGTACGAATGAATTACAAAGTATTGAAAATAAACTTAGTAAACAAGGTGTAAGAACCGAATCCGTAGAACAAATCTACGAATTCTTAGGGTTACAAGCTTATTACAATGGCTCCAACATCATATTCAATGTACAAATACCTAAATTATTACCAGAAAGATACTTCCTTTATCATATTATCCCTTTACACATAAACGATACCAAATTTATTATAACTAAGCCATACATAACTAGAACGACAACAAAATACAACACTTTAAAACGCTTTCACTTTAAAACTATGAATGCATGACTGCATCCACTTTTTAGTCTGACTTACGTATTCATGGTGCACAGTGTTCTGTTATAGATAAAAGAAACTAATTTTTTTCTTCATTATAAACATTAAGAATGTAGAGAAACTTTTTTTTGAATTTTTTTTTTCGTTTCATTTAACACTTTGAAAGGGACCTTATTTTGTTCGCATTATTGTAACATATTACTTATTAATATTTTTTATTAACTTACAAATTTTGAAAATGTATTTTCATTTCAATAAACATAACGATTAATAAAGAATTTTATGTTGACTCTTTGTATTACATTTTCCTGCAAACATCCCCAAAACAAATAGGTTCAAGTAGTGAATCATGCGACAAAATCGCGCGCGCGATTTTTTGGTTTGGGGATTTTAGCTTTGTAGATTTTCTCTTTGGGGATTTCAGAGCTGGGGATTTTAATTTGGGGATTTAGCGTTTGGGGATTTACGTTTGGGGCTTTAGGTTTGGGGTAAACGTCACCAACACCTCCAACAACGTCATTGTGGCCATCGCTCTACACTAAGGGGGAAGAGTTACGTCCCCGGCAGCATCATATCAATTAATAGATAAATCGGTATTATGCATGTCAATTGATAAATTTTCTTCCATTGTGAACAGTGTGCTCGTACTAAGCGTTGACACACCCCACATCTAGGTACAAAGCGACCATTTTAATTTCCTGCATTCAATGAACACTAAACACATTTAACTTCAAAATTCAATTTGGAACGAATTTTTGCTATACGGCACAGAAAAAAATACTTCACGATATAACACTTATACTAGTCAACCACGTACCTGTGTTTTGGCTACACATTTCCAGTAAAATAAACCAAAAAAATGTTCACAAACGACGAATTTGCGATTGACTGAAAAATTGATAGATATCAAAAATATTGATAACCATAATACCGAACAAGCAACCAGAGACGTTCACAATAGATCGTGTTGCAAAACACACACTGTTCTGATACACTATACAACTGTAATGTCAATAGAAAATGTTACAGCATAATCTTTACTTGCGAAGAGCTTTGTCTATACAATGTACAGTCTAATTTGAATTATCACACATTAAACATCATCTTTACTTTACTGTTGCCTTTTCACTGACCTTATCTCCAATAGGTTATGGGCCCAGGCTGAACAGAAAAAAAAGTGCTGTTTCTTTTCCGTTTAAAAATAAATTCATTTTTTAAACCAAGTCGTAAGTCGAGTAGCGATGAGTTCGCTATACCAAATTGATAAGTTGAACGGGGAAAATTATGGGAGTTGGGTAATTCATATGAAGAGCGTTCTTATTCATGCAGATCTCTGGTCGTATGTTGACGGATCGAATAAGTTGCCAGACGAGCCGAAACCTGAAGAGAAGATAGCATGGGAAGCAGGAGATGGAAAAGCACTTGCAACGATTTTCCTAAGTGTAAAGGCGTCGGAGTTAATTCACGTAAAACACGCTGTGACATCAAAAGATGCGTGGGAAAAACTCAGGGAAATCTACCAACCAAAAGGACCTGCCAGCATGGTTAATCTATTTAAGCAGTTACTGCAAACAAAAATGTTGGATGGCCAATCCATGTCAAGCCATGTGAACGAATTTACAGGAATTGTTGAGAAATTGCGTGAAATACAGGTATTAGTTGCAGAGGAACTATTAGCAATTATTTTATTGTGTAGTTTGCCAGATTGCTACGAAAATTTCACTGTCGCAATTGAAAGCCGTGATAGTTTGCCTTCGGTGATCAATTTAAAAGTAAAGTTGCTAGAAGAAGAGCAGAGAAGACAAAATAGGGAACAGAATAGTGGTGCGGCAAGTGAGCACATTTTTGCTACAAGGTCACATAATAAAAATCGTGTAGATCCTAATTCTTCCAAAAATTTAAAGGGCAAATGCTATGCTTGTGGTAAACGTGGGCATTTTGCTGCCAATTGCAGAAAATCGAAGCCACGACAGGTTTCTTCTTTTGGCCTTTTTTCTTCAACAGATGCATCTATGCTGCAACGCCATGAGTGGTGTTTGGATAGTGGGGCGACCTCCCACATGTGCTGCGATAAGGAACAGTTTATTGAATTTTGCGATACTGTAAGGAGAGAAAAGGTACAGTTAGCCGATGAAAAAATAGTCATATCCAGTGGGATAGGAACAGTCAGATTGATATTGGATACAGGTGACATATTCTTGAAAAATGTTTTATACATTCCAGAATTGCAAGGAAGTTCCATTTCCGTGAGTAAAATTACTAATAATAATTACACTGTGGACTTTATTCGTAACACGGCTTTAGTGCGAAATCGGAATAAAGATTTGATTCTAAAGGCAGACAAAAAGAATGAACTTTATATTGTTAGGCCTCAAACTGAATTTCTCTCTTTTCAATCCAGCACGAAGTCGAATACAGTTGAAAAATGGCATCAAAGATTTGGACATCTCAACATGAAAAGTCTTCAACAATTGAGGGACAAGAAAATGGTAACTGGTCTGACTGTAGACTCCTCTAATGCAGATATGGACTGCGTTGTGTGCGCCAAGGGCAAGTTGACCGTGCAGCCATTTCCTAAGCAATCATTAAATCGGAGTAAGGAATTGCTAGATCTGGTGCATACTGACGTCTGTGGACCGATGAGGACTCCATCGGCTGGAGGAGCCAGGTATTTTATCACATTCATCGACGATAAATCGAGACGAATATACATTTACTTCATAAGAACCAAAGATGAGGTATTTAGTAAATTTAAACAATTTAAGAGTATGGTTGAAGTGCTAACGTCAAATAAAATAAAATGCCTACGAAGTGACAATGGACGCGAATTTGTCAACAACAATTTTAATGATTTCTTGCAGCAATGTGGAATAACACGGCAGCTTACTGTCCAATACACACCACAGCAAAACGGTGTAGCTGAACGAGCCAATCGTACGCTCGTTGATATAGCTAGATGTCTTTTGTTAGACCAAAATCTGCCGGAGCACTTGTGGGCTGAAGCCGTTAACACAGCCGTTTACTTAAGAAACAGATCACCATCCAAAATTACTGGAAACACCACTCCATATGAGTTATGGACTGGAACAAAGCCTTGCGTCTCACACTTGAAAGTGTTTGGTTCTCGAGCTATCGCTCTAATCAAAAAACCTGGGCAGTCAAAGTTTGCAGAGAAAGGAAAAGAGTTGGTTCTGGTTGGATATTCGGAGGAGTCTAAAGCATATAGGCTATTCGATCCTGTAACTAGAAAAATAGAAAAGAGTCGTGATGTTAAATTTTTCGAAAACAGTACACAAAATATTTTATTGATTTCAAAGATTTTTTAATTGCAGAAGATGAAACTATTCACGCCAGTGAACAGCAGTTACAAGGCACGGATAATGAAGAAGCAACAAAAGAAGCATCCGAACAAGCCAAGGGAGACGTTAAAACAACTATTTCACCCGACTCTTCCGGCAAAACGTTCACTGTTGGTCGTGGGCGGCCAAGGATTATTAGAAGCGGCAAACCTGGCAGACCGACCAAGCAGTTTAACATGATTGAAGCAGTCAATGCAATGAAAGATAACACATCACCAATTCCATTATCCGTCGCAGAGGCTAAATCCTGCAATGATGCTGTTGAATGGGAAAATGCTATGCAGTTAGAGTTCAAAGCACTCATGGCAAACGAAACTTGGGAACTCGTTGATCCACCACCAAAAGATCAAGTCATTGGTAGTAAGTGGGTTTTCAGTCTGAAACGAAAACCAGACGGACCTATTGATAGGTATAAATGCAGACTCGTAGCAAAAGGGTGTGCCCAAAAATACATGCTTAATTATACAGAAACCTTTTCCCCCGTTGTACGATATTCGACAATTAGACTGGTTCTAGCTATTGCTGTACAACACGAATTGTTGGTGCATCACCTCGATGTTACCTCGGCATACCTCAACGGCGACTTGGCTGAAAACGTGTTTATGGCCCAACCTGAAGGATTTGTGGACCAAAAACATCCAAGGAAGGTTTGTAAATTACGCAAGTCTTTATACGGCTTAAAGCAAGCCGGTAGGCAATGGAATTGCAAATTGAACGAAAAGTTGCAGAAAATTGGCTTTCAGAGATGTCATGGTGACACATGTCTGTATGTCATGAATAGCAGAGATGAATTCAACATTTTGGCTGTGTACGTCGATGATTTCTTAATCGCTTGCTCAACAGAATCATCATTGAAGTCAATTAAACAGCAAATTGCTGTTGCATTTGAGTGCGTGGACAAAGGCGCTGTAGAGCAGCTTTTAGGGATAGAAGTCGAACGTAGTGATCCAAGGGGCCCCATTGCAATACATCAACAGCAATATATTCGCGACTTAATACAACGACATCAAATGGATACATGTAAACCGCGTTTTACACCTCTCGATCCTGGGACTAAATTAAATAAATGCCAAAATGAATCACACCATAAGGAAGACGCGAGTAAGTATCAGTCAATCGTGGGAGCAATTATGTACTTGGCAGTTTCTTCACGACCTGATATAAGCCACACTATCAGCAAACTATCACAATTTAACGTCAACCCTCATGGTGAGCATCTTAGCGCTTTAAAGCATTTGCTGAGATACATTAGCACAACACTCAATGCCAAGCTTTTCTATGGAAAATTACCCGATGGTCTAAAAGGATATGTCGATGCAGATTGGGGCGGAAGCACAGATGACAGAAGGTCCTACACAGGGTTTGCTTTTACATATGGTGGGGGAGTTATATCGTGGGAGTCGAAGAAGCAGTTGTCAGTCGCGCTCAGTAGCACCGAGGCCGAATATATGGCACTCTCGCAAGCTTGCAAGGAAGCTGTGTATTTGCGGAACTTAGTGTCAGAGCTAGGTATAGAGCTAGGTATACAAGCTACTAATGATTCTGTTCTTTTATTTAACGACAATATAGGGGCTCAACAGTTGGTCAAAAATCCCGTACATCATCCAAGGAGCAAACATATCGACATCCGCTATCACTACATACGAGACCTTTATGAAGATGGCGTAATCAATCTAAATTATCTTTGCACTGAAGACATGATAGCGGACATCTTTACAAAGAACTTAGCGAAGACCAAACACTTGAAGTTCAGTTCGATGTTGGGCATCCCTTTGAAATGAGCATTGGTTATTGTAACACTTCTATTGTGGGGGAGTGTTGCAAAAAATATTAGCACCACTGTTCTGATACACTATACAACTGTAATGTCAATAGAAAATGTTACAGCATAATCTTTACTTGCGAAGAGCTTTGTCTATACAATGTACAGTCTAATTTGAATTATCACACATTAAACATCATCTTTACTTTACTGTTGCCTTTTCACTGACCTTATCTCCAATAGATCGCAAAAAAGCATTTCATTCACAACTGATCAAAAAATCCGATGGTTGTTATCCGTAATACCACTTAACCAATTTCATTGATAGACGAGCAAATTTGTTAATTTGATATTTGACAACCATAATAGGGCTGAAAGTCTTTTGTTTGTAATAAAAATCTTTTATTTTATTTGGACAAAATAAATCTAACTTATCTCGCGCCGCGCTAAGTGTCCACAAAATTAAAAACTGTGCCTCTTTTTCCTCCACAAAAAAAAAAAACAAAAAAAACAACAATAAACCATTAATAAATCAACTATTAATTTAACCTCCGTGCCGCCGAAATAAAAAAAAAAATTTCTAGTGCAAACATTTTTCAGTGCGCTGTGCTGCAAAAATTAATCAAAGCAAAAAAAAAAAAAAAAGCCCATCAATAGACGAAACACTTAGTGCATACCTCCTTCTCTCTCTTCTCTTCTCCTCCCGCACACCACTCGGATAGTCTTGTTGGCTGCAAACATTACTTCTAATCATCGATATTTCCTTATCGTATCGAGGCAGTGTGTGCAGGCTATGAGGCTGTGGGTTTGCTGGGCGGATAGTTGATCAACGGTGTTGATCCCGTTGGTGAACCAAAATCAAATTGCTGGCTGGGCATAACACCGCTAGTAATTTGGTTTGGTTTTCCAATAGGATATACACTTGTTGATTATACTTAGATCGCGTCTGTAATGTCGGGTAAATTTCGGGTCGATTTTAGCAACATTAGGGGGTTGCGATCGAATTTCTTTGAGGTGTACGCTCACACTGCAAAATGCAGGTCAGCTGTTTTGGCACTGAGTGAAACACAGGTGGGTGTTGACTCTGATTCCACAGAGTCCAACCTGCCTGGATATAGCTTAGTGCCATTATTCTTTTCCTCCCATGGCCTCACAGTATATGTTCGAAATGATATTGCTTACCAACTTCTACCACAATACGGCCTCTGCTCTAATACGAACTTTAATTTCATGTGGTTAAAATTCACCGTCCGTAAGCAAATCATTCACTATTGTTTTATTTATAGAAGCCCCAAATTTAGATAGCAATTCAACCTCTAACGAGTTTGATGCGCTATCTGACTCCATAATAAGAATTGTTTCCCTTTATCCTCACACTGAAATCGCAATTGCGGGCGATTTCAATGTACACAATTCTGGTTGGTTTCGACATTCTGGCCAGACAACACCCGAAGGAAAATGTGTTGAGATCTTCGCTGAGTTAAACCAATTAACTCAACTTGTTGATGAGGCCACTCGGGTTTCAGATATTGAAGGCCATGCGGCCAACACTCTTGACCTATTTCTCACTTCTCATCCCGAAAGATGCAGGGTTGTAGTATCATCTTCTTTAGGCAAATCGGACCATTGTGTCATATCGGTAGATTTTTAGTTTTCCGTCACGGTGAAAAAAGATAAAGTCCCTAAAAGAACTGTGTGGCAATACGAGAAAGCCAATTAGGACGGCCTGATGAAATTTCTATCGAAATTTTAATTGGTCATTGCGCTTTCTCGACGGAAACGTTGATGCATCAGCTGATATGATATCTAACATAATTTTCAACGGCATGAGAAATTTTCTTCCTCACAGAACAAAAAGTATCATCCCCAAAGAGAGTTCGTGGTTTGATTCTAGCAGTAAAGAGGCGATTAGGGATCGAGAAAGTTGTTTTCGCAAATATAAAGACAACCCTACTGTAGAAAACCGAAATTTGTTCAAACGGGCCAGAAATCTCTGTAATGCTCACATACATAAGGCTAAGTTTTTGCATGACCAAAAAGTAAGGCAAAAAATACTATTGTGTCCAAAAGGAAGTAAAAAATTTTGGTCTTTTGTGAAGAACATTAAGAACTCGACCACGTCATCGGTCCCAACGCTCGTCTTCAATGACTCTCCGTATGTCAGCTCCATCGACAAAGCCAATCTGCTGGCAGCTCAATTTGCTGCCAACTCGACACTTCCTTATAGCGTATTGGCTCCACCTGAGCTTGAGTCTGTAGATTCTGTGATGAAGCAGATATTTTTTCGAACTCGCTCGGTTGCGAGAGTCCTCAAAGATCTCAACATACATAAATCCGCTGGTCCAGATGGTATCCCCGCCGTTATTCTGAAGAGGTGTTCTTCTACGCTGGCAAAACCACTGCGTAAACTTTTCCATCTTTCCTATTCTGCTGGGATTTTTCCGAGCAGATGGAAAACTGCATTTGTCCAGCCGGTCCCTAAAAAAGGCGAATCTTTCTCCCCTTCCAATTACCGTCCAATTGCACTAACGTCCCTTCTCTCCAAGGTCATGGAAACGTTGATAAAAATTCAACTTAAGAAATATCTTGAAGAACGAAAGCTTCTTAATGACCGTCAGTACGGCTTTCGTAGCAAACTGTTCACTGGCGATTTGATGGCTTATCTCAAAGAAAAGTGGAACCAATCTTTACATTGTTTTGAAGAAAGTAAGATTATTGCGCTTCATATTTCTAAAGCATTTGATAGAGTTTGGCATCAGGCTCTTTTATCGAAAATGCGTGCTTTTGGTATCGATGAGTATCTTCTTCGTTGGATTAGAATATACAAGTTGTATTGGATGGCTTCAAGTCTCACTTCATAAAAGCTGGTGTGCCCCAGGGCTCCGTTTTGTCTCCGACTCTCTTCCTCATTTTCATAAATGATCTCTTGTCTGAAACTTCTAATCCGCTTAACTGTTTTGCTGACGAATCGACGCTCAGCTTTTCATATTCGTTTCCAAATTCACGTCCCTGCTCTTCGGATCAGCATTGTTACATATGGGGTGATAAAAACCGAGTAGAATTCAATGCTTCGAAAACTCAATGGTTCAAAAGCAACGTGCATCGGTGTCTCCTTCAAATTCTCTCCTATTTTCCTAAATGCTCGCACTGTGTTCTATAACATTATAAGGGTAGTCATAACCCCTTGATGTGTGCGCTAATTATTAAAAAAAAAAAAAAAAAACGCTTAACAACAAAGGTGCACAATGAAGCAGGACTAATTGAATGATGAAGCTTAACTAGCTCTTATAAGATTGGCTCAAAGAGACAGCTTTTTTTTACAAACAGTGCTCTAGTGAAATAGCCAGTTGCATTCCTCCCCTGAAACAATTTAGCCGCAACACCCGCCTCGCTAGGAATGCTCATCAGTTTTACCTTGAGCCTAACTTCGGGCGTACAGTCAAGTAAAGAGATTCTTATTTTAGTCGCATCACCCGTAAGTGGAATGCTTTATCTGGCTCTGTGTTTCCCCTGCATTAAGATTCACAAAGATTCAAAAGCAACGTGCATCGGTGTCTCCTATTAAACCCTCTCCTACTTTCCTAAATGCTCGCACTGTGTTATATAACATTATAAGGGTAGTCATAATCCCTTGATGTGGGCGTTAATTATATAAAAAAAAAAAAATTGCTGAGAAACTCCAAAGTTTTATCCAAATCAAGCCATCTATACAAGTGCTCACCGTATATAGATAGTGAAAGTATTTTGAGAATTGAAGGAAGAATCGATAGAGCTTGGTACATAACGGAAAAAACAAAACGTCCAGTGTATTTGGCATTAGATAATCATATGAGTTTTTTATCGTCCAAAACTACCATCGTCGTTTTTAGCATCGATGTCAAGAGACAACTGTAAACGAGGTCCGTCAGCGTTTCTGGATACCCAGTTTGAGATCCTTAGTAAGGTCAGTACGTTTAGGATGTCCAGTATGTATTATAAGAAATACAGCACCATCATGTCCGAAGATGTCTCCATTGCCAGAAGCAAGTCTTGCCTTTGTGAGACCATTTACTTATACCGGCATAGACTATTTTGTACCGCTATTAGTTAAATCTGGAAGAACGAGAAAAGTTGGGGTGATATTGAGGTGGCACAAAATTTGACTGCAGACTCATTCATTATATGTATTCGCAATTTAATTTCAAGACGAGGAATACCAAAAGAAATTTACTCTGATAAAGGAACTAATTTCAAAGGAGCAGAGAAAGAATTACATGACTCATTTAGCAAGATGAACAAAGAAGTTCTCAGAAGTAAATTTATCAGCGCTGAGCAGTTGGTTTTTCAATCCACCAGCTGCGCCACACATGGGAGGTTGCTGGGATCGATTGATGAGGTCAGTCAAAAATTTTCTTTATGAGGTTACAAAGAACTAACGTTTTAATGATGAGTCTCTTATGGCATCACTTATTGAGGTTGAAATTATTTTAAACTGTTGTCCACTGATTCATGATCCTGATGATGCTCAAGCTCTGACACCGAAACATCTCTTGATTGGATCTTCAAATGGAAGCAAATCGCTGGGAAGTTTTCATGACAAAGACAGCTTACTCCGAAAAAGCTAGAGAGTAGGTCAACAGATTGCCGATTTATTCTGAAAGAGATGGGTAACGGTATACCTTCCAACTCTTACTCTAAAAACTTAGTGGTTTAAGAATGTTAAAAATGCAGAAGTAGATGACATCGTTCTTATAGTGAATGAGAATCTGCCTATAGGGTCCTGGATGAAAGACATCGTAATAAGTACTACAAAAGCCGTAAACGATTTAGGAATTCTTATTCAATCGTCTGTTTCATCTCTTCTTGATGACAAATTAAAAAATATGGCAACTAAATCAGACATGGAGGGTAAAAGTACGGAAATACTCAACTTGGAGCAAAATAACAAATCGTTGCAAGTCCAATTGGAAAATATGCAGTCTCGCTGTGTAACCTTGGAACGACAGGTTGAGCTGCTTGAAAGGAAGTCCAAGGAACAAAACATAATTGTTCAACTGCCCAAACAAAATGGTGTAAACGCCATAGAACAAACCAAAACACTATGCCTCGAGATGCTACAATCATCAAATGTTGATAAAATAAAAAATATACGTGAGCTGCACTCAACTGGAAATGTGGCAAATGTTGTTGTCGAAATGCAAGATAAAAATGATGCAATTAAATTGCTTAGAGTCAAAGCAAATATTGTCGGCACTGGTATCTCGATGCATAAGGACTACCCAATGGCGGCAAGAGAGCGAAGGAGACGAATTGTGCACCTAAAAAACAAAATAACAGCAAACAATAAGGAAATTAAACCACAAATCAAAGGCGAAGCATTAAAAGTCAATAATTTTACGTTTTATTTTGACAAAAACAACAATCTTGCACAGTAATGTCGGATTGACGTTTCTACAGCAACTGGTCGGGGATGTCGCAGAGGTGACAGATATTCCTTCTGCAAATTCTTATTTTGGAAACACAATGGAGGCGTGCAGCAGCCGCGCCATTCCGAACCAAAATAACAAAAATTATAATTTTTAATAAAAATGCCGTCTGCCATATTAAATGTAATAAAAACGTATTTAAAGTCAAAGCAATTAAATATTCAATCCTTGCTTATAATATATCAGGTTTAGCCAATAAAAACTTATTTAGCAGTTTTTATAACTATGTTAACAGCTATGATTTCATATTTTTATTTGAAACTTTTGTGACTGAAGTAGATTATTTTAAATTTGGTAATAACTTCAAGAACTTCGATCTTGTAGCGAGTGGAGGTTGCCTTTTTGGAATTAAAAAATCTGTTGAAAATGTGATATATAAGGCGTGTTTTTTTATGCTAGTATATAGTACAGTAAAAATTTCCCTTGGGGAACAACAACAAATCATTTTACTGTCGTAATTTTCCACAGTGAAAACAGGGATGGCATTGCTGTGGATTGATAGTTTCCAGCTTTGAAAATAAGATGGCACCACCATTGATTTCAGTTCATCAAAGCTTTTTCGAAAGGACGTGTTAAAAAAAAATGTCGTATTTGCAAAGAAATTTTTTCTCTCGATTAAAAATTAAAGAAATAAAAATGATATTCATATTGAATTTTCGCCCTGTTTCTTACCTGGTGGTGTATATAATACAGGATTTTGCACTAGTTCTTTTTTGCTGAAGCTTATAGCTTTTCTCATGGAATTATTTGACTAAAAAATATAGCCCAATGTAAGAAAAAAACAAAATCAAACAAACAAACAAAGCAGTAAAAAATGATCAAAAGGGAAAGATATATATATATGAATCAAATTATTTTCTTTCTTAATCTATCGAAAAGACTGGTCAATAGTGTAAAATTGCTTTACCACAGATAAAATCTCATCAAAGATTAGTTTTTAAAATCTTTTTACATACTCCCCGAACAAACCCGAAAGTTTTTTCAACAGAACAGCTGACTTTGACATAGAGCTTTCTTCACTGCTGGACGATGCCTCAAAAAATAGTAAAAAAAAAACTGTAAGAGAGAATCTGATGTATGGAAAATAAGAAAAAAAAATACAAATTCATACCTGGCTTTGTATCGTTATTCATTTGATAGAACAATTAACGAAACAAACCTGGTATGAATTTGATTCTGTTTCATCTTGAATTTCACAGAGAGCTTTGAAAAGTAACAGCAAGCTTTGACGTTGAGCTCCATCTTGTTGCTGAAAATAGAACTGAAAATACTGTGGACAGATCGTTTTTTTTAACTCGAATGCTGTACTATATACTAGCATAAAAAAAAACACGCCTATAATTTTGAAACCAGGAATGAAATAACATTTGTGCGCTTAAATATTGGAAACCAAAAACTTATAATCCTGCCAATATACCTAAATTGTAATAAATGGGAGTCTGACTTCGAGAAATTGTACGAGTTTATGATGTTAAATGATAATCCGAACGTGCTATTAGTAGGCGACTTTAACAGTAGATGTGGGAATGAAGCTGGATTAGAAAACAAAGAAGCTGGAATATCGAGTCAATCTAAGGATGAAATGTGTAATTCGAGAGGAAAAAAAATATTCGAGAGGAAGAAATAGCCAAAACGAAAGATGGTTCTACAATTCAACATCTATTGATTGATGATCAATCAACTGCCTAGGTACTGTACAACGTGGAATCTTCAAGTTAACTTAAGCAAATCAAAGATAATGATCTTCAGAAATGGTGGAGGAAGAAATAGCCAAAACGAAAGATGGTTCTACAATTCAACACCTATTGAAGTCGTGAACGAATTTAGATACTTAAGCATGGAAAAACATCTGAGTGAACAACTAGTTAAGGCAAAGAGAGCTATTGGAGCCACGTGAGAAAAGTGTTTCTCTAACAGAAGTATGGCTCAAAGTTGTAAATTCCGTGTGTTTGAAGCAGTTGCTGAATCTATTATGTTCTATGCGTCACTGGTATGGGGATACAAGCAATATGGAAGTGTGGAAAAGTTGCTCAGGTTCTACGTTAAAAGGATATTCCACCTCCCGTCCAACACACCAAACTACGTCATGATGCTGGAAACAGGCTTATCACCACTCTTCGTCAAAACCCTCAAGGCCCAGGTGGACTATATTATCAAAGTTTTGAACATGAATAATGAAAGACTTCCCAAGAAAGCTGCCTTATACGCAGTCAACCGGAAATACAGTTGGTATGCGGAATGGAACGAGCTGGCGCAATGGTGTGGTATGGAGCTAGACTAGCACATTGAAAATGTGCCTTTTGCGACCCAGTCGTGGTGTTGAAATTAATGCGGCAACTCAAATATTAAGTAGTAAGCAGGTAGGTAGGTAGGTATTTTATTTCTAGTAAAAGATAGAAATGAGTTGATTTTATATATATAATTAATTCACTTATCGCAGTTTGCACTCCCACGACTGCTGCATCCAAAGGTTCATATTCGTCCGTCAGAAGGCGAACAAAATGAACGATTGTGAAGAGCGCAAACTACGACGAGCAAGTAAAATATAAAAATATAGCTTATCAACTCTCGGCTAGGTGGCGTTGCTGCGTACATGAAAATAAGTTCTGTTCGGTGAGTTCTGTTCGTTTGTTGTTTCGGTGTTGCGTTCGGTGGGCGTTCTTCGACATCCCCGCCCCCGTGAATCAGTCCGATTCACTATCCACGTTAAGAACGGCCAACTTAGAAACTGGGCGGCGTAACACTCCAGACTTGGTGTGGACATCAGCTCGTCTTGCCACGCCATCTACGCCCCGATAGACCTTTACCACTCTTCCTCGGCACTACTGCTTTCTTGGCATGTTCGTGTCACTGATGAATACCAAGGTTCCTTCCTTCAACGGCTCTGTCATTTGGCACCAGTTGGCTCTTCGCGTCAAAGTTGGTAGGTACTCCAGGATCCAGCGCTTCCAAAACCTGTCTCGGAGCTGGCGGGCGATTCGCCATTGCTTTCCCAGGGTACACAGCTTCTTAAATGGCTCACTTCCACTTGGCGTTTGGGCAGTGTTTGCTGTTCCCAGAAGGAAGTGATTTGGCGTGAGCGGCTCTTCCTGGTCAACGGAAACTGGTAGATGTGTCAGGGGTCGTGAATTCACGACTTTTTCCGCTTCGATGATCAGGCATTGTAAAGTATATTCGCGTGGTGAAACTTCCTTCAGTGTGTGTCTTAGTACCTTCTTCACGCACTGGACCATACGTTCCCAGATACCTCCTTCAGACGGGTTGCTAGGACAGTTGAAAACCCATTCAACACCCTTGGCTGACAACTCATCTTGAATACGGCCGCAGTCAAACACCTCATCGAAACGTTTCGCTTGCTGGTCAGCGCCGACGAAATTCTTTCCATTATCGCTCCGGATACGAACGGGCACTCCTCGTCGGTTGATGAAGTTACGGATTGTTAGGATGCATGCATCTGTTGACAGGTCACAAGCGACTTCTAGGTGTATGACACGAACAGTAAGACATGTAAACAATGCCACCCATCTCTTCTCTACTCGACGACCAATAGCGACTGTGAGTGGCCCAAAATAATCCAGGCCGGTATATGTAAATGGTCTGACATACGGCGTCAAACGATCCTCAGGCAGCGGTCCCATCAATGGTGCTACGGGCTTAACTCGTTCCAATCTACACGAGCTACATCTGGCAATGATCTTGCGCAAAACTTGTCGAAGGCGTGGGATCCAATAGAGACGACGGATTTCACAGATAGTGGCCTCAACGTTCTGGTGCTTCATTTTGGAGTGATGATGTGCCACTACCAGTTCAGTGAACGCATGATCAGGCGGCAATATGATCGGTCGTCTTGTGTCATGCGGAAGCCAGCTGGCTGCATCGATCCGACCACTGACACGTAGGACACCTTCCTCATCGACGTACGGCAATAGGTTACTCAAACAACTTCCTTTGGCCAGGCATTGACCATCTTTGATTTGGCTGATTTCGGCTGCATAAACCTCAGCTTGTGCGCGGCGACATAGCACAACATCTGCAGCATGAAGTTCCTCTACTGTCAGACCGTTGACGTTATCAGTTTGTTTGCGGAACCGACGAACGCATCGCATGACATATGCGATCGTTCTTTTCAGCCTTAAAAGAGAGGAAAAGTCGGAAAATTTTATGAATTCGTTACTTACGGTAAGTAGAGCGAACTTCGGGCGAAGCTCTTCGTCTTCCTTATCCTCATTATGACTGACATTGGCATAGTCAGCAGGCCACAGGCTTTCATTTTGTTTTAAAAAACCTGGTCCAGTCAACCATCTTGATGAAGGGCTGAAGTCGATCTGGCAGTTCGATCGAGTTGCTTCATCAGCGACGTTCTCCTGAGTAGGTATCCATCTCCAATTGGACACATCGGTTGCGGCAAGGATTTCAGCGACCCTGTGGGCTACAAATGGCTTGTAGGGGCGGTTTTGCGAGCCAATCCACTTGACGACTGTTTTGGAATCAGTCCACAGAACACAACGGTTGATACTTAAGGTGATGTGTTCTTCGATGATGGTCTGCATCAAGCGAGTTCCAAGAACGGCAGCTTGGAGCTCAAGGCGCGGAATGGTCATCGGCTTTAATGGTGCGCACTTAGTCTTGGCCCAAACAAATGCAACGGCTATTTTTCAATCTTGACTTTCAGATCTCCAATACGCTACGGCGGCAAATGCTTCTTCACTCGCATCGACAAAGATGTGAAGCTGGAGCTGCGTTGGCAAAGCGTGCAGGAAGTAGTAGCGTGGGATCTGAATCTCGACAGCTTGGCTCAACATCTTACACCACTTGTTCCAGACTGCATTGATGCTGCTAAGTAATAGCTCATCCTCACGCATCACTAGTTTCGCACTGATCAAGAAGTTCGCCAGAAATCCAAGTGGATCAAACACCGACATGATGACACTCAGCAGCTCTCTTTTACTAGGACGTCTGTTTCCGGCAATAATCTCTGGATCGACTCGATGAAACTTCAACTGGTATCTGAAGGTGTCACTTAATGGCTGCCAAAACATACCAAGTACCTTTTCTGTGGCCAGGCTCCCTTCAATCGTCGGCACGTTCGCAACTGCTACCATCTTGGATTCAGATTCGCAGTCCAGAGCTCTCAGTACCTCTTGTGAATTAGAACTAAAGCTTCTTAGCTCAAATCCAGCCTCCTTATGTATTTCACGAACTTGCTTAGAGACTCTGATGGCTTCATCTATTGACTCGAAGCTGTCCACAAAGTCGTCCACGTAATGGTGTTGCAAGATAGACTTCACAGCTCTGGCTTTGGTTTCTCGATGTTGCAGGGCGTTAATAGACTTGACATATTGAGCTGCGCATGGCGAGCAAGCAGCACCAAATGTCATCACTAGCATTTCGTACACGTCTGGTGGAAAATCGTCAATGCCCTGACGCCAGAGAAATCTCTGTGAGTCCTTATCCTCTGGTCGAATGAGCACTTGGTGGAACATTTCACGTATGTCTCCACACACGGCAATGGCACCCACTCGGAAGTTAGACAGGACTGATGGCATCGGTTGGTATTGCTGTGGTCCCTTCAGCAAACACGAATTAAGTGAAATCCCATCAACTGTAGCGGCGGCATCAAAGACCAGTCGAAGTTTACCTGGCTTGTTAGGATTCACCACGGCAAAGTGTGGAAGGTACCACGTCCTAGGCCCTGTTATGGCGGCTTCTGTTGGCTCCGGTTTGCGGGCGTAACCCTTGATGACATATGAGTTGATGATCTCATTGTAGGCGGCAGCAAATGTTTCATCTCTCCTCATCTTACGCTCAATACTAGTGAGTCTCTTCTTTGCCATAGCATAGGAGTCAGGAAGCTCGATGTCATCACGCTTCCAAAGAAGTCCGGTTTGGAATCTTCCATCTACCCTGACTGTAGTTGACTGCAATATGCTACCAGCACGTATTTCTTCTTCGGTTTCTACCACTGGTGCTGGCCGCACCCCAAAGCTTTCCGTGCTGAAGTAATCGGCTACTACTTCGTGAAGGGTATCATTTGTATCGATCAGCAGGCATGACGTCATCGATGGCATGTGTCCTTTAGTTGGGCCAAATACGACCCATCCAAGCTCTGTATGGGCAGCATATGGTCCTCCTTCTCGAAGCTGAACTGTATCATTTGGCAGACCCAGGTGGCAGTGGTCTAAGCCAATGAGTAGCTGAGGTGTGACGTCAGTATATGGAAGGGCTGGCAGTGACTTAAAGCATCTCGTATCCCCACGTAAGTCACTCTCGTTCAGGCTTTGCATCGGTAGACGAAGGTTGAAGACACCATAGACGTTGCGAAGAACGTTTTTCCTTTTTATGTTAGCACCACTGATGTGCATGTTGACCACAGTTGCAGGTTCTTGGGCGGCTCTTCCTCCAAACCATTGGAGATCTAACCTGCTTTGGTGGCCACTCAATCCAAGTTCTTCAATAAGGTTGCTATCCATCATCGTTATTGAAGATCCTTCGTCAAGAAGAGCGTAAGTGTCGATTCGCTTTAAAGGCCCATATAAAGTGACTGGCAGTACTCGGAAAAGAAGCTTGCTCTTCTTAACTGATCTGGCTGAACAGCTTAGATCTGCGTCTCTGTTCGACATCCCTGCCCCCGTATCGTTGACTTGTTGTTGTTGTGCACGCGGCACTGGTACACCCGTGGAGGCTGGCTGCCTTGACTCGTGCAACAATTGGTGGTGACTCCTTTGGCATCCGTCAAGGCCACAAGATCTTCGACGTCGGCGGCAGTTTCGAAGACTTCCAAGCATGTGAAGCATAATCGGCAGCGTTTGGCTTGAGTCCACCTTTCGCTCACACTGTACTCCAAGAATCGTTTGCATTCAACTATTTTGTGACGGCTCTGACAGATTGGACACTTGAATGCATCTACTGGTTGACCCTCGGCTGCGTGAAGAACTGAACGACGTTTTGGTTCTGGAACCTTATGACTCACGGTACTCCTTGTATCTTGTACCACTGAAATCAAGCTTGCGGCTCCACTCAACCAGTTGCTGAAATTGACTACAGTAGGATACGGCTGTATCTGCGATGCATATCCAGCCCACCCGATCCTTTGGCTCATGGGAAGCTTAGATATGAGCTCCTTCAGTAGAGTGGGGTTGGGTAGATGATGTTGGCTATTGATAGACGACAAGAATACTGCGAGATTTTTGGCTTTCACCGCAAACGGAATCAACTTTTCCAAAGATGTTTCGTTAATCGGAGCTATTTGCTGAACTAGTTGAAGCTGACTGTCTATCAGCTGTTCAGGGCGACCAAAACTAGTATGTAGTTGCTCCATCACCAGGTTGACGTTGTCGGCATGAATCATCAAGCACCTTACCACATTTCGCGCATCACCTTTCAACGCCCTCTGTAGATGCATACTATTCTCCAAATTAGAATAGTTGTAAGCTGCAGTAGACTCGACATACGCTGTCGAAAACATGGGCCAGTCTTCTGGTGCACCGCTGAATTCAGGTAAATCGTGAAGTTTTCGAAGCGCAGTAAATTGTTGCTGTGATGTGCCACTACAGCTTCCCGTAAAATTCGGAGCAGCATGTAGTGTGAAAGGTTGTGGAGAATACCATGGCGATTGTATTCTAACATTGGTGTTAACTGTGGCATGATGATTGGCTGTACTTGGCATTGAACCGGTTAAATTGTGTGACGGCAGTAACGGGTTAGTGAACGATAACGATGGCTGGACGGATACCGTTGGCTGTGATGAAAACTGATTGTACATATTGCCTAAACTTATTGGCGCAACATGTGGTACAACAGTGGATAACGGTGGTGTCCACTGTGTAACTGTCAAGGGAACCGTTGGCACTAGCCTGTTCTGCAGTGCCTCTCTCAAGGACTGACACTGTAGATCCCGTTCACCTAACCTAAGTTGAGTATTCTTCAGTTCAGTCTCAAAGGCATTGAATTTCCTCTGCAATTCCTCTAAAATGCGTTCAAACTACGTTGCTGTGGCTATGGAAGCAATCGACGAGCTTGTTGCACTTGTTGCAGTAATAGGAACACTGGCAGGTGGCGATGCCTCAGCATTGGCCACGGAAACTATTTGTGAAGCACTTGGAGGCGATGCGGCGGCATTAGAATTTGCATCGACTGCAGGAACTATTGGTGAAGGAGCGCCGATTGATGCGGCGGCATGGGCATCTAAGACATTGGCACTCCCTTCCATGTTCATATTTTCTGGCATTTCTTCCGAAGGATTTAGGCGAGGGCTTCTTCTCGGTGGTGTACGTTGCATAGCAGCTAGGGAACACCACAGTGGCAAGAAAATTGTAACCTAGTGCTTTGCAAATGGCGGCAATGTGCAATTTATTTTACGGCCTAAATTCCACATAAAACAATTTAACCCAATATCAATTTATAAGAAACTCCTATTTGCTTCTCGGCAAGGGAAGCAATCGTGCAGTTTAATCCACGGCTAATGAATTATGAGACTCCTATTTGCTTCTCGACAAAGAAGCAATCGTGCAGTTAATCCACGGCAAAGGGATTCTGAAAACTCCTGTCTGTTTCTGCGGCAAATGAGGTCTCAAATGGCGACAATCCAAAGCAATTTAAGTTCACGGCAATGGAACTTCCGAATTGCGAGATAAACGCTGTTTAATCCACGGCAAAGGAATTATGAGACTTCAGTCTCTTTGTGCGGCAATGAAGTCTCAAAATGTCGGCAATCCAACGCAATTTAGGTTCACGGCAATGGAACCTCCAAAATTGCGAAATAAAAACTTGTGCCTTTTGCGACCCAGTCGTGGTGTTGAAATTAGTACGGCAACTCAAATATTAAGTAGTAAGCAGTTGGGTAGGTAGGTATTTTATTTCTAGTAAAAGATACAAATGAGTTGATTTTATATATATAATTAATTCACTTACCGCTGTTTGCACTCCCACGACTGCTGCATCCAAAGGTTCATATTCGTCCGTCAGAAGGCGAACAAAATGAACGATTGTGAAAAGCGCAAACTACGACGAGCAAGTAAAATATAAAAATATAGCTTATCAACTCTCGGCTAGGTGGCGTTGCTGCGTACATGAAAATAAGTTCTGTTCGGTGAGTTCTGTTCGTTTGTTGTTTCGGTGTTGCGTTCGGTGGGAGTTCTTCGACAGAAAATGTTAGCGTATGGAAAGGTCAACTTTATAAGTTAATAGAAATGGTTGATGAAAAGCTTAGAGAGAAATATATCGAAGATGCCACCAGCTCAGTACACCGAGTTGCTTACAGTCGCCTATGCCATAACCTAGGACAAAGAAACTACTTCAGAGACCAGAATAGTGTGGAGCATATCTCGATGATGGTGAGACTACGTGCAGAACTTCTACATCTGAATTATATGCCACATAGAGAGGACCTTTCCAGTTTATGCAGTCTGTGTAATCGGGGGGAAAGAGAAGATATTTTCCATTTTCTAGGAAAATGCCCGGTTTTAATGGAAACTAGGAGCTTCTTCTTTGGCTGCAATTATTTAACCGACAGTGAAATGATAGAGTATTTAAACGAAATGGATGTGCAAAAACTTTTCATGTACTGCAAAGTAGCGCAAGCTTACAGAAACAGAATTGTCTCCGAAAACTTTTGAAGCAAGAAAAATTAATAATAATTTAATAATAATATAAAAAAAAAATTAAAAAAAATTTGTTTACGATATTTAAGAGACACACAACTAATGTATTTATGTAATTTATTTGGATTGTCAACCAGGCCGACGGCATTGCCATGCTTTATTTGATTTTGTTATACATAACGATTTGAATAAGAAAATAAAATCTATTTACTATTACTACTATTACATATTACTACAAAAGCAAAGGATGGACAAATAAGAAGAGCTGTTATCAGAACAGCAAGAGTGTATGAGCGTCCTGTAGTTAAACTGGCTGTTCTCGATATAAGCAGTTCAAAAAATGGAGAAGCAGCAGATGAATCAAATGTTTCGCCGGAGGGGAGAAATGTTAATTTTTTTAAATAACTCAGCCAGTTTCAAATATTTTTAAATCCAGTTTCTCTTGAAGTAATTTCTTTTCTTTTAAACGTCACTTATTATTACAGTGAAATCTAAGCTGAGAAGAAGTCAAGAAGAAAAAGACTTTTTTAAATTAATAGGTATGTAGTTATTCTGCATATTTACATACATATTTCATTATTTCTTTGTTCATATTTCTAAATAATAATAATTTGTTTCAAATAAAGCTAACGTAAACCTATGTAAAGCTTACGTAAAATTTTTTTTGGGAAAGTCTAAAAACGATACCCTTCATAGTACAATTTTTTTCGAAACCGACTTTCTCGCTAATGGCTAACACGATTTTTACGAAATTTCTTATTCAAAAAGTCCTAGTGTGCAGAAATTGTTTTAAGAGTGAACACAACACAGCAATGTGTACATCTTTCAAAACGTGCCAAATCTGCAGGGGGCAGCATCACACGCTTCTTCACGCTGCAGAGGTAGGAAGAAATACGCAATCACAACAATCAAACTTTGCGGATACAATTCAAAACACGGTGCTTTTGGCCACAGCCTTAATAAAAACAAATTGGAATGGTGGAGAATGCGTTCTGAGAGCTTTAGTTGACCAAGGCTCTCAGTCATCTTTTATCACGGAAGATGCAGTGCAACGGCTGCAACTGAAGAAGAGGAAAACATTTGCATCAGTGACTGGTTTGGGTTCAACTAAAGCTGGAACTGCGACAAGTAAAGTGGAACTGCAAATAAAATCGATATATCCTTCGACATTTCAAACATGGGCAACATTCCTTGTACTTACGAAGCTAACAAAAGTACAACCGGACAAGTCGTTCATTGAGAAAAGATGGGACCACATTGAACATCTTGCTTTAGCCGACCCGTGATACAACAAAACAGCAGCAATAGATGTATTAATTGGAGCAGACGTTTTTCAAGACATAATTATCGACGGAGTAATTAAAGGCAACCCTGGCTCTCCGATAGCTCAAAACACGAAGCTAGGTTGGATATTATCTGGAAGTATCAATCAAACTAGCAACAACGAATCATCAACCTGTCATATTACAAATGTTGAGCTCAATGACCAACTTAAGCTGTTTTGGGAAACAGAGGAGATACAAGAAAAAAACTAATTTGACGATGGAAGAACTGAGATGCGAAGAGATATTCATGGAAACACATAAAAGGGAACCATCTGGAAGATACGTTGTTAGACTGCCACTCAAGGAAGGTGCAGGAGAACTAGGTGAATCGAAGAAAAGAGCTTTAGCCCGCTTTCTTCAAACAGAGAAGAGGTTCTCACGAGATAAACAGTTGCATGAAGATTACAATGCCTTCTTGCAAGAATACATTGAGCTTGGTCATATGGAATTAGTAGATACCTCTATAAGCACCAGAAAGAATGAAGTATACTATCTACCACATCAAGCAGTAATAAGACCGGAAAGTTCAACAACAAAACTTAGAGTTGTTTTTGACGTATCTTCAAAAACCAGTTCAGGGCTAAGCCTTAACGATAAAATGCTGACAGGTTCCATAATACAAAATGATCTGTATAGCATAATAACCAGATGGAGGAAACATAAAATTGTATTCCGGGGAGACATCGAGAAAATGTACAGGCAAATATTTGTTGCTCGAGAAGATCAGGATTACCAACGAATACTATGGAGAGAAAAGCCAACACAAAAAATTAAGGAATACAGACTAAAAACCGTAACGTACGGAACGTCCTCCGCTCCGTTTTTGGCTACAAGGGTTCTTCATCAATTAGCGTTGGATGAAGAAGAAAAATTTGAACTTGCAGTTAGAACGTCAAATCAAACTAGGGTTTTTTCTCATTAAGTTCTCCCCACCAGCGGTAAGGAACGGTTTGATAAAGTTATTGAGTGCATGCTATTAATATCCCCCCACCAGTGGTAAGGTGTTAATAGTAGGTCCTCAACATATGTGGTCCTTCGAGCCGGATTACCAACGAATACTATGGAGAGAAAAGCCAACACAAAAAATTAAGGAATACAGACTAAAAACCGTAACGTACGGAACGTCCTCCGCTCCGTTTTTGGCTACAAGGGTTCTTCATCAATTAGCGTTGGATGAAGAAGAAAAATTTGAACTTGCAGTTAGAACGTCAAATCAAACTAGTGTTTTTTCTCATTAAGTTCTCCCCACCAGCGGTAAAGAACGGTTTGATAAAGTTATTGAGTGCATGCTATTAATATCCCCCCACCAGTGGTAAGGTGTTAATAGTAGGTCCTCAACATATGGTCCTTCGAGAAAAAATTTAGAATCAGTGAAAAGTGTTAAGAAAAAAAAAAAAGTTAAGAACGAGAAAAGAAGACGCTTAGAACGAGTGAACGATAATAACGAGTTGAGAACGAGAAAAGAAGACAGGTGAACGAGAAACAACGAGGAAAGGCGAAATAACAAAAAGTGAGCATGGATACTTTCGACGAACTTATCAAGAAGCAGAAAGAAACTGTTGAATGGATAAAGAAGGTATCGGAAAAGTATACGAAAGAACCAAAAGTCAGGCGAACACGTAATTTCATTCAAGAACGACTGGATGATCTGGGATTTCATTGGAAGGACTTCCAAGAAAGGCATACGGCAATAACGGAACACACAGATTACAGTAAAGCACATCCATATGTTCAATCAAAATATATTGAACAAGTGGAAAAAACAGTGCTGGAAATAAAAAATAAGCTCAACATTAAAATGAAGGAGCTTGATGAAGAAGAAAAACGAATGATTGCAACTGCAAGCCAGGCACAATCAAGAAACGATAGGTACGAGCCAAACGAGGAACAAAAGAAGAGAATCAAACGGCAAGAAGCACAAAAGCAAGCGTTCTTCCGATCATTGGAACGTATGGACCAAGCGGGGCAGGTTTCCAAAGCCTATTATTCACAAAAGATGGCAGTCATAAGCAACTTGTGGGAGATCATTACCAAAACCCATAACGACATCATTGAGCACGCAGATGATGATGCTGACTACGCAGAGCTGTTAAGAGACCATGAAGAAATCGAGCAAATTTACGAAAACATAATGGTAAAGCTACAAGAAAACATTGACGATTTGCTAAAGAACGATAAAAGTGAACCAACCTCCAACAATTTCCCAAAACAAAAGGAGCTGAAGTGGCCAACCATCAAAATACCAGCTTTTGACGGGGATTACAAAAAATGGAAATCATTTATAGATTTTTTCCAACAAACCATCGACAAAAATGAAAATTTAGGTAATGTACAAAAACTACATTACCTTAAAACGAATCTGACGGGGGAAGCAGCAAAAATGATTCAACATCTCCAGATAATTGACACCAACTATAATATGGCGCGCGACATGCTGATAAATAGGTATGAAAACACCAGACTACTAGTAAATGCACAAATACAGGCTTTACTTAATCAACGCGATTGTCCATTCGAGTCAGCAGAACACCTGAGGCGATTACACGATACTACAGCAGAATGCGTCAATGCATTGAAAAGTTTAACAATTGATACTGGAACCTGGGACCCAATGGTAGTCTTCATAGTTTCACAAAAATTGGACAACGAAACCAGAAAAGCATACGAGCAATCGTTAAGCAACCCTAAAGATCTACAGGGTCTTGACGAGTTTCTGAAATTCCTAGAAAATAAATTTAACGCACTCGAAAACTTAGAAGGAAGAAAAAACAAAGGAGAAAACACGAAAGAGCTGAAACAACCTAATTATGCTCAAAAATCGCAGTACAGAAAGCCAATGAACAGAAGTTACCACGCTGTCGCCACGCCATGTTGTAGGTTATGCAAAGGACCTCACTGGTTGCATGTCTGCAACAAATTTGTTACGATGCCGACCACACAGAGACAAGAAGTTGTTAAGAGGGAAAAATTGTGCAGAAATTGTTTTAAGAGTGAACACAACACAGCAATGTGTACATCTTTCAAAACGTGCCAAATCTGCAGGGGGCAGCATCACACGCTTCTTCACGCTGCAGAGGTAGGAAGAAATACGCAATCACAACAATCAAACTTTGCGGATACAATTCAAAACACGGTGCTTTTGGCCACAGCCTTAATAAAAACAAATTGGAATGGTGGAGAATGCGTTCTGAGAGCTTTAGTTGACCAAGGCTCTCAGTCATCTTTTATCACGGAAGATGCAGTGCAACGGCTGCAACTGAAGAAGAGGAAAACATTTGCATCAGTGACTGGTTTGGGTTCAACTAAAGCTGGAACTGCGACAAGTAAAGTGGAACTGCAAATAAAATCGATATATCCTTCGACATTTCAAACATGGGCAACATTCCTTGTACTTCCGAAGCTAACAAAAGTACAACCGGACAAGTCGTTCATTGAGAAAAGATGGGACCACATTGAACATCTTGCTTTAGCCGACCCGTCATACAACAAAGAGTTCTCTTTTGATTGTCGTGGGGTGCGCATCAATTGAACCGAATTTTAAAGATCTCTCACTATGAATTGTTCAGTCTGTTCCAATAAAATTGATCGCAATTGTAATACAAAAATCAATTGCAATGATTGCAAGAACTATTTCCATTATAATTGTGTAAACATCACTGAAGATGATGCAAATTTTTTTAAATCCAGTGCCCAACCATTTCGATGTGATAAATGTGCAGTGTTAAGAAGACGTTCTCTTCATAATTTGTCAGTGCCACCGGTATTACCCCAACAAAAGAATAACAATGCCGTGCTAAAAATTAACACTCATATTGCACAAGTAGAGTCACAAGTGACTAACAACAGCGAAGGTCAATGCACTCTTCAGATGGTTTATGCTAAGCTGTCTGCGTTGGAGGAAACTAACAAACAATTCCTACTTGAAGTAAATGCATTACGATCTGAAAATGCAGAACTAAAATCCAAAGTAAATGTACTCGAAAGCAGGTTAAACTGGCAGCAACAACACCTGCTAAGCAATGAAATTGAAATTGCGGGTATATCAAACGCTAATGATTCAAACTGCATGAGAATAGTGCAACAAATTTTCTCCAAATCACTTTCCGCTGTTGTTCCTGACAGTGAAATTGAGAAATGCTATGTGAAGAAAACATAAACAAAATCATCGTCGACTGCTACTAAGTCAACCATCTGTGTTAGATTTTCTAATCTAACAACAAAGCAGCGAATAATGTGCGCAAAGAGGAAAAACAAAAATAATCTCAACACAAATGCGGCTGGCGTCGATGGACTAGCTGACAACGGAACGGGAGGTAACAACAGCGACAGTAGTAAAAAGAGCAAAGGTACTGTAATTTACATTAACGAGTCTCTTACAAAATATACCCAGGCGCTCTTGATGAAAACAAAAGAGGCAATGAAGAAGACAGGCGGAAAATATGTATGGTTTTCTAATAATCAAATTCTTATAAGAAAGGTTGAGGGGGGAAGAGTCATCTCTATTAAGTCATTTAATGATCTTGCAGTCATTTAGTGCTTTGCAAATCCTACTTTGCTTTGAATCATGAACTTTGATATAGATTTAATTGATGACTATTCTTCCCCTAATGTATGTACTTCCAACTGTGATAATGTGCTAACAGATAGTTCCTTTTGTAATGATAAGTTTTTTATAATTCACCAGAAAATTAGAAGTATGAGAGAAAATTTTTCTTCACTTGTTACGCATATAGATTCTTTTGCTTGCGTTCCAGATGTAGTCTTTTTGTCTGAAATTTGGATATATGAGTGTGAGGAAAATGATTATTTTATACCGGGCTTTAAGTTTTATTCAAAAACTAATGAAAATTATGCTGCAGGCGGAGTTGGTTTTTTTATCAAAGATAACCACGTTATTATTGAAGTCTTGTGCGTTAATTTACTCAGTGCTGATGTTTTAAAGGTTTCCGTGGAAATTGATCAGGTTACGTACGTATTTGTTTGTGTTTACAGATTACATATGTTTAGTGTTGTGAACTTTATAAGTGAATTCACTGACTTCTTGGCTAGGGAAAACTCAAAGAATTTAATTATTGTAGGTGATTTCAATGTAAACATTTTGGTAAACATGATAACATTGCCAATTACTTGACACTACTTGCTTCTCATGGTCTTACGTGCTTCATTTTTGAACCTACTAGGCCAGCCTCCGGAAGCTGTCTAGACCATATTTATGGTCGTCTAAGTAATTTTTATCTTAAGGAGTGCGAGAAATGTCTTTTCGATTTTAAAATTACAGATCACTGCATGACCGGACTTGTTTTTGACATTTCTAAAACGAGATGTTATAATCCTCCTAGGTCAGTTGAAAGAAAAGCAAAAATTGACTTTGCTAAACTTAAAAATGGTTTATGCTTTGAGTTTTGGGAAGATGTGTATGCTTCCAGCGATCCATCTGCTGCATACTCAATTTTCATTGACTCTCTGAAGAAATATATAGCGTCCGCCTCCTTTTTTGTATCACCCAAAAGACTTGTTAAGCATCTAAAGCCCTGGATATCCAGACCAATTGTAAATAAGGTTGAAACAAAAAATAAGCTTAGATTAAAATGCAAAAAGAATCCTGGTAACCAACTATTAAAAAAGAAGTATAAGAAGTTATGTTGTGAGTTAAAAAAAGAGATTCCTATATGTAGAGACACCTATTACCGTACACAATTCAACTCTGTACAAGGTAATATAAAAAATGAATGGCGTGTTGTAAACAGCATATTGAACAAAACTTCTGTTTCTAAGAAACCTACTGTTTTGGTTGTGGATAACTCCGTAGTCTGCAATAAGCTCTGTATAGTTGATGCTTTCAATTGCCATTTCTCTAATATTGGCTCAAATATTGGACCGAATAATAACCATCAAACGTGTTGTAGTTGTCTTTCTATATGTCAACGCTCTGAGAATATCCAAAATAGGAGTTTCGTTTTTCAGCCTATATCTTCTCTCGAAGTACTGAAAGTTATTGGTAACTTGCCCAAATCGTCTTCGTGTGGAGCTGATGGTATTTCTAGTTATGTACTCAAATATATTGCGTATTACCTGGTAGATGTATTAGCATATTTATTTAATCGCTGCGTATTTGAGGGTGTATTTCCAGAAGAGTTAAAGTGTGCAGATGTTTTACCGTTATTCAAAAAGGGTTCTCCTACTGAAATTAGTAATTATAGGCCCATCTCACTTCTTTCTGTCTTCAGTAAAATTTTTGAAAAACTTATGGAAAGTAGAATTTTGAGTTTTTTAGATTAAACCAAGTTTTTCAATCCAGCTCAATTTGGTTTTTTAAAGGGCGAATCGACGGAAGATGTTCTCTTACAATTTTGTTCATTAACAATGTCACAACTAGACGAGAAAAAATGTGTAGCTGGCCTATTTGTTGACATCACAAAAGCATTTGATATGGTCAACCACAATATATTGCTAAGGAAGTTGGAGAAAGCTGGTTTTAGGGGTTTCATGCTTCACTGGTTCAGGTCTTACCTTGAAAACAGGTCGCAAAGAGTGAAAATGGATGATACAAGAAGTGACGTAAGGTTTCTTAATTTGGGTGTACCACAGGGCTCTGTACTGGGCCCAATTCTATTTTTAGTTTACATCAATTCGCTTTTTGCTCTTAGTTTCAAAGGTTTACCAACTGCTTTTGCTGATAACATTGCGTTCTCATACGGCACTTACAGTCCTTTAGACCTCGTTTACAATATTAATTGGGACTTAGACCTATTGCGACTCTGGTTCTATGAACATAATTTAGTAATAAGCTCTAAGACCAAGATAATGTTTTACAGTTTATCTTCATTTACCATTTTGAATGCAAATTTTTTCTTCCATGCTCCTGAATGTTGTAGATTCAAACTGTTTACTTGCCACTGTTCGTCTGGTTTCTCTCCTCCCTCTTTTTATAGTGATATGAACTGTAGTGATAAATGTTTTCCAGTTGAGAAAGTCAACGAGTTTAAATATTTGGGACTGACTCCAGATTCTCGGATGAGTTTTGCTAATCATGCTGAATCCCTGAATAAGTATTTTCGGTGTACACTGCGACATTTTTATTATTTGCGTAATGTATGCTCAACTAAACTGTTAATGACAATTTATTATGGTATTTTCCATTCTAAGTTACAATACGGAATTGCTTGCTGGGGTGGTGTATATCGTAACAAAATACAACCACTTTTGGTATTGCAGAAATATGTCGTTAGAAAAATCTGTCGTAAAGCTGGTAGGCACTCGAGTTTTCCTTTGTTCTGTGCATTTAAGATACTTCCAGTTCGTCATTTATACTGTTTCAAGGTGCTAAAAACTTTTTATATGAAGTCTGGGAATCTCAATTTTCGTTTAATTTCGAGATACAATCTTCGTGGAAACCTTTCAAACTTATTATCTGTTCCTTTTTTCCGTACCACTGCTTATCGTAACTTTTTCTCTATTATGTCTCATCGGTTGTTTAACATTCTTCCTCAATCAATAAGGACTATAACTATACCTGGAAAGTTTTTTAAAAGCGTTAAAATTTGGCTTCTTTCCTTAGACTATCTTGCTCTGGAGTCTTATATTTTTGATGTTTTGGGTTAATTTTCATTCACATTTCAATTTTTTACTACATCTGTTATTGTTGCTTACATCTGTTACTGTTACTTAGTGTTTTTGATATCAATTTTTGCATTATATAAAAACAAAAAAAAAAAAAAATTAATTAAAATTTTATTATGTGAATTTTTCAAGGGTCACCCCACCCAATTACTTTAATTTTTGATATTTATAGCTTTTGATGTGGCATTCAACTCTATTTTTTAATTTCTTTAAAATAATGAATGTCACCAGCCTTTCTTATATTTTTCTTTAAGTTAAATGGAAATTTTTTAATTATTATTATTATTCAATAATTGTTATGAAATTTATATGAAACAATAAATATAATCTAATCTAAAAAAAAACAGCAGCAATAGATGTATTAATTGGAGCAGACGTTTTTCAAGACATAATTATCGACGGAGTAATTAAAGGCAACCCTGGCTCTCCGATAGCTCAAAACACGAAGCTAGGTTGGATATTATCTGGAAGTATCAATCAAACTAGCAACAACGAATCATCAACCTGTCATATTACAAATGTTGAGCTCAATGACCAACTTAAGCTGTTTTGGGAAACAGAGGAGATACAAGAAAAAAACTAATTTGACGATGGAAGAACTGAGATGCGAAGAGATATTCATGGAAACACATAAAAGGGAACCATCTGGAAGATACGTTGTTAGACTGCCACTCAAGGAAGGTGCAGGAGAATTAGGTGAATCGAAGAAAAGAGCTTTAGCCCGCTTTCTTCAAACAGAGAAGAGGTTCTCACGAGATAAACAGTTGCATGAAGATTACAATGCCTTCTTGCAAGAATACATTGAGCTTGGTCATATGGAATTAGTAGATACCTCTATAAGCACCAGAAAGAATGAAGTATACTATCTACCACATCAAGCAGTAATAAGACCGGAAAGTTCAACAACAAAACTTAGAGTTGTTTTTGACGCATCTTCAAAAACCAGTTCAGGGCTAAGCCTTAACGATAAAATGCTGACAGGTCCCATAATACAAAATGATCTGTATAGTATAATAACCAGATGGAGGAAACATAAAATTGTATTCCGGGCAGACATCGAGAAAATGTACAGGCAAATATTTGTTGCTCGAGAAGATCAGGATTACCAACGAATACTATGGAGAGAAAAGCCAACACAAAAAATTAAGGAATACAGACTAAAAACCGTAACGTACGGAACGTCCTCCGCTCCGTTTTTGGCTACAAGGGTTCTTCATCAATTAGCGTTGGATGAAGAAGAAAAATTTGAACTTGCAGTTAGAACGTCAAATCAAACTAGTGTTTTTTCTCATTAAGTTCTCCCCACCAGCGGTAAAGAACGGTTTGATAAAGTTATTGAGTGCATGCTATTAATATCCCCCCACCAGTGGTAAGGTGTTAATAGTAGGTCCTCAACACCTAGGTTGTGAAAGTTTGTATACCAACATTTGAAAAATCTAGTTTCTTCAAATTTTCATTATATATTTTTTAAAAAAATTTTATTTTCGAATATTTTCAAACTTTAACTTTGATTTATTTCCAATTTTTTGTCGATACATCTTTCAGCAAGATAATAACTATATTCGAAAAAATCAAGTATTTTAATGATTCCTTATTAGCTATTTATTTTGGTTTATGTGTTGTACTTTTCACTGAAGCACCTTGTGATAGACGATATTTTCCGTCTTATTATCAGGCGCGAGAACAAATAACGCAGATAAACTTGCGACTCGTGAACAGGCCACATATAATTGACCATGGGAAAAACATTCAACGATTGACTTTGTGATTTATTAATGGTCATAGCGAAACGATAACGGGATCCTTAAAACTATTTGACCAATTTCAAAAGTTCTTTCGAATTTTAGATTAAACATTTCGGAGGGATACGTAACATGTACTACATTTTATCCGCATATTCCCACGAGAACAGAAGGACGGGAACCTTAAAAATACAGACGGTTAATTAGTTTAATTAGTTTCTAGGCTCCCGTTTACGTTCCCGTTCCCATAGGAATAAAGGGATATCCTATGTCCGTCTCCTGGTCCTAAGCTACCTCCCCACCATCCGTTCAGCCGTTCTTGAGTTATAAATAGTGTAATTGAGTATGAATCGTGAGAGAGAATAGACGTGCCAATAGTCTCGTCCGCAGAAATTTTCAATAACTTCTTTCATTTTCATACATTGTATCTACAAAGTTTTTTTTTTTAAAGTCTAAGGTGCTCATTAAATTGCAAAACGAGTGTCACACAACATAAAATTGATCACGGACTACTTTAGAAATAATTTTTTCCGTGCACTTTAACTTTATTGTTAATTACCACACAAAAGCATTCTCGTCTTTTGCTTTTTTTTCGTTTTTTTGTATTTAAGTTTTCTTAAAAATGTCAATGGCGGGAAAGACTCGGTCAGCATTCTTTGCGAAAGAGAAACTTTCGACACCAAAATCCAACACCAGCTCATCTGAAGGAAAAGGTATTCACAACAAAAACACACCAAACTCATTTGTAACAGCGGACTCCGACAGTATATCTGATTTTGACTTGGAAAAGCGACTTTCGGACTTAACTGATGAAATTGTGAAACGCATCTCCACAGAAATGAAAAATCTTCAAAAGGACTTAGTTCCACGCATCGCATTCATCGAAGAAAAGCTGTCTTCGCATGTCAAAGAAATCGACTTATCTCAAAGCAAGTTGAAAAAGCAACAAGAGACAATTGAGAGCCGTGTTCAAGCACTTAAATTCTGCATCCAAGTACTTTCAACTCAAGAAAATGAAATAAAAGCTCAAAATGCTGAATCACAAGTTCTTGAAGAGGAAGAGACAAATCTACACAAAAGATGTGAAGCCTTCGAAAGACGTGAAATTGGAGCAGATGCAATCTTATTTGGTGTCCCACACCTACCAAATGAAAATTTAACATCCACTTTCAACCGCTTGTGTCTCAGCATCGACTGTAAGCCTCTGCACCTGAAAGGCATTTTCCGTACGCAGCAAAGAAGGCATCCAACCGCAACAGAGACGCACTCTCCTATTATTGTTAAATTTTGCTCTCCTCAAGAGCGAAACAACCTTTTGAATGCAGTCGCCTTTTTCTGTAAGAACCAAAGCCTGGCAAAAATCCTCGATCGAACCCTCCAAGTGGGTGCCGGGCGGGGCAATGTTCACTACATATACTTATCAGTGTCTGTACGATGTCAGACGGTGACAGCCAAGGTTAGGTTGGATCGCTGGGTGGTTGTGACTTCTCAATAGCACAATCCTTAGAAATCCAATCTCACCATAGATACGAGGTTCCTAGTTTCAGTGGTGGTGTGAGCATTTATAATCCGTGCCGAAGAATTAAAGGTTGGGGGATAAACCAATCAATAACGAGCTCTTCTGGATGCTTGGCAGGGTCCAGAATAGACTAGCCTTACCCCGGTACACGGCTCTGCCGGGGCTGACCTTCTCCTTCCGTAGTTACTCGTGGGACTTTCTATGGAATTTTTAAAAACTAACAAACAAACAAACAAACAAACAAACAGACAAAAAAACGAACAAAAAGACAAAAAAGAAAACTGGGGGAGGCAACGAAAGTTGTACACATTCTCCGATTTGGCTGCAAAGTCGAAGCAGGAATGTGAGCCAACGGACAAACCTTCCAACAGTGGGATACAAGGTTCGCACACAGGCTCTGAACCAGCTGCAAAGCCAGTTCAGGTCTGTGCAGTGGGAACCAAGAATCCCGACTCTGGCGAGCAGCACAGCCCGTTGGAAAATGGTCAAGAGCAGGCTGCAAAGCTAGTTCTAGCCAGTGAATCGGAGGGCAAACGGACCGCCACTGCCTATAGAGGGGATGAAGTCCCCAATATTAGCTTTGAAAACAATTCGCCTGCTTTGGTGCTACCATCAAGACAGGACGAGGTGAAACCTAAAAAGAGGGGAAATGGAGGGGTGATCAACGACTCCGTCTCCACCTTGAATGCCCTTAAAATAAAGGACACGGGGAGGGCCGTCCAGACTGGCAGGGTTAGAGAGGCGATTAGCAACCCCACCCCTGCGGGTCGGTACGTACCCTCGTCGAGTACAATGAATCCTGAAATTGGTGGAGCGGGAGAGGTGATTAACAACTCCAGCTCGGCCAAGGGGGGGACTCAGATCGAAAAAACGCCCGCTCAGATACGTCGCCAAGCCAGAAGGGTAATTGAAACGGTGGGAGGTAAACCCGCAGTGGAGAGAACCCTGGGTGAGGTTGAAAAATTGAAGTGGGCAAATAAAATTGTAGAAGAGACCAGCCAAGACTCAACGTCGAAGCGAAAAAGGTCGTTTGAGGTTGAAAAACCTCAACCCAAAAAGCCAAGAGTCGGGGTTAGCGTTCCATCGACACTGGTGCCGGGGCAATCCTTTGGTGACGTGGTAAAGGGACAGATTGTTGTCGCGGTCATCGACGAGAGCAATATGGATGGAAACATCTCTGCCGACAGGTAGGCGGACGTCAAGGCTCACCTCGCTTTCAGGTTTATACCTGTTATCGAGGCGAATCCGGGACCCCTCCCAAGAATTAGCGACGCTGGCTGGCATCAAAACCGCGTCAAGCTGATCGCTTCATCTATATAAACTTGCTGTCAGCGGTTTAGGTGAGATCTGGCCAGGTGCTAAGCTAGAGGATGTGGCAAGGGAGGATATCCCAAGCAGGCCGAGAGCTCGTGCCTAGGTACCGGCCTTACATGAATCGCGGGAGATGGTTCTCCAGTTGATTAAGTACAGCAACCCGGATCTGCCCACTCACGATTGGACGGTTCCGGTGATTGAAAAAGAGTCGGTGGGTCGTTATCGGTCGGCTATTTTCATCCTGAATAAGGAGTCATTAGAACCCTTTGCGGCACGCGGGGGTGTTATTCAGTACGACTTTGACAGCCTAGTGCTGAAAATATACAAAGAAAGATGAGGACGCTGCAAAGCTTCCAAAGCAAGCGGCTGAATCCGAAACCAAGGAGTCCACTGCCATCATGGAGACCGACGCGGCAAGTTGCTCTGATTCTTTGGAACAGCCATCTTGCTCGAAACTGGTCGCAAAAAGACTACAAAAATAGTGTCTGATCAAGACGCAACTGAAAACAAATCGTCCGATAGGTTAGGTTTAAATGGCTGTCAGGAAAACAAACTGACACACTTAGACCAATATTAGGTCCATTGTGATACCATAAGTATTATGCGAGGGAATACCTCACTTAACAAAACCATTTGGAGCTTTTAATAAAGCGAAGGATATGCAGGGGATCTGTGTGTGCCAGATCCCTTGGATCATCAAGAAAATATTTTCCTAGATGCCGTTTTCTTTTAAAAGAGAGTGCAGGACATGAGCAGAGGAGGTGTGGGATTGTCTCCTCCTCCTCCTCATCTAAGCAACTTCTGCAGAAGTCATTTGAGGGAACGCCAACTCTTATGGCGTGTCTTCCTATCAGACAATGTCCGGTGATGACATTGATTACGGAGCTAACTTGCAATCTGGCAATTGATAACAAATATCTTGTGCGTTTTGGATCTAGACCAGGCCATATCCGTTTTGTTGCCACGCACGTGGTGATATTGTACCACCTATGATTTGTTCCATCCATTGCCTCTTGCTTTAGCAAAAGTTTACATGTAGCGATTGGTATACCAATATTCAACCTGCTGGTTGAGATCGGTAGAACGGTTCCTTCTCTGGCGAGTTCATCGGCTTTGCAGTTACCCACGATATCTCTGTGCCCCGGCACCCAAATAAGGTGAATATTGAACTGTTCAGCCATCTCCTTAAGAGATAAGCGACAGTTGAGGGCGGTTACTGAGTTCGTAGAAACAGCGCCGAGTGATTTGAGGGCTGCTTGACTATCTGAGAAAATCCGGATATTCGTGGAGGATATCACGTTTTCTTTTAGCCATGATAGGACCTCTTTGATCGCCAGAATTTCCGCTTGGAACACGCTACAATGGTTTGGAAGGCGGAACGAGAGACTTACGTTAAGTCGGTTTGAGTACACCCCACAGCCTACCCCTTCTTCGGTTTTTGAACCATCTGTATAGAAATGAATTGAATCATCTCTCAAAAATTCTTCGTCTTCCCAGGTCGTTCTCGGTGGGATTGAGACTTGGAACTTATTATCAAAAACCAATTGGGGGATGGTGTAGTCGGAGTGACAGGGGATTGATCCGAATAAATTCAGGATTGCAACGTGACCGATGTTGTTATCGGTCCTTTGGGAGATAGCTCTCATACGAGTGGCTGCACTGGCGGCCATTTGTTTGCTGAAGATATCTAGTGGTGTGAGGTTGAGGAGTGTATTTAGTGCAGCTGAGGGTGTTGATCTCAGTGCTCCGCTTATACACAGACAGGCTGTTCGTTGGACCTTGCTTAAATTGTCGCAGTAGGTACTTTTATCAAGAGCGGTCCACCATACCACTACTCCGTATGTGAGTATTGGTCTGATGACCGCGGTGTAGAGCCCGTGGGTGATTTGGGGGGAGAAACCCCATTTGTTACCAATGGCTTTTTTGCAGGAAAATAAGGCCACGGTGGATTTCCTGATTCTTTCCTGTATATTGGCTTTCCAATTTAGCTTTTTGTCTAGGATTATACCTAGATATTTGGCTTCGTTTGAAAGTACAAGTGAGATTCCATTTATTGATGGAGTTGTTAGTTGAGGAATTTTATATTTCCTGGTGAAGAGAACGAGTTCAGTTTTCTGAGGGTTGACCCCTAGTTTAGTTTATTTAGAGCGGTCTGCATCAGGTCCGTAAGGACGTGAGCATGTTTGCCGGACACCGCAATGGAGACGTCATCTGCATATGCAATCACTTTGAATCCCTCAGCTTCTAAGTCAACTAGAAGTTCATTGACGACTATATTCCATAGAAGAGGGGATAGGACTCCGCCTTGCGGTGTTCCTCTACTGACAGATCTCTTTGCAGAGAAGTTTCCTAGAGTAGAGTTGATTCTCCTGCTTTTTAGCATTAGATTTATCAACTCCACTATGGAATCATCTACTTTGAGCTTCGTCAGTGCCTTTGTAATTGCAGAGTTGCTGACGTTGTTGAAGGCGCCCTCTATCGTCCGATAAGGACGACAACAACAAAGGTGGAGTCTTAGACTCCGACGATGAAATGCTTGGGGTTCTCCTTTCTGAGTTGCTAGACTCCGCCTCAGATATGGAGGACCTTAATGCTACAGTGTTGGAGATTAAGCTGGATGATTGTAGCAATGCTGCAGATACTCCAGACTAATCTCCAACACTCCATCAAAGCCTCAGCCGGACTCCTTCTCCGACTGAGCAAGTCCGGCGAGGATATAGTCCTGATCCAGGAACCATGGATTGATAAATCTGTGGTAAAAGGACTCAGGACGAAAGATTATTCTCTGCTGTATGTGACGGAAAAAGGTGAACCAAGATCCTGCATACTGGCAAAGAAAACTTAACGTATTTTTACTACCTAATTACAGCAATTGCGACATCACAACAGTAAAACTGCAGACCACCAGTGGGACTTACTGGCTCACGTCCGCCTATCTAGGCCATGACCAACCGTGGCCGCTACCAGGAGAGACGCTCGAGCGCGTAATAAAAAGCGCAACAAAACTCAAAGCGGATCTCATAATAGGAAGTGACTTCAACGCACATCACGCCGTATGGGGAAGTACGGACGTAAATGAAACGGGCGAGTCTCTTTTTAATTTTATACTAAGTACTAACCTTCTTATTTGCAATATCGGTAACGAACCAACCTTTAACACAAAAAACAGACAAGAGGTTTTAGATGTTACCTTTGTATCTCAATCAATCTATAACAAGATTAAAAATTGGGCTGTATCTAAGGATCACTCCTTCTCAGATACAGATACATTCAATTTAGCCTAACAGATGACACACCAAAACCCATAAGCTTCCGTAATTATAGGGAAACTGACTGGGTAAAATTCAGGGAAATCTTCAAACATTGTTACAACTACAATGACAATAGCTTCCCTTCAAACCCCAAGGATCTTGACAGCAAAGTCGACGATCTAACTAGTGATCTTAACCATGCCCTGTGTAACTCCTGTCCTCTCACCATAGTAAGAGGGAAGAAGAAACCACACTGGTGGACCAAAGAGCTAGAACCGCTCAAGAAAAGTTGTGCGAAGCTTTTCAATCGAGCCAAATCTTCCAGAAGTCCCATAGACTGGGATCTCTATAAGGAATCCCTTAGGATTTACAAAAAGAGGTTACGAATAAGCAAAATATCCTCTTGGAGAGAATTCTGCCTCTCAATTAAATTCAATTCAGACTCCTCAGAGGCATCTAGACTTAGGAAAATCCTATCAACGAGTCCAAACATGCCAAGTTCTATAAAAGATGAAAACGGCAATTGGACCAACTCATATGAAGAAACACTAAACTTGCTACTGGATACTCATTTCCCTGGTAGCTCGTTGACAATAACAGACGAGGAGCACTTGCCTCGACTCGCAAACCAATCAGGTAAAGGTCTTATCTCTAGGGATATACTGTTATGGGCAATAAACAGCTTTGACCCTTATAAATCACCAGGGCATGACGGAATCATCCCTGCGGAGCTGCAGCAGGTTTCAGACATCATCATCTATAACTTAGAGATGATCATGAAAGGATGCATCAAATATAAAAGGCAAATCAGTGGAAACTGCACTCCACTCTCTGGTTTGCACCATTGAAAAATCCCTGCACTACAAAGAATACTCTCTCGTCGCATTCGCATCTCGTGCATTTAACAATTTTAACAATACAGCAATCACTAATGCTCTTGATGGGCTGCTCATAGAAGAAAAAACACATCACGAACATGGTAACAACAATGCTCAGCAGCAGAATCATTAGATCCGAATTGGGGAACTACAAAATAAGCAGAATGGCCAATAGAGGAACCCCGCAGGGAGGAGTTTTATCTCCCCTACTGTGGAACCTGGTCGTTAGAGAGGAGCTAGAGGGTCGTTAGAGAGGAGCTAGAGGACGAAGGTTTCAAAACCATAGCCTATGCCGATGATGTAGCAATTGCCGTTTCAGGCAAACACCCACAAACAGTAGCTGAGCTGCTATAAACAGCACTTAACAAGCTTAACAATTGGGCTGTAGATTGTGGTCTGAACATCAATCCACACAAAACGGAATTAGTTCTCTTTACGAGGAAATACAAAATTCCGGACTTCAGACCCCCAACTATTAAAGGGGTAAATCTCACACTGTCAAAACAGGCTAAATATCTAGGCCTCATTTTTGGCAATAAACTGACCTGGAAAACCAACATTGAGGAAAGAGTAAATAAAGCCAACGTGGCTCTATTCTCCTGTAAAAAAGCCATAGGCGGGAAATGGGGTTTCTCCCCCCAAATCACCCATTGGCTGTTTACCTCGGTAATTAGACCGATACTCACATACGGGGTGATAGTCTGGTGGACAGCACTAGACAAGATGATCAACTACAACAAGCTGGCCAAAGTTCAAAGAACGGCTAGTCTGTGTATTAGTGGTGCACTGATGACAACCCCATCGGACGCCCTCAATGTACTACAAGATCTCACACCCTTAGATATCTTCAGCAAACAAGTCGCAGCTAGCTCAGCTACTCGACTCAGAGCTACATCACAGTGGACCAATAATCAAATCGGCCACACTACCATTCTAGATAACTTTAGATTCTTACCGAATCGATCCGACTACACCACCCCCAAGTTGGTGTTTGACAATAATTTCCAAGTAACCATACCTTCAAGAGAAACATACACATACATACACTTTTACACCGATGCGATGGTTTAAAAACCAGTGAAGGTGTGGGAAGTGGAATCTACTCAGAAAAACTGAACCTCAGTCTATTTTTCCGCCTACCCGATCATTGTAGTGTGTTCCAAGCGGAAATTCTGGCCATTAAGGAGGTGCTGTCTTGGCTCAAAGAAAATTTCATATCCTCCACGGATCTTCGAATCTTCTCAGACAGCCAAGCTGCCCTTAAATCTCTTGCCTCTGTCTCTACAAAATCCATCACGGTCCAAAATTGTCAGATGTCTCTGAAGGAGATCTCAAATCAGTTTAACATTCACCTTTCATGGGTGCCAGGGCACAGGGACATACCAGGCAACTGTATGGCAGACGAACTAGCCAAAAAGGGCACGACCACTTCCCTAGGCTCAGAATGGAACAACGTAGGTGTACCTATCGCTACATGTAAACTCCTACTTAGACAAGACGCTTCAGGGATAACAAACACTAGATGGACTGAGAGTAACAACTGCCTTGCAACCAAAAAAGTTTGGCCGTGTGTAGACTCAAAACGCTCGAAGAGTTTGTTAGCCCTGAACCGGCTGTATCTAGGTTCTACCGTAAGTGTTCTTACGGGACACTGTATAATAGGGAGACACGCCAAAAGACTTGGTGTATTTTCCAATGATTTCTGCAGAAGCTGCATGGACGAGGAGGAGGAAGAAACCGTTCAACACCTTCTTTGCTCATGCCCTGCACTACTTCATAGGAGGAAAACTCATCTCGGTGAATTCTTCTTCGATGATACTAGCGACTTAGCTTACATAGACCCTAAAAGTCTTTCGAAATACATTAAAAGTTCCACGTGGTTCGACTAGCAGGTGATTAACCGGCTAGTCCCGTAATGAAAGATTAATAAGTGATCAACTCGTTAACCATACATCGGGTTTCTGAGATCAGTAGGTGATTGACAATGACAATGGGCCCTTGCAGCCTAAGTGTGTCAGGCAATGTACTCATTGGCTGACAGCCACTTCCACCTAACCTAACTTAAAGGCAGCTAAGCCTTGGAGATGTTGACATTCAAACAGAAAAACAAAACGCAAACATTTATACATGTACATACGGGAGTTTAACCAAAAAGAACCGCTCCTGTACCAACAAGCTATGCGTATGGTATAATTATTGTTATAGTTCTTTTTTTTTCTCTCTTTTAAACTTATTCAAACTTATCTTATAATTTTTTCCTTTTCTCTACTTAGGATTTTGCTTGAAATTATTCCCATGTCCCCTCTAAAGAAACATTTTTTCTCTAAGGAAACAAAAGGTTCGGTTTGCTTTCTTTATTATCTGAAAGCATCGTATAGCTTATCGCTCTCGGATCATTCTCAATTGAAATTGTTTTGAATGGAAGTGGATTGAGTTCCTTCAGCGGTGGTGGTGAGGAGATATTACGACCTATGATTGGAGTTTTCTCCAATTATAGAAGGTTTTAAGGTTTGTCATCTGAATGCACAAAGCTTAAACCCAAAAATAGATGAATTTAGAGATATATTTGTCAAGTCAAATGTTGATGCGATATGTGTGTCGGAAACTTGGTTTGTTGAAGGTGTGAGGAGTGATGTTTATGATTTAAATGACAGACTCTTTCGAGCTGATAGAAGTGATCGTGTAGGTGTAACGGGCTGTTCGTTTCATCGGGGTCGTGCTGGCATGCTGGTCCGGCTCCTGCTCGCCGTTGGGCGTGGGACTTGACCCCTTAAAACCGCTGACAAAATTCATGCCACTTTTGTGCTGTAGAGATGGTTATAGCACGCGAGAAATCACCTCTATCCTCCCTACCTTGTCACCTTACTCGCCTCGGTGACCCTTAACTGGCATCATCCCCTACCTAAGCGATCATCCTTTCCTCTTACGACTCCTCATCCCATACTGAATAATTTAGTTAAAACACATTTTACTTATCATTTTCCGAATTCATGTATTTGAATAGTTCATACTCATATCTAACAATATCGTAATTTATGTCGTAATTGTGTGTAGTTTTTGCTCGTGATTGTTTGGCTATTGATGTTATTATGTGTATATGTTTTTGTAAGAGAATTGTGCAATTGGCGAAATTGGCAAATGTTCAACTTTTATGTTCTATGTATTCTTCAAAATGTGCTTATAGCACTTTCCACGTATTCAAATTTCAAACTTTAAATCTTTAGTGCACGTAATCAAACAATATTAAACTATACAATTAAAGAAATTATAAAAAAAATAACGAATCCGAAACTAACTTTAATACTCGCAAAACAAAAAAATACCGGGATTTAACTTCCTCTTTTTACACAATTAAATTTAACGCGAGCAATGGTCCCCACTTAACCCAAACACCACATATATATATATAAATTTCAATACAATAGAAAAGTGACAGGGCGCATAAAAGACTTACCAATATTCGATGATTTCTCAGTTGTGGCCACAGCATCCAAATCCTCGACGGTATCTCCCGTCGTGTACTACCAATTCGCACTTGTTCTCGAATTTCAAAATAATTAAAATCTATATATACATAAACTGGTTAGCAAACAAATTAAAATTAAGTCGACGCGCGTATTTGCTGTTAATATCGGATTCACTTCACAATTGCTGATGGAATTACAGACAAAAAAAAACCGAGCACACACTAATTAAGACAAGTTTTCTGCCTCCAATGGCTTCACACCACCCTCCTTCTGCTCATAGCCAAAGTCTTTCCTTCCAAACTACGAATCCTTGATGATTCTTCTGACGAAGAGCCTATCTACTTGCAGGTTAGTTAAATATATAGCTCACCACTTAATTAATTAAGTGTACTTTTATCCTATAATCAGGTAAGCTTCCTATTTGAATAAATACAGGTACTCTGGTACCATACAAGAAAATTAGTATGGCTGCAAACCATTCAGCGCCAAGAAAATTTTACCAGGTTATTTATAGCAGCTAAATAAATTTTATTTTCTGCCGAAACCTCCTGGGCACCTTTAATTCCTAGCAAGTACTAGACTTTCCTAACATCTAAAACAATTATACGTTATACACATTAAAAAAAATATTTATTTGAAAAATAATCTTACCAAAACGAAATGACCTTCATCAGCAGAATAACCAATTTCTTCATTTGTTTTACTTGGAACTTCTGGTCCGTTTGACTTTGAACTTGCTAATGACGCAAACAGCACAAAGTCAAATTACGGATTCAGAATCTCAATGTTATTCTTCACCGCTTATCTGAGAGGTCATAACGTTCTTTCTTCTTCTTTCCCTGTTCTAAACATTTCCTATCTTCATTCCTAGCAACATTTATAACATATACCATATCAACGATATATGCCTAAACCATTTTTTTTTCTTTCATAACCACTTTCTAACCTAAACTACTAAGGAATTTATATATGTCAAATTGACAACACCTTCCTCAATCTGTCATAAGTGTTGTTTACCAAAAATTGTTTCCGACTCGTGCGCGAATTTGTTTTGTTTTGTGGATTTATTAGTGTTTATTTAATTAAAACAACATAATTCGTTACAGGGCTTCGCTATTTTGAATGCGTTGCATTCAAAGCATTCAAAACACGCGAACGAACCCACGTATCCATAAATCGTACTACTTTGTTCCTATGGACCTATACGTATCTGTCCATATAAAATTTTTTTTCGCGAGCACTAAGCGGCGCGAAAAGATAAAACGTAAGGAATAACCCAATAAAAAGTTGTTTTCGGATTGTGTATGCTAGTGAGAAAATGAAGGGGAAGAGTGAAGACAAAAATAAAATATAAATATAAATAAGATAAAAGAAAATATATCACTAAAATCATCCCCAGTGCAAAGAGTGTACAGTGAGTAAGATGTGTACATACACAAAAAATACTGAAAAAAAAAGGATTTTAAAACAACGCCGGATCAGCCTCACCTTATAACGTGGGTGCCGAACCTACATAAGAGCAGGGCTGTATTTTGTGTCAGATAAGTATTTACTACTTTCTTTGATTGGTTGAACCGATACTTTGTGGAACATTTTCTCTTGCTTTCAGCTTCTATTATTGTTTGATATCCTTGGCGTGGTGGATACCAATCAGATAACCATTCAGCGTTTCCAGTTCGTACATGCAACTGCCTACCACTCTGCGGACGCGGGATTTGATAAACTTAGGAAGCAGTTTTGCATTGATTCCTTTTTCAAAGCTGCTCTGAGTAAAGTCTCGATGAAACACTTCTTGGCCAACTTTAAAAGACACGGGATTTGAACGTAAGTTGTATGTTTTTCTTGACTTAACGTGTGCCCTGAGTAAGTTTTCTGATAACCTTTGTCTACTAATGGCGGTTTTTGCACATTCCAAAAACTGAGCCATTCGTTTCGCGGTGGCTTTCGGTAGTGCTTTTAAGAAAGTAAATTTTGTAAAATGAAAAAAAAAAATACATAAACGTTTAAAAGTCAACGCTTAAAGGTCGACGAATAAACGTTGCATTGGTCTTTCCGAAACGATCTGGTTATTGATTGGTGGGCGAAGGGTAATATTTGGAGCTTTCGCGATTTTACACGTCTCGCATTCACTCACGAACGTTTTTATATCCGTTACCATTTTCGGCCAGAAATATTTTTCCCGTATTCGAGCGTACGTTTTAGCGAAGCCGCTAAGACAGCTCAGCTTGGTATTATGGGACATTTCGATACATTTGTGAGTGAGTGCATCGGGTAACCAAAGCCTCCACAGCGAATCCTCGTCGCTTACATTGCCGTTCCTGAACCTTACTCTTTTGTATATATATTTACCCGATACAACAAGGTCAGGAAGTGCAGATTGATTAGAGTTGACATTTTCTCACAGTTGGGAATATTGCTTCGAATTGAACTGATCCGAGTCGAGGTCGACCTCTGCGCCAAATGGTATCAAAGAAAGCTCATCCATTTCCATTCGCGATAGAGTATCCGGAACGACGTTGAGAGATCATTTTCGGTGTTCGATCGAAAAATCAAAACCTTGAAGTTCCAGGCTCCACCTTGCCAATCGTCCACTCAAGTCTTTCATTGACATGAGCCATTTAAGGCTTGAGTGATCGGTGATGATCGTAAAAGGTAATCCATCAACATACGTTCGGAACTTTCGAATACTCAATACCGATGCGAGACATTCTTGTTCTGTCACTGTATAATTTTTCTGAGCTTTGTTAAGCTTCTTTGACATAGGCAATTGGTTTTTCATTCAAATTCTCATCCAACTGAAAGAGAACACCACCCACTCCTTCTGAGGATGCATCGCACTGGATAGTAAACGGCTTTTTAAAATCTAGTTGCGATAGCACGGGAGCCAAAGAAAATGCAGTTTTGAGTTTATTAAACCCATCTAAAGCTTCAGGTGTTAGCTCGAATTTACTCTTCTTCTTCAAACAATCTGTTAGAGGAGCTGCCAGATCGGAATAATTCTGAAAAACCTCCTGTACCAACCGGTTAAACCTATAAACCTACGAACTTGTCGTTGAGTTTTGGGAATAGGGAAATTGACCATGGCTTCGATTTTAGCAGGATCGGTTTTTAGGGTTCCTTGGCCGATAATGTATCCAAGATCTCTCGCATGCAGAACTTGCTTTTGTCGAGGTTAATGGTTAAGTTCGCCTTGCGGAGACATGCAGCAACTTCGTTTAATATCCGAATGTGCGATTCGAAATCGGATGTACATATGAGGAGGTCGTCCAAGTAGACGAAAACATTCTTTCGGAGGGATTGAGGCAACATTTTATTAATGACACGTGACATTGTAGAACCAGCATTGCTCAAGCCGAAAGGCATAACCTTAAATTGGTAGAGTGGTCTACCTGGTACCGCAAATGCTGTCCTGTCTCTCTCTACCACAGGACAACACCACGGTGAGTGGCTAACCTCGATGACTCCAAGCTCTAACATGCGATCCAGCTCCTTATAAGCCTCTTCTTGTCGCACTGGAGACATAGGGTAGTGGCCAGATTTTATGGGAACCGCATTACCTGTATCGATCGTGTGACCACCTAGCGTTGATTTACTTAAACCCAAAACTACAGAGTTATGAAACAGCTTTTTTGTTATTTCTTGCTGAACAGATTGTTCTGGAGACAGCGCAATCAACTCAACATCATCCTTTATGTTGACATCTCCTTCTTGTGACCAGACATCAGTTTGGATTTCGCTTAATTCAGGCATAAGATGGAGTTCTCTACAAAAATTCATTCCAAGGTAGAGTTTTTGAGTTAGATTGGGAATCAGGTAATATGAAATGGGTTTAGTGACACCTTTGTACTTCGTCTGAATTTTGCAATGACCAACAATGGCATGGGATTTCCCATCGGCAGTACGCACAACATTTTTGTACGACTTCACTTTAACCCCAATTCTTTTTACCAAATCCCAACACTCGCTACCTAGCACAGAAATAGAAGCCGCGCTATCCAGTAAACCAAAAACCGGTTCATTGTTCAGTTGAACATTAGCGTACATTCTACCATCTGCGTCCGACGAAATGATGGATTCCAAAATTGCCTTGCGAAAGTGTTGGCGATTCCTGAACCGATGCCGACATTTATGTATTTGGGAGCTAGCTACACTATTATCAGTTCATATAATTCGAGAACGAATCTTATAATAGTTAAGCTTACGCTAATGAAGGGTTTTAAGGTTATGAATAATTATAGGGTGAGCTTCGACATCACTTGATTTTTCGTGTTCCAGGATCTTGAGTCCAACACGGTTGTCACTTCTAGTGTGATCTAGTTTTGTTTCGGGTGGTCGGGGTTGTTGATCGCCGGACGAAGATCCCCGCCCCTCCTTTCGTCCCTGTAGGAGTTTCCCGGATGCTTAGTGCATTTTGGAGTGCTGACTCCCTTGGTTCCACACACGAAACAAAACAGTTTTCTCACATGAGAGGTTCCAGCAGATGAAATTTGCTGTGGAGTTGGTTCTCTTAGGCGGACCCATGGCCGCGATTTCCTCACCAGTCAAGTCCATTACTTCGTCGTTATCGAGAACAGAAACTTCATGAACTGACTTTTGTGACGAGAACCTCTTCGCCAAAAACCTTTCCGCATCTCTAGCCTTGTTTCTTAATTGCTCAAGACATTTGCAATCGGCTGACAACAAGATTTCTCCCAGTGTGTCCTTAGCATTATTTCGCAAAACATCGACCAGTTTCCTTTCATCAAATGGCTCCTTAAGACGGTCGTTAAGACCAACGACGGAATTGTAAAAATCGTCAAACGATTCCTTGTACCCCTGCCTACGAGTAAGTATGCGCATGTACACATCTACATCGTTCTCCAACCGCCCAAACTCCTTTTTCATCGCCCTCTTCACTTCCGCAAACTGAACTTCAGGGTCACTTTTTAAAGAGGCCCAAAACCAACTGTTGGCTCTTCCAGTCAACAACGTATGGAAGTTTGAAGTTAGTTGCTCATCGGTGTAGTCACACGAAATTTGAAGGCGGTCCACCTTAAATAAAAAGTCGGTAACATTTTCGGTGCCGTCCAGCGGTCTAATCGACACTTATTCGTGGAACTGGAAAATGCATTGGACAATGAACTTCGGGGTCTGGGGGTAGGTTGGAGACCTCGAGATGTGCTAGCCTCTGCACCTGTGCAGGTCTGGCTGCTTCTCGCAGTATCAAGGGCACTCGGAATCGAACTAGGCCGACTGACATCCTCCATCTTGTTTATGATATTGACCATAAACTGATCCATTTGCTGAAAGAAAAGGACTTGGTTTAGCATCAAGCTTCGGTCAATTTGCGAAGCCAAGCTTTCTACGCTTACCAAACCACTGGCACTAGCACGATTTCCTTCTCTGACGTTTTGAAGGTCATTACCGCTTACCTTCCCCGTCCTCTAACTGCCTATTTTCATTCATTTCTAAGGATAGATCTGAGCCTGTTGAGTTTAATTCTGAGAAACTGAATGATCTATCTAGGTTGAACCTGTCTATTTGACTGTGGTATCGTTGGTAGAACCTCTCAAATTGTGTTGCGGACTGAACTTGATACAATTCAAAATCTTCAGCGATTGAAACTCGACGATTTGAGCTCATTTACTGAACCACTCAGAAAACTCACAACGAAACCACCCCAACTATCAACACTCTATGCAATACCTCACAATAGCAAAACAAAGTATTCAACAAAGATTGAAACTAAAAAGAAGAAAAGATAAAATCTCTAAAATATGCTTAAACTTACAAAAAAAAAAATAAAAAGAACCTAAAAGTAAAAACGCCAATGTACTGGCCTAAACTACTCACACTTCTGCCTTTTGAAAAGAAAACGACGTTCTAAAAACTCTTATAAAAGAATGTACGTAAAACCAAAAACTCATAATTCCTGTAAGTATGCTGAATACTCAAATAAAATTTCAAAATATTAATAAAAATGTTCATAAATATCAAGGGATGAGGATTACTGTCTTGAGGAAAGACCACTCTAAACAGACTCTAATAAAAAAAATTTTCTTCCAGGACATATGCAACCAATTGCTTAGTCGCAAAGACTCCAGAAGACAGAACTCAAGGTTAAAGAAGGACTTCGAAACAACATCTGTTAGCATTGTCGAGTCTCAACTTCATTAATTTTGGGTAGTTGTATGCAGATGGTACCGGACATTGGACTACTCGTTAAACAAATAGCTCACGACTCGGTACTTGCACCATCTATCTATTGCGGATTTAAAACAATTACGGTTTCCTTTTCTTTATCGCAAAGCGATACCGAAGACATTACCTTCAGTCACCGGGACTCATAAAGGCGAGGAAGCCATTGTTTAAATCAAATTAAAACGGAAATGAAAATTTAAAAGAAAAAGAAAAAAAATTAAAATAAAGAGAGAAAAAGAAACCAATAAAACTAGAAAAGTAAACTAAAACAAATGAAACGGCTCAAAAAACAAAAAAAAATAACTGCCACGCTATCAATGATAGCGGGCTCCACGTTCAAGGGCACCATTTTGTAACGGGCTGTTGGTTTCATCGGGGTCGTTCTGGCATGCTGGTCTGGCTCCAGCTCGCCGTTGGGAGTTGGACTTGACGCCTTAAACCCGCTGACAAAAATCATGCCAGACTTTCGTGCTGTAGAGATGGTTATAGCACGCGAGAGATTACCTCTACCCTCCTTACCTTGTCACCTTACTTGCCTCAGTGACCCTTAACTGGCATCATTCCCTACCTAAGCGATCATCCTTTCCTCTTACGACTCCTCATCCCATACTGAATAATTTAGTTAAAACACATTTTACTTATCATTTTCCGAATTCATGTATTTGAATAGTTCATACTCATATCTAACAATATCGTAATTTATGTCGTAATTGTGTGTAGTTTTTCCTCGTGATTGTTTGGCTATTGATGTTATTATGTGTATATGTTTTTGTAAGAGAATTGTGCAATTGGCGTAAAATGTTCAACTTTTATGTTCTATGTATTCTTCAAAATGTGCTTATAGCACTTTCCACGTATTCAAATTTCAAACTTTAAATCTTTAGTGCACGTAATCAAACAATATTAAATTATACAATTAAAGAAATTATAAAAAAAATAACGAATCCGAAACTAACTTTAATACTCGCAAAACAAAAGAATACCGGGATTTAACTTCCTCTTTTTACACAATTAAATTTAACGCGAGCAATGGTCCCCACTTAACCCAAACACCACATATATATATATAAATTTCAATACAATAGAAAAGTGACAGGGCGCATAAAAGACTTACCAATATTCGATGATTTCTCAGTTGTGGCCACAGCATCCAAATCCTCGACGGTATCTCCCGTCGTGTACTACCAATTCGCACTTGTTCTCGAATTTCAAAATAATTAAAATCTATATATACATAAACTGGTTAGCAAACAAATTAAAATTAAGTCGACGCGCGTATTTGCTGTTAATATCGGATTCACTTCACAATTGCTGATGGAATTACAGACAAAAAAAAACCGAGCACACACTAATTAAGACAAGTTTTCTGCCTCCAATGGCTTCACACCACCCTCCTTCTGCTCATAGCCAAAGTCTTTCCTTCCAAACTACGAATCCTTGATGATTCTTCTGACGAAGAGCCTATCTACTTGCAGGTTAGTTAAATATATAGCTCACCACTTAATTAATTAAGTGTACTTTTATCCTATAATCAGGTAAGCTTCCTATTTGAATAAATACAGGTACTCTGGTACCATACAAGAAAATTAGTATGGCTGCAAACCATTCAGCGCCAAGAAAATTTTACCAGGTTATTTATAGCAGCTAAATAAATTTTATTTTCTGCCGAAACCTCCTGGGCACCTTTAATTCCTAGCAAGTACTAGACTTTCCTAACATCTAAAACAATTATACGTTATACACATTAAAAAAAATATTTATTTGAAAAATAATCTTACCAAAACGAAATGACCTTCATCAGCAGAATAACCAATTTCTTCATTTGTTTTACTTGGAACTTCTGGTCCGTTTGACTTTGAACTTGCTAATGACGCAAACAGCACAAAGTCAAATTACGGATTCAGAATCTCAATGTTATTCTTCACCGCTTATCTGAGAGGTCATAACGTTCTTTCTTCTTCTTTCCCTGTTCTAAACATTTCCTATCTTCATTCCTAGCAACATTTATAACATATACCATATCAACGATCTTAGCATATGCCTAAACCATTTTTTTTTCTTTCATAACCACTTTCTAACCTAAACTACTAAGGAATTTATATATGTCAAATTGACAACACCTTCCTCAATCTGTCATAAGTGTTGTTTACCAAAAATTGTTTCCGACTCGTGCGCGAATTTGTTTTGTTTTGTGGATTTATTAGTGTTTATTTAATTAAAACAACATAATTCGTTACAGGGCTTCGCTATTTTGAATGCGTTGCATTCAAAGCATTCAAAACACGCGAACGAACCCACGTATCCATAAATCGTACTACTTTGTTCCTATGGACCTATACGTATCTGTCCATATAAAATTTTTTTTCGCGAGCACTAAGCGGCGCGAAAAGATAAAACGTAAGGAATAACCCAATAAAAAGTTGTTTTCGGATTGTGTATGCTAGTGAGAAAATGAAGGGGAAGAGTGAAGACAAAAATAAAATATAAATATAAATAAGATAAAAGAAAATATATCACTAAAATCATCCCCAGTGCAAAGAGTGTACAGTGAGTAAGATGTGTACATACACAAAAAATACTGAAAAAAAAAGGATTTTAAAACAACGCCGGATCAGCCTCACCTTATAACGTGGGTGCCGAACCTACATAAGAGCAGGGCTGTATTTTGTGTCAGATAAGTATTTACTACTTTCTTTGATTGGTTGAACCGATACTTTGTGGAACATTTTCTCTTGCTTTCAGCTTCTATTATTGTTTGATATCCTTGGCGTGGTGGATACCAATCAGATAACCATTCAGCGTTTCCAGTTCGTACATGCAACTGCCTACCACTCTGCGGACGCGGGATTTGATAAACTTAGGAAGCAGTTTTGCATTGATTCCCTTTTCAAAGCTGCTCTGAGTAAAGTCTCGATGAAACACTTCTTGGCCAACTTTAAAAGACACGGGATTTGAACGTAAGTTGTATGTTTTTCTTGACTTAACGTGTGCCCTGAGTAAGTTTTCTGATAACCTTTGTCTACTAATGGCGGTTTTTGCACATTCCAAAAACTGAGCCATTCGTTTCGCGGTGGCTTTCGGTAGTGCTTTTAAGAAAGTAAATTTTGTAAAATGAAAAAAAAATACATAAACGTTTAAAAGTCAACGCTTAAAGGTCGACGAATAAACGTTGCATTGGTCTTTCCGAAACGATCTGGTTATTGATTGGTGGGCGAAGGGTAATATTTGGAGCTTTCGCGATTTTACACGTCTCGCATTCACTCACGAACGTTTTTATATCCGTTACCATTTTCGGCCAGAAATATTTTTCCCGTATTCGAGCGTACGTTTTAGCGAAGCCGCTAAGACAGCTCAGCTTGGTATTATGGGACATTTCGATACATTTGTGAGTGAGTGCATCGGGTAACCAAAGCCTCCACAGCGAATCCTCGTCGCTTACATTGCCGTTCCTGAACCTTACTCTTTTGTATATATATTTACCCGATACAACAAGGTCAGGAAGTGCAGATTGATTAGAGTTGACATTTTCTCACAGTTGGGAATATTGCTTCGAATTGAACTGATCCGAGTCGAGGTCGACCTCTGCGCCAAATGGTATCAAAGAAAGCTCATCCATTTCCATTCGCGATAGAGTATCCGGAACGACGTTGAGAGATCATTTTCGGTGTTCGATCGAAAAATCAAAACCTTGAAGTTCCAGGCTCCACCTTGCCAATCGTCCACTCAAGTCTTTCATTGACATGAGCCATTTAAGGCTTGAGTGATCGGTGATGATCGTAAAAGGTAATCCATCAACATACGTTCGGAACTTTCGAATACTCAATACCGATGCGAGACATTCTTGTTCTGTCACTGTATAATTTTTCTGAGCTTTGTTAAGCTTCTTTGACATAGGCAATTGGTTTTTCATTCAAATTCTCATCCAACTGAAAGAGAACACCACCCACTCCTTCTGAGGATGCATCGCACTGGATAGTAAACGGCTTTTTAAAATCTAGTTGCGATAGCACGGGAGCCAAAGAAAATGCAGTTTTGAGTTTATTAAACCCATCTAAAGCTTCAGGTGTTAGCTCGAATTTACTCTTCTTCTTCAAACAATCTGTTAGAGGAGCTGCCAGATCGGAATAATTCTGAAAAACCTCCTGTACCAACCGGTTAAACCTATAAACCTACGAACTTGTCGTTGAGTTTTGGGAATAGGGAAATTGACCATGGCTTCGATTTTAGCAGGATCGGTTTTTAGGGTTCCTTGGCCGATAATGTATCCAAGATCTCTCGCATGCAGAACTTGCTTTTGTCGAGGTTAATGGTTAAGTTCGCCTTGCGGAGACATGCAGCAACTTCGTTTAATATCCGAATGTGCGATTCGAAATCGGATGTACATATGAGGAGGTCGTCCAAGTAGACGAAAACATTCTTTCGGAGGGATTGAGGCAACATTTTATTAATGACACGTGACATTGTAGAACCAGCATTGCTCAAGCCGAAAGGCATAACCTTAAATTGGTAGAGTGGTCTACCTGGTACCGCAAATGCTGTCCTGTCTCTCTCTACCACAGGACAACACCACGGTGAGTGGCTAACCTCGATGACTCCAAGCTCTAACATGCGATCCAGCTCCTTATAAGCCTCTTCTTGTCGCACTGGAGACATAGGGTAGTGGCCAGATTTTATGGGAACCGCATTACCTGTATCGATCGTGTGACCACCTAGCGTTGATTTACTTAAACCCAAAACTACAGAGTTATGAAACAGCTTTTTTGTTATTTCTTGCTGAACAGATTGTTCTGGAGACAGCGCAATCAACTCAACATCATCCTTTATGTTGACATCTCCTTCTTGTGACCAGACATCAGTTTGGATTTCGCTTAATTCAGGCATAAGATGGAGTTCTCTACAAAAATTCATTCCAAGGTAGAGTTTTTGAGTTAGATTGGGAATCAGGTAATATGAAATGGGTTTAGTGACACCTTTGTACTTCGTCTGAATTTTGCAATGACCAACAATGGCATGGGATTTCCCATCGGCAGTACGCACAACATTTTTGTACGACTTCACTTTAACCCCAATTCTTTTTACCAAATCCCAACACTCGCTACCTAGCACAGAAATAGAAGCCGCGCTATCCAGTAAACCAAAAACCGGTTCATTGTTCAGTTGAACATTAGCGTACATTCTACCATCTGCGTCCGACGAAATGATGGATTCCAAAATTGCCTTGCGAAAGTGTTGGCGATTCCTGAACCGATGCCGACATTTATGTATTTGGGAGCTAGCTACACTATTATCAGTTCATATAATTCGAGAACGAATCTTATAATAGTTAAGCTTACGCTAATGAAGGGTTTTAAGGTTATGAATAATTATAGGGTGAGCTTCGACATCACTTGATTTTTCGTGTTCCAGGATCTTGAGTCGAACACGGTTGTCACTTCTAGTGTGATCTAGTTTTGTTTCGGGTGGTCGGGGTTGTTGATCGCCGGACGAAGATCCCCGCCCCTCCTTTCGTCCCTGTAGGAGTTTCCCGGATGCTTAGTGCATTTTGGAGTGCTGACTCCCTTGGTTCCACACACGAAACAAAACAGTTTTCTCACATGAGAGGTTCCAGCAGATGAAATTTGCTGTGGAGTTGGTTCTCTTAGGCGGACCCATGGCCGCGATTTCCTCACCAGTCAAGTCCATTACTTCGTCGTTATCGAGAACAGAAACTTCATGAACTGACTTTTGTGACGAGAACCTCTTCGCCAAAAACCTTTCCGCATCTCTAGCCTTGTTTCTTAATTGCTCAAGACATTTGCAATCGGCTGACAACAAGATTTCTCCCAGTGTGTCCTTAGCATTATTTCGCAAAACATCGACCAGTTTCCTTTCATCAAATGGCTCCTTAAGACGGTCGTTAAGACCAACGACGGAATTGTAAAAATCGTCAAACGATTCCTTGTACCCCTGCCTACGAGTAAGTATGCGCATGTACACATCTACATCGTTCTCCAACCGCCCAAACTCCTTTTTCATCGCCCTCTTCACTTCCGCAAACTGAACTTCAGGGTCACTTTTTAAAGAGGCCCAAAACCAACTGTTGGCTCTTCCAGTCAACAACGTATGGAAGTTTGAAGTTAGTTGCTCATCGGTGTAGTCACACGAAATTTGAAGGCGGTCCACCTTAAATAAAAAGTCGGTAACATTTTCGGTGCCGTCCAGCGGTCTAATCGACACTTATTCGTGGAACTGGAAAATGCATTGGACAATGAACTTCGGGGTCTGGGGGTAGGTTGGAGACCTCGAGATGTGCTAGCCTCTGCACCTGTGCAGGTCTGGCTGCTTCTCGCAGTATCAAGGGCACTCGGAATCGAACTAGGCCGACTGACATCCTCCATCTTGTTTATGATATTGACCATAAACTGATCCATTTGCTGAAAGAAAAGGACTTGGTTTAGCATCAAGCTTCGGTCAATTTGCGAAGCCAAGCTTTCTACGCTTACCAAACCACTGGCACTAGCACGATTTCCTTCTCTGACGTTTTGAAGGTCATTACCGCTTACCTTCCCCGTCCTCTAACTGCCTATTTTCATTCATTTCTAAGGATAGATCTGAGCCTGTTGAGTTTAATTCTGAGAAACTGAATGATCTATCTAGGTTGAACCTGTCTATTTGACTGTGGTATCGTTGGTAGAACCTCTCAAATTGTGTTGCGGACTGAACTTGATACAATTCAAAATCTTCAGCGATTGAAACTCGACGATTTGAGCTCATTTACTGAACCACTCAGAAAACTCACAACGAAACCACCCCAACTATCAACACTCTATGCAATACCTCACAATAGCAAAACAAAGTATTCAACAAAGATTGAAACTAAAAAGAAGAAAAGATAAAATCTCTAAAATATGCTTAAACTTACAAAAAAAAAAATAAAAAGAACCTAAAAGTAAAAACGCCAATGTACTGGCCTAAACTACTCACACTTCTGCCTTTTGAAAAGAAAACGACGTTCTAAAAACTCTTATAAAAGAATGTACGTAAAACCAAAAACTCATAATTCCTGTAAGTATGCTGAATACTCAAATAAAATTTCAAAATATTAATAAAAATGTTCATAAATATCAAGGGATGAGGATTACTGTCTTGAGGAAAGACCACTCTAAACAGACTCTAATAAAAAAAATTTTCTTCCAGGACATATGCAACCAATTGCTTAGTCGCAAAGACTCCAGAAGACAGAACTCAAGGTTAAAGAAGGACTTCGAAACAACATCTATTAGCATTGTCGAGTCTCAACTTCATTAATTTTGGGTAGTTGTATGCAGATGGTACCGGACATTGGACTACTCGTTAAACAATAGCTCACGGTACTTGCACCATCTATCTATTGCGGATTTAAAACAATTACGGTTTCCTTTTCTTTATCGCAAAGCGATACCGAAGACATTACCTTCAGTCACCGGGACTCATAAAGGCGAGGAAGCCATTGTTTAAATCAAATTAAAACGGAAATGAAAATTTAAAAGAAAAAGAAAAAAAATTAAAATAAAGAGAGAAAAAGAAACCAATAAAACTAGAAAAGTAAACTAAAACAAATGAAACGGCTCAAAAAACAAAAAAAAATAACTGCCACGCTATCAATGATAGCGGGCTCCACGTTCAAGGGCACCATTTTGTAACGGGCTGTTGGTTTCATCGGGGTCGTTCTGGCATGCTGGTCTGGCTCCAGCTCGCCGTTGGGAGTTGGACTTGACGCCTTAAACCCGCTGACAAAAATCATGCCAGACTTTCGTGCTGTAGAGATGGTTATAGCACGCGAGAGATTACCTCTACCCTCCTTACCTTGTCACCTTACTTGCCTCAGTGACCCTTAACTGGCATCATTCCCTACCTAAGCGATCATCCTTTCCTCTTACGACTCCTCATCCCATACTGAATAATTTAGTTAAAACACATTTTACTTATCATTTTCCGAATTCATGTATTTGAATAGTTCATACTCATATCTAACAATATCGTAATTTATGTCGTAATTGTGTGTAGTTTTTCCTCGTGATTGTTTGGCTATTGATGTTATTATGTGTATATGTTTTTGTAAGAGAATTGTGCAATTGGCGTAAAATGTTCAACTTTTATGTTCTATGTATTCTTCAAAATGTGCTTATAGCACTTTCCACGTATTCAAATTTCAAACTTTAAATCTTTAGTGCACGTAATCAAACAATATTAAATTATACAATTAAAGAAATTATAAAAAAAATAACGAATCCGAAACTAACTTTAATACTCGCAAAACAAAAGAATACCGGGATTTAACTTCCTCTTTTTACACAATTAAATTTAACGCGAGCAATGGTCCCCACTTAACCCAAACCCCAAAAACCACATATATAATTAGACTGCTTTTTTTTTGGACTAATTTTTTTTTCACTCCCATCCCGAAATTTTGTGGAAAACACCTAGCAAGTATTTGAAAAATAATCTTGCCAAAACGAAATGACCTTCATCAGCAGAATAACCAATTTCTTCTGTTTTACTTGGAACTTCTGGTCCGTTTGACTTTGAACTTGCTAATGACGCAAACAGCACAAAGTCAAATTACGGATTCAGAATCTCAATGTTATTCTTCACCGCTTATCTGAGAGGTCATAACGTTCTTTCTTCTCCTTTCCCTGCTCTAAACATTTCCTATCTTCATTCCTAGCAACATTTATAACATATACCATATCAACGATATATGCCTAAACCATTTTTTTTTTTTTTCCTAACCACTTTCTAACCTAAACTACTAAGGAATTTATATATGTCAAATTGACAACACCTTCCTCAATCTGTCATAAGTGTTGTTTACCAAAAATTGTTTCCGACTCGTGCGCGAATTTGTTTTGTTTTGTGGATTTATTAGTGTTTATTTAATTAAAACAACATAATTCGTTACAGGGCTTCGCTATTTTGAATGCGTTGCATTCAAAGCATTCAAAACACGCGAACGAACCCACGTATCCATAAATCGTACTACTTTGTTCCTATGGACCTATACGTATCTGTCCATATAAAATTTTTTTTCGCGAGCACTAAGCGTCGCGAAAAGATAAAACTTAAGGAATAACCCAAACCCAATAAAAAGTTGTTTTCGTTGTTTTTGGAGAGGTCATAACGTTCTTTCTTCTCCTTTCCCTGCTCTAAACATTTCCTATCATTTCCTAACCACTTTATGACTTACCTACTAAGGAATTTTTCTATGTCAAATTGACAACACCTTCCTCAATCTGTCATAAGTGTTGTTTACCAAAAATTGTTTCCGGGGGAGAGGTTGAAACCGTGGTCGAGGACGGTTGTGTTTAGGGAGGCACAACCGTCCTATATATAAAACATAAACTGTAAAACATAACTGTTTTTTACAACGGTGAAAGTGTAAAACTGTGGCTTACCACACACGTTTTTTCTTTTTTTTTTTATTAAAGTATAATGTTACTTCTTAAAAGCAGCAACTAGTTCCAGTAGTGTTAAAAATTACTAAATTAAATCAGCGAAGGTGGGCAGAGTCGAGGAAACCGAGATAGAGGATGAGGACGGGGCGTTTGTGGGGACACTGCCGTCCTTTATCAAACAAAAATAATATATAATTTAAGCACAACTTCAGCTATGAGAGGAGCATGGTTGAAGCGCTGTGCTTTTCAACGCACAATGGGGTTATGACAACTCCCGCAAACTGGATCCATATGGGTCTATAGAAGCCGCATGTCAACGGGTTAACCGTATTGAGGTTTAAAAAAAAAAAAAAAAAAAAAAAAATAAAAAAAAAAAAAAAAAATATATATATATATATTTGACTGGAAGCTGAGAAAAAACTTAACCAAGAAAATTGTCAGGAGTAGGAAAATCTCTCCATCAACCACACAGTAACAATCAACAGATAAACTCAAGTGATACATGTCTTACTGAATGTTTAATTTCTCAAAAAGGAAAATATCTACTAAAAAAAAGGAAATTCGTGATTTCTCAATAAACTATATATATTTATGTATTAGTGTTAAGGTAAGACAACCGTCAAAAAAAAAACATTTTAATTGCTCGTGAGCGGGAGCAGGACAACAAAATGAAAATGACAGCCACGAGGCTATTCACACAAAGAAATTATTTAAAGAGGGCCATACATTACAGCCGCTTTTGAACAAACTATTAATCTAGAATAAGAATTGTAAGACACATTGTAAAAGTAACAAAAAGACTCAATAAAATTCAATTCAATTCAATTCAAAAATTGTTTCCGACTCGTGCGCGAATTTGTTTTGTTTTGTGGATTTATTAGTGATTCACAGGTCTACAAAGAAAAAGCTGTCTGGATGCTTTCAACTGATTTCTATGTATTTAGGTGTTCTGAAAACTAAAAAAATACGGAAAAACTTCTAGAACGTCAGGTTACTTTGCTAAGCCCAAAATTTTCTTAAAAAATTGTTTTTTTTTAGCTAATTTGAAGTCATAAATAAATAAGTACATTTGTATTGTGTAATTATTATTATTACTTTTTGTGTCTATGGGATAGTAGAGACTGGACCAAAAAGTATTCACGTTCGTGGGAGCTTAAGGTTGGCGAAAAGAACGCTCTGCATATAGCTTTGGTGTCTCGTTATAAATTTTTTTTACTGCCGCTTCATATAAAGCTGGAACTGATGAAGCAAGTTGTAAAGTCACTTCTAAGAGATGGAAATTGCTTCAAATATGATATTAAAGTTTCCAGGCCTCTCGGAGGCAAAGTTGATAGAAGGTGTTTTCACTGCACCATATATTAGACGGATACCTATATTGTCAGAAAACGTGACGTTCTACGTGCAAATGAAAGTCATTTTCAGATTCAGCACACCCAAAAACATAAGTGTGTCACAAAAAAACCAAAACAGCTCTCAACTTATATTTTTTTGTAGACCTGTGTTATTTAATCAAAACAACATAATTCGTGGTGGCGTAGCAATTTATGTAAGAAAAGGCTTGTTCTGTAAACAAATAAGTAGTTCTCTAAAAGGCTCACCGATTCAGTATTTGTTTGTGCAGATTATTGTCGGTGATAGCAGCATATGTTTAGGCGTTGTGTATAGGCCACATCGAAATATTAATCTGGCCCCTATTTATAAAGTAGTTGAAGGTGTGTCCAACTAATGCTCAACTAATGTTATTGTATGCGGCGATTTCAACAGTAATTTGTTAGAAGATGATACCTTAATACAAAATATGAGTTCATTTGACCTTCAGCCAGTTAATACCCAACTTCCAAGCTTATTAGATGATTTTTGAAGATAATACTGATAAAGTCTTGTTTTACGATCAAATTTCTGCGCTAGCGTCCTCGAAGCATGATCTTATGTTTTTAACGTATGACTTTGACATTGTGAACTGCGTGAGTAGTTCAAGATACACTTATATAGATTTTAAAAATATTGATTACGTTTCTCTTGAACGGCAACTCAACTCTATCCCAATCGTCTCGGGTCTACTTCAGACAGTCGTAAGATATGGAATAATATTCGTGAGCTAGGAATCGGGAAAGTAAAGCTATCTTGTCCCACTAATATTGACCGAAATGAACTTAATCATAAGTTTGTGTATAAATCAAATTCCAGCTCTCCAATTATAGATTCCCAAACGGATATTGGTGTCTCACAAGCAGAAACATCCTTTGTTTTTAGACGAGTTGAGGACGTAGATATTGTGGAAAGTTTTCTATCTGTGAAGTCAAACGCCATAGGGGTTGATGACATCCATCCTACTTTTGTCAAAGCTATTCTTCCATCACTATTGCCATTTATTACACACTTAATTAACACAATATTTATTACCGGCGTGTTTCCATCTAAATGGAAACTGGCAAAGATTATACCAATCTCAAAAAACTCAATAGGTGATGAATTCAGACTAATATCAATTCTGCCCTTTCTTTCAAAGATTTGTGAAAGAATCATGCACAAGCAATTGACTGAATTTTTTACTCGTTATAAGCTATTAATACCGGTTCAGTAAGGATTCCGTGCGAAGCATAGCTGTACAACAGCTGTACTTAATGTAGTTGAAGAAATAAGAGAAATGCTGGAACAGGATTTTGACACATTTCTAGTCCTTTTAGACTTTTCTAAGGCTTTCGATATGGTGGTACATTCCATATAAGTCAATAAATTAAAAAAAAAAATTTCAATTTCTAACTCAGCAATTCGACTCATCTCTTCATATCTAAGAGATAGACAACAAGCAGTTTTACTAGATGGATTAATGTCCGAATTCTTGTCCCTAGTTAAAGGTAATCCCCAAAGATCGATTTTGGGGCCTCTTCTATTCTCAGTGTACATAAATGATATTGCTTCTGTTTTAATTAGTTCTTCGAAACACATATACGCTGACGATGTTCAAATTTACCGAAGTTGTCCTTTAGGTCTCGTCGAGGATTGTGCTTCAAATTTAAATAAAGATCTAAAACGTGTTTCGGAGTGGGCAGCAAAATGTGGCTTGGCACTTAACCCTGCAAAATGCGAATGCTTAGTAATTTCTAGAACACGCTTGGACCTATCATATTTTCCTAGTATAATGTTAAACAATTTCAACATAGATTATGTCGAGAACGCAAAAAAACTTGGTAATATCTTTAATAGAACACTAACTTGGAAAAACCACATAAATTCAGTGGTGGGGAAAGCATACGGTGCTCTTCGAAATGTATGGGTTGTGCAAAATGTAACTCCATTTAAAACGAGATTGCTGCTAGCGAAAACCTTGGTAGTTCCTTTGCTGGTTTATGGCTGTGAAATATTTTATGGGTGCGACGCTGCGAGCAAAAGGAAATTACAAGTAGCTTTTAACACCTTAATTCGATATGTTTACTGCCTTAGAAGATATGACCATGTTTCACACCTAGCTAAAAGTCCAGTCAATGTCTTTCGAAAACTATGTGAAATTTCGTACGCTGATGCTTCTTTTTAACACTATCAAAAACAAAGAACCTTCTTACCTTTACGACAAAATCAACTTTCCGACGTCTAATAGGTCTGCTAGCTTACAAATACCGCGGTTTAGTTATTTAACCTCTGAGAGACAGTTCTTCATCGCGGCTATCCGTCTCTGGAACTCAATTCCACGCAATATACGTGAGCTAAATGATGCGCAAGGATTTCAGAAGCAGTTACAACATTTCCTTAATCAGAGCAACTAAAATTTTCAAAGTTTTCCCTTCCCCTTCAAGCAATTTCTGGAAAAATTTTTAATTAACTTTCAATCACTAATAAAATCTATTTATGTACAAATTCTTTAAGCTGTATTGACTTTCATTACAGCCATCAAATAAAAAAAAAATTCATTTCTTATGTACTTTTCCTTCTTTTTTTTACTTCTCTTATGTACTTACAATATTTTGTATTTATATTATCCATTTAAAAAAAAATAAAAAATAAAAAACCGGTTTTTTAAAAAACAGCTCTAACGATTTTGACTAAATTTATTTGTATTAGCAACTGCAAGAAAATGAAGTTTATAGAATTTCGCTTGAAACCTTCGGAATATTTAATTCAGTTTCATTTCAATATTTTGGGTGATTTAATTCAATTTTCATAGTTAAAGTGTAGTTGGAAGCCCCGTATCACTAAATATATTAAGAGCAAATGCAAAAAAAATGCATTTCTGACAGCAAAAAGAGTACCCTTAGAGTACTCTTTTTTCCCAAACGAAAACGGCATTAGTACACAAATGCAAGTTCGTGCGACCCATTCATTCATCATTAATGAATTCATTCATTTGTTAATATTTTGCGCTGTCAAAATTGCGACTTCGATCATGCCATAAAAAATATTAATATAAAATCGTAAACTATTCTTCCCTTGCCCCGTAATTTCCATTTCAATGACAAACGCAAGAATTTAAGTCTAAAAGTTGATTTTTCGCCAAAGAAATTTATGAGTCGATAGCAAAATAGCTATCAAACGATCGCCTTCGTCCTATCGTCACAATTTGACAGTAAAAAACACAAATCGACAGGTTTCCTTTTCGAATTGCGAAACAAAACATTAGCATGTCTGTCTTTATATTATATAATTTATTATCGGAGGACTTGACAGTTCCTCGCGAAAGGTGATAACAATGGAAACACATTTTTGATTTCTGTAATGACTTGAACAACGAACCGCCCACATAAAAGACAGACATGCTAACCATTACACCACGGGCGCCACAAATTTTAACTTCAAATTTTAAGTTTAATACTTACCAAACCTCTTTCAATTGGCCACAAAAGAAAAAGCTGACATATTTCACATGCCGTGGGTATATTAATTATTGTGAGTTGAAAAGTATGCCCTGCGGACGAAAAATTACATTAAATATTAAATTAAATAAATACTGAGTTGTATAAGTACCGTGATAGTTTGTGTGATCCTCAACTTTTCTTTTCTTCTCCTTTTTTCTCTTAGCCTTTGGTTTTTCCGTTTCTCTTGAATTCATGAACTCGTTCATAAAGCCACGAAATGCATTTACTCCCATTGTCAATGGGAAGTCATTCTGTTTGCCACAGCACGTTTCCATAACTTGTCCGAAATTATCGATTAGATCTCTATACTTAATGTTTAATGAATCGGAGTTTTGTTTGTGTGCCACACTATATTGCGTCACTAGATTGTCCTTGAAGGCTCGCAATGCTTGCTTAAATACTTTATCAACTTCTGACGATTTTTCTCCTTCGCTTTCATCCATTTTATAAATCTTTTGAGTAATAAAATCTTGCATCAAGTTTAATTCTTTAGCATCGCTAATGATTCTGTCCGTCGAATCAGTATACTCTCTAGCAGAATACTTAGAGTTTGGTGTCATGCATTTTTCGTTGCCTTTCCGAATTCTTTTAGATCTTTTAGCTTCGCATATTAATGTCTTCACTCCACCATTTTGAATACATTTAGTGTGCACTAGAACTTTGCAGTCCAAGCAACGGTATCCTTCATTTACGAAAGCATCACTCTCCTGGCAACTGGCACACTTCTCGGCTTTTCCAATCCGTGCAGCTTTTCTAAATCTGTGTCCAGCAATGTTGATTTGAGTTGATGATTGGTACATGTCGTTGCCTCGATTAACTTCTAGAAGCGAAATTTTGTTGTTACTGGGATCTGAGTTGCGACGACGAAGTCTCTCACTAGTTGGTTCACATGATTTTTGGAAGTGTGGTGCGATGACATTAGCCGAATTTATTTCGTCACTAAAATTCGATTTGGCTCGACGACTTTTCGTATGCTTGTTCACCCGACTGCTCATAGTATACTGAGCTTGGTCTTCTGATATCGACCCCAAAAGCACCGCGGCTTTACCTTTAGGCTCTGTAACACCGGTTGCTTTTGGATTCACAGGACTTGATGATTCTATCCCATCATAAGTGTAACATAAACTTCCTCGATGAGAGGTTGTATTAAGTTGATAGTTTGATTGCGTCGTAGGTAAGGTGTTTACGATTTGATAGTGCTTCGCATAATTGAAATTGATTTCCGAATGGCTCAAATCGATGGGTTGCAAGGAGTTTTGTAAAGCAATATTGTTATACCGGTCGAGTTGCTGGTGAGCCATGTTCGGATATTCTAACATTTGTGAACAAACTTCAGTTGAATTTATTTTCGATGAAATGTTGAATTCTTCGTAGCCTTTAGTACAGTGGTTAGTTGCGCCGGAATCTGTTCCTGTCACCGGAGTGTTGCTTGTTTCGAGCCTGTAATGAAACATTTCACCATTTCAATAAACTAATTTTAATCTTAAGACCATTGGACCATTACAAATACGTGGTTAACTTTAACATTTCAAATGATAATTGATTGAAACAAAAAACTAATATTTAGTAAATAAACTAAGCTAAGTGTCTGTATCATTAAAATTATGTGACTAACATTATAGTAACTCTAAGACTGTGAAAAACTTATATTTTATCATCATTTCACAACGTAGTTTAAATTTTCAACCGTATCTTTGGTAAAATTCAAGTTTCTTACTTTTTTCAGAAAGAGATTAAGTTAATTCAGGGAGTAAATGGAAAGATTTTTTTTAATTTTTCTATACAAAAAAGCTTAGGGGTAAACGGAAGGTTTTTTCTAAAAAGCACTATAAATGACCATTGAAAAAGCTCAAAAAACAATTTTACCATAGCGATTAGCCAAAAGGGTAATCGAAACGGTGGGTGGTAAGCCCGCAGCGGAGAGAACCCCGGGTGAGGTTGACAAATTGAAGTGGACAAATAAAATTTTAGAAGAGACTAGCCAAGACTCAACGTCGAAGCGAGACAGGTCGTTTGAGGTTGAAAAACCTCAACCCAAAAGGCCAAGAGTCGGGGTTAGCGTCCCATCGACACTGGTGCCGGGGAAATCTTTTGGTGACGTGGTAAAGGGACAGATTGTTGTCGCGGTCATCGACGGAAGCAATATGGATGGAAACATTTCTGCCGACAGGTGGGCGGACGTCAAGGCTCACCTCGCTTTCAGGTTTAAACCTGTTATCGAGGCGAATCCGGGACCCCTCCCAAGAATCAGCGACGCTGGCTGGCATCAAAACCGCGTCAAGCTGATCGCCTGCCAAGACCAGAGATCGCTTCATCTGTACAAACTTGCTGTCAGCGGTTTAGGTGAGATCTAGCCAAGTGCTAAGCTAAAGGTAGTGGCAAGGGAGGATATCCCAAGCAGACCGAGAGCTCGTGCCTTGGTACCGGCCTTGTATGAATCGCGGGAGATGGTTCTCCAGTTGATTAAGTACAGCGACCCGGATCTGCCCACTCACGATTGGACGGTTCCGGTGATTGAAAAAGAGTCGGTGGGTCGTTATCGGTCGGCTCTTGTCATCCTGAATAAGGAGTCACCCTGGCGGCACGCGGGGGTTTTATTCAGTACGGCTGTGACAGCCTAGTGCTGAAAATACACAAGAAAGATGAGGACGCTGCAAAGCTTCCAAAGCAAGCGGCTGAATCCGAAGCCAAGGAGTCCACTGCGAGCGTCGAATCTTCCATCATGGAGACCGACGCGGCAAGTTGCTCCCATTCTTTGGAACAGCTTTCTTGCTCGAAACTGGTCGCAAAAAGACTACAAAAATAGTGTCTGATCAAGACGCAATTGAAAACAAATCGTCCGATAAGGACGACAACAACAAAGGCGGAGTCTTAGACTCCGAAGATGAAATGCTTGGGGTTCTCCTTTCTGATGAGTTGCTAGACTCCGCCTCAGATATGGAGGACCTTAATGCTACAGCGTTGGAGATTAAGCTGGATGATTGTATCAATGCTGCAGATACTCCAGATTAATCTCCAACACTCCATCAAAGCCTCGGCCGGACTCTTTCTCCGACTGAGCAAGTCCGGCGAGGATATAGTTCTGATCCAGGAACCATGGATTAATAAATCCGTTGTAAAAGGACTCAGGACGAAAGATTATTCTCTGCTGTATGTGACGGACAAAGGTGAACCAAGATCCTGCATACTGGCAAAGAAAACACTTAACGTATTTTTACTACCCAATTACAGCAATTGCGACATCACAACAGTAAAACTGCAGACCACCAGTGGGACTTACTGGCTCACGTCCGCCTATCTAGACCATGACCAACTGGGGCCGCTACTAGGAGAGACGCTCGAGCGCGTAATAAAAAGCGCAACAAAACTCAAAGCGGATCTAATAATAGGAAGTGATGTCAACGCACATCACGCAGTATGGGGAAGCACGGACGTAAATGAAAGGGGTGAGTCTCTTTTTAATTTTATAGATTTAGATTTAGATTAGATTTAGATTTATTTTAAGTATAAAAACATATTTACATAACATTTTTTTTTTTAATTATGTATACATTATTATTATTATTAATTCAATTTCAAAAATAGAAAAAAAGTAATGAAATTATAAAAAATTAAATGAAAATAGACACTCTAGTGGCGAGTGACTAAAATTTAAATAATTCAACAAAATATACAAAGTGGAAGCGAGGTGAACAGTTTTTTTTTTTGTTTTTATTTATAGGTTTTCTATTTGTGTATGATCGTATGTAATTAGCCAAGACTTTATTGATTTTATTAAAATTGATAATACTTTAAGACTTCTGATTCTGAAAGGTAATTTATTAAAAATAGAGGGGGCAACAACTGTGAAAATTTTTTTAAAGTGAACTTTATTGTGGCGGGGAATATTAACAAGATTGAACGAGTTCAAGCGCAGTGAATCTCTCCTTACTGAAAGATAGCCACTGTTGCGGAAGATAATAGCCGGAAAATTAAACGCTTACTCTTTTCTGTTGTTTATTTTCTAAATAAGAATTTTGATTAGTACATTATTTTATGACAGATTATAAAGATTTTTACCGATTGGTAATTTCTTCCTCAACTTGATTTTTACGATGCTAGTTTAGTTTAGTTTAGTTTTTATTGAGTCTTTTTCTGGTACACAATTACAATTACGTATTATTATAAACTGGGTTTTAGTTGAAAATCGCGGCTGTTATGTATTGCCTGCACATTACTTTTGCTTTAATATTTTAGCCACATGGCTGACAGTTGCTTTTATATTTGTTTTGCTCTTGCTCAGGAGCTATGTTTGAATTTCGTGTGCCTTTTTCTTTTGACACTTGTGTGTATTTACAATTTATGTCTTCTCTTAACCTAACTTAAATCTATCTAGATGCACTATTGCGCATGAGTCATTTTATTTTATGTTTCTTTTTCACATTTTGAATATTTATTTGATATTAGAGCGAGAGTGCCCTAGTGCTGAAGGCATTTAAGTTTGTATTTAGATTTTAGATACAGTGTTGTGTCAAGCATACGAATATGTCTGATATGTGATTGTTTTTCTTTTCTTTTATTTTTTATTTTCTTTTAATTTGATATTTCTGTATATTACATTTAGATCGAAAAGGGTTTCTTGAATTTATATTAGGTTAGAGCGAAAATGCCCTATTATATTATATTTCAGTTATTTTGGTTGGAATTTTCGGTTTAGGATTCTATATATACTTTTGGTAGATGTACAGTTAGTTTGGTTGAATTTAAGATAAGTTCATTTGAATTTAAAGTTAGAAATTTGAAATAAATTAACAATTTATGTTTACAGTCATAGTTAGCTTATTGTCTTTATCTTTAGGTATGAGTTCTTTCTTAATACAGAGAGCAGTTTATTATGATTGGGTTTATTGTAGTTACTTATTAATACTACTTCCTAGTTATGTTTCGGTTGTTTCGAGTGTGTTTGTCTTTTCGGCAATTTTCATAGGATAGTGAAACTATTTTAGGTTACAATTTTTGTTAGTACCATAACTTAGTCAGGACGGAATTGAGTACCGTCCTCCCATTATTATGCATTATGGATTATGACAGAGTGATTGTTTTATTTAGGAGGTTTTTTTTTTTTTTTCGTCAATATCGGTGAATCGTGTAGTGAGCCACAAATATTTGCATCATTGTTTGCTTTATTTTTACATTTATCATTTAGCCCCGATTGTGACCAGTTTGAGTCACTTGGTAAAATGGTGGGGGTATGTTAGTAGGTATACTTTCAAGATCTATTGAGAGGACACTGATAGGTGAGGGATATGGTTCATCATCCCAGGAGGAGCCCGCCTGTGAAGGAGGAATTTCTTTCATTAGTTCGTTCTGTAAGAGCTCAAGTTTTGAGGAGGTTTTCTGCATGTGCATTAAAACATAGTGCAGGAACGGAATGGTGTTTTTTACGATGCTATTGCTAACCTTACTTTGACAGTTTTTTGAATACGAATAAAAAAAGGCAAGATAGCCAACATAAGAAAAATTTATTAGCACGATTGCCAACATAAATAAAATGAAATGGCACCATAGCCAACATAAATGACAAGAAAAATAGGATGTGTTCGTTTTGTTTACCGCACCCTTTGGTCGTCGACATTCCACCCCCCTTGAAGCCCACAGGTTACATGGATTCACCACAATGTTACTCGACGTTCAAAACCGCCAGCCGAGAAACTGGGCGACGAATTTTAGTTTTATTCGCCGTGGTGACTTCAGCTGTTCTGATTATACCATCTTTGCCTGGATAAACTTCAGTTACCTTGTCTCTCAGCCACTGTGTTCTTGGAGAATCAATCTCCCATACGAAAACGAGATCATTCACTTTGATTGGTTCCGAGCGCTGACACCACTTAGCGCGTCTAGTAAGATCCGGTAAATATTGTCGAACCCATTGTTTCCAAAACATGTTTTTAAGTTGTTGTGCGATGCGCCATTGCTTCCTCATATTCATGCATTTCCAGTTGTATGGTCCAGGTGTTTGAGTGGAGTTCGGTTTACCGATCAAAAAGTGATTTGGCGTTATGGGTTCTGGTTCATCTATAGACACGGGAATATCAATTAGGGGTCTACTGTTTACGATATTTTCTGCTTCACACAAAACACTCTGCAAGGTTTCTAATTTCGGTGTTTGTTCTGTCAACACAATCCTCAATACTCGTTTTACACTGCCAATTAATCTCTCCCAACAGCCACCAGCGTTAGGATATTTTGGGCTATTGAATATCCATTCGATTCCCAGTGGAGTTATGGAGGATTTCACAGCTTCATGGTCAAGAAAGTCAGGAACATTTCTTAACTCTTTGTCGATTCCAACAAAATTCGAACCACAATCGCTCCTTATTCGGACGGGAGCTCCTCGTCTACTTACGAAATTTCGTAGACTCATAAGAAAGGCATCTGTAGATTGGTCATGGCATATTTCTAGATGTATCGCTCGTGTAGTCATACAGGTGAATAGAGCAACCCATCTTTTTTGTCGGTTTCGACGGTTCTTAATATAAACGGGGCCGAATAAGTCAACGCCTGTGTAACTAAATGGACTTATATATGGTGTTGTTCGATCTTTCGGCAGAGGGGCCATTTGAGGCTGACGAGGATTGGCATTTATAATTTTACATATTCGACAGTTTGACTTTGCTTTTCGTAAAAGTACCCATAACGATGGTATCCAACTAAATTATTTTACAATTTACGACGTATTTCACATGTTATCAAGTCTTGTTTTTGATGATGAAATTTTCGATGGTAGTATGCAACAAGAAGCTCTGTGAGGTAATGTGTTTTCGGTAGAATAATTGGACGTTGAGTGCCAGTCGGCAAGCATGAAGCACTGGAAGTTCTTCCATCAGCTCTTAGAAGTTTATCCCGTCTATCATATATAGGATTCAGTGAGAGAAGTGAACTTGTCTTTGATTTACACGTCTGTAATTTTAAACGATTATATTCGTCTCGATAGAAGTCCTTCTGTGCTTCTGCTGACAAGTATATTTCCGCTGTTGATTCTTCCTGCGGTGTTAATTCTCCACTTTCCCTTTGTGTTCGCTTACAGTTTGAAATAAAACGAAAAATCCAAGCTACAGTTCTTTTAAGTCTCGAAAAGTTTGAAAATCTATGAATATCAATTATTTTTGGGATGACGTTGGCATGAAATACCGGTGCTCTAATTTCTAATGCTTCTTCTACTTCGACATCGTCCGCATTGATTTTATTCCGAGGCCAATTATTTGAATCTAAATATAGGAAGTTTGGGCCAAGAAACCATCTTGAAGTGGGGTCCAAATTTACTGGAAAACGAGCACGTGTCGCTTCATCTGCGACGTCAGCTGTGGGCAGCCAGTTCCATTGTGGATGCTCACTCTCTTCTAATATTTCTGAGATGATGTTCTATGAATTGCTTAAAACGACAACTGCTAGAATTGATCCATCTGAGCACTGTTTTTGAATCACTCCAGTAATATATTTGATCGACAACTCTACTATGGCCAGCTAAGATAGAAGCCTTTAAGCGGACACCCAATATAGCTGCTTGTAATTCCATCCGTGGAATTGTCATCGGTCGTATTGGAGAACACCGAGTTTTCGCCGCCACAAACGAAACTTTTATTTGTCCGTCGCTGGAAATTATTCTCCAGTGAGCAACAGCAGCGTACGCAACTTCACTTGCATCCGTAAAAACATGCAATTCGACTCGTGCTTTTTTAAAAACAGGTGAATAACATCGTGGTATTAAGATGTTTTTTACGTCATTTAGTTCTTTCACCCAAACCTTCCACTTTTTCAATATTCGATCTGGTAACGCTGAATCCCAGGGAATTCCACTTTTCCATACTTTTTGTAATAGTATCTTGGCGCTAATAACGAAATGTGCTAAGAACCCGAAAGGATCAAATATACTCATTTTAATATCGCTCCGACAATTTTGTAAAATTTTAATTGTACAAACCTGAAAAACTATTGAAAAAATCCCAACAACATCCAATTTAATCAAATAACAGCCAAAAAGTGTCAAATATAACAGGTAACCTTAGCTATATTATATTTTAACAAATTACCGACGTTGTCTTGCGTGTCACATTGAGAACAAAAGAAAATTCTGCCAAACATCTCCAGAAGAAAACTACAATTCGAAAGTTCCTACTGTCAACAGAACTCCAAAGGTGTATAAAACAAATTCCAAAATGTCTATTTCACATCATGATCTTCAACAAATCAAAGCAATAATTGATGAATCTCTTCATACTGAGCTCAAAAAAGCAACGGCAAATCTTGCTACAAAAAACGATCTCATCAGTTTGAACGCCGAAATAAACTTGTTGCGAATACAAAATGAGGACTTAACCGCCAAAGTCCAACAGTTTGAAGCTAGATGTTGTGTATTAGAAGATGAACTTGAGATGCAGGCTCGTGAAGTCAAAGGTAAAAATATCATCATCACTATCCCGAAAGATAACATTGACTCACAGGTGAAAATTCAATCCATCACCAAACTCCTGATTGACGAATCAGTTCAGATGTCAGAAGTAACAAAACTTATAGAAACTGAAACTATCACCAAGTGGAAACTCAACGCCGGTTCTAATGGTAATGCCACACAAATGCTGCGAAATTCTTCCAAGCTTAAAGGCACTGGCGTTTTTATACATCGTGATCTCACCAAACAATCACAACAGAAACGTCGAATTCTTCTAAGATACAGGAAAGCAATTAAATCAAATAAACCAACAGAAGCAGTAACAATAAAGAACAACACAATTTTAGTATCCGGTAAATCATTTTGTTTAGATAATAAAAACCAACTCAAATATAAAACCGAAAACGGGGAAAAACACTTGCAGAGTATGTTCGGCCAACTCAATTTTGATGCTGTCAAATGTCCCATGTCAACAAATAGACGTCAAAAGGTATGGTCTAGACCAGTACTGCGTTCTTTTTTTCTTGGATGTTACGCGATGTAACATCGGGTAACATTATGTCGTTCCTAAATGCAAAAAAGTTACGATATGTAACATCGTGTCGTTCCTAAATGCAATGTTGAACTGTCAGAATGTTACGTTTCGTAACTTTTTCCAACTCATCTCTGAGACTTGAGTTTCGATGTTGATCTGTCAAACCCCTTTAAAATTGTTGTTGGTCAGAATTGCTTTGGTTTTTTTTTCATTAATCTTCCAAGTTCTGTGAACAGTTATTGATTTTCAATCTTGTTCATTTCAGAATTCATTTTTCTTCATCAATAACGAGTTTCCTTTAGCTGGGTTCGTATTTTAAGAAATACTTTATTCATATTTTTGACAGACCAACAAAGTGTAACATCGAGTCGTTCCTAAATGCAATCACGATTTTGTAACAATGTCAAACATACACAACAACAACGATGATTTTGACACTACAGCATCGCGTAACATCGAAGGATAAAAAGAACGCCCTACAGTTGATGCTGATGAACCAGGGATGCCACTTCGCAATGATCGCAGATCTAATACTTTTTTACTAAATTGAAATTGTGAAGCCGTCAGCTCTAGTTCTTTATGTCCATATAGTGTTTTGTCCTATAACGTCTCAGGTCTTAACAACAAACTTTTATTTGCAGATTTTTTTAATTATGTGAAAGGTTTTGATATATTCTTCCTATATGAGACACATGTTACTGATGATAATTTAAGTAAGTTCATAAAATATTTCAGTGGTTTTAAACTAATTTCAAATGCTGCAATTAAAACTCATACAAAAGGACGTGCCAGTGCGCCAGTGGTGGTTGTTTATACGGAATAAAAACATCACTACTTGAAACATACGCTTTTGAAGAGGTTGAAGGGACAACTGTTGTTAAGCTTCTACATACAAGTCAAATGTACATTATCCCATATTATATAAACTGCAATAGATGGAATGAAGATTTCGAACGTTTAAGTAACACAATGCTGCATTTAGCAAACAAGAGCATTTTAATTATAGGTGACCTTAATGCTAGAACCAAAAACTTACAAGTTACTATAGCCCACAACAGGAATAACTCTTTGATTAATGACGAGAACAGAAGTTCAAAAGACAGTGAATGCAATCAAAACGGCACCAATCTTCTAGAATTGTTCCAGATGTACGATTGCATAATTTTGAACGGTTGTACTAATGGAGATGCAGAAGGACACTATACTTTCATAGGAGGACAAGGCAGGTCTGTTATAGATTACTGCGCAGTGAATAATGAATGGACAGGCTTTATAAATAAATTTGAAGTCCAATGCAAAAAATTTTCAGATCACATGCCTATTGAGGTTGAATGGTCAGGTGCAACAATGCCAATACAAAAAGATCTCCAACTTATTCCGCGCCTTAAATGGAAACAGGATGAATTATTAATATACCAAAGAAAACTAGACTTTTAACATTTCAGCTATGAGTCCAACCTGTTTATCAGTTGAAGAGCGCTCAAACCAGATCGTATCCTGTATTAGAAATTCTTCAACAAGTTCATCAGAACTTTAATAAACTCTTCAAACAGAAATGGTTCGACAAAGAGTGTCTGGCGGCTAGAAAGAAGTCCTTTGCCCTTTTAAAAGCGCTCCGGAATGCCGACTGCCCAAACTTGAGGTATTGGTACATATAATAAAATAAACATTACAAAAATCTCTGCTTTAAAAAGAAAACAGATTTCGAAAATCACCTAGCGTACAAACTTGGTCAAATAAAAAACCCCAAAGAGTTTTGGAAGGTCACAAACCAAATAAACGGAACCAGGTCTAAAATAGGGCTAGGAGTATCTGCAAATTGTTTATCAATGCATTATAAAACAACATTATATGGGAAATCAGACGTAAGATTTATGTACGCTGAACCATTCGTTATAGACGATATTCTGGATAGCGAAATAACCTATTCTGAAGTTCAAGCTGTTATACTTAAAGCGAAAAATGAAAAAGCGCCTGGAGAAGATGGGATTCGATATGAGATTTTCAAAAACGCAACTCCGACTTTTGTTCTCCAGCTTAAATCCTTTTACAACGAAGTCTTTTCAAGAGGTGATGTTCCTGCGTCGTTTAAGAAGTCAGTTATATTCCCGATATACAAAAAAAGAGACGTAGATAATGTTGAAAATTACAGAGGCATCTCTGTTATGAATGTAATTTCGAAACTTTTTTGTGGTGTTCTTGTTGATAGACTAGAAGCGTGGGTAGAGTCCAACAACATCCTCTCAAAATTCCAAGCTGGTTTCCGGAAAAATTTCTCGACAATGGACCATATATTTACTCTTACCTCTATCAAAGCATACCAAGCTAGGAGGAAGAAGGTATATGCTTTTTTCGTAGATTTTAAATCTGCGTTCGATCTTGTGAATCGAAATGCCCTTTTCTATAAACTTTCACAACTGGGTCTGTCTACGAAGTTCATCAGTATAGTCAAAGAAATGTATGCAGGTTCACGAGCAGCTGTTTGGGATGGATCAACATATTCAGACTGGTTTGAAACCGACACTGGAGTTAAGCAAGGGTGTCTTTTAAGTGCTCTACTTTTTGCACTTTTTATTAATGATGTAGAAGCTCACCTGACTGGAGGACTCCGAATTGCCACTTTAACTATTAATGTACTTCTTTATGCAGATGATCTAGTGATACTGTCTGAGTCACCAGAGAACCTACAACTGATGATAAACCGCTTATCAGACTACTGTAGTAAATGGGGCCTTGAAATTAATGCTGACAAATCAAAGGTTATGGTCTTCTCAAGAATCGGAACCCAGAATCGCAATATGTACAATTGGCACTTCAATGAAAATCGTTTAAAAATAACGGACGAATACAAGTACTTGGGAGTTAATTTAAATAAAACCATGGACTTCAACAATCACGTTTCAATCAAAGCCAAATCTTCCCAAAGCCTATTAAATATGACATCGAGAAACATATTTTCAAATCAACGCATACTTCTGTCGGCGAAATACAAAATATTTGATGCAGTTTTTAAAAGTTCTCTATGCTATGCTGCCCAAGTATGGGGTAATAACGAATACATATGAGGTAATAGAAAAGCTTCACAGAAGTTTTTTAAAGAAACTCTTTTATCTCCCTTTGCAAATACCAAACTATGCCTTATATCTTGAAACCGGACTCCCTAAACTTTACACCAGCACACTAAAATTACATGCCGATTATATCATTAAGGTATTGTCCTACCCAGATGTCCGTCTGACAAAACAAATGGCACTGTATGAATTGAGAAATGAAGATTGGTGGGTGGCAAAGTGGAAGCAATTAGGGAACATATGTGGTGAAGGGGTTACGTTCAATCCCCTAAATTTGAACCATTTGAAGGAGCAGCTGTACAAGTAATTCAAGTACATGAAAACTCCGTTCATAGTACATTCATGGAGGAAGCACGAAAGTCGGAGAGAAGAATTCTCTACTCCCAGCTGAGAGCTGAGACTTAATCTGGAGGAAAGAAACTACTTCAATGATTCGCTATGCTACAAAGAAATTTCTTTGATATTCAAAACAAGATGCGAAGTTCTTGGCCTCAACGGAAATCCTTACAACGGCAGTTTCAACCAGTTCTGCACATTATGCAATTTAAAAGCCAAAGAAGACTGTTTAAGTGCAAATCTTATTTCCTTATAGAACTGCCTTACCTTCCCGTATATTCTACTAATTTGTTTCCTCCTTTACTTAAATTGTAACTAATCACACCCAGGTGGCGTAAACCACCTAACTTATATTAAGGCTGTGCGTGAATTGGGTTAAAATTGGGTTAAATGGGTTAAAATATGACACTAGCGTGGTGAAAAAGATGGGATAAAATTTTAACCCATTTAGCCTGCTCGCGGAGCAGGCTAAAATGGGTTAAAATTTGACGTTTGTCAAGAAAGAGAGGTGTGTCTAGTTCTTGTTGCATTCATAACTTTTTTTTGTCGAACAAACAGTAAACAAAGCAGAAAGTAGTTTTTAGCAGTATGGACGGCACACGAAAAATTGGACAACAAGAAATAATTACGTGAAAACCTTACAATAAATGTAAGTTTGACCTTTTTTTATCGAAAAACATATGTACATATTTATAAAAATAAAATTATTGTTTCTTAGGGTTTCCCGAAGAAAAACTAAAACTCATTCAAATACGAATTGAGCAACAAATGCAAACATGAATGTATCTATGCAAAATTATATTTTCAAAAATACTTCAAGAATTTTTCATTGCGGTTCAATAGAATCAATTGATAAGACATTTAAATAAATAAAATTATTGTAAAACATTTCTTCAAATTGCTATTCATTTTGTAAACAGATCTCAAATCGATGATTTTTTTTTGCTGTTGTTGTCAGTGCTGCAAAAACAAGTGTTCATACACCCATTATCAAAATATCCGTGATGGGAAATATTTTGACAAAATGCGGGACTATTGTTTCAACATATGAAAATAGTAGTACAAGAACAAGAGAAAATAGGCAAAATGGAGATCTTAACACTTTTTGGAGCGTAATATTAAATTTACATTCTTAAAGTTGCTTTATTTAAAGTAAAAAATAAATTAAATTGAATAATAAAAAGGAATTTTGCAGGGAAATTTCTTTAACTATAAAGGAATTTAAGAGAAAATAGTGTTTCGAAAAAACCCTTTTAACCCAATTCACACAGCAAAAATTTATCATCTGAATCCACCGCAAAACAAATGCCAAAATTTAACCAAGGTGAGAAATTTTAACCCAATTCACACACAGCCTAAGTTATAAGTCCTTCCTATGGGCTTCACCCATTTTAATTGTGTTTTTTTTTTTTTTGTTAACCACAGAGTAGATAATACAGAGTTTCCACTTCCACCCCTTCAACCCGAAACACCCGCAAAAAATTTTTCAACACGAATTCAATATGGCGTCCTTTTCTGAGTTTGAGGCTCTGTGCTCACTAGTATGAACTGTAAAAACTTAACAAAACGCCTGCATCGGTATGAAATTTTTTACTAATTTTTGTCTTTTTCAGTGAAATACTGGTCAAAATTAAAAAAAAAGTTAATTCCTGCAACTTAAATTCATTTTTCTAAGTTTCAGGCTGTATGAAAATTAAAAACTATCGATTTTTTTGCAACCAAAAAAAAAATTTTTACTTTTCAAACTCAACTGACGACCGCACACAATGGCGGCTGTGGTAAGTGAGGGCCGGTGAGGTCATCCGGGTGAGGTCATCCGGTCTAGTTTAGCTTGTAGGCAAAACGCACTACCTTGCTGAAGTGGACTCTCTGGTTATACTCTGTGTTGTTAACCCTCATCGAGGTAAGTCGTACATCGTACAATAAAGATAAATTTTATATTAAGACAAAACTTACAATTTTTCTTTTATTCTTTTTCCAAATTGATCGTGATCCACATAATACAACCCCGCGATCAACCTGCATCCCAACATTTGGTCCAATTCGAGCCGAATTGAATTGCTGTGAATTTGGAGTCCACGCGGAATCACGTTCCCAATCATCCTCCAAAAACCACACAAAGTGAAATTCGACCACATCCATAGGAAAAGTTCTCAGCTCCGCTGAAACTAATTGCCAAAAATCAAAGCGATCACCGATCATCAATCTCATTCGAGATCATCTTCATTTTCATTAAAAATCATTCAATTCCAAGTGAACAGCATTACGATCATCGATCTAACATTTGTTCCCTATCACCACATTCACACACATCAATCTTCCAAGACAACAACGATCAGCGATCACTTACTCCGTTGCAGATCGCCAATTATAAACTCAACATTGATATCAAACAACACGCTATCAATTTTGCTCCAGATCATCATTTATACATTCATCATCAATAGAACAACGTCATTCATACGTCTCTCAAGCACCATAAGCATTCACACAATTTCTTATCAACACTAATCCACCAGATTACCAGTCTCCCATCTACGTTCAAATCAGGCAGTGGAAGCTCAACGATCGTCAGTGCAGCAAGATAAGCACCATCAAAAACCGGTTCAAATTCACCAGCAACAGGTATGTTCGCTTTAAAGTATTCTTGTGCAATTTAGGTATGATTCCTCTTTCAATATCCAAATCTTACTTAAAATTACAAATTAATATTCATTCTAAGTGAACAAGTCAGATCTTCATATACATATCTGAAAGCGACACAGAATTCTTGCTAAGCGTTGCTTATAATTGAAAAAAGTTTAAGTTCATTACTTTGATCCATTTAAGTGGTTTTTTTCTATTTATATTTGAGAAATAGTATAGGGTTAAAAGTCTCAGATGGAGAATTTCATTTTTTGTGCCGATACGTTAGTAGAGTATTGCGCGAATTTAAGAGAGGTGAATTTAAATTCCTTATCGCTTCACTCGTTAGAAGCAAGGAAAGTTGAGCTTTCGAGTTTATGGTCAGATGTTAAATCTGCATATTCAACGCGCGTTCGTAACACGGCGGCTAAGTGCAGTTAAATCCAAATACAAGCTTACGACAGAAACTTATATCGCATGTCTTGAAACTATTCTAAGTGCTACTGATACGTTAGGTAATTTTCCTGCAAAGGAAACAGAATCAAATAATCAAAGTGTCGATATTGCCTTAGGTGTATCTGAAGTATTATTGCAAGTAAGAAATCTTGCAAAAGCGTCTGAAAATAATACTTCTTTTCGGCTTCCAGCGTGTGATTCTGAAACATTTCATGGAGATTATTTGTCCTGGCCGTCATTTCGTGACATGTTCACGGCAGTATATATAAAGCACCCTCGTTTAAGCGCAGTGCAAAAGCTTTATCATTTACTAGCTATAACACGTGATGATGCCCACGCGATTGTGGACAAGTTTGAATTAACGGATGCTAGTTTTGAACTTGCTTGGAATGCCTTAAAAGAGCAGTATGAAAACAAGAGGATACTTGTAAACAAACAATTGAAGAATCTTTTGAATCTTCCAAAAGTTTCTATAGAAACCGATAAGAGTATCAAACAAATTAATCGAGTCGTAAGTGATTGTCTATGTGCGTTGGATTCTTACGGAATTCGAACCGAGTCTTGGGATGCATTTTTAACGTTTTTGGTTTCAAGTCATCTTCCAGAAAAACACTTTCTATGTGGGAACAAAGCCTGGATAACCCAGCTGAAATACCAACATGGAAAGAAATGAGTTTTTAGTTTCGCGCTATAAAGTGTTGGAAAGTGTCAACGATTTTCAAATTTCTTCCCAACCGAAACAGAGTGTTCCTGTATCAAAGGTTCCACTACAAAGAAAGTTGAAAGCGCATCATAATAAAATTACTAAATCTACTTGTTTGTTGTGCAAAGATAACCATTCGGTGCGTATGTGCCCTTTATTTATACAAAAATCGGTTGAAGAAAGAATTAAAGTTGTTCGATCAAACAACTTATGCTTTAATTGTTTAACAGCTTTTCACACAACACAACAATGTAAAAGCCAGTTTTATTGCAACCATTGCAAGAAACGACACCATACACTTCTCCATTTGCAAGAAATTGCTAAAACACCAAATCAAACGGATCTCAAAATAGAATCCCCATTACCAATACAGTCCACTACATCATTTAATTCTTCCAACGTTCAACCGTATTTTTCAAAGTCTTCAAAGCAAATTCTTTTGGCGACAGCTTTAGTAACGGTCTCTTCAAAGGGTTTCAAATTCATTCTCCGTGCTTTGATTGATCCTGGATCGGAAATAACTTTGATTTCTAAAGCTGCTCAACTACGTTTAGGTCTTCCATTCACGTCAATAAATGCAACAATATCAGGGGTAAACTCTACTACAACTACAACATCTACGATGTTATGTCATTTCGATATAGGTCCCTACTTTAATTCGAAAGCGATTCCTGTACAAGCTCTAGTTGTTGATAATCCAACAGGGAAGCTTCCTTCTCAGTCTGTTGATTCACTAGACTTTTCAGAACTATTAGAATAAAAGCTTGCTGACCCTCATTTTTACAAATCTTCGAAAGGAGATTTACTAATTGGCGCTGATATTTATCCGCATATTATTGAAGAAGGACTCCGTCGCAATACTAAAGGAAATTTAATAGCGCAAAATACAATTCTGGGCTGGTTCGTTTCTGGTCCCCTTCAAAAACCGAACGATACCACGCTTTCGAATTTCGTAACGAATTTCAACCAAGTATCTCTTGATGAGGAAGTCAAACGGTTCTGGGAGTTAGAAGAGATTTCTGACTCAAAACCAATCTCCTTTGAAGATAACTTTACTCTGAAACTACTTACAGACAGTCTAATGGTAGATATGTCGTTAAATTACCATTCAAAGATGAGTTTCCTAGTCCTTTAAGCCTTGGTCCTTCCAGGAATATATGTGAAAAGCGTTTCAGGGCATCCGAGCGTCGTCTTAAAGGAACACCTTTGCTTGAAACGGAGTACAACAATGTAATTCGGGAGTATTTAGACATTGATCATATGAAACCAGTTCCGTCAACGGAGATTCTCTGCGATGGTAAAATTATGTCTTACTATCTGCCCCATCACGCTGTTGTTAAGCTAGAAAGCTCTACAACAAGATTACGAGTGGTTTTCAATGCGTCGAATCCATCTCAAACAGGCAATAGGCTTAATGACATACTTCACACAGGATCTTGTAACACTCATGCTTCGTTGGCGTAAACATCGATACGTATTCAACGCTGACATAACGAAAATGTATAGACAAATTCGAGTTCATCCTTCCCACACCTCATTTCAAAGAAATCTTTTAAGAAGTGCTCCAGAAAAGGACATTGAAGATTTTGAGCTCCAGACTGTCACTTTTGGTGTCAACTGTGCGCCTTATTTGGCAATACGCACACTAATGCAGCTGGCTGACGATGAGCAGTTTAAATACCCTTTAGGATCAAAAATGATCCACAATGACTTTTACGTCGACGATCTGCTTTGGTTTTGATTCCATTGAACAATCTCTCAAAGCGCAAGCAGAAATCATAGCTATACTCAATTCCGCTGGGTTAGTCCTTCGTAAATGGACAGCCAATACCAAATCTCTACTTGAAAAAATTCCTAGAGATCACTTTGTCAGCGATCTCTTTTTGAATTTAGATGATCAAAGTTTTGTCAAAACACTGGGTGTGTTTTGGAATGCAAAACTGGATATGTTCTATTTCAAAACAAAACCAATTCCTTTTTCATCTGCTTGTACTAAGCGAGAGGTGTTTTCGCACATTGCCAAACTTTATGATCCCGCTGGTTGGACTTCGCCAATTATCATAAAGGCAAAGATTCTTATGCAGCAGATATGGAAAGAAAAAACTGAATGGGATAAGAGTCTAACTCCACATTCTATAGCTACTTGGGAATCTTTTGCAACAACTTTGCCTGAAATCTCAAATCTCCAAATACCTAGATGGTTGGAAACCTTTACCGACAGTGACGCAGAAATTCATGGGTTGGCATACGCTGAGGCAGTTTATGTGAGAGTAACCAAGGCAAACGCTAAAAGTAGCTGTCATCTTTTGTGTTCAAAAACTAAAGTTGCACCTGTGAGTACGGTTTCACTTCCTAGATTGGAACTTTGCGGGGCAGTTTTACTCTCTAAGCTCATCAAAACTACCTTAAAGTGTTTGATGTTAAGAACGTTTCTACTTTTTTGTGGACAGATTCGTCCATAGTTCTTGCGTGGCTAGACATAGAGCCTTGTAGTTGGAAAATATTTGTAGCAAATCGCACTAGCCTTATAAAAGGTAATGTTGGTGACATCCAATGGAGACACGTCGCTTCAGAAGATAATCCAACTGATTTGGCAATTAGGGGGATGGCTCCTGGTGAACTTTTAGGTAATGAGTTGTGGTGGAACGGTCCGATCTGGCTTCGATCCAATCAATTTCCTTGGCCTTCCAACACTCCAAGCTTATTTACCGAAGCTGACCTAGAGTCTAAGCCTATCAAAGTTTTCCTTACCCATCACACCGAAGATATACTGCAAAGGTTCTCCAATTTTCCGCATGCTTTGAGAGTAATATCTTATATATTTCGATTCTTTCACCGGACTAATCCTAGCTTCATGTTCAAACCAAGATATAAGAGCCTTGAGGAAACTAGAAATGAGATTCTTTTTGTAAAAGAAAGACTCATCATTCTTTCTCAAAAGCTTCATTTCTTTTCGGAATACGAACTTTTGAAAAACAATCAACCAATAAAAAGCAAAAGCAAACTTCTCACACTTAATCCGGTTCTCGACCATAAGGGTGTAATGAGAATAAACGGTCGCCTAGCCAATTCAAATCTATCTTGGAACAAAAAGTATCCAACAATTTTGCCTTACAATTCCTTGTTTGCAAAACTCCTCTTAGATTTCATCCATAAAATATCGCTGCATGGGTGGTCTTTGGGAGGCAGGCGTCAAAAGTTAAGACCCACTTTAAAAAGGTTGCACAAAATACCAAGTACACCTTTGAAGAATTTTCGACACGGCTTTGCCGCATTGAAGCGTGTCTTAGCTCACGTCCGATCAGCGCAGTATCTGAAAACCTTTCGGATAGCCTATCGCTAACGCCAGGACATTTCCTTATTGGAAGTCCGTTAATTTCTGCAGCAGAACCCATTCCTGAAGAATCGCCGATTTTATTACTCAATCGTTGGGAAAAGTTGAAAGTAATCCATCAACAATTTTGTAAACGTTGGAAAGAGGAGTATCTTAAAGAACTTCATAAAAGATACAAATGGAAACATCCTCAGCGTGATGTACAAAAACAAATAGGTGATATTGTGGTTGTCAAAAAGGAAAACCTACCCCCAAATGAGTGGCGTTTAGGTCGTGTTACGAATGTGTTTCCAGGCAACGACAATCGAGTTCGCGTAGCAAGAATTCGTACTCAGAATGGAGATATAACCAGGCCCATTGTCAAGTTATGTGTTGTTCCAACCGATAACTAGTTTCAAAATTTTCAATTACCTTGCAGACAATTTATATCTTTAATAATATCTATCTATAATTGCACAAAAATATCTTTAAGGAACACGTATCCTACGCACTATTTCAAATGAAAAGTACCTTTCAATATAATCCTTTATATATAAGTATACTGAATCTTATTTTTCTATACCTTTGCTTACTTAAATTGTATTTATTTATAAAAAGTTTAGATATCCTCTACTAACCCTTCCTTCCCCCCGAAGTGAGTGGAACCCCTTCGGTATTTCAATGGTTCCCAATCTGAAGTTTGTTTCAGATATAGTGGTTAGATATATTATATACTAGTATTTATGAATTCTACTTTGCAGGTATACTCCTGCAAGGCGGGCGGTAATGTTTAAGTGCAAATCTTATTTCCTTATAGAACTGCCTTACCTTCCCGTATATTGTACTAATTTGTTTCCTCCTTTACTTAAATTGTAACTAATCACACCCAGGTGGCGTACACCACCTAACTTATATTAAGTTTTAAGTCCTTCCTGTGGGCTTCACCCATTTTAATTGTGTTTTTTTTCTTGTTAACCCTCATCGAGGTAAGTCGTACATCGTACAATAAAGATAAATTTTATATTAAGACAAAACTTACAATTTTTCTTTTATTCTTTTTCCAAATTGATAGACTGTTTCCATTTCATAAGTATATGTCCAATATTTGCTCCTTATCGAAATTCATATTTCAATAAGAAAACTATGACGCTGCAAGAAACAATCACCGTACTTAATGATACTGACTGGAAGACGCTCTATATTTTTTTGAAATTATTTAATTTTATTTTTATATTAATTATTTTTTAATTATTTTACTTTCTGTTAAGAAAATTCTCATTAATTTGCTAACCGAGCTGACGGCAATGCCATAGCTATTTAGGTTCATAGAAAATTATAATCACTGTGTTGTGTTGTATGAGAAACACATTAAGAGTTTCATAAAAAACTCAAACAACACAATAAACCCTAACCCACCTCAAACTGATTCAAATATACGAATCAAGGTCATCAAGCGGTTCGTTTGTAAATAAACAAACGAGCACGCTTGATAGACCATTAATAATTCACAAATGCCCGGTCATCGGTTTGTCACCAAACCGAAACGGAAGGGCAAAAAGAATAATAAAAACCTCGTTGCTGGTTCATATGACCACCATATGAACCAACAACAGGTCAAAGACCTAATGCTGACGAGTTGAATTGCACTCATGAAAGTCGGGCAGTGACGAAATTCGTTTTTGCAAATTCTTGCAAAACAATTAAAGTAAATTCTTGACTTAGCAGAAAATGAATTGATGTCGATAACATCGATATCAATTCATGGACAATTAATTGGGTATAAATAGGCTTAAGAAATTAGTAATAAGCAATTAGTAAGTTTCCCAGTCAGTAGCAATCAGTAAGTTGCAGTAAACAATTTAGTAAACATATTTTTTGTATATTTCATTTAGCAGCCAATAAAGAAGTAAGTTCTGTTATAACAAAATAAACTAACTTTTAATTCTCAGGTGCATTCAGAGATACCAAATGGTATCTCTGCTTAAGTAGGCCTCGTCGCCTCAAATATTAACTGGCCCCAGTGTGCCTTTATCCGCTGGACATCCCCTTTCCTTTTCCCCTATAATTTTGAACTTGGATCCATGTGTATGGATCCAAATGTACATTGGTGGTCAGGTGCCCCTGACCAGAACTAGGGTTCTCGCCTTACACGGGCCAAGTAGGTTAACTTCATGTTATTGAATTTAAATAACATAACAATGGCGCAGCCGGTAGGATAGTACGACCAGTTGGAGAATAAACCTGTTTAACTGAAACACCCTCCATGTTTCAGCGTATTATGCTACGAATCTAGTTACCTTTACAAAGGTTTCCGTTAGTACAATTCCGTTTTTTTTTTTCTCTTTTTCTCTTTCATTTTTTTTTAGTTCCTTTTTTATCAAAGGTTCCGTTAAAGAAAATTATAAAAATGTGTGTTTGCAATTTTTAGTTCGGAAGGGTTATAGTTGCCTACTATTGATTGACTTTTGCCATTTTTCTGTTGCACGTTTCGTTCGTTTGGAAAACTTTCTCTTCTTTATTTCTATTTTTGTTCTCTCTTTTCCTAACTACTGTTTATGGATCCTAAACCCTCTGAGGTAGAGGTACTGCTCGAGGAAATCCAGCAGTTAAATAAGGAAAAGAAAGAGCAAGGTCAAGAGATTAAAAGCTTCAATAGTACCCTACTAGCAGAGTGGAAAGCTCTTGTGGGAAAAGAAGTTTTTAATCTTAAATACAACCAAATAAGCTTACAGTGGGGACAACTCACGAGGCTGGAAGCAACGGATGCTATACTCTTTGAGTATATAGAATCCGTCAAGTCCCTCGAATCGAAACTTGAAAAAGACATCCGAGACCTCAAGCTTGAGTTAAACAACCACCAAAGAGCTCGTAAAAAATTAGAGAAAAGTCAACAGGAAGCTGAAAATACGAACAGCCAGGCTGAAGAAATAATTTCAGACCTGTCCAAGCGTATAGCTATCCTCGAGGCTAGAGAAGAGGAAGTCAAACAGAAACAAGCTGTTTTAAGAAATAAGGAGACAGAGTTCCAAAGTGGGATAGAAAAACTAAGAAGGCGTGAGGAAATTTTCGAATATCAGATTCAATCTTTGAATGACGAAGTTGTCGGTTTACGAAAAAATAAAACCGTTCATAAAACTATAGTCACTCAAACCTCAGTACAAGCCGACACACCCACATTGGAAGCACCTCCATTGGAAATAAGCAAACTTTCAGACGCGAAAAGGGAAATCAAAATGTCGTTAGGATTTGAAAAGCTCCTTAAATTGTCGCACGGAATACCTGAATTTTCAGGAGGAACCGATGCTAGGGTAGCCCAAAAGTTACAAACATTCCTGACATGCATTCGCCCGATTATTAATCACATACCTGCTGAGGACGAGAAACTTTTCCTCCAAATTCTCGATACCAAGTTGCGAGAAGATGCGCTCGATCTCATCCAAACTACTAAGCCAGTAGATTTCAAAGACTTCGAGAATATACTCAACCGGGCTTACTTACCCATTGAGGATTACAACGATCTTGTTAATTGCCTAATAACTAGTCGCCAAAGCCAATTTGAGACTTTGAATACTTTCATAAGCAGGCTAAGACATGCCCTATCCCAATGCCGCGAAGCGGCAGAGATTAAATATGGTGATAACTCTGAGATTGTGAAAACCCAGCTCTCAGACTTTGCAAAATCGGCTCTCGCATCAGGAGTTGCAAACAAACAGCTGGGACAATACCTATTCACCCAGGGAACTCAAAATTTCGAAGAATTGGTCCGAACGGCCCTCAGTATGGAGAAGCATGTTCAACGAGTAGAAACGATACCATTTTCGCAAATGGCTTGTAATACGACATTTTTAACAAACGAAAAAAGCAATCCCCTGTCTTACCAAAAACGTGAATCAGTATACCCAGAAAATAGAACTAAATTAAACATTACCTGTAATTTCTGTAAAAACAGGGGACACACATATAGTGATTGTCTTAAAAGACAGAATACTCCGGTCTGTCAATTATGTAAACTGTACGGACATGAGGCAGCGGCCTGCGGAACAAATACAAATCCCCGATTCAGTAGGAATGAAGCACCTAGGAGAGATAATCTCAACGAACCTAGAACTTTCCCAAATCAAAGGGGTAATAACCAAAACGGGTATTATAAAAATAATTACCCCCGACAATATAATGGAGTGAGTTCGGAATCAAATCGAATCAACCCATTTAGAACGAATAACCCACATTTCCCAAATAATACAACAGTTCATACTAATAATAATGAACGCAAAGTATACAATATGGGGGCACTATGCGAATGGTGTGGAAGAAACACCCATTCAATCGACCAATGTACATTTAGGAACAAGTGGCAATCAAACCACTCGGGAAACTCCCGTTAGTCGGGCGAAAAGACTCTCCCCCGACTTTAAACGTTAAAACGAAAAAATCATGGCAACCCAAAAAGAAAATTTCCCTACCCTCAATCGAAATCGAGATTGAGTTAGGAGAAAACAAACTGACCCGACTACTAATAGATACGGGCTCAGAAGTCAGTCTCCTCAAAAGAAGGATGATAGATAGTAAGACTTTTGTTAATACCAATAAAAAACTTACCATCAACACACCTTGTGGTATCGGTTATACTCTAGGAGAATGTACTGGTACTATACAAATTCCCTCGCTCCCCTCTTGTCAATTTCAAGTCGTAGAGAATGACCTAGCCATCCCTGGTGATGGAATTCTAGGGTATAATTTCTTAGGAAAATACTGTAACGTAGAAGGTCCTAATAGATTATTAACATTCCCAACAATTCTTGGACAAAATTCGAAGGAATATTGTGTACCACTGAGATACTCAAACATGACCGAAAATTATGAATTACCCATTTCACACAATGGTAGCTGTTTCACGGGGAATCACTCGCATGTGAACAACTCGAATGAAATTAAACAGATGATTCATAACAACCACGACCAAAAGGTGAAGCCAAAACCAGCCAAACTAAATTTTGCAAGCAATTCACCAGAAGAGAAATGTAGTTTGCGGCGCTGTAACGCGACCGGCCTAGACATCGACTCTGAAGGCTTATCTTCAAAAAATTTAAATGTTTGGAAGTCAACTTCCGTTTTGCAATCTCAAAGTTCACCTCGCAAAGTGAAAACGAGAGAAGAAAAACAAAAAGGAAGAATGACTGAAAATGTGCAAAATGTATCTTCGCAAGGGCAGAAAAAACACATTCTCAGGCAAAAAGACGTGCCGGCTTATGATGGAAGAAACTTTCGAAACGAAGTAAATAGAATAATGACTATTGATATCTCCGATATCAACAAACCAAAAAATAAAAATAAAACTCGGTATACAACCGAAAGCAAAACAAATAATATGACACTGCACACTGCAGACCCACAAATTATCTCCGAAAGAGAATCACAGCAGCAAGACCTGCAAAATATACAAACAAAAGAAAAATTGAAATTGCAAATTTTCAACCCAATTAAAGCATATTTACTTTACTTCATAACTCTTATAATGATAATGCTCTCGGACATATTAAAAGAGATAGTTTGTAGAATACTAAATACCATTAATCAAAAAAGATTAGATTTAAATAATGCTGAAATAAATACAATAGGAGAAGCATACAAACTAGTTAGGTCAAATTTAGATAATACAATTAAGATAGTGAAACAACCAATAAAAAATAAGGACAGCTTACAAGTCAAGAACTCGGAGGTAAACCCGATTCCCAATGGAGAAATTATTACAGATTCATTTAGAAATACATGGAAAATAGGACCACTAATAGGTCTAGGAAGTTTTGGTCAAGTATACTCAGCATGTAAAGCCTCAAACCCACAAAAGAAAACATCTGACTATAAGTACGTCGCGAAGATTGAACCACACGATAGTGGGACACTCTTTGTGGAGATGCATTTCTATATGAATAATACTCATTCAGAGGACATTACACAGTTTAAAAAACTTCACGATATAAAATCTTTAGGAATACCCCATCTAGTAGGTACTGGATCACTCGACTATGATAATGTTTTATACCGTTTTTTGGTCATGCCACGGTACGGAGATAATATCTGGAAACTTTTCATTGAAAACGGAAGAAAGATTCCAGAACATACCATCTACCGTTTAGCGTTACAGATATTAGATGTGTACGAATACATTCACGGCAGAACCTATGCCCATACAGATTTAAAAGGAACAAACATCTTATTAGGTTGTGAAAAAGACAATACCACTCAAGCGTATCTGGTAGATTTCGGCTTAGCAAGCCACTACACCCAAGAAAATTTCAAACCAAATCCTAAGAAAATGCACCATGGTACAATTGAGTACACCTCTAGAGATGCTCACCTAGGTGTAATCACCATGCGAGGAGATTTCGAGATCCTTGGATATAACCTTATCGAGTGGTCAGGAGTGATGTTGCCTTGGGAGCAAGAAAATCTTCTTAAAATTCCTTTAAGGGTCCAAAAGTCAAAAGAAACCTTTATGGGTAATGTTACATTAAGTTTGGAAAAACTATACCACAATCAAACACCAAATGCAATTCTGGAGTTCACAAAATATGCCGCTTCTTTGAAGTACAATGAGACACCAGACTATAATAAATGTCGACAAATATTCCAATCAGGACTAAAAACTCTTAAAGCTATTAACTCAGGTGATCTAGAGTTCAAATTAGGCCCAACACAAAAATTTGTATCTTTACCAAGATGGGAGTCTGACCAAGAAAACAAAGACGAAAACAGTAGGATAGTTGAAAAGAATAATTCTGAAACAAATTTAGTAATAAAAAACCAACCAATAAGCAATAAAACAATTCTACTCAATCTAAAGGAAGGGTTGAAAATTCCCTCTAGATCGAGAATGACTGTAGAACTACCGTACAGAAGTGAAGAAGCCATGATCTGTCTATCCAAACAAATTGAGGAAGGAGAAAAAAAAAAAAAAAAAAAAAAATTATGTAATACAAAAAAAAAAAAAAAAAAAATATATATTAAGGATAAGAATTAAAGCGCCACATATATATATAAAAAAAAAAAAAAAAAAAAAAAAAAAAAAAAAAAAAAAAAAAAATTTAAAAGATGGGAGATAGTGAGCCCCAAAACACACTCAACCGATATACAACATAAAGTACACACAACATTTCATACACAAACAAACCCTTACATCCCGCCAATGATTTAAACACAAAACACAAGCATAATAATAATACAATAAAAACTCATTTAAAATCCATTAAGATTGCTAAAATTATATTGAAAATTTATGACACCCATTTTAAAAACTTAAAAACACAAAAAAAAAAAAAATTATTTTAAAACCATGATGCTATGAAAAAATAGACTAAAACTTGAGTTACTATAAATATGTATTCTTTTAAGAAACTTAGTAAGAAATGAAAAATTAAATAAAAAGAAATCAAAAAATAAAGACTACAATAGACTTCTACTATTATAAGAAGAAAACTAATTTAAATAAAAATTGTAATATTTAAGCTACAACTAAACTAAAATTAAATAAAAAGAAATCAAAAAATAAAGACTACAATAGACTTCTACTACTATAAGAAGAAGACTAATTTAAATAAAAATTATAATATTTAAGCTAAAACTACACTAAAATTAAATAAAAAGAAATCAAAAAATAAAGAGTATAATAGACCTCTATTACTATAAGAAGAAAATTGTTTTAAAACTTATAATATTTAGACTAAAATTACACAAAACAAATTCTATTATATATACAATATTTATAAAATAAATTGAAATTTATGTAAAATCGGAAACTATACATTTAAAAGATATTTTTCCCATTGATTAAACAAATTTTACTAGAGATACAATACCTACCAAATGTAAGTAAAATAAAAAGTTATACATTTAAAAACATTTTTAATTTTAATGAAAATAGTTAAAAAAAAAAAAAAAAAAAAAAATATATATATAAAATAGGAAAGATATTTTATAATATTAATCAAAATACATAATGATATTTCAAAATTTTATAAAATTAACTAAAAAGCGAAGGAAATCCCAATGAAACCGACGTCGTCCAGGTACCATTACACCCGAAGAAAACAACTTCTAGAAACCACTACCGGTCGATCCCCCCTGGAAACAACTACATTGACTGGAGGATTACAATTAAGAATTATTTTATAGTTTTTTTTTCCTTCCGTGTTAATTTATAAGATTACCTTAAGACTTTTCAAATTTTTTGTCTGGAATGCTGAGTCAAGAATACCTTCTGTAGATATTTTGGCATATGATAATATTAACAAACATTTTTGTATAAATTCGTCGGACTCTCATGTGGGCGGTAAACTCGATTGGCAATTTTTGTCTCTTCTAAACAAAAATCGCGGTTTTGAGGGGGGGAGGTGTTGTGTTGTATGAGAAACACATTAAGAGTTTCATAAAAAACTCAAACAACACAATAAACCCTAACCCACCTCAAACTGATTCAAATATACGAATCAAGGTCATCAAGCGGTTCGTTTGTAAATAAACAAACGAGCACGCTTGATAGACCATTAATAATTCACAAATGCCCGGTCATCGGTTTGTCACCAAACCGAAACGGAAGGGCAAAAAGAATAATAAAAACCTCGTTGCTGGTTCATATGACCACCATATGAACCAACAACAGGTCAAAGACCTAATGCTGACGAGTTGAATTGCACTCATGAAAGTCGGGCAGTGACGAAATTCGTTTTTGCAAATTCTTGCAAAACAATTAAAGTAAATTCTTGACTTAGCAGAAAATGAATTGATGTCGATAACATCGATATCAATTCATGGACAATTAATTGGGTATAAATAGGCTTAAGAAATTAGTAATAAGCAATCAGTAAGTTTCCCAGTCAGTAGCAATCAGTAAGTTGCAGTAAACAATTTAGTAAACATATTTTTTGTATATTTCATTTAGCAGCCAATAAAGAAGTAAGTTCTGTTATAACAAAATAAACTAACTTTTAATTCTCAGGTGCATTCAGAGATACCAAATGGTATCTCTGCTTAAGTAGGCCTCGTCGCCTCAAATATTAACTGGCCCCAGTGTGCCTTTATCCGCTGGACATCCCCTTTCCTTTTCCCCTATAATTTTGAACTTGGATCCATGTGTATGGATCCAAATGTACATTGGTGGTCAGGTGCCCCTGACCAGAACTAGGGTTCTCGCCTTACACGGGCCAAGTAGGTTAACTTCATGTTATTGAATTTAAATAACATAACAACTGTAAAATACACTACACAATAAAATGAATTTTACTACTACTACTACTACTACTCATTATAACGCTTAACATTTCACGTTTCGTTGGCGATCGAAACCCAGTTAAAATATCTAGAGAAACCTTGTAAAATTTAAGAGAAAAAACGAATGTGTCGTTTATAGTACACCAATGCAATCCCAAAATTCTTTCTCTTTTATCACAAACGTCAATGTTCACATCACCCTCCTCCTTATCCTCGAAAAACAATCCCAACTCTTTAAAAACAGTTTCTGAATTTGACACAAATTTTCCGAACTCAAAATTTCCTTCTTGGTGAATCCGTATCACTTGTTTCACGACATCAATGGCCTCTTCTTCTGTTTCAAAAGAGTCCTCGTAATCATCGACGTAATGTCTCTCTACAATGGCGGTAACAGCTCTTATGTTCTAATTTTTGAATTGAATGGCGTTCGTATTTTTCACATGCTGCGCTAGACTCGGAGAACAAGTGGCTCCAAATATCATTGCTGGCATCTGGTACACTTCCAAAGGGTTTTCAGGACTCCCGCCTCTCCATAGAAATCGTCGGCACATCTGGTCTTCTGGTCGAATGTCTATTCTGTGAAACATCTCTTTAATATCGGAACACATCCCGATGCGAGCTTCTCGGAACTTAAAGAGTACCTCCAGCATCGTTTGATTTATATTTGGTCCTGGTAACAACATGTCGTTTAGCGAAACACCTTTAGATTTTGCTGCGGCATCGAAAACCAGCCTAAATTTTTCAGGTTTATTAGGATTCTTCACTCCAAAATGTGGAAGGTACCAAATTTTCGAAGACTCAACCTCATTTGGATCAAATTGATTTTGCGTGCGTAGCCCTTCTCCAGATATTCATCGATTTTTCTTCTACGCGCTGCTTGAAGCTCGGAATCTTTTAACATTTTTTTTTTCAATGAATTCTAGTCTCTTAAGAGCCATTGTGAAGCTTTCAGGGAATTCAAATTCGTCGGATCTCCATAGAAGCCCCACTTCATATCGGCAGCCTTTTTGTCGAGTAGTTTGCTTCATAATATTAATCGCTCGTTGATCATTATTTGACAATAATTTGCTTGTCGGTCTATAAATACCCATGTTTTCGATGGTAAAATAATTTCTTACCATTTCATGGATGTTCTCCAAATCACCTTCTTGAGGGTACGATTCTGCGTCACTAATTGTTAGAATTCTTTTTAATTTGGTTAAATGGTCACTTTCCGCATATGTTGGCCCATAAACTACCCATCCCAACCTTGTTTCCGCAATAAAGGGTCCTTTCGATCCCAGTTCGACACGTTTGGATTCCACTCCTAAATAAGCATTTGTCATACCAATTAGTACTGCAGGCTTCGCATTAAAATAATCGTAAATTGGCAACCCCTGTAATTTGTCATTTTGACAACTACTATTGAATACCAATTTATTGAAATTTATTAATAAGTGCTCTTGGAACAAACCACCTCAGCCGAATAATTATACACAACACTTTCAACAAAATTATTCACAGAATGCCTTTCGTTTTGTCCAAGCAATTTTAGAACATCAAACACTTCTTCGTCAGAATCGGAACTAGACGACGACTGATTATATATATTTTGATAAATTGCAGCTAAAATTGAGCGATCCATTTTCACAAAATAGTTTATTGTTTATTTTTATTATCTCTCTTTCACAGTCCTTTGCAAAAATGCAAAATAATCAAACTGCAAACTGGTAAACGTCAAATGTTTTGTGTTGGTGTGCGTGAAAGTGCGTGTAAATCTTGCCTCTGAATCGAGATTCGTAAAAGTGCTTTTTCGGGGTAAAAAAAAGTGATCTAGTGATCAATGTAACATATTTCGAGCAAAAAAGCACTTTTAAAAGTGCTTTTGTGTACCACTGGAAATCGACATAAAGTTACGAAAACATTCTTTCTATTGTCGATTTCCTTTGCAAAAACAAAAGCACTCTAAAAAAGTGATTTTTTTTCGTGCTCATTGGAACAGAAAAGACAAAATTCTTTTTTTATCATTGTATGTGTGCTATTTTTGACAGCAACTCTTCCCGTTTGTTTTGTTCTGCAATTTATATAGAAAGAATGTTTTCAAAACTTTATTAATAAATGCACTAGGAAGAAACCTCCTCATCCGAATACTTGTACACAACACTTTGAACAAAATTATTCACAGAATGACTTTCGCTTTGTGTAAGGAATTTCAGAATTTCAAACACTTCTTCGTTAGAATCAGAACTAGATGACGACTCATATATATTTTGATAATTTCAGCTACAATTGAGCGATCCATTTTTACACAATAGTTTATTGTTTATTTTTATTATCTTTCTTTCACAGTCCTTTAACCAAAAATTCAAAATAATCAAACTGCAAACTGGTAAACGTCAAATGTTTTGTGTTGGTGTGCGTGAAAGTGCGTGTAAATCTTGCCTCTGAATCGAGATTCGTAAAAGTGCTTTTTCGGGGCAAAAAAAAAGTGATCTAGTGCCTCAATGTAACATATTTCGGGCAAAAAAGCACTTTTAAAAGTGCTTTTGTGTACCACTGGAAATCGACATATATAGTTTCGTCAACAAGACAAGGGAAGAGAGCTGTCAAAAATAGCACACATACAATGATAAAAAAAAATTTGTCTTTTCGTTTCCAGTGAGCACGAAAAAAAGCACTTTTTTTAGAGTGCTTCTGTTTTTGCAAAGGAAATCGACATTAAGGATTGTGTGGGCAAGTCGAGATTATTTATTGTGCAGAAATTATTTACTTTAAATTTTGCACCCACACCCTGGATTTCGAATTCTACAAATTTCGTAGGTAAATCTATTGTCTGATTCCCGAACCATTGAAGTTTAATATTCCCAGCTTTTCCTCTTAAATATAGTTGTTTTGCTACATCTTCATCAATTAATGAAGGCATTGCACTCTCATCAAGATATGCATAGGTATGCACTACGGATCCAGGGGCTCCGGACAATGTGACTGGGATTATTTTGAAAAGCAAATCTGTATTCGCAACATCTGAGCGACGATGCATGGTGCATAAGGGCTGTGGAACTAAATCGGAATCCCTTTCAGGTGGAGGAGAGGAATCATACGAGGACTTAAAATCGTTGTGAAGTAGTTTATGGTGCTTGCGCTGACATCCACCAATGTTGCAAATAAATTTGCTTTTGCATGTGAATGTGTTGAGCCCTTGTCTCAAGCAAGAAAAGCATAATTTTGATGCCTTTACTTCCTTCCATCGTTCATCTACGGACATTTTCGCAAACCTATCGCACACCGCCAATACATGATTTTTATTACAGATGCATATGGTGTTTCCATAATTGCTTGGGCCAATGTGCATAATGAAGTTTTTTTTTCGTCTCTGTCGGACTCTGAGATGAAGTACAATATGTTGTTGTTTTTATTATGTTGGCTTCCTCTTCTAGGAATTTTGCAAAATGGTAAAGTGTGGCGTGAGGTTTGATGTTAATTTTAATCCGTGTCCAGCCCAAACGCATCTTAAAGGGCAGTTTTGAGCAGAGCTCCTCAAGTAGGGACGGATTGCTCATGTGGTGAGGGGCGTTAGATGTTTCCAAAAAAATAGTCAAAACTTTGACTTTGACGGCGAGTGGTACGATCTCTATTAATTTGTTTTCAGTTATTGGCGAAATCCTTTTCAATTTTGAGAGCTGACTTTGAATAAGAATGTCATTTTTTAGTTCGGATATGACGTCGGCGACATTATTGGGATAAATCAATAGGGCCTCCACTACCTGTTTTGCTTCGCCATATAGGCATTTCTGCAGGCTGTAGAGCCATATGACATAGTAGTCTCATTATATAAGCTGATAAATGCTGGCCACTCTTCTGGCAGCCCCCCAAATCGAGGCAAATCATGCAAACGACGTCTTAAATCGGTTTGACAATGCTGTGTTTCAGACAGCGGATGGTGCAATTGTGGCTGGTATGACTGGGTGGCGGGTGTTGCGTATAAAAAAAATGGAGTTTGGTGGCGTTCGAAAGGGTAATAATATTGTGGTTCAGAAAACTGTGGGTAAAATGTCGGCTGTGTTTGGTACGACTGTACTTTGGATGATGACTGAGTCTGGGTTGGTGGCGGCTGGTTCGAAGATGTTGTTGGTAACTCGTGGGTGTCAGGCAAAGGCGGCTGTGTAGAAGGCTGTGAATTGGACGGTTGTTGAAAGGACTGCAATTGTTCATTAGGCGGCTTCGATGAGAATGGTAACATTGCAGTGTCAGGCTTTTCCAATTGAACCTGGGCAGGGGAAAAGGAGGAAGGAATGTCTATTACCTGTGGTTTAATGGCGCTTAACGTTTCCATGAGCTTTTGTTGCATTTCTTCTATGGATTTTTGTAGCAACCTTTCCATGTTTCCGATTCTCTTGTTCACCTCATCAGCATCAAATCGTCTAATAGTTTCGTCGATGCTTTTCTCTTCCAGGTCACTCTGTTCTTTTTCTTCGTCCGACATTGCTTGGGGGCTAAGTCGAGCACTTCTTCTGACTTTTGGCGACATGTGTTGGTCGGCGTCGATTGATTTACAATCGAAAATAAAATTGTTGCGGAAGATAATAGCCGGAAAATTAAACGCTTACTCTTTTCTGTTGTTTATTTTCTAAATAAGAATTTTGATTAGTACATTATTTTATGACAGATTATAAAGATTTTTACCGATTGGTAATTTCTTCCTCAACTTGATTTTTACGATGCTATTGCTAACCTTACTTTGACAGTTTTTTGAATACGAATAAAAACGGCAAGATAGCCAACATAAGAAAAATTTATTAGCACGATTGCCAACATAAATAAAATGAAATGGCACCATAGCCAACATAAATGACAAAAAAAATAGGATGTGTTCGTTTTGTTTACCGCACCCACCCTTTGGTCGTCGACAGCCACTTCTTACAAAAAATAATTTAAGAACTTTATAGCAGTAAAGATGTTTAAGTGGAAGAACTCTCAGTTCCTGGAACAAGATAAAACTTTTATGTAGGCGATTCTTTCTACAAATAGTTCGCACCAGATGCTTTTGTAAGATTAGAAGAGGATTAATTTTATTTTTATACGTTCCTCACCAACAGCTTATACCATACTGAAGTTTAGAATTAACAAGACCATAGTAAACCATACTTAAAAATTTTTGTGAACAATACAAACTGAGGTTATACAGCTGCCTAGAGCAACACATCAAATAATTTTTTAGCGCACTGGTATGATCGGCCCAATTCATTCGATGGTCAAGTATTATACCAAGATATTTGAATGTTTTAACAAAATTAACTTGAAAACAATGGTCCGAGCAAACTCTATTGGAATCAAATTGTCTCACAAAGATTAAATTTAAGACATCCAGGGCAATGATAGAAAATATCACAATCACTCAGGCTAGTTGTTCCAAAGAGATGAAAGTGCATTAATTTAGTTTTATCGCTCAGTACCAATTTGTTGCAAGAAAAATATCGCCTTAAAAGATCCATATTACTTAGTACTAACCTTCTTATTTGCAATATCGGTAACGAACCAACCTTTGTCACAAAAAACAGACAAGAGGTTTTAGATGTTACCTTTGTATCTCAACCAATCTAAAACAAGATTAAAAATTGGATCGTATCTAAGGATCACTCCTTCTCTGATCACAGATACATCCAATTTAGTCTAACAGATGACACACCAAAACCCATAGGCTTCCGTAATTATAAGAAAACTGACTGGGTAGAATGCAGGGAAATCTTCAAACATTGTTACAACTACAATGACAATAGCTTCCCCTCAAACCCCAAGGATCTTGACAGCAAAGTCAACGATCTAACTAGGGCTCTTAACCATGCCCTGTGTAACTCCTGTCCTCTCACCATATTAAGAGGGAAGAAGAAACCACACTGGTGGACCAAAGAGCTAAAACCGCTCAAGAAAAGCCGTGCGAAGCTTTTCAATCGAGCCAAATCTTCCAGAAATCCCATAGACTGGGATCTCTAGCAGGAATCCCTAAGGATTTACAAAAAAAAGGTTACGGATAAGCAAAAGATCCTCTTGGAGAGATTTTGTAATAAAATTGAAGACTCCAGCTCAGAGGCATCTAGAATTAGGAAAATCCTATCAACGAGTCCAAATATGCCAAGTTGTATAAAAGATGAAAACGGCAGCTGGACCAACTCATATGAAGAAACACTAAGCTTGCTACTGGATATTCATTTACTTGGTAGCTCATTGAAAATAACAGACGATGAGCACCTGCCTCGACTTGCAAACCAAACAGGTAAAGGTTTTATCTCTAGAGAAATATTGCCTTAGATATCTTCAGCAAACAAGTCGCAGCTAGCTCAGCTACTCGACTCAGAGCTACATCACAGTGGACCAATAATCAAATCGGCCACACTAAAATTCTAGATAACTTTAGATTCTTACCGAATCGATCCGACTACACCACCCCCAAGTTGGTGTTTGACAATAATTTCCAAGTAACCATACCTTCAAGAGAACTTACATATACATACACTTTTACACCGATGCGATGGTTCAAAAACCAGTGAAGGTGTGGGAAGTGGAATCTACTCAGAAAAACTGAACCTCAGTCTTTTCTTCCGCCTACCCGATCATTGTAGTGTGTTCCAAGCGGAAATTCTGGCCATTAAGGAGGTGCTGTCTTGGCTCAAAGAAAATTTCATATCCTCCACGGATATTCGAATCTTCTCAGACAGCCAAGCTGCCCTTAAATCTCTTGCCTCTGTCTCTACAAAATCCATCACGGTCCAAAATTGTCAGATGTCTCTGAAGGAGATGTCAAATCAGTTTAACATTCACCTTCTATGGGTGCCAGGGCACAGGGACATACCAGGCAACTGTATGGCAGACGAACTAGCCAAAAAGGGCACGACCACTTCCCTACGCTCAGAATGGAACAACGTAGGTGTACCTATCGCTACATGTAAACTCCTACTTAGACAAGACGCTTCAGGGATAACAAACACTAGATGGACTGAGAGTAACAACTGCCTTGCAGCCAAAAAAGTTTGGCCGTGTGTAGACTCAAAACGCTCAAAGAGTTTGTTAGCCCTGAACCGGCTGTATCTAGGTTCTACCGTAGGTGTTCTTACGGGAAACTGTCTAATAGGAAGACACGCCAAAAGAAAGGACGAAGAAGAAACCGTTCAACATCTTTGCTCATACCCTGCACTACTTCATAGGAGGAAAACTCATCTCGGTGAATTCTTCTTCGATGATACTAGCGACTTAGCTTACATAGACCCTAAAAGTTTTCCAAAAAAATATTAAAAGTTCCGCGTGGTTCGACTAAAAAATGGAAGGTAAATGTGTGATTAACTCGTTAATCTTACAACGGGTTTCTGAGATCAGAAGTGATTAACTTGCTGATCATCACAATGGGCCCTTGCGGCCTAAGTGTGTCAGGCAATGTACTCATTGGCTGACAGCCACTTCCACCTAACCTAACCTAATTCTAAGATTGTCTTATCTTATCTTATCTTACTAATATTATAAAGAGGAAAGGTTTGATTGTTTGTTTGATTGTTTGTCTCGAATAGGTTCCGAAACTACTGCATCAATTTGGGCACGGAGGTACGGGAGGTGGGTTAAGATCACGAAATAATCATGCCGCGCGGCTCACTCTCGCAGTTTAGTTTTAAATTCATTTTTATTGTATATCACTTATAACTACTTACATGTTAAAAAAAAAAAATTAAACTAGCTTACATAACTTAATTAACTTACTGACCCTAGGCGGGTACTTTAAATTACACAATAACTTATTTCTAACGCCTTTCGGTCTAAAGATACAATATTTCTATTACAAAATAGAACTAATATTAATAACTAAGAGAGTTTAAAAAAATTAGGTTCATTGATCAATTTTGCTTTTTCTTTAAATTACTTACAACTAATTAGAACTACTTAAAACTAATTAACACTACTTAAAACTAGAGCAGCCACAGTAGCTTTTTTATAATTTTTTTTTTTCTGTTTTTTGTGTTTTTTTGAATTTTTGTTTGTATTTTTTCTATTTTTTTTTTGATTTTGGATGCCGCATTTAGTTTTAAAAAAATTTGCTTTTGGTTTTAATTTTTTACAACTTTTTTTTGATTTTCGACGCCGCTTTACTTTCCAAATTTTTTTTGTATTTTTGTAATTTTTACTTTTTTTTTTTTTGTTTTGTTTTAAAATTTTTTTGGTTTCCACTGTGCTTACTCCCTATACTCTAATGTCGTTTTCCATTGGACGAAAAGAACCGTCCAGGAGCGTCCAGAAGCATTCTCAAACCGTTCCATTGGTGCAAAAAGATCGCTTCTCATGATTCTGAGGAGTGACAGCCGCTTCTCGATTTGAAGTGAGAATCGACTCAAGAAGCACTAATACATGTTCCTCAAATGTCAAAAAGAAAATTTTCCACAGGAAATACTTTTTATGTGCAATTGGTGTTTTACTCACACAAAGCCAACACGTTAAGTTGAGCAAAAACAATTTTAGGTGTAACATTGGTTTTTAAAATGAGTGATTCCCCGAGTGAAACCAATGGAAAACGCCATAAGTCTTACACTCTAAGCCTTTGTAAGCCAGCCATTGGCGACTCGCTATCGGTAACATTTTCTATATGATGCTCAGACAACCACCAGAATAGTTTTGACGTTTTAATAACGTCCCGTCGATCGCGATCTGATACCGCCCTACTGAACCGGAGGAGTTCTTCAACTTCTCCACCTACTGCGGCGACCGACGTCCCGGCCATAAAGGATCCGTCGTTCCACGGACTTCCGGCAGACGTGGTAGATTAACGGAACCGCCAATCTGTCCTGTATCAAACCTATCATGTCAAAATAGAGGAAATGCTCCGGTGGAACAAATCCACTGAAACGTGTTCTCTCCATATATTCTATGTTGGGGTAGTAAGCCCCAAATATCAGGCCATTGTTCGAAGACATCGCCCTTGCAGTGTGACCCCGAGTCAGTTTTATCATGAAGTTGTCGATTCTGTTTACTTGAGCCCTGTTGTAAAGGACCTCATTAGGATAACATTTTCTGTACTCCGACTCTGGTGTTCTGTGCAATCCAAGACAGGTACGCAGACTCGGCCCTATCGTGGTAACCGTCGGAGCGGAATTGTCTCCGATCGGAGATATTTTACTTCGTAGTAGTTCTCCGATCGGACGATCCGACGTTCGCCGATAAGTTTTAGTTGCGGAGATTTTAGTTTTGGGAATGCAAAGAAGGAGAAAACTCCTCTCCGACGGTTAACACGATAGGGCCGACTGTCTCTCAAACAACCGAATCTGAGACGCTGTAACGTTGAACCACACAGGGCTTCCATAGACAATCATTGGCCTTATGAGGGCCATGTAGCAAATCACCTTCACTCTGCTATCAAGTTGACTGCTGTGAAACAGTCGAGTTGTCAGAGCAAAAGCTCCTCTAGCCCTGGCCAGAGCCGCATTCATATGTTTGTTAAAATATAGATACTGATCTAGCCAGATGCCAACGAGTTTCTAAACACAATTGTTTCCGATTGAACCAGTGAAGGTGTGGGAAGTGGAATCTACTCAGAAAAACTGAACCTCAGTCTTTTCTTCCGCCTACCCGATCATTGTAGTGTGTTCCAAGCGGAAATTCTGGCCATTAAGGAGGTGCTGTCTTGGCTCAAAGAAAATTTCATATCCTCCACGGATATTCGAATCTTCTCAGACAGCCAAGCTGCCCTTAAATCTCTTGCCTCTGTCTCTACAAAATCCATCACGGTCCAAAATTGTCAGATGTCTCTGAAGGAGATGTCAAATCAGTTTAACATTCACCTTCTATGGGTGCCAGGGCACAGGGACATACCAGGCAACTGTATGGCAGACGAACTAGCCAAAAAGGGCACGACCACTTCCCTACGCTCAGAATGGAACAACGTAGGTGTACCTATCGCTACATGTAAACTCCTACTTAGACAAGACGCTTCAGGGATAACAAACACTAGATGGACTGAGAGTAACAACTGCCTTGCAGCCAAAAAAGTTTGGCCGTGTGTAGACTCAAAACGCTCAAAGAGTTTGTTAGCCCTGAACCGGCTGTATCTAGGTTCTACCGTAGGTGTTCTTACGGGAAACTGTCTAATAGGAAGACACGCCAAAAGAAAGGACGAAGAAGAAACCGTTCAACATCTTTGCTCATACCCTGCACTACTTCATAGGAGGAAAACTCATCTCGGTGAATTCTTCTTCGATGATACTAGCGACTTAGCTTACATAGACCCTAAAAGTTTTCCAAAAAATATTAAAAGTTCCGCGTGGTTCGACTAAAAAATGGAAGGTAAATGTGTGATTAACTCGTTAATCTTACAACGGGTTTCTGAGATCAGAAGTGATTAACTTGCTGATCATCACAATGGGCCCTTGCGGCCTAAGTGTGTCAGGCAATGTACTCATTGGCTGACAGCCACTTCCACCTAACCTAACCTAATTCTAAGATTGTCTTATCTTATTTTATCTTACTAATATTATAAAGAGGAAAGGTTTGATTGTTTGTTTGATTGTTTGTCTCGAATAGGTTCCGAAACTACTGCACCAATTTGGGCACGGAGGTACGGGAGGTGGGTTAAGATCACGAAATAATCATGCCGCGCAGCTCACTCTCGCAGTTTAGTTTTAAATTCATTTTTATTGTATATCACTTATAACTACTTACATGTTAAAAAAAAAAAATTAAACTAGCTTACATAACTTAATTAACTTACTGACCTTAGGCGGGTACTTTAAATTACACAATAACTTATTTCTAACGCCTTTCGGCATAAAGATACAATATATCTATTACAAAATAGAACTAATATTAATAACTAAGAAAGTTTAAAAAAATTAGTTTCATCGATCAATTTTGCTTTTTCTTTAAATTACTTACAACTAATTAGAACTACTTAAAACTAATTAACACTACTTAAAACTAGAGCAGCCACAGTAGCTTTTTTATAATTTTTTTTTCTGTTTTTTGTGTTTTTTTTTTTTTTTTTGAACTTTTGTTTCTATTTTTTCTATTTTTTTTTTGATTTTGGATGCTGCATTTAGTTTTAAAAAAATTTGCTTTTGGTTTTAATTTTTTACAACTTTTTTTTGATTTTCGACGCCGCTTTACTTTTCTAATTTTTTTTGTATTTTTGTAATTTTAACTTTTTTTTTTTTTTGTTTTGTTTTAAAATATTTTTGGTTTCCACTGTGCTTACTCCCTATACTCTAAGTCTTACACTCTAAGCCTTTGTAAGCCAGCCATTGGCGACTCGCTATCGGTAACATTTTCTATATGATGCTCAGACAACCACCAGAATAGTTTTGACGTTTTAATAACGTCCCGTCGATCGCGATCTGATACCGCCCTACTGAACCGGAGGAGTTCTTCAACTTCTCCGCCTACTGCGGCGACCGACGTCCCGGCCATAAAGGATCCGTCGTTCCTCGGACTTCCGGCAGACGTGGTAGATTAACGGAACCGCCAATCTGTCCTGTATCAAACCTATCATGTCAAAATAGAGGAAATGCTCCGGTGGAACAAATCCACTGAAACGTGTTCTCTCCATATATTCTATGTTGGGGTAGTAAGCCCCAAATATCAGGCCATTGTTCGAAGACATCGCCCTTGCAGTGTGACCCCGAGTCAGTTTTATCATGAAGTTGTCGATTCTGTTTACTTGAGCCCTGTTGTAAAGGACCTCATTAGGATAATATTTTCTGTACTCCGACTCTGGTGTTCTGTGCAATCCAAGACAGGTACGCAGACTCGGCCCTATCGTGGTAACCGTCGGAGCGGAATTGTCTCCGATCGGAGATATTTTACTTCGTAGTAGTTCTCCGATCGGACGATCCGACGTTCGCCGATAAGTTTTAGTTGCGGAGATTTTAGTTTTGGGAATGCAAAGAAGGAGAAAACTCCTCTCCGACGGTTACCACGATATGGCCGACTGTCTCTCAAACAACCGAATCTGAGACGCTGTAACGTTGAACCACACAGGGCTTCCATAGACAATCATTGGCCTTATGAGGGCCATGTAGCAAATCACCTTCACTCTGCTATCAAGTTGACTGCTGTGAAACAGTCGAGTTGTCAGAGGAAAAGCTCCTCTAGCCCTGGCCAGAGCCGCATTCATATGTTTGTTAAAATATAGATACTGATCTAGCCAGATGCCAACGAGGTTCTAAACACAATTGTTTCCGATTTCTGGAAGTAGATTTTCAACTTCCAGTCAAAGTCAAAGTCACGCTGCAAGAGTATTCTGATGACCTCGATCTTTGGACCTGTTCTGTACGCGATTAGGTCGTCGGCGTACGCTATGGCATGGTGAAGGGAACCAATTAGATCGCCAGTGAAAATGCTAAACAAAATAGGCGAATTCACCGCTCCTTGTTGCAGACCATTCTGTATTTTAAAAGTTCTGGTAGAAGTTTTATTGCAACTTTTCACAACAAACGTTCTACCATGAAGCATGTCATTCAGAATATATAGTAGTGGTTTACTCATGCCATATCTGATCAACTTATAGAAAAGACCGTCTAACCAAACGGTATCGAAAGCCTTCTCCAAGTCAACCGGACATGCACCCGTACACTGATTTTTAGCTTTGTTCCATTGAATATCTGATACTAGTTTAGACGCGGCATGTGTGGTATCATGGCCCGCCTTAAAACCAAACTGATTTTCTGGAATAATATGTTTGTCTTCAGCCCATGTGGACAGAGCTCTATTGAGAACTTTCTCGAATACTTTGCTGATACTCGGAAGAAGACTAATTGACCGGAGATTTGCTGGATTGGAACCATCCTTACCTTTTTTAAGGAGAGGATGGACCACTGCCGTCTTCCAACGCACTGGATAATATGCATTATTCAGCGCCTTGTTGAACAAAGTGGTGTATATGTCCACCGCTTCCGAAGGGAGGTTTCGCAGCACAACATTGGGTATGCCGTCGACTCCTGCTGACGTCATTGAAACTAGTGAAACCAGGATTCTCGGATCGCCAATGCGAGATCTCGTCTCTAAGATAGAAGTGTCCAACGAAGGCTCTGTTCTCAAGGTCGTAGTTCGGGCGAATGCACTCATTCACCTTATATACTCGCTCGAAAACAGCACCCACCGTCTCTACCTTCTCCTGAGCATCTTCCACTATAAAGTGGTCATCATCCAAGATGGCCTCATCCGGATCTATCCCTATTGTCAAAAGTAAGTTTTTGTTCTTTTCAGGGTATTAAACTCCAAAGGACGACATTTGGAGTTTAATACCCTGAAGGTCATTTTGATCTTTTTTCCTAAAAATTTTATTTATTTCCGGTAACATACTCGGGTTGTTGGATTGTACAGCCCGAATTTTGTTGTTCCAGAAATGCGATATAGATATTCTGTAGTTTTCTTTAATTAACTGTGGGAGATTTTTGATCTGTGACTTCAGAGTTCTAATCTCCAAATCGTGTCGGTCAGTAAACCTCCTGTGCAAGAGTTTGAGTCTTGACAGGAGTCTACTTTTTTGTTTGTAAAGTGCGTCTATTGTCGCGTTTCTGTACATGTTCGTAGAGTCATGTTGCCTATATTTAGGAGTTGTCCTGTCCATTGTACTACGGATTGCGTCCTCCATACATTGCAGGTATCCATCGATCTCAACGTTCGACAGATTCCTGTTGAATGGCGGCGTAATACCGTTCGAACGAAGTTCCCTTGAGACGGCACCGAAAAAGCGCGGCCATCGTGTCTTACCGTAGTTGTAAGAGTGCGTTTGTAGGTACTCCTTCAGTTCCACAAGGTTGTTCGGAAGCAGTATGACGGCGGCAAGTTCACAGTGGTCACTGTCGTACTCAACCGTCGCCAAACAATTTTTCGTCCGTCGAAGAATGTCGTCGGTCAGTTTCAGTCTTGAGTCTAAAAGCAATAGATCTAAATAAGAGCCACTTCGAGGATATGAAGGCCTGTCAGTAGCCAGCAGATCGACTTTACACTCAATGCTGTGGAGCCCCAGCCAATTGAATAGCTGGGTCCCCCTTGGATTGGCTAATTGATTTCTCCAATCTTGTTGTTAAGCATTGTTTGTTTAGCATATTGTAATTACCAGCCAAAAGGAAATTGTTTTCATCCGAGTTCAGTTTCAGAAATCGAAAAAGTGTTTCGAGCTCTCTTACAAAACATGAGGTTTGAGAAGCTTCCGCCGGTGCATAGAGCGCGACCACATACAACCGCCTCCCCTGTTGGAGAGGGATGCATATGATACAAGTTTCCAGCAACCGGAATCGGCGTACTTCACCACTATATATTACCTTATGAGCAATGCCCTTACGTAAGAAGATCGCAACCCCACCCGCAAGAGTCGAGTTTAGTCGGTCCCTCCTTATGATAATGTAATTGTTATCCGTCAGTTTGTGATGCTGATTTAGCCTAGTTTCGCTAACCATACATACATCAGGACGTTGGTCTTTTAACAACTCAAGGAAGTTGGTTCGTCGTTCTATCCTAACTAGCGAATTCACATTCACGGCTAGGATCTTAAAAGGCCTCTCTGGCAGCGCGCCCGTTAACCTAAAAATTGCGCAAGCGGCGGCACTGCACGGTAGATCGAGTCCACCTTACGCGCCTGCTCACTTAGTTGCCGCGATAGTTCACTCATTTGTGCCTGAATGACACGCAGAGCGACCATCACCTCTGACTCCCCAGTAGCTGCCTTTGACACAGTTGGCTGTGCGGCCGCTTTCTGGGGAGGCTGTACCGTTTTCCCAGCTCCACCCGCCATTTGGGCGTAGGAAACTTTGGGAACGACGGCCCTTGGAGTCGGTCTTGCTGTATGCCTTACCTCATCTTTAGTTACTGTTGGAGCAGCTTTTATTGATTTCTTTATAACCTGGTATCGAGGACATCCTGATAGTTTGCAGGGTGTCCATCTCCACCACAGAGAACACATTTCAGTTGAGTCTTATCTTCGACCCTTGCCTCACCGAGCTTACACTCTTTTTCTTTGTGGTTCTCTCCACACTTTACGCACCTCGACTGAATTTGGCAGTTGAATACGGCATGCCCGAACCGTTGGCAAAAGACATTGTAAAATGTCCCCGTACCTGTTTATTTTTTCCCATTTTACCATCTGGTGGTCTAGGACGGAGATTTTCCTTAGACTCTCCACACAACTACTGGGTCATAGGGTGACGAGGAACATCGGAAATAGCCGCCTCTCTAGTCTATCCTTAGCCGTGGTGAACGACTTGACCCCGATAAACTCGAGATCGTCGCTCGCCAACCTGCGGAGTTCCGCTAAGAGCTCCTCTGGGTCAGAGGTAGGCTCTACCCCTTTCAAGCATGCTTTTCGGCTTCTCCTCTTTGGGAGTAAAAGTAAAATGTTTGGTGGTTGTTGTTTGCAACAACGCCCGAACGATCTTGTGGTCACCAATGTTTTCACATTGGATCGCATGTCGATCATGTCCTAAACGTTTAATAACAAATTGATCGTCTATTGCGGACTAACATAGGCTTTTTGTTGCTTTTAGTTCCATTTTGTGGGTGTTGATAGGGGGCACCCTGGTCTTAGCTGCTGTCTTCTTTGGCTGCTGCTGTTGTTGTGTTGGCTGTTGTTGTTGTTGTCTCTCTTGACAACATTTGTTTTTTTGCCTCGCTTTCTGCTAGTCTGCGAGCCACTTGCCTGGATTTAATCTCCTCGATTTCCTTATACAGCTTCTCCAAGATATTCGATAATGCTTGGAGTTTCTTATCGTCGTCAATCACTCCCTCGTCAACACCGTCCCCGTCGTCTGCCAATGCAGCGAACGAGTTCCCACTACCGGTGTAACGGCCCTCACCACCGTTTGACTCGTATTCGTATGTTGAATTCAAGCTTACGATGCTCTCACTGTTTGTCGACATCCCGTCATCGTCGACCTCCTTTATCCGTTGCTTTAGTTTTTTGGCTACGGGACACCAAATTTGGCTTAACTTTTAAGCGCCGCCTTTTTTTTGCAGTTGTTGCTGCGGTTGCTGGCACCGCAATTTGCATTGCAGTTGTTGCCGCTGCTTTGCTTGTTGTTGTGGTTGTTTTTAGTGTTGGATTTACATCCAACACTTTTTCTGATGTTGGTGGACCGCTATGGTCCATAACAAACGACTGTGTCGCTTTTTTTCTCCTCTTTACGGATTTTCTCATTGATTTGCGCAATTCGCTCAAGGGCAAGAATAAAAATTGGTACGCCCGGGTGGGAGTTGAACCCACGTTCCTCCACGCTGGGTACCTGCTGCGCTACTCGTTCGGCTACTGCCGTAATTAAAATCCACTGACTTTAAACTCTACTAAAGCACTCCACTTAAAAATATACTCACAGCTAAAATCGTCAACACGTCTACACTCGATAGCTGTTGCTGAACGACTGACTCACTCTCGCAGTCGGCTCCCTAGTGTGGTCGTGTGTGAAATTAAAAAAAAAATTGTCGCTTGATAATAATTCGTTTAGTAGGTAACTAGACCCACTCAAAAAGTTCTTTTCAGAACTAGACTCATATATATAGCACAGATATTGAACATTTAGTTATCCTAAGAAATGACTTGAATAATTTTTTATGATTTAACTCTAATGAATGGGTAGTAGTTGTGTACGTTGTTATAGTAGCCAGTGGTAAGTAGCTCAAGGATATGAAAGGTAATTATTTAGTTCAAAGGCGTTTTTTTCTTTTATCATTTCAAAATGCCCAAAAAATTAAGATCTCAACTTACTAGAAACAATTCCCAGGCCAGGGGCAAAAAAATATGTCGAAATAAAGAATCCTCATCTGAAACTGAAAATCGTCTTTTAAGTCAGAGAGAATATAGGTGGCGCAATCGCGTGCCATAGAGTCGAGTACCGAGCGTTCGCAACGGCTCGCTGAACAAAACATGAGAAACTCTCAAAGACGCGTGCGAGAGTCCATTATTCAGCCGTCGCAAAGGCTCGCTGAACAGAATGTGAGAACTTCTCGAGTCCGCGCGCGAAAGTCAAGTACTGAGCGTTTGCTTGCAGCGGTTTGAAGAGAAAAATTCCAGAAATATACAAATATATATATAACAAAATAAATAAAATAAATATAACAAAATGTATCCCGCACTAAGGAATCAAGCTCTGAGCGTTCCCAAATCCCAACGCTTTTAAGACCAGAGAGAACGACAACAGACTTCAAGAGCTAGAGTTCGCAATCGAGTTGTAGCTCACAGTAACAGATCGGCTTTAAGATACGATCCACAGATCGATTATGCTCAACAGTCTTCCGTCCAAATCGGAAACATGAATAAGATTTGCCCTGAGTGTTCCGCCAAAAGACGGGTCGATGAAACTAATAGCATGTGCTGTGCTTCTGGAAAAGTTAGTGTCCCCAATATTAAAGAACCACCACAGCTAATAAAAAATCTTTTGACAAATAATCATTCGCTATTTAGACCTTTCCTATAATTCTCATCGGCTGTACCACCTTGAACTATATCCCCACTCAGTGGAGAGAAGTCAAGGTGGTGTTTATACCTAAGGCTGGGAAATCATCCCATGTAAACCCAAAAGATCTCCGACCAATAAGTCTATCATCTTTCCTTCTTAAAACTTTAGAACGACTGATTGATATCCACCTGCGTACAGCTATAGATCCAAAATTGTTATCTACAGCACAACACGCTTACTGCAAGGGAAAATCTGTAGAAACGGCCCTACACACCCTGGTACGTACTATAGAATATTCCCTCCATCACAAAGAATTCACTCTGGCCGCCTTCCTCGACATAGAGGGCGCCTTCAACAACGTCAGCAACTCTGCAATTACAAAGGCACTGACGAAGCTCAAAGTAGATGATTCCATAGTGCAGTTGATAAATCTAATGCTAAAAAGCAGGAGAATCAACTCTACTCTAGGAGACTTCTCTGCAAAGAGATCTGTCAGTAGAGGAACACCGCAAGGTGGAATCATATCCTCTTCTATGGAATATAGTCGTCAATGAACTTCTAGTTGACCTAGAAGCTGAGGGTTTCAAAGTGATTGCATATGCAGATGACGTCTCCATTGCGGTATCCGGCAAATATGTTCACGTCCTTATGGATCTGATGAAAACCGCTCTAAATAAACTAGTAAAATGGGCGAGAAAAAGTGATCTAGGGGTCAACCCTCAGAAAACCGAACTCGTTCTCTTCACCAGGAAATACAAAATTCCTCAAGAGTACCGATCGGCACGCTGAACGCTCACAACGCGACGTTTCACCTTCTGTGCGGTATAGAAAGAAAAACCAAAATAAAGCGAAAATCGTATCCCTCCCGTTGTGAAGACACCATGTCTTCCAACAAAAAACATCCAAATTATTGGATACCCCTTCAAACTCATCCCGATACGGGTAAAGACAATGAAATTGAAATCGATGATGAATCCGCTTCACCTCCGATCTCAAACAAAAAATCTAAAATTCCCTCGGTATGCGTTCTACAACAATCTATTGAAAATGTGCATAATTTTTTCAAACAGCTAAACATCGATAATTATAGCTTAAAAAAAATGTCTATTGGAATAAAATTAAACTGTGAAACAATCGAAATACACCAAAAAGTTTGTGCAGAATTAAAATTGAAAAATTGGCAATTCTATACTCATGATTTGCCATCAGAAAGGTCATTCAAAGTCATGTTGTATGGTTTGCATGAACTAAGTGCTACAGATCTTAAAAACGAATTAGTTTCCCTCGGTCTTAAATGCCTTAATGTTAAAACCATCAAGAAAATCTATGACAACTTTGTCGATGTGTTTTATCTAGTATATTTAGATATCGGCTCAATAAGATTAAATGAACTGAAAAAGAATTATCGTTCCATCTTTAAAACACAAGTTCGGTGGGATTTTGCTCGAAGACAACGTAACAAAGTAACACAATGCTACAATTGTCAAATGTACGGTCACGGTGAAAAAAACTGTCACATAAAAACACACTGTGGCATCTGCTCCGAGAATCATGAAACAAAGGAATGCAAATCAAATACAATTAAGTGTGCAAATTGTATGGAAACACATAAATCTTCTGACTTTTCCTGCATTAGCCGCAAAAGCTTTTTCGAAATAAGGGACAGACTATCTGCGAGAAATAGACCTAGTGCTATGAATAAATTTATCCCGAACCAAAATCGAACACATTTAATCAAAACATTGATGACTTCCCCACTCTTAATTCTCGAAAGGGCAACATGCCCTCATCATCAGCAGCAGCAAATAGAACTAACGATAACGACGAGAACATGGTAAACGTCAACCCGAACTTTTGGACAAGCAACAAAACCGGTTTTAAGCAACCCAAACCCAACACAACTAGCTCTGGCTCTGGCGTACTCTTCACGATGGACGAAATAAATTCTCTCACGGCAGAGATGATCACCCTTCTTGGGAAATGTAACTCAAAAGGAGAACAATTCAATTGTATTGCACAATTAGCAATTAAGTATTTATATGCAGGTAAATAATGATAAACACTAGCTTAAATATAACATGTTGGAATGCTAGAGGCATTCGGAAAAAAACCTTAGAATTTTTTGCTTTTCTAAGCAAATATAATATCGATATGTCTTGTTAGTGAAACATGGCTAGATAAAAATGTAAACATTTCAAATCAAGTATATAAATGTTATCGGTTAGACAGAGAGGAGAAAAGGGGAGGCGGTGTTGCCGTGGTCATTAAAAGAAAAATTAAACATAAACTACCTATCTCAACACAAAAGTAATAGAAAATTTTGGAGTTGAAATTCCATTTTCTAATGGTAATTCTCTCAAAATATTTTCAGTATACTTTCCAGGGGGTAATACCTCAGTTAGAAAACGATACGATTTAAAAAGTGACCTTCAAAAATTCGTTTCTTTAAATGACGTCTATTTAGTTGGCGGTGATCTAAATTGCAGACACCGAAATTGGGGATGTGTCAGAGCCAATGCATGGGGAAACATTTTATCAGACGTTAATTCTAGGTATCCATTTCATATATTATACCCTCCAAATCCTACATGCATACCACCTAACGATAGAACGAATCCTTCGACAATCGATCTCTTTTTAACTAATATGCCGGCTCTATTTAGTCAGCCTATTACTATGAATGAATTAAGTTCAAACCATCTACCTGTTTTATGTAGTGTCAATTGTTTACCTATTCAGAATGAAAATAGTTTCATTGACTTCAAAAACGCTAAGTGGGGTAAATTCAAAAAAAAAGGTCAAGTTAAAATTAGAAAACACGTCATTAATAGACCTCAATGAAGTTTCTCATGAGGACATCAATGAAGCCATAGATTATTTCACTAGTGTGACAATAGAAAGCGTATCACAGTCCTGTCCGAAAAAAAAACCATATGTTGAAAACTCAAATCTCCTTCCACCACACATCGTTGAGATAATTAAACAAAGAAACAAGTACAGATCCTTATGGATGCGTACAAGAAATGAGTTTTTCTTAACAGAAACTAAAGTTCTAACAAATATAATAAAATCGGCATGCAGTGATTTAAGAAACAACAGATGGAATAAAAAACTCCAAACTTTAAATAAGGCCAGCAAACCATTCTGGAATCTGGTTAAAATAGTTAAAAAAAAAAATTGTCAGATTCCTGCGTTGAAAATAGGTTCTTCAACCTTTTCAACAAACAATGAGAAGGCTAATGCGCTTGCAAATGAATTCTCGTCAAATCACCAAGCTTTTAATAATACAACCAGTAGTCTTATGGAAGATGCTGTGCATCAGTCAGTGTCATTTATAAGGTCTCAACATATACTAGTTGATGACAATATAATCTCACTTGAAGATGTTAGCACGGTCCTTAGCAATTTAAAAGTTTCGAAGAGCCCCGTGTTAGATGGATTAAAAAATCTTGTCTTAAAAAAACTGCATTAAAATATCTGCAAACTATATTTGTAGCTTGTTTTAAAATAAGCTTCTTCCCAAAAGAATGGAAAACAGTTAAAATAATCCCAATTCCGAAACCTGGGAAAAACCTATCTCAACCAGGCAGTTATAGGCCAATTAGCTTGCTTAGCTCTCTGAGCAAATGTTTCGAAAAACTCATAAAAAAGAAAATTTCTTTGCATTTGAATACTCATGATATCCTTCCAGCAGAACAATTTGGGTTCAGAAGCCATCATAGTACTGTCCAACATATACACCGAATAACGAATGACATCAAAAGCAATCTCGCGTTAGGTAAAAGTACAGGAATGATACTTTTGGATGTAGAAAAAGCATTTGACACGGTATGGCATGAAGGTCTGATTCATAAGCTTATGGTTCTTGATTTCCCAATACCCATTGTTAAATTAGTTTATTCGTTTTTGTCCGATAGGTTTTTCAAAGTCTTTGTAAATAACTGTTATTCTGATCTGCGTCCAATAGTTGCGGGTGTACCTCAAGGATCGGTTCTGGGTCCTTTTTTATATATAATATACACCTACGACTTCCCACGATTCACGAATTGTACAACCGCAATTTTTGCCGACGATACCTGTTTGTATTCATCAGATTCGGTTGGTTTAAGAATTGAAACTAACTTGCAATCTGCATTGTATACGGTACAAGATTATTTCAACGACTGGAAAATAAAAATTAATGCTGGTAAGACTCAAGCTGTCTTTTTCACACGAAAAAGAAAATCTTGCTTTTTGCCCAGTACAACGATTCAAGTAAATGGCCTACCAACAGAATGGAAATCTAATGTAAAATACTTAGGTATACACCTGGATAAAACACTAACGTTTGGATTACACATTCAGGAAACAATTAATAAGGTTAACTTAGCGATAAAAATCCTATATCCCTTCATAAACCGAAAATCGAAGCTCTCTTTTGAAAACAAACTTTTGATCTATAAAGCTATATTCCAGAGCATTATGCTTTACGGTTCACCTGTGTGGGGTAAATGCGCCAAGACGCACTTACTTAGGTTACAAAGAACCCAAAACAAAGTTTTAAAAATGATGCTTAATCTGCCTTGGCATTATTCGACTGATAATCTTCACGCATTGGCTGGCATCGATCTGATTTCTAGTAGAATCTCTTACTTATTTCAGCGCTATAATGTTTCTTGTAGTATGTCTGAAAACTACTTAATCTCAAACCTGGCTGTATAAAAATAAAAAAAAATAAAAAAAAATAAAAAAAATCTGTATATTCAAAATTACTAATAAAAATGTCAAAATTTTGAAAAACAAACAATATAATTGCTTATAAATTCGTTCACTATTTATTTCTTTGTTATTTATTTATTTATTTATTTAATTATTCATTTATTTATTTATTTATTTATTTATTTATTTATTTATTTATGTATTTATTTATTTATTTATTTATTTAATTATTTATTTATGTAATTGTTTATTTATTCATTTATTTATTTATTTATTTATTTATTTATTTATTTATTTATTTATTTATTTATTTATTTACTTATTTATTTATTTTAATTTACTCATTTGTTATCATATTATTTAATTACTGTTTGTCTCTGCATTTATTTATTTATTTATTCTTTAAATCTATTTATTTTTTGTTATTTATTTATTTGCTTATGATGCTGTTGATTTATGTACTTATTAAATGTAATATTATTTGTTAATTTAAATTTTATATGTTCATGCATCGAAAAAACTGTAAAGTCAATGTAATAATTGAAATTAAGTACTTTTTCGACCCCCTTTTCTCCTCTCATATATCACCAACACAAATTGTCAAAGGTTTTTCTTGTAGCTTTTCCTTTGTTCTTTTCTAATTAATCTGTGATAATTGTAATAAAAATAATACTTCTTTTCAGTAGTAAGGTAGAGTTATACCATATCTGTGTGTAAATTGTGCAATACTAGTTAGGTACAAATGTTAATAATTTGAGCTACAATAAAAAAAAAACAAATACAAAATTCCTCAACTGACAACTCCATCAATAAATGGACTCCCACTTCAACTCTCCAACGAAGCTAGATATCTAGGTATTATCCTAGACAAAAAGCTAAACTGGAAAGCCAATATAGAGGAAAGAATCAGGAAATCAACCGTAGCCCTGTTTTCCTGCAAAAAAGCCATTGGCACTAAATGGGGCTTCTCCCCCCAAATCACCCACTGGCTCTACACCGCGGTCATCAGACCAATACTCACATACGGAGTAGTGGTATGGTGGACCGCTCTTGATAAAAGGACCTACTGCGATAATCTGAGCAAAGTCCAACGAACAGCCTGTTTGTGTATAAGCGGAGCACTGAGATCAACACCCTCAGCTGCCCTAAATATACTCCTTAATCTCATACCACTAGATATCTTCAGCAAACAAATGGCCGCAAGTACGGCCACTCGTATCAGAGCTATCTCCCAATGGACCGATAACAACATCGGTCATGCCACAATCCTGAATACATTCAGACCAATCCCTTGCCACTCTGACTACACCATCCCCCAATTGGTTTTTGATAATAAGTTCCATGTCTCAATCCCAACGAGAACGACCTGGGAAGACGAAGAATTTTTGAGAGATGATTCAATTCAATTCTATACAGATGGGTCAAAAACCGAGGAAGGGGTTGGCTGCGGGGTGTACTCAAAACGACTTAACGTAAGTCTCTCTTTCCGCCTCCCAAACCATTGTAGCGTGTTCCAAGCGGAAATTCTGGCGATCAAAGAGGTCCTATCATGGCTAAAAGAAAACGTGATATCCTCACCGAATATCCGGATTTTCTCAGACAGTCAGGCAGCCCTCAAATCACTCGGCGCCGTTTCCACGAACTCAGTAACCGCCCTTAACTGTCGCCTGTCTCTTAAGGAGATGGCTGAACAGTTCAATATTCACCTTATTTGGGTGCCGGGGCACAGAGATATCGCGGGCAACTGTAAGGCCGATGAACTCGCCAGAAAAGGAACCGTTCTACCGATATCAACCAGCAGGTTGAATATCGGTATACCAATCGCTACATGTAAACTTATGCTAAAGCAAGAGGCAATGGATAGAACAAATCATTGGTGGAACAGTATCACCACGTGTGTGGCAACAAAACAGCTATGGCCAGGACTTGATCCAAAACGCACAAGGCATTTGCTATCCATAACCAGATTGCACTTTAGCTCCGTAATCAATGTCATTACAGGACATTGTCTGATAGGCAGACACTCCATAAGACTTGGTGTTCCCTCAAATGACTTCTGTAGAAGTTGCTTAGATGAGGAGGAGGAAGAAACTATTCCACACCTCCTCTGCTCATGTCCTGCACTCTCCATTAAAAGAAAACGGCATCTTGGAAAATATTTCCTCGATGATCTAAACGATCTGGCGAACACAGATATCCTTCATCTCTTTCGCTTCATAATAAGCTCCAAATGGTTTTGTTAAGTGGGGTTCTTCCTCACTTAAATTCTTATGGTATCACAACGGACCAAATACTGGTCTAAGTGTGTCAGTTGGTTTTCCTGACAACCATTTCAACCTAACCTAACCTAGACCTTTCCTAACTAACATCCGTAAGTACAATAGCTTTTTTCAAATGACTTCGTTTGGTGCCAAAGAAATAAGAGAAGGTAATTCTATGCCAAGTTTTAAAATAGAAGCCAGGTATATCATCTTATTGGTTGCCTTTTATCACCACCATGTTAAAACGTCTACTCATAGAGTAGAGTAGTATACAGAGTAGACGTTTTAACATCGCTGATGATGAGTTGCATGTCAACTCGAAATGCATTCGAAAAATAATTAATTCAAAAGAAAAAAAGGAAAATTTGCGTTTTATTTTGATTTTGAATTTCTTTCTTTTAATTGTGGTCAATAAAGGATAATTATCAAATTTCTTCTTTAAGTAAGGATATCTCTAATAAACATTATCGCAAAATATTGTTTACAGGGAAGCTCTAACACAATAAAAAGCTTTTCTTTTGGGGTTATGACCTCTTTGCAATAATTAAAACTAGAATCAAAAACTTGATATTAAGAAAAAACAAACAAAAGAAACGTATTAAAAAAAAAAAAACAAAAGAAACGTATTAAAAAAAACACACAAAAAAATATACAAAATAATGAAAAAAGTACAAAAAATAATGTCTAAGAATTAAATTTCCTATTTTTTTTTAATTCGACGCGAAAAATTGTGAATATGTGCTAAAATGTGCGCTACTAGCGTGCGAAGCCGGGACGGGCCGCTAGTAAATCACCCCTATCATGAAATCCATTCGGAGAAATCCCCAAGTGAAAAATCACGATACGAATCCCGAAAAAAAGCAATCACAAGATCCGAAGGGATTCTAAAAAAGCATTGCCTGATTGAAAAATTTTTGTCCATTTTCGAAGTCAGCTGTCCTATGTCGTAATAAATACTCGAAGCAATAGAAACAAAAGTCCCTAAACTTAAAAAAAATCTCTTAACTTTTCCCAAACACATTTTTTTACCGATTTTTGTTTTCTAGTAAAAATTGATTTATTTGCACTTTTTGTGCTTAGAATACGTTATAATAGATTTGTATCATTGATCAAATCTTAAATATTATATGAAATAAACAATTTTACTGTCGAATATAGTCAAATATTTTCTTCATCACAGTCACCATCTAACCTTCAAGCCGGCAACACCTATTTTCTTTTGCTCTTGATAGTTTATATCTTTTCGGCGACAGTGATTATAAATTTCCCGCTACTTTCATAAATTTGTTATCTCTCTTACTGTTTCCATCTTTTCTTCGGTAACGCGCAAAAACAATCTTATTCTTTCAGTTCTTGTGAAAACTATTAATTATGGCCTCTGGGCCAAGATTGCTTTCGAGTAATCAATTTTCCATTCTTGATAAAGATATACAAACTCAACCCAACAACAAAAAAAGAAAAAAAAAACTAACGTCAACCTTGATCTCACTCAATAAACCGTTTCAAATTGATTCAACCTTGAATGACCCCAAATTTTTAATAATCTCGTCTAGTGATGAAAAACCGTTGTCTTCAATTAGCATATTTTTATTGAAAAGGCTATTGATGGAATCTCCACCGCTTATGATTCCATAACGGAATTACGTGATGGAAGTCTGCTTATCCTAGCTAAAACAGAAAAACTGCAAATCTATTTCTTTCCAAGAAAACACTTATTGCCGCATTAGGCAACTATCGAAAAAAATTAACAGCGCTTTACACTTAATTCAATTTATTGTTTTTTAATTCAAAGGATTTTATAAAATACAAAGGTAAGTATGTAAAGATATGATGCGCGCTTTAATTTTGTGTTTCTTCGTATAGATACTTTGCTTAGGACGTCTTCGTTGTGTGGCTGCCAAATGAAAAAGAAAGAAAATCCATCATGGCCGGAAGGTTGAAGATTTTGCATTTTAATTGCCGGAGTGTTCGTGCGGGGGCGTTGGAACGTTTAGAGGAAAGTCAGGGTTGTAACAACACTTTTTCCTTTTTATTCTTTGTTATTTAAAATTTTTACTAAATCTATTCCCTTAATAACAATCTCTTTTAATTTAGGTTTTTTTTTAATTGCAATTTAAGTGTAATATATGTAGCTTGATTTTGCTGTTTTGTATGTAAGCACCAAATCAATTTATAGGTTTTTTTTTTACAACCAAATTCGTTATTGCTTTGATATAAATAAAATAAAATAGAAAAAAATGGAGAGACAAGATCAATAGAAAATTTCAAAACTCAATGCAAAATGATGGGAGTTATTTGAAACAAACTGAAGAAAGTAGGATTATGTTGTGCGTTTTATGTATATGTATAAGAGGTTTAGTGACACTTGGCAGCATGGATGTGATATACACAAAAAGTGGCGAAAAGTAACAATTAAACAAGAAGAGAGCATTGAACATTTGAAAAATTAACAAGACGTTAAGGAATTTTTCAAAACACTGCATTTATTTATGTATTTTTATTTTCTCTTTTTTTTTCTTCGTCTTTTAAATATTGAGAATATTTTCTAATTCGTCACTATGTTAAAGTACAAAGTATTTCATTGAATATAAAACTGTGCCTGTTACAAAGTCATTGCTTTAGTTGGCAATTGACATACGATAGTTTATTTTAGGTAACATTAAGAAAATGTATTTGAATTTTTTGTTTCAATGATAATAATTACATAATTTGTTGAGAATAATTTTATGTTTAGGCAATTGCATCATCAAAGTCATATTTCATATACAATAACAAAACTGTGATCAATGGAACCAGACTGTAAACCTCGGAAAACCAAAAATGATGATCTTCAGGGACGGTGGTGGTAGATACTCGAGAAATGAAAGGTGGAGCTACAAAGGACAGAATTTGGAAATTGTTAGAGAGTATAAGTACCTCGTCGTCTTGATTTGTTCTAACCTAAACTTCAGAAAGCATTTTGAGACCAGAATAGCAGAAGCTAAGAGAGCAATTTCTTCAGTTTGGGGACGTTGTATTGGGAGTAGGTTTGTGGACCATAGCGCAAAGATACAGATTTTTCGTGCCACTGCTTCCTCTATCATGCTGTATGGTGCACAAGTTTGGGGATGCTGGCAGTTCGATGCTGTTGAAAAGTTTCAAAGATACTTTTTAAAACGAATTTTTCGGTTGCCGAACTGCACTCCAAATTACATGGTTCATCTAGAAACTAATATGCCACCGTTATTCATAACTACTATTAAACTACATTTCGAATATATACTTAGAGTACTGGAGATGGAAGAAGGAAGGCTGCCCAATTTGATCCTAAAGTCAATACTTGCACGGAGATGCAACCTCGTAAAAGAATGGGAGCGATTAGGAGTGGAGCATTGCATAGAGAGACCTCAGAGTATAGCAAATATTGGAACCGCTAATCTTAAAAACTTCTTTGATAAGCTAATTGATGGTGTAGCTAAATCAGCTTACAACGGTTATGTTTTGGAAGCTCAATCTTCGCAGTATAGGATGTTATATAGCCAGCTCAATTACAACCTGCAAGGTAACTCGTACTTTCTAAATCGTTTGCCGCTTTCAATGATGAGTATGATATTTAAATTGAGAGGGGAAATGATCAATCTCAATTACATTCCACATCGTCCGGACCTACCGATTTTGTGCGATATATGCAACCTCAAGGAAAGAGAAGATGTTTTCCATTTCATTGCTAGTGTAGTGTAATAACATTCATTCGAAAAGAGCCACAACCAAAATACGAGATACAAACAAAAAGCACGTTTTCATTGATACTCAATATCATAGTAAAACGATGTACACAATTTTGTTGTCCCCTTTGGCCAACAAAAGCTAAGTTCAAAGACATCGTTTTGACTACGTTGCTTTGTGAGTGGCACTGAATGTATTTTGTTACACTACTCCCGAATGCAAGTTTGTCAACATTAGAAATGAGACGACTGCCCCAATTAGTAACTTATGAGAAGCAGAATGCTGATGCATTCTTATTTTGTAATATAGTTCATAAGAGGGGATATCCCAAATAGATGTGTAATATAATTTAGGTATAAATAGCTGTAAGAAAATGTAAATAAGAGGAATTCCATTTCATATACTGAGTGTGAATTCATTATTAAACATCGGCTCTCTAGCCATTTATTTTAAGCGAGCTGCGCTGGATAAAGATACAGCAAAAGTAGGGAAAAATTAATAGTAATACAGAAACATAACATGGCGATCCTGCCAACTTGTTGAACTAACAACAAGACGCGGACCAAAATCCCTTTCAAGTTGAGTCTTATCCCTCAGTTGAATCGCTGACATCCGTCCAGCAATCGCAATATTTCAATGAAAATATTTATTATATGTATACTTGCAAGTTTATGATAGTTTATATTGAAACCAATGAAAACAGATTAAATATGTCTGCACCAGCATTTAAAGATCTTCCAAAAGTTGCCAACGACCTTAAAAGCTAACTCGAAGGTTTCAACACCATCATCATCTACATTACATGACGATCTTTTGTGGATTTCAGGACAACCAATCGAAAAATTAAATAACATTACAATGGGGCAACCACAATCGAGGGAAGTTATAAATAACAACCTGAGTAGCAGCCAGCAGATTCTAAGCAGTTCGAATATAAACAATATAACTCTAGTAATACTTATCATTCTATTAATAGCGAAAATTCATTCTTATTATAAGAAATATGTTAGGAAACAAATAATACGTAATAGAATAAATAATGTTAAAAAAAAAAAAAAAAGTTTATATATTGTGAAATCTAATATCGAAGTCAATATTCTTACTATAAAAAAAAAAAAATTTAAAAAACATTTGAAGTCATTTCTGTTATGGATAGTATAAAAAGCATTTACAAAATATTAGTAAATTTAAAAAAAAGTCCAAACAGAGAATATTCACAAGAATACATTGACAAAACAAAAAAAGAAATTGACAAGATATGGAGAGAAATACTCATAGAAATTACTGACGAAACGGAAATAGAAGAAATAACAGTAAACTTTAAAGAAATAGAAAAACGAATTTTGAAATAATTAAGCCAAAAACAAAAAAAATTAATCCTGAAAAAATGGCAGAATTCAATATGATAACAGCTACAAAGCTAATAACGGAATTTAACGGTGAATCAAAAAACCTTTCAAATTTTTTTGGGCTTATTGAATTCTATCATGATACTTTAGGTGGAGAAAGTGAAAAGAAAAAATTAATTAAATTTGTTATAGCAACTAAAGTAACTGACAAAGCAAAAAACAGGCTTCTGACTCTAGACAAAGAACCTGACAATTTCTCAGATTTAAAGAAAGTTTTAACAGATATTTACAAAACAAAAATAAACCCATTGAAACTCCATAATGATTTAGCTAGACAGCATCAGGGAACACAAGAAGTTAACAAATTTGCAGAGCGGATAGAAGTACTAATTTCACAATTAAATGAGATTCAGATAGCTGAACAGGGTGAAGCCAATAAAAGAATTATAATAAAGTTAAATGACCAACTAGGATTAAATGTTTTTAAAAATGGATTAAATGAAGCATGTAGACAGGTAGTACAAGCATCAAGAGTAGCTACATTTAATGAAGCTGTACAGATAGCAATTGAGGTTGAAGCGTCTACACGACAAAATAACATCATGCAATTTAGGACAAATCATAGTGGTAGATACCAATACAACCATAATTCTTCCTATCCAAAATTTACAAATAATAATAGAATCAACAATAGACAGTACAATAACAACAGTTATAACAATGGTTATGAAAGGAACAACAATAATAATAGAGGTAGAGGTATTGCAAGGGGATACCACAATAGTAACACTAGGTCAAAAAACTTAGAGATCCCCGGGCAGCAGAATCGGGGAAACCAAAGAAGGTTCTAAATTTCTATGGGGAATGCGACACAAATTTCGTTAACATAAGGATAAAATATTTAAACAAAACTTTTAAATTTTTAATTGACACGGGAGCTGATATTTCAGTTTGTAAAGAGTTTCTTGTTAAAGATTTAAATGAATATTCGTCATGTCAAATAAACGGCATAACAAATAAAACGATATTTTCGAAAGGTATAACAGAACTAGAACTCATGCTTGGAGAAACAAATATAAAACATCAATTCCACGTGGTTAGTGAGGAAATAAATATATCAACAGATGCAATACTAGGTAGAGACTTTTTATTACAATATAACTGTAAGATTGATTATGAAACATGTGTACTAATAATTCCATTAGATGGGGAAGAAATGGTTTTACCAATGAATATGAATACAAGAGACATTAAAAATGATATTAATATTCCAGCAAGAACAGAGATAATTCATAAAGTCGATTTAGACGTAAAAGAAGATAGCGTAATACATGGAAAAGAAATAAAAAAGGCAGTATTTTTAGCAAATTCATTAATACCAGCAATAGGAATCAAACATGTGAAAATACTAAATACAACTGATTCAGAAGTAACGCTTAAACATATCTCATTAGGAATATAACCAATCTCGAGTTATGAAATATTACAATTTAAAAATAGTTTAGTAGATGAAGATCGGTTTAAGAAAATAGAAAAGGAAATAAAAGTAGATAGTTTAGATGACAACGCTAAGACAGAAATACTTAAATTATGCAAGCAATTTCAAAATATATTTCACTTAGAAAATGAAATACTAACAAAAAATAATTTCTATGAACAGAAAATAACAACTATAGATAAAACACCAGTATACATAAAAAATTACAGACTCCCGCATGCTAATTTGAATGAAATCAAAAACCAAGTTGAAAAGTTGATAGATGAAGATATAGTTGAACCATCTATAAGTCCTTATAATTCACCTTTATTAATAGTTCCAAAAAAGGACAAAGAAGGTAACAAAAAATGGAGATTAGTAGTTGATTTTAGGTCTTTGAACAAAAAAGTAGTTGATGATAAATTCCCACTAACTCGTTTGGAAGACGTATTAGATAAATTAGGAAAAGCGAAATATTTTTCAACTTTAGATATGACAAGTTCATTTCACCAAATTTCATTACATCCGAAATCCAGACCATTGACAGCATTTTCTACGGACACTGGTCACTTTCAATTCAAAAGATTACCTTTTGGATTAAAAATTTCAACAAATAGCTTTCAGAGAATGTTATCAATTGCACTTAGTGGACTGCAAGCATCTGCATTTCTATACGTAGATGATATAATAATTTTTGGATCAAATCTTAGAGAGCATAATAACAATCTAACAGAAGTTTTTAAAAGGTTACGTAAATATAATTTAAAACTAAACCCAAGCAAATGTAATTTTCTACGTCCAGAAGTAGTTTATCTTGGACATTTAATAACTGCAAAAGGTGTAACTACAGACCCAGATAAATACAATGTTATTAAAGAATATCCTAAACCAGATAATGTAGATGAAGTTCGAAGATTCGTAGCTTTCTGTAATTACTATAGACGTTTCATACAAAATTTTGCAGAAATTGCAAAACCACTAAACCAATTATTAAAGAAAAATCAAATTTTTAGCTGGACACAAAATTGTCAAATTGCTTTTGAAACACTTAAATTAAAACTAATGTCACCACCTATCCTATCTTACCCAAATTTTTCAAAACCATTTATACTAACAACAGATGCATCAAACTATGCACTAGGAGCGATTTTATCTCAAGGAGAAGTAGGCGATGATAAGCCCATTGCATATGCCAGTAAAGCATTAAACAAACATGAACTAAATAAATCTGTAATAGAGAAAGAATTACTTGGTATTCATTGGGGAATTAATCATTTCAGACCTTATCTGTATGGAAGAAGATTTATTGTGTACACAGATCATAGACCATTAGTTAGCTTATTTACTCATAAGAACCCTTCATCTAAGTTGACTAGAATTAGAGTAGATTTAATGGATTACGATTTTGACATAGTTTTTAAGCAAGGAAAGATGAATACGAATGCTGATGCATTATCCAGAATAAAAATAAGTTCAGAAGAATTAAAAGAGATGATACCAAAAGTAAGCATAAATGTCCTAACTAGAGCAATGAAGCTGAGAAATATAAAAAACACTAGTGAAAAAGAAGAAAATCCGGAAACCATGCCACCAGTGGAGACTGATCACCTTCACATATGGGAATGCATATCAATTTCAGACACTAGGAATATTAAGAAGTTGCAACCTGAGAATATAAAAAATTTAATGGGTACCCAAAAAGAAAGAATATATTCAGTCAAAGATAGAATACATGTTGGATACAGTGATAAATCATTATCAGATTTAAAATTGATTCTGAGGAAACTGTTGTCCTATGCAAAGCATGTGAAGTTAGAAAAGCTAGCGTTAGCAATGAATAATGAAATATTTGAAACAATATCAGTGCACAAATTTAAGAAGATATTTAATGAACTGCAGAAAAATGAAAAAGAAAATTGTCTAGACATTATATTATACAATGCGCCAAAAAGAGTGCATGATATAAAAGAAATGAATGAAATAATAAAAAGGTATCATGATGATAAATTAGGAGGACATATAGGTATAAGAAGATGTATAGCAAAGCTTAAGCAGAAATATGTATGGAAGAATATGAATAAGATGGTTAGAAATTATATAAATAAGTGCAAAATTTGTAATGAGGTTAAAATAACAAAATATACAAAAGAACAATTCACAAAAACAGACACACCAAATACATCATTCGAAACAATAACAATAGATACAGTAGGACCACTCAGACCATCGAATGGATACAGGTATATTCTGACAATTCAATGTGAGCTTACAAAATTCATTGAAGCATTTCCATTAGTTACAAAAGATGCCGTTTCAGTAGCAAAGACTATAGTAGAAAAATTCATTTTAAAATATGGTTGTTTTAGGAAATTAAAAACAGATAAAGGCACAGAATTCACAAATGAACTACTAGTAAACATATGCAAATTATTAAAAATAGAAAAAGCTACATCTACGCCATTTCACCATGAAACTTTAGGCTCAATAGAAAGAAACCATAGAGTTCTGAACGACTATTTAATGACTATGAACGGAAAAGACGAATGGGAAGAGTTACTACCATACTACACTTACACATACAATACTACACCACACAGTACTACAAATTATGCACCATTTGAATTAGTATATGGAAAATTATGTGCTTTACCTTGTGAAATCATTAAAAATAAACAGAGCATTTATAACTTGGATAATTATGTTAATGAATTTAAAATAAAGTTAAAGTATGCACATAATAGAGCTAAGGAAAACTTAGAATTAAATAAAACTAAAATATGTAACAATCAATTAAATGTAAAAGCATCAAATTTCAAAATAGGAGACTTTGTCTATATAAAAGAAGGAAATAAAAGAAAACTAGATAAACCCTTCAAAGGTCCATATAAAATCATTGCACAAAATGGTCCAAATAGTATTATAAGCATTGAAAACAAAAACAAAGAAGTACACAATAACAATTTAATTAAAGCCAGAAATACAAACTAACAATAAACATCAATAGATAACACAAACCTAAATCCATATATATGTACATACAAAAAAAAAAAAAAAAAAAACCGAATAATATTTATTTAAATTTTACAAATGTAAACAAATATCATTTTTTAAAGGGGAGGGATGTAGTGTAATAACATTCATTCGAAAAGAGCCACAACCAAAATACGAGATACAAACAAAAAGCACGTTTTCATTGATACTCAATATCATAGTAAAACGATGTACACAATTTTGTTGTCCCCTTTGGCCAACAAAAGCTAAGTTCAAAGACATCGTTTTGACTACGTTGCTTTGTGAGTGGCACTGAATGTATTTTGTTACACTACTCCCGAATGCAAGTTTGTCAACATTAGAAATGAGACGACTGCCCCAATTAGTAACTTATGAGAAGCAGAATGCTGATGCATTCTTATTTTGTAATATAGTTCATAAGAGGGGATATCCCAAATAGATGTGTAATATAATTTAGGTATAAATAGCTGTAAGAAAATGTAAACAAGAGGAATTCCATTTCATATACTGAGTGTGAATTCATTATTAAACATCGGCTCTCTAGCCATTTATTTTAAGCGAGCTGCGCTGGATAAAGATACAGCAAAAGTAGGGAAAAATTAATAGTAATACAGAAACATAACACTAGATGTCCGATTCTCAGAGAATTTCGTGTCAGATTTTTTGATAGATACATAATGGACAAAAACGATGTTATCAGAATTTTAAATGGAAGTCTTGGTTGGGAGAAATTGTATGGATACACAACGATGGCTCTGAGTTATAGATCACGTATAATTGAAGGCGACTTTTAAATTGAATTGAATTTTCGAAACATTTATTATGTATTATTATGTAATGTCATTCTGGTAGACGGCCTTAGGCCAAACCATATTAAACTAATGATAAGTATTATGATTGTGAACTATTTAATAAAACAAATAAAGTTTCTATAACTAACTAACTAACTAACAATAACAAAACTAAAGAAGTAAGAAGATGGAAGTGGAAAACAGAACACAAATGAGTCTAACGTTTCGAATTATATATACGAGAACCTATGAAACAGTAATACAATAGGAAACCTAAAGAAATACAAAAATAATTGTTCGAAAATTTAACGGCCATTCAATGGCTCATACTTTGTTTATGCTTCTGTTTTTTGTTTTTCTTTTTTGTAAATTTTATTATTGTATGTATGAGTTTGAGTTTCTTTTTTAATGTTAAGTTTTATTTTTTTATTTGTTTATTTTTGTTTAGTAAACGATTTTCTTGTTAAAATTGTGGTTAAATATTTTAACAAGAAATTATGAAACTACAGTCACGTCAAAGCAAACTGCACCTGGGGACAACCAACTGTCTGCTTTCCTGGTTGGCTCAAAATTTTTAGTTAATTGATGACCGCCTTTTGGTGGGTTAGTCGCCTCCATTCGTTTTTCCATTTTCGCCTTTATGTCGCTAGCAAGGGTTAAAAATGCCTCTTCGACATTTGTACTGTTCTTCGCGGATGTTTCCATGAATTTAATACCATACTTACTTACTTACTTACTTAGGTGGGCATTACAGTTCGGGGTGAACCTGGGCCTCAACCAACATCCTTCTATAACGATTTCGATCTCGGGCGAGCTCTCTCCAGTTTCGCACTCCAAGTCGGTTGAGGTCTTCATCCACTTGATTGCGCCACCTAAGACGAGGTCTTCCCCTTCCGCGATTTCCCTGCAATGTGCTTTCGAACACCCGACGAGCCGGAGCGTTTGGGTCCATCCGCTCTACATGGCCCAACCATCGTAGCCTCGCGATGCGTACTCTTCTGGCTATGCCCATGTCGCGGTACAGCTCATACAGCTCGTTGTTGTATCTTCTTCTCCACACATTGTCTTCGCATACGGGACCAAAGATCATTCGGAGAATTTTTCTTTCGAAACGACCAAGAGTTTCCTCATCCGCTTTCGATAAGGTCCATGCTTCCGCGCCGTACAGCAGGACTGGGATGATTAAGGTCTTATACAAGGTCACCTTGGTTTTTCTAGAGAGGGTTTTGTTTCTCAATTGCCTTCTTAACCCAAAGAAGCAACGGTTGGCAAGAGTTATTCTCCGTTTGATTTCCGCACTGATGTTGTTGTCCGTGTCTACAGCGGATCCTAGGTAGACGAAGTCCTGTACTACCTCGAAGTTATGTCTGTCTATTGTGACGTTTTGTCCAATTCGTCGATGTTCTGTGTCCTTGTTTGATGACAGCATATACTTCGTTTTGCCCTCATTAACCATCAAACCCATTTTTGCCGCTTCTGTTTCAATCACGCTTTTTTCTTCCCATTACGTCAATATCGTCTGCATAGGCGAGTAATTGTACAGACTTTTGAAAGATTGTTCCTCTGGTGTTGACGTTTGAGTTTCTTACAATCTGTTCAAGTATGATGTTGAAGAAATCGCATGACAGTTTGTCGCCTTGCCTAAAGCTTTTTTCGACATCAAAGGTCTCGGTGAGTTCTTTTCCGACCTTGACGGAGTAGCGTGAATTCTCCAAAGTCATCCTGCATAGTCGTACGAGTTTTGCAGGGATGCCGAAACTAGACATGGCTCTGTACAGCTCGTCTCTGTAAATACTGTCATACGCGGCCTTGAAATCGATAAAGAGATGGTGAATATCGATATTATGTTCTCGGGTTTTTTCCAAGATCTGCCGTAATGTGAAAATTTGGTCTATTGTGGACTTCTCTGGTCTAAAACCACATTGATAAGGACCTATCAAGTTGTGGACGTGGGGTTTCAGACATTCACATATTACAGCAGACAAGATCTTATAAGCGACGTTAAGGAGGCTTATCTCTCTGTAATTGGAGCAATTGTGAGGGTCTCCCTTCTTTAGGATCGGGCATACGATACTGAGGTTCCATTCATCGGGCATGCTTTCTTCCGACCATATCATGCAGATCAGCTGGTGCATGCTCCTTTCCAACTGATCTCCAGCTGCCTTGAAAAGTTCGGCATCAAGGCCATCTGCACCTGCAGTCTTATTTGATTTAAGTTTGCATATGGCAAGCTTAACCTCTTCTAGGTCGGGAGGACGGCATTCTTGATCATCGTCCAAGCTGAATGGGGCAATCTGCCTGACAGCGGAATTTGTGTCTTCATCGCCGTTAAGCAGTCTGCAGAAATGATCTTTCCAGATCCTCAGTAGCGACTGTGACTCTATAACTATGTTTCCCTGCTGGTCTTTACAGGCTTGAGTTCGGGGCTTGCCACCCTGGCAGGATCTTTTTACCTTTTGGTAAAACTTCCGAATCTCGTTCCTGTCATGGCACCTCTCTATTTCCTCAAACGAGCGCTTCTCATGCTGCTTCTTTTTCTTTTTGAGAAGTCGGTGTTCTTCCCTTCTTCTCTCCTCGTAGATCTCGTTATACTGATCGTAAGCAGCCCTTGTTCGTGTTTGCATAAGCATTTGTCGTGCTCTTTGTTAGGCTGCATTTGCCTGCCTGCATTCTTCATCGAACCATGGGTTTCGTTTTGGTGGCCGGGTGAAACCCAGAACCTCAGAGGCAGCGGTTCTGATGGCTTCTTGGCATTGCTGCCACTGGTCTTCAATGTTTAATGCTGGCGGCATGGGATTCAAGGATAATTGAAGGGACACTCGGTTGGAAAAGGCATTGGCAATCTCTTGCGATTGTAGCTTTCCGACGTCATATCTCTTCACAGCGTTAGTTCGCGCTGGTCGTGAACAAGATATCCTCATTCGTACCTTGGCTACAACAAGGTAGTGGTCCGAGTCAAAGTTGGCCCCTCGGAAAGTTCGGACATCTAGCACACTGGAAGAGTGCCTTGCGTCGATCGCAACATGGTCAATTTGGTTGACGGTTAATTGATCTGGGGATCGCCATGTACTTTTATGAATTTTGAGATGCGGGAAGCGCGTACTACTTACCACAAGATACAGCCCCGCAGCAAAATCGATTAGCCTCAGTCCGTTTTCGGAGGTTTTGTCATGGAGGCTATGCTTACCGATTGTGTTTCCAAAGATGTCCTCCTTCCCTAGCTTTGCGTTAAAATCGCCAAGAACGATTTTCACGTCGTGTCTAGGGCACTGCTCATACGTTTCTTCGAGGAGCTCGTAGAAACAGTCTTTGGAATCGTCGTCTTTCTCTTCTGTGGGGGCGTGGGCGCATATGAGGCTAATGTTAGCGAATTTAGCCCTGATGCGGATGGTCATTATACGCTCATTGACTGGATTTTGGCTAATCACCTTATCCCTGAGTCTTCCTCTAACGACAAATCCGCACCCAAATAAGCGTTGTTTCTTTTGTCTGTAGCAGTCGCCATAGTAGATGTCACAGTTTTTCATCTTCTTTATGCCCGGTCCACTCCATCGCACTTCTTGGATGGCAGTTATGTCTGCTTTGCAGCAGTCCAGGGCGTCCGCTAATTCTCCAGCTGCACCTAGTCCGTTAAGAGACCTTACGTTCCACGTGCAGATCCGGAGGTCATTGTCCTTTTTTCGTTTGCTTGGGTCGTCAACTTTGAAATCAATATCGTTATCCGAGGCTATTAATTGTTTCGGAACAAACTTTTTTTAACGTGGTTGGGTAGTTAACCCTACGCACAACCCCCAACCTGGAGGGCCAGGTCCTTTTGGATCCCTTCGGACACAAAGGGCTGGAATATCCAGTGTCAGTACCCTGCTGCAGGGGTGTGAGTGCTGCCGTTGGCTCACCAGGAGCTCATCCGCCACCATCTCTACTTCAATACCCTGTCCTAGTATTGAAAGACCCCGAAAGACCTTTAAACCAAATATGTTGGAGTAGCTCCTTCAGGTGTTTCTGCTTTTATGCCTGCTGAAGTCCACCGTTGATTCTGTCCTTCGAATTCATCCGCTGGAACATTTACACGAAAGCTCTCGTAGACCACTGAGATTCGTGCAGTCAGTCATAGTTCGCAGAGCAATTATAGTGTTGACCGATCACAATTCTTTTGTTCCGGATTCCCTTGTCAACACTCGCACTTACTAGTTTGGCAGGTCAGCTCTGGACGGAGCATCCCAGGTCCATACTCTACAGCTAATTGTTCACCACGCTCCCTCGATACCTGTCGCTTATCATTAAGTTCACATTTATTGCCCAGTAGCATCTTCTCTACATCCGCTGATGCATTTTCTTCGATATTCCTTATCCAGTTTTTGATGTTTTCAAAAGATTTTTCTTGTATAATATCGTACACTAACATAATACCCATCGCTCCCCTGTAGTACGCTGTTGTAATTGTTCTGAACCGCTCCTGGCCGGCTGTATCCCATATTTGTAGTTTGATTTTTTTTCCATCAATTCCTCAATTCCAATTGTTGATATGAAGGTTGTGTTGAAGGCATCCTCAGAGAATCGAAATAGGATACAAGTTTTGCCAACTCCTGAGTCGCCGATAAGGAGAAGCTTAAACAAATAATCGTATGTCTTGGCCATTGCTTTGCTGGTTTGTTATATGTGTCCCTTTATATTTGGGCAAGAGTATTGCGAGGTGTTTTAATTTGCTTTTTTTTTCTTATATTCTATCAATTATTTATAATCACTTTTTGTTATCGCGCATCTATGTCGGGTTTGCTTGAATGGGAAGGTCTGTATTTTTATTTTATTTTTTCAACTAGGGGAGCCTAGGAAAACACTCTTGCCAATCTTTGTCCGATCTCCGTAAAACTACACTCTAATTTGAACTCCTATAAAGATACAGTATACTCACCCTGCCTCATAAACATTCCTGAAAACGAAATCATACAAGAAATAAAATCACAAGGTGTCACCGATGTGTTCAAATTTAAAAAACCAACAAATGAAGGTGAACTTCGCCCAACTGGACTTGTTCTCTTCACTTTTGACCGATTCCGTCGACCAAGCGTAGTTAACATTGGCTGGTATAATGCTAAAGTCAATGCACTGGCACAGCCTCTTGCGAAAATTGCAATCTTCCTCCCCATACACCCAAAAATTGTTCACGCATTTCTTGCGCAAACTGCCTCGAAGAACACCCTTCCTCCTCTAAAGACTGCAAAAATTACATCAAAGCTAAAGAAATTCTGAAAATAAAATCAATCCGAAAGTGTAGCATGGCTGACGCACGCAAACTATATAAAGAGCAAAATTCTATTCTAATGTTTTCTGCTTTATATGCCAAAGTTACACAAGGTGATTCCTTCTTAAATAAGCAAACTCCTTCAACATCAACTCCCAAAAACCAATCAATTCTAAACCAAAATAAACCTATTAATACCGATCTGCCAAACAGTTCAAATACCCCACAGGAAAATGTATCTCAATGTTCTTTTCCCCTAAACAGCCCCATTATTACACCCAAAAAAACTTCCAATATAAATATTTCTCCAGCCACCATATCCATATCACCAACTCCGCTCCCGGAAGCCATAAACAATAACTTCACCCCATCCACTCCTACAAATAACATTCTTCCACACCGCAAAAAGATATTTCTATTACAGATGATACACCTTCAATCTCCCCACTTCCAAACTCAGAAATCCAAACTCCATCAATTTCAAATTGCCCACTAACCAATTTAACCATCTCACTTATTTCAAACAACGACTATTACATGACCGATGACGAAAACTATGATGATTCCATATAAAAATACTAAATTCAGCTAACAACACGACTCCGCAGTCCTGATGTTGAATCAGGAGGGCTCGGCACCAAACCCCCTTGCTTCAACGTCTGCATAGCGGAGCCATAATAAATACCACACAAATTACAACACCTTAAATTTTCCCCAACAAAAAAACATGCCCAGCACCAACAAAGCTTCACTACACAATAACCAACCACTAAAAATCCTACAATGGAACCTAAATGGCTACTTAAACAACTTACATGAACTACAAATGATTATTAATGATATCAAACCAAGCATCATATCCCTCCAAGAAACCCATATACCTTTCAATCATAACCCGTTCCCACCAAGTACTCTTCACATTTCCATAATTTTGACTCTATATCAACCTCCAAGCAAGGTGTCTCTCTCCTGGTCCATAAATTTATCCCACATACCTTTATAACAATAAATTCAAATATTTCGGCAGTAGGAGTCCAAATTAACCTTGCAGTTCCAATTCCAATTATTTCTTTATACATCCACCCAGAACAAACTTTCTCAGTAAATGATCTCCAAGATATCTTAGTCGGAATTAATACCCCTATTTTAGTTACAGGTGACTTTAACTCCTGGAGCCCGTCCTGGGGCTCGGAGAAACCAAACAAACGGGGCAAACTTTTCATCGCTAATTCAGGATTAGCGATTCTTAATGACGGCAGACCTACCCACTTTTCAACCCACAAAACCTTTACCCATGTTGACTTATCTCTTCTCTCTCCATCCCTCCTCCACAAAACTACCTGAGATATTTCAGATAATCTTTCTGGCAGCGACCATTTCCCCATACTAATTACATTCACTTCTGACCTTTGCAATATCCAGATTAAACATCAAAAAAAATTTCTGCTTGGCAAAGCAAACTGGGGCCTCTTTCGAAACATCGTTTCAAATGAATTGGGCACAAGAGAAACGTCTTCTAATATTAATAAAGAATCTGCACTAATTCATAAGACAAACCAATCCAATCTATTCCCCAATCAAACAACACGTATCATAAAAAAACGGTCCCTTGGTGGAATAAAGAAATTGATTCCCTTCGCTAACAAAAACAAAAAGCTTGATACAATTTTAGAAAATCCCCCACCGACTTGAACCTTATTCTCTATAAGAAACTGAATGCCAAGTTCCGAAAAACAGTAAAAACTGAAAAAAGTTAAGTTTTGAAAAATTTACATCCAATATTAACCAAAACTCAACATCGCAAAAGCTCTGGGCAAATATCAAAACCTTAACTGGCACATATGTCCCCCACCAAATCAAGATAATTAAAACTGAAACCAAAGACTTGACCTGCCAAAAAGAAATAGTCGAACATTTTGCACAAACTTGGGAAAAATTGGCGGATGACTCCAATTTTAGTACTATATATTATAGTTTGATGAGAAAAATAAAATACTAGCCGAAACCAATGAATCTCTCAACCCCTGCGCCTCGGCCCTTGCTATTGAGACAGATTTTAATATCTTAGAATTTAACAGCTCCCTACATACAGCTAAAGGCAAAACACCTGGCTTTGACCGAATATCTTATGACATGATAAAAAACTCTTATTACGACTTAAAAGTTCGATTATTGGCTTTGTATAACAAAATCTTCCGAACAGCCATTATTCCTCAAGCTTGGAAAGTGGCAAACGCAATACCGATCCCCAAACCAAATAATAAAAACTGTAGTTTCACCTCCGGTTATAGACCGATCTCCCTCCTCCCCTGTACAGGAAAAATTCTGAAAAAAATTATCGCCAAACGTCTATATTGGTTCGTTGAAAAAGAAAATCTAATAGATGGTAGACAAGTTTCCTTTAAAAAAGGTAGATCAACATTAGATGCTCCCCTTCACATCGACCATTATATTTTCCAACTTTATCTGAAAGAAACCACGCTTCTATTCTCAGTATCGACTTTGAAAAAGCCTTTGACCGAATCGGTCTCCACCTAATTTTAAACCAACTTTTGAAATGGAAAATAGGTCCAAAAATATTTAACTACATAAAGTCTTTCCTAACAAATAGAAATTTTCGCATTAAACACTACAATAGTAGTAGTAGCAAAAATTCATAAACTAAAAAATGGTATCCCCAGGGATCACCTTTATCAGTCGTTTTATTCAACATAGCATTTAATGAAATTAGCAAAATTATAAATAAGTTCCAAAAAGTTAGTCACAGTCTTTACGCTGATGATCTAATAATTTTCTCCAAACATAAAGACCTATCCTTATTAAGGCCGTGTGTGAATTGCGTTAAAATGTGTGTTAAAATTTAACCCGCGTTAAAATTTGACACTAATGAGGTGAATAAAATGGGTTAAAATTTATTGAGCTGTGGAGCAGGTTAAAGTGTGTTAAAATTTGACGTTTCTAGGGATAGAGAAATTCGCTCTTGCTTTTGCATTCAATTCAAAGAACGAAATATGAATCAAGAAAAAAAACGAAGGCAGGCTGGAAAACCATACATTAATGTTAGTTTGAAATCAATTAATTTATATAAATTCAATGCTTTTGTTTTCTAGGGTTTCACGAAAAAAAAATAAAACTAATTGAAATTAGGATAAGTCTGGATGAAAAAAAAACAATTACAAAATACTTTAAATTTGTCATTTTTCTAAACCAAATACGAATTTATTGTTTTGTTTCTTTTGAAATGTATGAAAGATATCAGCCATGAAAACTAATTTTCAGTGTTACTACACCGAATAAATCAATGAATCAAAATGGGAATTTTGTTTGAATATTTTTTATTGTTGTTTTAAAATATGACATTAGAATCGAGAACAATAAATAAAAAAGATTTTTTTTCAGTTTCAGAGACTTTTTATTAACCCTGTTTTCTTAAAAATATGTTTTGTAAGAGAAATTATTTTTCTGTGAAAAGTAAACCAATTTTTGTTCAGGGAAATTTCTTAAATTATCGAAGGAAATTTCTTTAACCTACGCAGAAATCTTGGTTAAAATAATTGTTTTAACGCAATTCACACAGCAAATGGCTAAATTTGATCCCACCTCAAACAAGACGTCAAATTTTAATCGTGGTAGAAGTTTTAACGCAAATTTTAACGCAATTCACACACGGCCTAAGGCTGTTTGTGAATTGGGTTAAAATATCTAACCTTGGTTAAATTTTGACATTTGTTTCGCGGTGGATTCAGATGCTAAATTTTTGCTGTGTGAATTGGGTTAGAAAGGATTTTTTGAAACACTGTTTTTTCTAAAATTCCTTTATAGTTTGAGAAATTTCCCTGCAAAAATTCCTTTCTATCGTTTAATTTAGTTTATTTTTTATTTAAAATAAAGCAACTTTAAAAATGTGAATTTAATATTACGTTCCAAAAAGTGTTAAGATCTCCATTTTGCTTAATTTCTCTCGTTCTTGTACTACTATTTTCATATATTGAAACAATAGCCCTGTATCTTGTAAAATATTTCCCATCACGGATAGTTTGATAATGGGTGTATGAGTACTTGTTTTTACAGCACTGACAAAAACTTCATCAGGGCTTAATTCGCCAACATTAGCCTAATATGCGCACATGCCCCCACAAAAGAGAAAGACGACAATTCCAAAGACTGTTTCTACGAGCTCCTCGAAGAAACGTATGAGCAGCGCCCTAGACACGACGTGAAAATCGTTCTTGGCGATTTTAATGCAAAACTAGGGAAGGAGGACATCTTTGGAAATACAATCGGTAAGCATAGCCTCCATGACAAAACCTCCGAAAACGGACTGAGGCTAATCGATTTTGCTGCGGGGCTGTATCTTGTTGTAAGTAGTACACGCTTCCCGCATCTCAAAATTCATAAAGGTACATGGCGATCCCCAGATCAAGTAACCATCAACCAAATTGACCATGTTGCGATCGACGCAAGGCACTCTTTCAGTGTGTTAGATGTCCGAACTTTCCGAGAACTTTGACTCGGACCACTACATTGTTGTAGCCAAGGTACGAATGAGGATATCTTGTTCACGACCAGCACGAACTAACGCTGTGAAGAGATATGTATGACGTCGGAAAGCTACAATCGCAAGAGATTGCCAATGCCTTTTCCAATCGAGTGTCCCTTCAATTATCCTTGAATCCCATGCCGCCAGCATTAAGCATTGAAGACCAGTGGCAGCAATGCCAAGAAGCCATCAGAACCGCTGCCTCGGAGGTTCTGGGTTTCACTCGGCCGCCATGGTTCGATGAAGAATGCAGGCAGGCAAATGCAGTCAAACAAAAAGCACGACAAATGCTGATGGAACAACGAACAAGGGCTGCTTACGATCAGTATAACGAGATCTACGAGGAGAAAAGAAGGGAAGAACACCGACTTCTCAAAAAGAAAAAGAAGCAACATGAGAAGCGCTCGTTTGAGGAAATATAGAGGTGCCACATGACAGGAAATTTTACGAAAAGGTAAAAAGATCCTGCCAGGGTGGCAAACCCCGAACTCAAGCCTGTAATGACCAGCAGGGAAACATAGTTATAGAGTCACAGTCGCTACTGAGGATCTGGAAAGATCATTTCTGCAGACTGCTTAACGGCGATGAGTACACAAATTCCGCTGTCAGGCAGATTGCCCCATTCAGCTTGGACGATGATCAAGAATGCCGTCCTCCCGACCTACAGGAAGTTAAGCTTGCCATATGCAAACTTAAATCAAATAAGACTGCAGGTGCAGATGGCCTTGATGCCGAACTTTTCAAGGCAGCTGGAGATCAGTTGGAAAGGAGCATGCACCAGCTGATCTGCATGATATGGTCGGAAGAAAGCATGCCCGATGAATGGAACCTCAGTATCGTATGCCCGATCCTAAAGAAGGGAGACCTTAACAACTGCGCCAATTATAGAGGGATAAGCCTCCTTAACGTCGCTTATTAGATCTTGTCTGCTGTAATATGTGAACGTCTGAAACCCCACGTCAACAACTTGATAGGTCCTTATCAATGTGGTTTTAGACCAGAGAAGTCCACAATAGACCTAATTTTCACATTACGGCAGATCATGGAAAAAACCCGAGAACGCATTTACATAGACGAGCTGTACAGAGCCATGTCTAGTTTCGGCATCCCTGCAAAGCTCGTACGACTATGCAGGATGACTTTGGAGAATTCACGTCAAGGTCGGCAAAGAACTCACCGAGACCTTTGATGTCGAAAAAGGCTTTAGGCAAGGCGACAAGCTGTCATGCGATTTCTTCAACATCATACTTGAACAGATTGTAAGAAACTCAAACGTCAACACCAGAGGAACAATCTTTCAAAAGTCTGTGCAATTACTCGCCTATGCAGACGATATTGCCGTAATGGGAAGAAAAAACCGTGATGTCATAGGTGCTTTTGCGAGTATTGAAACAGAAGCGGCAAAAATGGGTTTGATGGTTAATGAAGGGAAAACGAAGTATATGCTGTCATCAAACAGGGTCACAGAACATCGACGAATTGGACAAATCGTCACAATAGACAGACATAACTTCGAGGTAGTACAGGACTTCGTCTACCTAGGATCCGCTGTAGACACGGACAACAACATCAGTGCGGAGATCAAACGGAGAATAACTCTTGCCAACCGTTGCTTCTTTGGGTTAAGAAGGCAATTGAGAAACAAAACCCTCTCTGGAAAAACCAAGGTGACCTTGTATAAGACCTTGATATCTTCGAAAAAAAAAAGTTGTGAATGCAACAGGAACTAGACACACCTCTCTTTCTTGACAAACGTCAAATTTTAACCCATTTAACTAAATGTGTTAAAATTTGATCCCCTCTTATTCACCGCGCTAGTGTCATATTTTAACCCATTTAACCCAATCTTAGCCCAATTCACAAACAGCCTAAGGCCGTGTGTGAAATGCGTTAAAATTTGCGTTAAAACTTCTACCACGATTAAAATTTGACGTCTTGTTTGAAGTGGGATCAAATTTAGCCACTTGCTGTGTGAATTGCGTTAAAACAATTATTTTAACCAAGATTTCTGCGTAGGTTAAAAAAATTTCCCTCGATAATTTAAGAAATTTCCCTGAACAAGGATTGGTTTTCTTTTCACGGAGAAATAATTTCTCTTACAAAACATATTTTTAAGAAAACAGGGTTAATAAAAAGTCTCTGAAACTGGAAAAAAAATCTTTTTTATTTTTTGTTCTCGATTCTAATGTCATATTTTAAAACAACAATAAAAAATATTCAAACAAAATTCCCAATTCGATTCATTGATTTATTCGGTGTAGTAACACTGAAAATTAGTTTTCATGGCTGATATCTTTCATACATTTCAAAAGAAACAAAACAATAAATTCGTATTTGGTTTGTTTTTTTCATCCAGACTTATCCAAATTTCAATTAGTTTTTTTTTTTTTTTTTTTTCGTGAAACCCTAGAAAACAAAAGCATTGAATTTATATAAATTAATTGATTTCAAACTATACATTTAATGTATAGTTTTCCAGCCTGCCTTCGTTTTTTCTTCTTGATTTATATTTCGTTGTTTGAATTGAATGCAAAAGCAAGAGCAAATTTCTCTATCCCTAGAAACGTCAAATTTTAACACACTTTAACCTGCTCCACAGCTCAATAAATTTTAACCCTGTTTTCTTAAAAATATGTTTTGTAAGAGAAATTATTTCTCCGTGAAAAGAAAACCAATCCTTGTTCAGGGAAATTTCTTAAATTATCGAGGGAAATTTTTTTAACCTACGCAGAAATCTTGGTTAAAATAATTGTTTTAACACAATTCACACAGCAAGTGGCTAAGTTTGATCCCACTTCAAACAAGACGTCAAATTTTAATCGTGGTAGAAGTTTTAACGCAAATTTTAACGCATTTCACACACGGCCTTAGGCTGTTTGTGAATTGGGCTAAGATTGGGTTAAATGGGTTAAAATATGACACTAGCGCGGTGAATAAGAGGGGATCAAATTTTAACACATTTAGTTAAATGGGTTAAAATTTGACGTTTGTCAAGAAAGAGAGGTGTGTCTAGTTCCTGTTGCATTCACAACTTTTTTTTGTCGAAGATATCAAGGTCTTATACAAGGTCACCTTGGTTTTTCCAGAGAGGGTTTTGTTTCTCAATTGCCTTCTTAACCCAAAGAAGCAACGGTTGGCAAGAGTTATTCTCCGTTTGATCTCCGCACTGATGTTGTTGTCCGTGTCTACAGCGGATCCTAGGTAGACGAAGTCCTGTACTACCTCGAAGTTATGTCTGTCTATTGTGACGTTTTGTCCAATTCGTCGATGTTCTGTGTCCTTGTTTGATGACAGCATATACTTCGTTTTGCCCTCATTAACCATCAAACCCATTTTTGCCGCTTCTGTTTCAATCACGCTTTTTTCTTCCCATTACGTCAATATCGTCTGCATAGGCGAGTAATTGTACAGACTTTTGAAAGATTGTTCCTCTGGTGTTGACGTTTGAGTTTCTTACAATCTGTTCAAGTATGATGTTGAAGAAATCGCATGACAGTTTGTCGCCTTGCCTAAAGCTTTTTTCGACATCAAAGGTCTCGGTGAGTTCTTTTCCGACCTTGACGGAGTAGCGTGAATTCTCCAAAGTCATCCTGCATAGTCGTACGAGTTTTGCAGGGATGCCGAAACTAGACATGGCTCTGTACAGCTCGTCTCTGTAAATACTGTCATACGCGGCCTTGAAATCGATAAAGAGATGGTGAATATCGATATTATGTTCTCGGGTTTTTTCCAAGATCTGCCGTAATGTGAAAATTTGGTCTATTGTGGACTTCTCTGGTCTAAAACCACATTGATAAGGACCTATCAAGTTGTGGACGTGGGGTTTCAGACATTCACATATTACAGCAGACAAGATCTTATAAGCGACGTTAAGGAGGCTTATCTCTCTGTAATTGGAGCAATTGTGAGGGTCTCCCTTCTTTAGGATCGGGCATACGATACTGAGGTTCCATTCATCGGGCATGCTTTCTTCCGACCATATCATGCAGATCAGCTGGTGCATGCTCCTTTCCAACTGATCTCCAGCTGCCTTGAAAAGTTCGGCATCAAGGCCATCTGCACCTGCAGTCTTATTTGATTTAAGTTTGCATATGGCAAGCTTAACTTCCTGTAGGTCGGGAGGACGGCATTCTTGATCATCGTCCAAGCTGAATGGGGCAATCTGCCTGACAGCGGAATTTGTGTACTCATCGCCGTTAAGCAGTCTGCAGAAATGATCTTTCCAGATCCTCAGTAGCGACTGTGACTCTATAACTATGTTTCCCTGCTGGTCATTACAGGCTTGAGTTCGGGGTTTGCCACCCTGGCAGGATCTTTTTACCTTTTCGTAAAATTTCCTGTCATGTGGCACCTCTATATTTCCTCAAACGAGCGCTTCTCATGTTGCTTCTTTTTCTTTTTGAGAAGTCGGTGTTCTTCCCTTCTTTTCTCCTCGTAGATCTCGTTATACTGATCGTAAGCAGCCCTTGTTCGTTGTTCCATCAGCATTTGTCGTGCTTTTTGTTTGACTGCATTTGCCTGCCTGCATTCTTCATCGAACCATGGCGGCCGAGTGAAACCCAGAACCTCCGAGGCAGCGGTTCTGATGGCTTCTTGGCATTGCTGCCACTGGTCTTCAATGCTTAATGCTGGCGGCATGGGATTCAAGGATAATTGAAGGGACACTCGATTGGAAAAGGCATTGGCAATCTCTTGCGATTGTAGCTTTCCGACGTCATACATATCTCTTCACAGCGTTAGTTCGTGCTGGTCGTGAACAAGATATCCTCATTCGTACCTTGGCTACAACAATGTAGTGGTCCGAGTCAAAGTTCTCGGAAAGTTCGGACATCTAACACACTGAAAGAGTGCCTTGCGTCGATCGCAACATGGTCAATTTGGTTGATGGTTACTTGATCTGGGGATCGCCATGTACCTTTATGAATTTTGAGATGCGGGAAGCGTGTACTACTTACAACAAGATACAGCCCCGCAGCAAAATCGATTAGCCTCAGTCCGTTTTCGGAGGTTTTGTCATGGAGGCTATGCTTACCGATTGTATTTCCAAAGATGTCCTCCTTCCCTAGTTTTGCATTAAAATCGCCAAGAACGATTTTCACGTCGTGTCTAGGGCGCTGCTCATACGTTTCTTCGAGGAGCTCGTAGAAACAGTCTTTGGAATTGTCGTCTTTCTCTTCTGTGGGGGCATGTGCGCATATTAGGCTAATGTTGGCGAATTAAGCCCTGATGAAGTTTTTGTCAGTGCTGTAAAAACAAGTACTCATACACCCATTATCAAACTATCCGTGATGGGAAATATTTTACAAGATACAGGGCTATTGTTTCAATATATGAAAATACTAGTACAAGAACGAGAGAAATTAAGCAAAATGGAGATCTTAACACTTTTTGTATTTGGTTTGTTTTTTTCATCCAGACTTATCCAAATTTCAATTAGTTTTATTTTTTTTTTTTTTTTCGTGAAACCCTAGAAAACAAAAGCATTGAATTTATATAAATTAATTGATTTCAAACTATACATTTAATGTATAGTTTTCCAGCCTGCCTTCGTTTTTTCTTCTTGATTTATATTTCGTTGTTTGAATTGAATGCAAAAGCAAGAGCAAATTTCTCTATCCCTAGAAACGTCAAATTTTAACACACTTTAACCTGCTCCACAGCTCAATAAATTTTAACCCATTTTATTCACCTCATTAGTGTAAAATTTTAACGCGGGTTAAATTTTAACACACATTTTAACGCAATTCACACAAGGCCTACGTAATATTTTTACATCTATTGTAAGAGCTATATTAGATTGGAGTGAATACTCTGGCCCAATTATATCTTATCAAAAATCTGAAATCATCCATATTTGTAACAAACACAATTGTAATAAAACTATAAATGTTATCCTGTACAATAACCATATAAAAAATGTAAATTTTATAAAAATTCTTGGTATTATTTTCGATTCTAGATTTAACTTTAAGAAACATTGTTCATATGTAAGGCAAAATCTTACTGCCAGGGTCAATATAATCAAATATTTGTCTTCTAAAAATAGCCTCCAATGTTGATACTCTCATCAATGTAACAAAATCGATCGTTCTTTCTAAAATCGACTATGGTTTTCCAATCTACGAAAAATGTGCCAAAACATCGCTCCAGCTTATAAAAACACCATAATCACGCCGCTGCCAGAACATGTTTGAAAGCCTTCCGTTCAACTCCTATTATCAACATACTTATCGATGCAGGACTTCCCCAAATAGAAGATAGAATTTGCTATCTAAATATCAAAGTATCAAAGGGACAATAAAAAAGCGTTAGCAAAAAAAAGATTTCAAAGACTTTATTCCACCTTGTGCAATACACTTACCTCTACCAAAGAGATAAACATTCCCGTCACTCTCTAAAGTCACGAAAAACAGAGTCAACCATCGTGGAATCTCCCAAATGACGTAATTGACACAGAACTATGTGCTCACATAAAATCCACTACCAATAACACTATCTACACGACTCTTTTTCTAAATATCGCCGAAAGATACAAAGCACTCGGGTGGGATTTTCTTTTTACTGATGCTTCAAAAAAAGACAACCAAACATCTTTTGCAGTCGTCCATGAAAATGGTTCCGTCGCATCCAAAGGCCTTCTTATAAGTTATACATCCACATTTACTGCAGAGGTATTTGCGATATACAAAGCCATAAAATGTTCAAAAGGCAAAAAACAGTAGTTTTTTTCTGATAGTTTATCAGCCATATTAGCTTTAAAGAACATTTCTAACTCCACCAAAATAATTTCAAAAATAAGGAGCCTTTTAATATCTAATAAGCACACTTTAAAAGTCGTATGGATACCTGGGCACTCCAACATCAGAGGAAACGAAGCGGCAGATAAATCAGCCAAGTCAGCAATGGAAGAGCCGTTAATTACTTTCCACCAACACAATAACAAAGACACAAAAACTTTTATTCGTGAAAATTGGAAATACAAACAAAAATAGCTTGGTCAAATTACAACCATATATACAAAAACCTTAACCCCAATGGCTTGAAAATCATTTATCCCAATGATGTTTCCACTAAAAAACTAAAAATATATATCGGACTAAGATTGGGACATTCATACGCTACACATAAACATTTATTCAACAAAGAAACTCCTGCTTCATGTAATTATTGCAATGACAACTCCATTTTCAACATGCCACATTTACTTTCTTGCAAAAAAATTTATTCAATCTGCAAAAACCAAAACAGCCATAGTCTAAAATATCTTTTATCAAATGTTAAAATACAAAAAATATAAGCGATGCGATGTACATGAATTAATGAATACGCTCAACCTTTCAAATTTTATTTAAAATTTCTTTTTTTTTATACTAGTTTAAAGCCCTGGCAGCTTTTATCCTCTTTTTTTAATAAACTTTTAATAAAATTTATAATAATAGTAATAATAATAATTTTCTTCATCAAGTTATAAATTCCCAAAAGAGTATTTTTGTTACGTGATCCCAGAGTACTTTCCAATCTGTCAAATACAAATTCATTTACTTAACAAATAATGAAATAATTTGTGAATCCAAGTTTGTTCACAGATAAAATTCAAGTGTTGTGTTCAAGTGGTAGCAGATAAAAAAGTAGTCTAATGTCGATTTCCTTTGCAAAAACAAAAGCACTCTAAAAAAGTGCTTTTTTCGTGCTCATTGGAACAGAAAAGACAAAATTCTTTTTTTATCATTGTATGTGTGCTATTTTTGACAGCAAACTCTTCCCGTTTGTTTTGTTCTGCAATTTATATAGAAAGAATGTTTTCGAAACTTTATTAATAAATGCACTAGGAAGAAACCTCCTCATCCGAATAATTATACACAACACTTTCAACAAAATTATTCACAGAATGCCTTTCGTTTTGTCCAAGCAATTTTAGAACATCAAACACTTCTTCGTCAGAATCGGAACTAGACGACGACTGATTATATATATTTTGATAAATTGCAGCTAAAATTGAGCGATCCATTTTCACAAAATAGTTTATTGTTTATTTTTATTATCTCTCTTTCACAGTCCTTTACCCAAAAATGCAAAATAATCAGACTGCAAACTGGTAAACGTCAAATGTTTTGTGTTGGTGTGCGTGAAAGTGCGTGTAAATCTAGCCTCTGAATCGAGATTCGTAAAAGTGCTTTTTCGGGGCAAAAAAAAAGTGATCTAGTGCCTCAATGTAACATATTTCGAGCCAAAAAGCACTTTTAAAAGTGCTTTTGTGTATTACTGGAAATCGACATAACAATCTTACGACTACTATTTAAACACTCCAAATCTGTCAATTTCGCTTAAATTTGGAAGCAGGCATAACAAAGACAGTCATATGAAAAAATTTAATTTCTTTCGGAAATAATTTTATTCATTGGTATGTGTTTATATAACCGATGTTCTTAAAGGGTGAAACCAACAAACAAACAACAGGCTATATGAAATTTTATCCTGTAATCCAAACATAGCAAAAGGATACGCTAAACGTCCAAAAGCTATTGATCTCTGGGAGGAAATAAAAACAAGGTTAAATCTACTTGGACCTCAATCAAAAGATGCAGGAACTTAGAGAAAAGTTAGTTGGTAAACTGGAGTTATTTGAATTTTCACAAATGTGTTTTTTATATTTTTACAAATGGATTTTACATATTGCTCTACGCTCTACGACACACGACCCTATCGTGATAACCGTCGGAGCGGAGTTTTCTCCGCAACGCATCTTTTTACGAAGATTCAATTTTGCTTCGAAGTAGTTGTCGTCGTAAGAAATTTTTTACAAATACGGCAATGCATTGCATTCCTAAAACTAAAATCTCCGCAACAATTCATTTCCGATGTTCAACAAGCTGCAGAAGAAAGTACACCAACTTACTCGAGTAGGAGACAAACTGAAAAAAAATACCCTGTCGAGATAAGAAAGTTGATATTGGAGAAAAGAAGAAATTGCTCGATGAAAATGGCAAAATACTAGATTTCCAGACGACAAAACAGTGTTTAACCGCCTAAGCAACGAACTAAAAAAACAAATCTACGAATTCAAAAATGATTCCTTAAGTAGTTTCCTTAAAAATTTAACGACTGATGCTTCAACCGATTCACTGGTCAACAGTGGTTCTGTTGCCAAGAACAAGCTAAATTATTTTTAAGGTGTTTGCTTCCTCCTCAACGGGTCTCCACCTTGCCGAGGAGGCTTACGCTGGAAACCTCAAGCAGGATGGATACGGTTAGATGCCCCTGAGCGGAAAATCAGCTACCAGCTAGGGTTTTGGGCAAACTAAGTGAGACCCACCTACGGCTTGGGCTTTGCCTTACGATCTCAATATCGTAAGGAGAAGTCGCCAGTGACTGACTTTTCTTATTTAATTTTTTGTTTGGTTTGTTTGACGATCTTACTTATAATTTTGGATCTTTTCCTTCTTTCTTTTTCTTTTTTCGTTCTTTTCTTTTTCTTTTTCTTTTCACATTTTCTTACAGATTCAACTTATAAAGTAATCAAAGCAACTCTAAATAATAAAAAGGAAAAAGCTGAATTAAAAATGAACAACCAAAAGAACAACAATGTTTCGAAGATGACCGAGGAAGAGGAAAACCTCCTCCTCGACCCATTCTCCAGCTTAGGTAAGGAAGATGGAGCCAGTGGTGAGGCTATCATTGTTGATGACATCAGTGACGCTAGCTCCATAGCGGACTCCGATACCTCAAACCTGTCCAGGCGGAGTAAAATCTCCAACTGCAAGCGCACGGTCAAAAGGCTGGGGAAAGTTGACTGGAACGATATGACTGACACTGACCGGAAAAGACTCCACAACGCACGAGCCTTTTTAGACAGGGAGAACTTGGGAAAAGACGGGCCTACTGCTAGTCTAGCACCAAGCCCCCTGCAAGGTAAGACCGACAAAACTGACAAGACTGACCAAAACAAACCGCACAACACACGAGCCTTTTTGGACGGGGAGGGCTTGGGAAAGGATGGGCCCACTGCTAATCCAGCACCGAACCCTCTCTCCCTTCTAGGTAAGAGTGCTAAGACTTTGATGGGTCCGCCTGCTCCCTACGGTGATAAAATTCAGCCGAAGAAAAGGCCAACCCCATCGATGGCTGGTGCAGAGACTACAACGAATGCAGGACATAACACGAAGGACAAACAGACAGACCCTAAAGTACGGAAACACAGCGGAACTTCTAACCCAGAAATGGGAAACGAAGTCTTTGCTGAGGGGAAGGAAGAACGGATGCGTAAGGGTAGTGTAGAAGGCCTTAGCCCTCCGCAAGACCTGAACGTGACTGAGGAATCCAACCCCGAAAATCCGGCACTAAACAAAACAACGGACAGTCTGGCAACTGTCATCGACAGAAATGCCGGACAACGACGACGAGCTGGGGTCCTCAGCAATAACGAACTACTACTGAGACAAAGACGCAACGCGGAAAGGACCGTCAGACGCCTGTCGAAAAAGAACCCCGAAACCTTAACGGTAAAGGCTAAAAGGGCTCTGGTCAGGTAAGAACAAAGACTACGGACAGTGACACCAACAGACATAACAAAACGAACTGGACAAGACCCAACAGACAAAAAACAAGCTGGCTGCGGAGCAAGTACCGGAACTGGCGGGGTGGCCTCCCTGCCCTTTGTCGACACCGGTATGCCGAGCTGCTCAAAAAGAGCAAGAAATGCCAGCTCCTCCCCAAATAACTCCTCACCCAACAGGATACCTAAGAGGATGAAGACCTCCTCAGTCCCTTCTGCAAAGGGCCACCCAGTCGCTATCGCCGACTTTGGGAAACCCGACCGCAAACTGAGTGAAGACGAATGGCAGTTACTTGAACTAAGAATCCTGGAAGACGTGAATGAGGCGATCGTTAAGAGTAGGCAACCGCCACTCTTCGGGGACCTCACTACCGTCCATGGTTTCAAGATGATGAACTGCGAGAATGAATGGACCCTTCAATGGCTCCAGGAGTTCGTGAAGAAGACGGCAGCTCCCTGGCAGAATGCCGATTTACGGCTTGTGACTGCCAGTGAGATTAAAGATCTAAACCGACCAATAGAAAAACTGTTGGTCAGAGGCCCCGCTATTCCCCGCGATCAGCTGGAAAGGTATATCCTTTCATTAAATGCCGAACTTCTGAGCGATCAATGGAAGATCATGAAGGTGGAGAAAACGGAGACAGGCACTGAAGTGATTGTGAGATTGAACCACAACTCCATACCACTTCTAAGACGAGTCAGCTTCAAAGTTCGCGTTGGCATTACCCGATGCAAGCTCAGGCTGATAGCTAGAATCAAATAACAGGTTAGTAAGGCGTTCTATAAAAAAAACAAAATATGTCATGGAATTGAAGTTAATACAAATAAATCTCCAACATAGTAAAGCCGCCTCCGCCAACCTGGTCTACCTCATGGAGAGTAGCCAAATTGATGTAGCCCTTATACAAGAACCTTGGGTCGCAAGAGGAAAAATTAAGGGCCTACACTCCAAAGAACTTACGCTGTACAAATCCAATTTTGTCAGCCCAGACAGTAACCTCAGAACATGCATAGTAGCTAGAAAACAGTTAAATCTTTTTCTTCTAACTACTTATAGCACAATATACCAGACCGCAGTAAAGATGGAACGCGAAGGACTCCCATCTCTAATTTTGGCTTCCATCTACATGCCACATGATGGAATTGAAGGACCACCAGCGAATATCACTTACCAACTGGTAGAATACACAAGTAAGAGTAGACTAGATATTATTATGGGCTGTGACGCCAACGCACACATATAGATTCCCTCAATACAAATAGGAACCTTGAACCGCAAAGCCTTGATAAGTTGACTGCAGAACTCACAGGGATTCTAAGGAACGCCTTGGATAAAAGCTGTCCTCTGATCACAACGGTAAAAAAGAACAAAAAACCAATCTGGTAGAATAACGAGCTGAGCAGCATTAGGAAAGAAACTAGAAGACTTTTCAATGCTGCCAAACGGACCGGCTCCGAAAATGACTGGGAGCATTACAAATCCAGCCAAAGGAAATTCAAAAATGAAACTCAACGAGAAATTTTTGCTCATGGAGAAATTTTTGCAGTGAAATTGAGTGCACGAACAAATCGGCCAGACTACGGAAAATCCTCTCCAAGGAGACCATACCTCTTGGTTCTCTGAGGAGACCGGATAACCACTGGACTGAATCCCCGGTCGAAAGTCTGGAACATCTGTTCGATTCGCACTTCCCTAGATGCAGCCCTATAGAGAACAGTGAAGTAGAAACCACTAAGTATTCTAAACACGAAAGCAGCACAGATATCGTAACGGAAGAGAAGTTGGAATGGGCTATCAACTCCTTTTCACCTTTTAAATTACCGGGTCACGATGGCATTTTCCCTATGATGCTTCAAAAAAGCAGAGAAAAAGTCATCCCACATCTCAAGAACATTTTTGAATGTAGCCTCATATGGGGTTACATTCCCAAAATATGGCGGGAAGTTAAAGTCGTTTTCATACCGAAAGCCGGCAAACCCAGCCATACAGAAGCAAAAGACTTCAGACCTATAAGTCTGACCTCCTTTATACTGAAAACTTTTGAAAGGTTACTTGATTTACATATCCGTAGCTTTATGAAACCGGAAGTAATATCCACCTTTCAACATGCTTACACAAAAGGAAGAAGTGTGGAAACAGCACTTCACTGTGTAGTAAGAACCATAGAAAAAACGCTGCAAGATAAGGAATACACTCTGGCAGCCTTTCTAGACATTGAAGGAGCTTTCAACAATGTACAGAACAGTGCAATTAAGAAGGCCCTAAATGATCTAGAAGTTGAAGAAACAATAACAAATTGGATCATGAATATGCTAACAAAACGTCAGATCCACAGTGAACTGGGAGGTGCAAACTTGAAAAAGTGTGTGTCAAGAGGAACCCCACAAGGAGGTATCCTCTCACCCCTGCTCTGGATTCTTGTCATGAATGAGATCCTCGTAGCTCTCAAACATGATGGCGTAAAAGTGGTCGCATATGCCGATGATCTAGCTCTTCTGGCAACGGGGAAATTCCCTTCCACTATTAGCGCACAATTGAATTATACACTAACCAAGGTAAGCGCTTGGACAAAAAGATGCGGCCTTGCAGTGAACCCCCTCAAAACAGAGCTGGTACTTTTTACAAATAGAAGAAAAATACCTACTTTCGAGTTACCAAGACTAAATGGGACCCCTCTTAAAATCTCTGATCAAGCCAGATACCTGGGTGTGATCTTAGACAAAAAACTAAATTGGAGTCCCAATATACAAGAAAGATATAAGAAATCTATGATAGCACTGTATTCGTGCAACAGGATTTTTGTCAAAAACTGGGGACCAAATCCCAAGATCATCCTGTGGATGTATACTGCCATTGTTAGACCTATCCTATCTTTTGGCAACTTGGTCTGGTGGAAGGCGCTGGAAAAATCCACGCATTTAAAAACCCTAACCAAAGTACAAAGATCAGCCTGTATTTGCGTAACTGGTGCAATGAGAACTACACCAACCGCGAGCTTGGAAGTAATCCTCAATCTCACACCTCTTGATCTCTATGTTCTATGTTTGCGGCAGCAAACAGTGCACTTAGACTAAACCAGTGTAATGTCTGGAAAACCAGCCAAACAGGACACGCACAGATCTTATCGCGATACGCAGAAAACAACATCTGCACGGATTACATAACTCCATACCTGGACTTTAAAAAATCCTTCACAACCAGCTTCCCCAATAGACAGGATTGGGAGAATGAAACACCTTACCTGAACGAGACGTCTATATCAATCTATACCGACGGTTCAAAAATGGAAGTTGGAACAGGGGCAGGTTTCTTTTCAGAAAGCCTAAAACTTGCCAGTTCATTCAGACTTCCAAATCACAGCAGCGTCTTCCAAGCCGAGATCTTGGCAGTTACAAACGCTGCAAGACAGGTGTCCATGATGGCGCTATCACATGCTGATATCACTTTTTTCATTGATAGCCAAGCAGCAAAAAAAGCGATTTCTGCCACTCTTGTCAAATCAAAGCTTGTTTCTTGCTGTCGCGAAGAGCTAAGGGTTCTTGGCACGCAGCATAACGTTAGACTCTGCTGGGTTCCTGGTCATAGTGGTATACCGGGAAACGAAAAAGCGGACGAACTAGCGAGGAAAGGATCAGCACTTGACCATTCTCTCATTGATAAATCAATCAGGATTCCACCCTGTGAAATGAAACAGATCATTGGTAACAAAATAATGCGAAAATCCAATGAAAGATGGGAATGCCTAGATTTCTGTGTTACTTCCAGGAAACTATGGCCGAAATATGATAAGAAAGAATCTGAAAAGCTGCTATCATTGAATAGACCTTCATTGCGAATGCTTATCAGTATCATAACTGGACATAACCTACCAGGTTATCACAAAAAGAAAATGGGTCTTTGCACCGATGACCTATGCAGAGGATGCAATGACGAAGATGAACATGAGGACACAAGTCACTTCCTTTGTCAATGCCCAGCACTCTGCCATACTAGGAAAAAATTTCTAGGCAATTACTTTTTAAATGAACTAAAAAAATTATCAGACGCTCCAAAAAGCAGCCTGTTAAACTTCACTAAGGCCACAAAATGGTTAAATACTGAACAGACATAAAATCATAGGTTTCTAGGACGTTACAATACGCCAGGGTATCACAATGGATCTACATTGATCTAAGTGTGACGGTAATAAGATCAACCGTCAGCCCATTTCACCTAACCTAACCTAAGGTTTTTGCTTCGCTGAATCTAATTATGAGCTAAGAATCTACCTAACAGCTCGCGTTTCTGAGATATTAGGCGTTCAAAATCGAAAAAATCCAGTTTTTGCTATCTTTGAGCCTCTGTTTTAACATGAAAAATATGTTAGCCCAAAAACAAACCATTGCTTTATCGATGATTTGATATCCGCTGAATCCATATCTGGTCTCAAAATGGCTCTGTTACATCAAATTTTTGAGATATTTGGCTTCAAAAGTTGCAATACAGGGTCATACATTATTTTGAGGCCTAAGTGCAGTCTCGAAAGGAAATTGGAATTAGAAAACTCATTTTTTGTAAGTCCAAAACCTTTTTTTTTTAGTTTGCGTTTTTAACTCAGATCCCAACCCAAAGTGGAACACATTTTTTTAAGTTTCTTGCTTTTGGAGTTTGAACCAACATGTGAAGAATGATTTGAGTGAATGCATTACGAAAATGCCATGAAATAAAACAGGAGATAGAGAGAAAACAAAGATGTATATGAGTTGTTTATTGTCTCAAACAGTTCATTGTTAATGAGTTTGATTTCATTCATTGCATATCAGACCGTCATCGCGAGAGGACGTACACACAGCGGAATAATTAACAGACACCCAACCACACCGAACAAAAGAGGGACACTCACTTACTACCTGCCAGGTACCTGAACTCGAAGAAGGACCGGACTGGTGAAAAGGGTTTATCCCATCCTAATTAAATTTTCTAAGAAATATAATAAAAACTATTCCTTTAATATTTTATTTTTCCAGGAAAGAATTAATTCGTTCAGGAAAAACTTAATCGTTTTAATTAACACTAATCATTTATATTTTTTCCAGGAAATTTCAAATTACTAACCTTTTCAGGAAAAATGGAGAAACTGACTCAAGAAATGGCATTCTCCGCCCTAGCAATTCTGCTGAAGCGGATGCAGGCCAACCTGGGGTCAGAACACCGACAGCGCCTCAGCGGCCTCATCAAGGAGCTGCAGATACAGCTCGAAGGACCGCAGCCAATGGAGGAAACCTTTGAAGTCTTGAAGCCATCGAAGAAAAGGACGAAGAGTTTATCTGTCTGACCCGTGACGAGGCAGATAAAACTGATAAATCTGACGAGGACGACCAGTTTACCGAGTTAACTGGAAAGAAACGGTCAAAAAAGACCACCGCCAAAAAAGACTTCAAGAAGAAGAAACAGGAGCCGCCATCACCAATCGGGTCGGTAGACACGACTTCACCTACCCCAATCACCGCAATAGCACCAGCAGTGGTGCCAGCAGTAGCACCAACCGTTCAGCCACCACCGCCAGCAATTTCAAAGAAGACAATCGCAGCCAAAAACAGCCCACCATCAACTTCCACTACACCAGGAGCACCAAAAACAAGCGAGCCAGCCAAGGGCCCCGGAATGCCGCCAATTTTCCGTTTCTGAAACATTGCTGAGATAAGCCGGTTCAGCAAAGGGAACCAGTTGGCGGTCACGTTCAAAAACCGCAACACTAAGACAACAATCATCAATGCCGGAAACCGCCAATCATTCGAAGGAATTAAAAAATTCCTCAGGGAAAGGAAGACTCAGTTCAATTCCTTCACACCGAGGGAGGATAGAAAGAACCTGCTTCTGCTTAAAGGCATCCACCACTCTTACGCAGCCATTGAAGTCGAAGATGAGCTCAGGATAGAGGGCCTCCCAATCACCAAAGTCACCGAATTTAAAGCCAAGAGGGCAAATGGAAAGTCCTACAACAACTTCGTCGTGGAACTCGACAAGACCTGCCAGCTCAGCGAGGTTTACACAAGGACACTTGTTATGAACCAGAAGGTTCACTGGGAGAGACTTAAGTCCAACGATATCGTGCAATGCATGAATTGTCAACGATTTGGACATGTTGCCACCAACTGTGTGAAATGCAAGGAGGTGCATGAGCCAGGTCAGTGCAAGCGGACTACCAACACTGGACAGGATGTGTGGTGTGCAAACTGCCAAAAGGAAGGACATCCGGCAAGTTTCGAGGGGTGCCCAACCCTTAAGGCCAAGCTGACTGAAAAGAACAAGGAAATCGCCGAGAAGAAGGCCCAGCAGGTATTCGCCGCCAAGTCCATCTCCATGACAACCCGCCCAACCGTCAGCTACGCCTCAATTTTTAAAAGCGGATCTTCACCCATGTCAGCCACATTCACGAAGCAACAACCAACTGCAGCCAAAATTTCCAAGACAACACCAGCCAGGCCCACCAGACCGACACCAACCTCACCTATCAACCTAAACAACGAGGCACAGCGGATGTTTGGGAGCGATCTTGTTACCCTGATGCAGAAAGCCAAGACGGCAATACCTACCAGCTAAGATAGCATGAGTGAAGGAGATAAGTCCGCGGCCTTAGCCACCTTCATATTCCAAATATGCAACTAAAGAGGCTCCGCATCATGACGTACAACATAAATTCGTTGTACAGCCTGGAAAAGAGGACGTCATTCAACATGTTCATGAAGAACCATAACCCGGACATCGCTCTCATCAGTGAAACAAATGTGACAACGCGCAACAACATCGACATCATGGCCTACAAAACCAACCGACAGGATAAGTCCGATGAGCACATTGGAACAGCGATTTATGTTAGGAATAACATAAGTGCCAACACCAATAAAATCTTCGTCACAGGCCTACTGACCAGCAAAGCAACAGCGGTCACCATGCAAATAGGAAACGAATCCCTCACCATAATTGTAGTGTATGTCCGCTGCCACTCAACGAGAAGAAACATCCAGAGCGATCTCTACACCTTCAACAACGTCATCTCCAAAAGCGATTTTAATGCCAGGCGATTTTAACGCCAGGCGATTTCAACGCCAGGCATACCCGTTGGCACGACACGGTGATAAACATAGAAGGCAGGGCGATTACAGACTGGTTGGATACGCTTAGCGCTCAAACCTAAATAACAGTTGTATCCCAACGTAAATTCTTCTCTTCTTTGTAGTGGCAACCTTGGATGACCTTGTAGTCCTTGATGTCTCGACTTCTGCAGCAGATCTTAGTTTTAAGTATATTATGATTGGCGTTTTTAATCGCGCGCAATTGATTAATTTTAAGCAAATTTAATTTGAAAAATTGAAACTTTACTTATTAAACTCTGTAGGAGTTCTTCATATATGTATATATGTATATATAAGCACTTTTGTTCATTAATCGCTCAGCACTTCACACTTTTTTTGTCTTTAAAATGTTATTGTCTATAATCACTGTTTGTAAAACGGCTACAAAGGACCAAATGTTCCGACTAGGTTTTAATTTAAACTTGAAAAAACTAGGAAAAAAGTATTTTGAAATGAAACACACAACTTCACTTTTTCACTTGCAAATTGGTTGTAATTTAATTCTTCTAGAATCTTTTGTCATATGACCTTTTGTATATTAAGTACATTACTTTTTGTAAACATTCGATGTTTTTGTTTACGTTTACAATTTGTGGAACGTATGTTTTAGAATTGTTTATTTGAGTTTTAATTCTTCCCATCCAGTTCCAAACAAACGCTTTTTTCTCAAAACTACTTTTTTCGAACTTCTCGCATAAATTTCTTAAAGACCAATAAATAAATTTTTTTTAAATTGAGAATAGCAGTAACTAGGTCTGTGAGTGGTCGTTTTTTTAAATTTTTATAATTACTATTTTTAAATACCATTTTACAAAAAAAATAAATTAGAAACGGTACACACAACGATAGCTTAGGGTGGATGAAACCCAACTTTTTTTTATTTTTATTTTTTTTTCTTCTACATAGCAAGGATAGGTGCCATCAGGCATCAATAAAGGGTGTTAGAAATGTGTGGAAAAAACCGAGACATAAAAGGCGGACAACAACTTAACTTCAAGGAATGATTTATTGTAATGACAGATAGAATGAATATACAAAAGCAAGATAGCATGAAGTTGGATGCAATGAGATAACAATGTAATAGAATAATATAATTTGGGTTGTAATAGAATAATAGAATTTGGGTTGTTATTACATCTGAGACTCAGTAACGTTTATATCCGGTCAATTAATTAAGTCGAAATATACGATCCATAACCTTTGACTGATTCTTCGTCTTACAAAACACTACTAGCGATTATAGTAGCTCTTCTGTCAGATACCCCCGCTCGATCACAAGCAGTCCCCAAACTCGGAAGTTTGACTTGCATTTGATTTGTGGTACTTTTAATCTTTTCATTTTTGGCAGGAGATGATTGCAACTGCATTAAAATTTTATAACTAATACATTACAATTCAAATTAATATTAAAGATTCAAACACCCACAAATAAGCGTAAGGCTTCGCGGGTAACACAAATATTGTTAAAACCTTGATAATCTTAAAAATCTAAATCTTGTTACATTTCCGGAAAAACAAAACCAATTTTAAATACTTTTACATATTGCAACGTGTCAAACAGTTAATTTTCCGATTGGAAGAGATTTCTCTGAACGATTACAATAGGTGTGTTTAATGAAAAAAGGGCAGAGCAGCGCAGCTCAGAGCAGAGCAAGAAACATGAAAAATGTCAGGCAACTTAGAGCAGAGTCAGCTGGTGGCAAAAGTCAGCTGATAAGAAAGCAACATACATTTTGTGACCTTTGCTAGTTTGCAAAATTATGTTTGGTATCCTATTATAATAAAAATATATATTCGGAAACATTGGAATCGAAACTAAACTAACATGCGATGTTAATTCAATTGATTTTAAGTTAAATTCGATTCCAAATAGATTGCAAAACGCAAAATATAAACAAAAATATTTGAATCAAATGTCAACAGCTGATTTTGACACTTTGCTCCACTCTACTCTTACTCAAAAGTAAGTGCAGAAAATGCTGCTCTAAAAGCTCTAGAGCAGGTCATTAAACACAAAAAGTTCTTGCTCGGAGTAGAAAAATTGTCATTAAACACCAAAAAGCTGCTTTTTTCTGCTCTAGATTGATCTAGAGCAGGTCATTAAACACACTTAATGATAGGGTTGATATTCTACTTTAAGAGGCTTATCTTGCTTCACCGGATATATTTGACAACATGAGGGGAAAATATAAAATTTAATAAGCAAAAAAAAAAAACATCGAATACGTACCTTTGGAAAATTGTTGTGTTTTCGTCAATAAAATGTTCACCAAAATCGGACTTCTGGTGCGATTGTTTTTCCCTTTCCATATTTTCAGAAACATTTTGTCTTGAATGCAATTGAATATCGAAGGTCTGATGTAAGGTATTTTCATTTCCTAGTGGTAATGGTATAGAGCGATTGTTATTGCCAGACAAAATTATAAGATTCCTCAACTGATTACCAGCTTTTTGGAACACATCATTATTTTGCGATTCGAGAAGAGTTCCCCTTACATCATGTTGATTTACTGACAAAGTTTTATCGCCGACGTCACTGTCCAAACTGTGATGAGGTCTTTGAAAAGAATGTTTTGAATCCTCTGTCTTATAGATTACATCAAACCCTCTGAAAATAAGTAATGAATCAACTATTTTTCCAAAAATTAAATTAATAAAAGGGACTTATTTCAACCTGTTAGTGCTTGGCAAACTCTGTGTAGACCGAAGTCGGTTTCTCTCTGTTTGCAGCCGCTGTGAAAATAAAAATTAGACATTAAGTAATGTAAAATGAAAATAGAAAATTCAACTACCAATTTTTGATTTCTAAAACGTAATCTTGCCAGCATACCCCTTGTATGTGCCTGAACTATCACAATAGTCAAACATAGTTTATGATACCAGGATTTCTGTTTATACATCCTCCAATAAGTTTGGATAATTAATGCTGCAGTCCATCTTCGGCGGTTGCGCGTCAGTTTTTCTTGTGCCAAGGTCATTCTCCAATATGACTGAATCATAAGAACAGCACTCTTATAAAGTAAAAATTTTTTCCGTTGAAGTATACCACGAAACCATCTTTGGATTAATATAATACTATCGATGATTTTGGTATGCAATTTGATGTCTAATCGAATTTTTTGAGATTCTCTCATGAAAATTTTTGTCGCACCTGTTCAAAAAAAAAAAAAAATACTGTTATAATATTCGTTCAGTTACAAAAAAAAAAAAAATCTGCGTACATAAAAAACTTTTATTTTTGAATAGATAAAAAGCACTTATTTCTTAACTATGTTTCTAATGCGAATGCTTCTCAATTACTCAAAAGACATGTTTGTATGTATGTACATTGTACATATATGTATTAATTAATGGAAGAAATCATTGGTCACATCAAAACTCTTTTCCGAACTCAGGCCACAAAGAAAGTTTTAGTATTTAATACATTTTATTTATTTCCTTACCTTTCACAACAGTGATAAAGCAATGCTTTTAATAAAACTAAATTTAGTCCAAGTAAAAGGAAAATTCATAAATAAAGAACTAAGATTATATCTGTTGTAATAAGACAAGTGATACACTTCGCACAAAAACTAAGGGAGCAGAAAAAAGATCCAAATTTTTGGGGGATTTTCAACAGGCTGTAACTTATACAAAAATGGTTGTACAGCAAAAAAAAAAAAAGCAAATTGTAGCTCTAAGTGTCTAGTTTTCGAATCTGAGTTTGAAATATTTTTGGAGTAATCATAAGAAAACCACAAAAAAAAAATTTTTTGAAATTTTTTTGGTTTTTTTAAACCATTTACTACCACTGTACCCGCTTGGGAACAGAAAATTTAACGGCGCAGGGACATAACTCCACGGGACATAAGTCCATTATGGACTTGTGTCCTATTTTAGTGGGACATTAGTCCAAAATTGGATTATGGATCTATGTCCCACCGCGGTGGGGCATAAGTCCATAAAAGAAATGTTTGGACTCATGTCCCATTTTATATGTTGTGTTTGAGGGAAATACAAAACCTTTGGCGAGATGAACCTTTTCCAAAAAATTGGCAATCAAAAGATATTTGGACTACATTAAAAACGTGTTTAACGGGCTTTTTCTTTGCTAGTTACTAGGCAGGGCTACCATATGTCAAGAAGTCAGCGTAATGTCTTATAGTTAGAAAACCAAAGGTTGTTAGAATACCGCCGCTCGCTCTTCGAATTTATAAGCAAAAAACTGAAGAAAAATTAAAATGTAACAGGGAAAGGAAAAAGAAAAAAGTGAAACAAAATCATTCTGGGGGTCGATTCTGTAACTATGAAGCTGTGAAGTGAAAAAAAATATCACATTTTCACAGCGAATTCGATTCCCGTTCTGTGAAAAAATTAAAACAAACGTCAAAATTTCTTCATATGATAAATTATTTATCACAAAAGAATTTGTCAAAGAAGTTTAAATTTGAAAATGGTAATTCTGTGAAGACTAAAATGAAATAATTTTTATCACTTCACAGCTTCACAGTAACAGAATCGACCCCCTGCTTTCTTTTGTTTAACAGAAAAACATTGAATAAAATTAGAAAAAAAACAATAGAAAGCGGAATAAGATTTTGTTTCTGAGAACTAAGAAAAATAAAAGTTAAAATTCGCAAAGTAGATATATGGTTTTCCGGAATATGAAGATGATACATATTTTATTTTTAGAAGTTAGTAGAGTTCCTTTGTTTAAAAAAGAAATTTAAAAAATTTTAATTTTTGAGAATTTGAGAAATTAAAATTAAAAATTCGGCGATTTTAGTTATTTAGTTTATTTAGTTATTTGTCTTAACTTTTTATTAATACCAAAACCTAAATATCAAACTATGTAGACATTTTTTGAAAAACTTATCTCAGTCAAAATATTGAAATGCAGCAATCTTGTAAATATTATGCAGAGTTCAGAAAGCCTTCATTCATCTCTGTAGCTCAATTACTTACAAAGCGCCAACACTTTAAGTTTAAATTTTTTTGAACTAATTGAAAGCGGATATCAAACTATGTAGACATTTTTTTAAAAACTTATCTCAGTCAAAATATTGAAATGCAGTAGTCTTGTAGATATTATGCAGTGTTCAGAAAGCCTTCATTCATCTCTGTAGCACTTACAAAGCGCCAACACTTTAAGTTTTAATTTTTTTTTGTGTTAAGAAAAGTTGAAAAAATTTAAAACTTAATGTGTTGGCGCTTTGTTAATAATTGTGCTACTGAGATGAATGAAGGCTTTCTGAGCTCAACACAACGTAGACAAAAATTCCACATTTAAAGATTTTGATTGAGACAAGTTTTTCAAAAATTTTCTACCGAGCTTCTAATAAAAACGAAAAATCAAAACTTAAAGTGTTGGCTCTTTGTTAATAATTGTGCTACAGAGATGAATGAAAGCTTTCTGAGCTCTGCATAATATCTACAAGATTGCTGCATTTCAATATTTTGACTGAGATAAGTTTTTCAAAAAATGTCTACATAGTTTGATATATCCGCTTTCAATTATTTTACTTTTGATTTTTTTTTTTTAATTCAATTAACTGCTTAAATTTTCAACACAGCTTCAAGAAGAGAATCGAAAACTTAAGTTGCAATCTCTTTTACCAAATAAATGCAAAATGAATTCATATTTATTTGTTACTGTTTTGCTTTAGTACATATTTTTTAAGCAGTCATACTTTTCTGTCTATTTTTCTTAAGAAACGTTAAAAAAAAAAAAAAACAGAAATAGAAGGGAGGAGAGTACTCAGAGAAATCTTTAACAAGAAAAAAAATATTTTAATATTTTGATGCTTAAATTTTTATTTCCAAATCCTTAAAAAAGTATATACCTAATCACAAATAAATTTTATTTACAAACCAAAACCAAAAAAAAAGTTTTAATTCCAAAAATTCTGCCAGAAGTAGCCTTAAGGTAACTAAAAGTAAAACAAAAAAAAACAAAAACCGGTTCCAAGACGAGAATAAAGTAGTATTGGTACGATTTTGTGTAAGCCCAGTGTTGAAATCCGAATATAAAGTGGTGCAAGTGAAATTTTGTGAATGAGTGCTTGCACCAGCTTGTAGGGAGGTATCAATGTGTTAGTGTGGTTTTCCCTCTTGATATTTTTTCCTCTAAGGTTGACATATACATTAGGTTTGTTCGATGTGCGCCCTAGTGCGCACTGATGCGTTCGATGTGACATTTTTTTTGTCCCAGTGCATTTGCACTGTGTTCGATGTTCGTCCGGTGCAAGCACTCAGTGCGCACTGCCATGCCCCAGGTGTTTTCTGGGGCGAAGGTGCTGTCAATTGGAAATCAGCTGTTTACGCCAAAAAGATTATTTGCAAAGCAAAGTATATTTTGTTGGCAATTGGGTTATGTTATAACTCAATATTTGGGTTTCATTTTGATATTTCGTATCTTTTCATTCATCTATGAAAGAAATAAAACCATATTTATTGCCAAATGGAGGAAACTAATTTATGAAAGTCAAGTGCTATGTGAGTTTTAGCTCTTATATGTTCGATGTGAAATCAAATCCAGAGCAGGTATTCAGTGCATTGACAGATAATTTCAGTGCATTGACATTCCCCAGTGCGCACTGGAGCACTGCACATCGAACAGACCTATTATGTCCAACAAATGTCATTATCTCCAAGTATTTGACGAATTACTACAGCCGCTTTTTTCCCGTCACACATAATTTCGTTTTTTTAACGAAATAAATAATTTTTTCTTCTGTCTGTTGTCTGTCCTCTCAATTGTGTTTTAATGCTTTTATGTTGTGCGTTTATTTGTGTTTTTATCTTTAGTAAAGTCTTACGCCTTTGAGTTGCTGCTGGATAGTCTTTGTGTATGGATACACCCGTTCCTCGAAGTTCTGATGCCGCTTTCAAAGCTCTGACAACATCTTCACTGTTTCGCATTTTTACCATAACGTTCGCCATCGCTCCCACCGAATTCAATGCTCTTGCAGATTCCACTATCCGATCGTTGTTAGCTTTCAATAGCTCAACACATATAGCTTTGGCTTTGGCCGCCGCGCCGGGTCTACGCCAGTTTGGATGGGTACATGCGCAATAAAGATTTTTCGTTCGCCTTACGTTCCATCAGCTCAACTTGTCTTTCACTTCACTTCCAGCGTGTTATTGCTGTCTCGAAGCGCTTTCATCTCAATGCTCATCTCTTCAAAATCGGCTTTTGTTGGCAAGTTGGCTAATTTCTGGTCGAGCATTGACTCCATCGACTCACGCATCATTGCAATCAAACTAGCAGCGTCCATGCTCACAACCGGGGTACTTGCAGACTGTTCCTTAACATTCTTGCTCCTGCTGTCAGAAATATCTGGAGAAATGTCCATGAGACATCTGACCCTTTTAGCTGACGATTCAGGGTTTTCAATGCTTTTGACAGGAGTGCGATGCATTTTTAAAACAATGGATTTTCGTTTTTTAACGGCGATATTATTTCGCACTGGTTGTATAAGATAAATAGCCACTCACATAGATTTTCTTGTTATTAAAAAGTTCACTTGTTACTTTATTTTGTTTGTTTTATTTTATTTTATTTTTTATTTTATTTTATTTTATTTATTTCATTTATCTACAAGCAGTTTTACAGCTAACAGATATAGTGCTCCAAGAATAAAATATTAAAATATAAGTAAGTACAATAAATCAGTCTTAAATTTACTTCTACTAAGGATTGAAAAATCAATTTCTGAAGGCACTTCATTGAAATCAGCAATACATCTTGATAACGTTTCATTACATCCATAAACTGTTCTATGTATATTTTGAAATAGGAAAATCCTTGTTCTCGTGGACCTGGCAGGTACATGTATAGGTAATAGAGCAAGGAGTGTTGGACACTTTATGTCTCTTATGAGCATTACACCATGAAATTTTCTTCTTGTTTCTAAGGATTTTATTCCAAGCAATAGGCATCTAGCTTTGTAATCAGGACAGAAACCCCAGCTCATTTTGTTGAAAACATATTTCGTAAATCTTCTTTGAACCGATTCTACCCTGTCAGAATTAACTTTAAACGCGGGACTCCAGATTACATCAGCGTATTCCAAAAGTGATCTGACAAGAGATGTATACAAAGTTAATAAAACATAAGGATCTCGAAAATCTTTGCCATTTCGTTTTATGAATCCAACTAACGAGTTAGCTTTTGGTACTAAGTAATTAATGTGGTTCCTAAAATTTAGTGAAGAATCAAGAATAACACCTAAGTCCTTAATGTTTGAGACACGATCTAAGACATTAGACTCAATTGTGTAATTGAACCGAAAACTGGTACATTTTCGAGTAAATGAAATAATGTTACACTTTTTTATATTAAGTTTCAAGAAATTTTCGTGACACCAGTGTGTAAGAGAATCAAAGTCAGATTGAATCAATTGACAATCACCTAAGCTGTTAACTGTCAAGAATAGCTTGAGATCATCCGCATATAACAAACACCTACAATATTTGAATGCAGATATAATGTCATTGATAAAAATAATGAAAAACAATGGACCAAGGTGGCTACCTTGGGGTACACCCGATGTACACTGAATTTCTCTTGAAAAAGAATTTTCAATTTTAACCTGTGAAAGGTACGAGGATATCCAACGAAGGAGTTGAGAATGAAATCCAAACATCTCAAGTTTAGCAAGGAGTATTTGGTGGTTTACAGAATCGAACGCCTTACTAAAGTCCGTGTATACCGCATCGACTTGAAAACCACTTTCCATAGCATTGGTTACAAAAGAAGTAAAATATGCCAGATTTGTTATAGTGGATCTACCAGATACAAAACCATGCTGTACTTCCGATAAATATTCGCTTGTGAAGAAATCTAGTTTATATTTCAGGATACTTTCAAACAATTTGGGAATAGCGGAGAGTTTGCAAATACGCCTATAATTTTGAATATCACTTTTTGAGCCTGATTTATGGATCGGAACTAAATAAGAAAGTTTCCATTCTTCGATGAAGATTCCTTCTTGAAGAGACTTGTTAAATAACATAAGTAAAGGAGTGCAAATAGAGTCACAACATTCCTTAAGCACTGTGGCAGGAATGCCGTCGGGACCAGAGCTAGAACTAGATTTGAGAGATAAAAGTGCTGTATTAACTTCTTCGAAACTGAACTGAATGGATCCAATATTAATGCTACTGTACAATTGTGTGAGTGAACTTTTATTAAATCTAGATACGGAATAAACCGATTCAAAGAAGTTAGCAAATAATTCGACTGTGGAATCTAAGTCCGAGGATTCGACGCCACTATAATGCATAGTACTTGGAAACCCTACTGATTTTCTTTTGGAATTTATAAAAGACCAGAACGATTTCGAATTGCTTTTGATATTGCTTTCAATGTTTAGAATATAAGCTCTATAAAGAAACTTGCTAAGAACCACAAAATCTTTGCGTAACAAGTTTTCGTAATCAGGTTGACTTTTAGATTTACTATATTTTACGTATGCTTTTCGTTTTTGTTTCTTTAAATCGCTCAGTTGTTTATTAATCCAAGGTGAATTCAAGGACTTCTTTTTTGCAAAAACCGGTATATAGTTATCAAAACCCAAAAACATGATTTCAGTGAAGCGATGATACATATTTTGTAGATCTAGACATACAAATTCAGTTCGCCAATCGATATTGCAGAAATAGTCATTTAGACCGGTAAAATTAGCTTTAGAGAAATTATACGATTTTAAATCCTGCTATACATTTTTTGATACATATGTATAAAACTCTATTTCAAAGAACAATTCCGTGTGATGAGTAGAATCATTCAGCAAGGAAAAGGGAACATTATATAATTTAACTCTTAGATCTTCACAACAAATGAACACTAAGTCCAATATCTTTCCTAAAGAATTGGGGATATGATTAAATTGCATCAAATTTAAAGAATAAAGATAATCTATAAAAATAATTTCAAAATTTTGTTTCATGTTAAACGGCAGTAGCATTTTCTCAGATTCTGAATATTTTCACTTTAATTCAGATAAGTTAAAGTCACCTAAGACACAAATATTGTCTGAGTCAATGCAAATACTGTTGATAAAATCAATATTGGATATATGTTTTTCATACAATTCTATAGAGCTACTTGGAGGCACATAACTTACAATAAAGAAAAGATTTGACTTATGAGGCATGTTTACTTTGAGAGAGATGCAAACCTGTTCAATGTCTACGATGGCAAGGTTACTTCTGTACAACACAAATGCAAGCGCACAGCAACAATTATCCCACCTCCTCTATCACTCGCTGATTGACAACGATCACGACGATAAGTATTGTAAAGTCTACAATCAAAGAGTTCTGTGGAAGCAATTCCATGGTACAGCCAGGACTCGACAATGAAGATTATATCATGATAGATATAGCTTGTATTTTTAAAAAGATCAGATACTTTAGTTCTGAGACCACTAGCGTTATGGTAATAAATCTTTAATGATGAAAAACGAAGATTTTGAGGAGACGACGGTTTTAATGAAACCGCATGTAGAGCATCGTATGATTCCCCTTCAGTTAACGTAGGGTCTTCGTTTCTTGCTATGAAAAAAATCGTGGACAACCGTATGTAAGGGCCAAAGCGAGCTGTCATTTAGCATATTATATAAATCGAGATCCCTTCCAACTTTAATCCCGAAAGAAGAATAATCCTTATCAGGAGACATGTTAAACTTCCTTATGTTGATGTTTGATAAATTTGCAGTTGATGGAAGTTTTTTTGAAATATAATTTTTTATCAGATCCACTGAAGTGGCTTGGGAAAGCCGAGAAATAAAAATGCTCTTGGCAGGTGGCAAGGCAATGAGTTCTTCCATGTAAGATACGTTCAACGCTGGATTATTATCAGAGGGTGGTATTGCTAATGTGTTGGAAAACCCCTCATCCACAATGGAAGCTGTTGGGGTATCTAGTGGTCCATTAGCAATTAATCCACTGGAAAGATCACACACTGGGGTTGAGGCACTTACGATGCGTTTATCTACAGAGTTTTTGGACGTTCCAGATCTTAGTACTCTGGGCTCAAAAGTAGTTTGCTGTTTTCGTTGACGTTGTTTTTGCATTTGTTGTTGAAGTTGGTGTTGATGTTGGTGTTGATATTGTTGTCGTTGTAGTTGCTGTTGCTGTTGTTGTTGTTGTTGTTGTTGCTGTTGCTGTTGCTGTTGCTGTTGCTGTTGCTGTTGCTGATGAATTAGCAGTTGTTGTTGTTGTTGCTGGTGCTGGTGTTGTTGTTCTTTTTGCTGCTGTTTTTGGTGTTGTTGTTGTTGTTGTTGTGGTTGCTGTTGTTGTGTTTGCTGTTATTGTGGTTGCAGTTGTTGTGGTTGCTGTTGTAGTGGTTGTTGTTGTTGTTGATTTCCTTTTTGTTGCTGCTGTTGTTGTTGTTGGTGCTCTTTTTGCTGCTGCTGTTGTTGTTGTTGGTATTGTTGTTGTTGGTGCTGTTGTTGTTGGTTGGGATGTTGTTTAAGCTTTTGAAACTGTGGTGAAGAAGTCAATTCATCCAAATCACGAGGTGATGTCAAAATAATGAGAGGTTGTCCGACCGGCGGCGGCAGTGGGTTTGGAGAAAATGTATTACTTTCAATACTTATATATCCCTTATTCAAGATGCTTTTCTCCAAAACATCAAAATCGAACGTACTTTGCAGTTTGACGAAGGTTGACGAGACAGATTTAAATAATTTCTGCAACTTCACAATTTTCCAGTGAAGATTATCCACTGACAGTTTTTCATGCTTGCTGCAATAAAAACGCAGACCGGAGATCGATGTTACTTTGTCTACATCCTTCCCTTTGATTCCAAGACATTTAGCATGAAATTGGAGAAAACACACTGCACACGACAAAGTTAACTCATTAGAGATTTCCTTATTGCAAGTTGTGCAATCCATAATCCTTCTTTAATTTGGGCGTTTTACGTGAGCAACACAAAAAAAAATGTACTTAATTTACAAAAAAGCAAATAGGCAACTCTATAAAAGTTTAAGAATATTCACTCAATGAGCAAAAAGTGCAATATCTTCAAAAGTATGTGCTTCACAGGATTTTTTTACCCAGCTCACACTATTATCAATCAAATGCACGTAACAAAAATCACAATTTCGATTAATTGGGGAAAAAATGTATTTTACCGTTTGTACTTGTATTTTACCGTAATTGTACAAATCAAATTATACACTAAGAAAATTAGTCACTTAACGTCAAAATGTTGAGATGCCAATATAAGCTGAACTACACCAGCAATTGATCAAATATTTACAAGGAATCGACACTTGTTTGGTTACGGAATCACTATTCAATGTTTTTAATACTCGATACGATCAAATTATATTGCAAAAAGAAAAAATATATAGAGCGATACTTGTTGTATACACTAGGGTTGCCAACGTGAATGTTTTAAACTTGGATCACTTTTTTTGAGTATTTATTCAAGTAATTCAGTCACTTTTCAATTATATTCTCAGGAGGTCTTACAAATTTCTTGTTATCACTTACGGTTCAGTGTTGCCAACCATTTTCAGTAATATTTCAATGTACAGGAAAATCTTTTAATTGAAATGATTTTTCAATTTTTTGCTTACTATAAAAATAGCAAAATAATGTCAAAATTTTATTCAATGTCTTATAAAAAATATATACAGCTGCGGTCAAAATAATAGTAGTATAGAGCTTAAGAAAAAACAACATTGAAAAAAACTTATCCGTCAATTCTAATTTAAAAAACCAATAACGTGGTTTTCAAAGTAGTGTTTTAAGCTTTTATTTACAAAAAAAAAAACATTAGTTTAATATTATTATCCGGTAGTTGCAAGTTTATTGAACAGATGTGGAAATTCAGCGGTCAAAAAAATAGTAGTGATAGGAAAATCTACCTTGAAATGTTACGAAATCGAAAAATTAGGTCAACATTTTTATTACAATATGTGGCTGAGGCCCTTATTGCGAGTGTCGTTTGGCTGTCGATAAACGACGGTTGTCGATAGTCGAACGTCGAAAATGAAATTCGGTATTGCGTGTTCTTATTGTTTGATACTTTCAATTTTGAATTCGGTCGTTATCGTCTATATTTTTGCGTTAGACTATCACTGAAACACTCAAATGTCAAACTATTATTTCTCCATTATTCACAGTAACAGAAATCCTTGTCGATAGATATACGCAATACCAAAAGGAAAATTTATCGAAACTTTCGTTCCTTGTCGCATCGAATGTTAGACGACACTCGCAATAAGGGCCTGAGTGTTCGTACCTTTAATTAGTATTTAGTTTCATGTCCTTTGTTAGCTATAACAGCAGTACAAAGACGTTAAATAGAGTTTATCAGGTTTCCACACCTTCCTGTGCTTATCGAACTCCATGATTGCTGTAACGCTTCACAAAAGACTGTGTTGTTGCTTGGTTTACATCTAAAAGCATATTTTTTTGCAGCGCTCCAAAGGTTTTCAATGGGATTAAAGTCCGAAGACTGTGCGGGCCACTCCATCACATCTACTTTACTTTCCTGGAACCATTACTTCTTGCTGAAAGACCCATTTTAGCAAGAAGCAACTTCATTTACGGTAGCATTCAGTTTCAGTATACGGTAGCGTTACTTCCTGCATTATCCTAACATAGAGATGCTGATCCATAATGCCTTCAATCCGCATTATGGGTCCAACTCCGCAGAAGAAAAAACATGCCCATACCATTATGATTGTAAAGTGTGGATTATATTCGGTGTTTGGGGGTCTTCTTACATATTGACGAGATCCTTTTCCACCCCTTAAAACAATTAAAGTGTAACGGGTTTTCACTATCAACGCAATACAAAGTGGAAAAATACCAATCTGTGCAATGCTTTTACTCACACTACTATTATTTTGACCGCAACGTATGTACATGTACATACAGAAGAATATCAATGAAACTTATGAGTTTTTTTCATTCAAAATTTTATCTCTTCCATTATCATCTCTACAATCATCGTATTCCAATACTGAATATGGCAGTGACGAAGCGTCTATATATTGAGTGGAATGAGTGTTTCCGTTAACGAATTTAAAACAATCTTAGGTAGCTAGCAAAAATTAAATTCAAATTTCCAAAACGTATTCATTTTTCTATTATACTATTGATATTATACTATACCAGTTTGTTCTTATCCAATCTATCACGTTATATAAATGTCAACATCATTCTGAGAACATTATAATATTTTACCAAAATAACTACATAAAAGAAATCATAGTCTCTCTGCTAGTTACATACAACTTAAAATACCACACAACAAACCAACAGAGAATGCTCAACATCTTTGCATTATTGTTATGGATGTACAAAGTGACTAAAATGCGTAATACATATGCATTCCTTATCACCAACTGAAGAAACACAACATCACTCATAAATGTTGATAAGCAAAATGCTTTGCAAAAAATACTCATGATGCACAATGGCTAGGCATTCCATTATTTTGCTATATTAACTCAGATCGCAGCCCAAAGTGGAACACATTTTTTAAGTTTCTTGCCTTTGGAACAACGCAACGTGTGAAGAATGAGTTGAGTGAATGCATTACGAAAATGCCATAAATAAAACAGTTTTATAGTTGGTGGTTTTTAAACTATTTTCGTGGCTGTGGGTGACTTATAAAGATTTAAACTATTATTTCCTGATTTAATATGAATGCGTGTAATTGTGTAATAGAAAGTTTTTTCAATAAACCATTCTCGGCTAGGTCGTTCGAAAAAAAAAAAAAAATATAATACACTAGTGGAAAAAATTAAAGGATCAAAAAAAAAATCCAAATTTTTTGGGGTTTTTCAAGTAGTTGTAATTCTCTTAAAAATGGTCGTACAGGAACTTCAAAAAAGCATTTTGAAGCTCAAAACTTCTAGTTTTGAGATCTAATGACAAAAATTTTTTTCAAGCTACGTAGTTCGCTCAGTCCTAATAAATACTGAGAACAAATTTTTTTCGAGATTTTTTTGGTTCTTTTTTTTGGTGTATGAACTTGGAAAATTTTTTTTCAACTTAACCACTAGATGGACTGGATAGCTTGTTTGTTTAGCTTGAATTTGCTTTTTTAAAAAGTTCGATTTGACCTTTTCTCATTGAGATATCGATTTTTGAATGAAAAAGGGTCTGTTTGTCTTTAACCATCAATATCTCAGCAACCGGTGATTGCACAAGAAAAACAAGGAGAGTTTTGAAAATTCGAATAAATTTCCAACAAAAATCATTTTGGTTTTTTCGAAAAAAAAAATTTCTTTCTAATCTTTACATTAATTTAAAAAATTAAGAAAAATGGGCTTTTGGTGTGTTTTGGAACAATCAAGCACCAAGTTGGATCTGTTAAGAAAACCGGTCATGTTGAAGGTGCCTTTTACAGTTTAATATCCCCACAAAAACCTCACAAAGTTTCGATTCAATCCATCAAGCCGTTTTTCTGTTTTATTCGATCAAATTTTGGAAAAAAAAATTAAAGGATCATGATCTTAGTAATCTTAAAAAATGCAAAAAAATGATTTTGCACTTCTTTTATGGATTTTTACTGATAAAAATGCTTGAGTTTATGGGAAAAAAATTTAATTTTTTGAGAAATTGAAAAAAATTTTTTATGAGAAAACCAAAAATGGAATCCATTTTTGGTTTTCTCAAAAACTACAGGTTATTTTGGCATCCGGTTTTTTGTGTTTGATCAAAAATAAATAAAAGCATTGAAAATAAGCCAGAAAAATACTACTTAATTACGTAAAATTTTGAAAAAAAAAAATGGTTTGAAGAAAAAAAATTATGTTTTTTTTTTTCAAAATTTTGACTTTGAAAATTAGTATTTCAAGAACTATTCACATGAACAACTTATTTTTAGTTTTTATTTAATGTATAGGTTTTTGGCTTTTCAAAATGCTATAGCACGACTCTAGGTATTACCGTTATTTTTAAATAATATTTTTTCCATTTTTAGTGACTTTTTTCTTAAATTGCCCTTCCCGCCTAAACGGGGGAAAATGGACCCCCCCACCCACACAAATTTTTGCTTGTCTAGGTCCAACCTACACACCCTATCCTTTTGTCACACCTTATGCAAATCACCCTGTATATGTTAGTAAATTATAGTAAATTTAAAGTTTTATCTCTTTACTGGTCATTGAAAAAAAAATCCTAAGAACTCCCACAAAAAACAGGCCGTTTCATAAGATGATTTCTTTAAATCTCAATTTGCTTGGTTATGGCTCACAAGATTACTGTTTTTGTTCAAATTTCAAGTGAAAAAAAAATAATAATAATTGAAAATTTTTCAAATCAAATTTAACTTGAAAAATTTTGAATTTTCTTAGGGAATTTTTTGTCCTTCGATTGCAGTTTTCAAAAAACATCCATTCCTTTATTTTCTTAAAATATATTTTCTTGCAAATGAAATTTAAATGGATACAAGTTATTGGTTAAAAAATAGTAAAAAAAAAATAAATAAAAATAAAATAATAAAAAAAAAATAAATAAAAATAAAATAATAAAAATAAATAAATGACAAAAAAAAATGAGTGTTATCTAAGTTCCTACCTCTCAAGTTATCCCCTTTTTCATTAATTTTGCTGATCAAACTAAGCAAAGAAACTGACCTACATTTAAATCACACAAATATCATGTTTTCCACATCCGCAAAAACACAAGATAAGAAATATCGACCCTACAACATCTTCATTATCTGTAATTATCTGTATTTATCTCAGCAAGCAAACTGACAAAAAAAAGTAACCGGTTTTCTTTTTTTCCTGACTTGACACAATAATTCTATTCTCAACCCATCCAAAAACAAGAAATCGTAAAAAAATGTTCATTCGGACATATTGTGTACATACAAATATCTTCGTCAGTGTGCCTTATGATATCTGTTTTTTTATATGCCTACTTGCACAGCGCATGTTCGTATAATTTTCACCCCTTTGTTCTGCTTATGCAAGTGCGTAATTCTATTTCTAGTTTCTGGCTGTTGCCGAGACCAAAGAGAGGGAGAAAATAGGGAAAATTTGAAATGCGACGATGGCAAGAGGGACTACTTTTAAGAGAATAAAATGATTTACTAATACAAGCAAACACTTTTACATGAGTTCTGAGTTCGCTAAAAAAGTCCACCTAGCCTTAATCCAATTGTCGCATCAACTGGAACTTTTTCAATGTTGTCGATGGTGGACTCTCAGCTCGTTGTGCCGCATTAGCCTCAGTGAAGCAAACTCTTTGTCCATTTTCCAAATGCACTGCTAAATGTACAACTGTGGGATATCTTTCATGAATTTGAAATGACAATGATCGCCACAGTGCTTCATTAGTACTGACGTATCTGCCCATTTGGAAGTTGCTGGTTTCGTCATTCGCATTTTCCGACGCAATACCAAACACAACCATGTCGCTATGGACTATGGTCGGACTGGTGAATTTAACCTCAAATGCACGATCCACATAATTTACACAGTTCAACTTACCGCCTTAAGGACAAATGCCTGCTGTTGAAGTTGAATAAAAATTTGCACAATACGCGTGATTGATTTGATGGTTTCCAACTGAACTGTTACGAAACGAATAATTTTAACCATAATTTTACAATTTCACAGTGAACACAATACCGGTTTTAAGTTAGTGTTTGAAAGAACGTGTGCATAGTAAATGAAATTAACTGAGCAGAGTACAATGAGTAGATGTCAAACAATGTATGAAGCACCGGCGGCGGCGCCGTCTACTTAAAATGAAACGTACTAATTTTCGTGGGGGATACTCACTCACCACGTACTGGCGCCGTTGTAGTACATGCTATGGATCAGAGATGGCGCTGTATATGAAAAATCATTTTCCCTTCCTACTTTTCTCTTGAAATTTTTCCTGAATTTTCTTTGCTATAAACCTCACGGAGCCCGAGACCTTTCCAACGAATGCAAAACCGTGGAAATTGGTTCGTGCGTTTTGGAGTTATAGCGTCGGGAAGGATAACCCGACTTATTTTTATATTATAGATTTTACAAATAATTTAAAAAAATATTATATGATATTTCTTAAACTGTGATAATTTTATTTACATACCAAGCTGATAATGTTGCTTATTCAAGTCCATCATTGTACTGAGAAAATCTTTTACATCATTTTGAGAACTAACTAAACCTTTAGGCAGTAGTATTCTATATAATTGTATAAACTCCTCATATGTTAGTCTAACATTGTAACCAGCTCTTCGTATACGAACAGTTTCCAACATTCCAGTATAGCGCAACTAAAGTTATTGATGCAATTATAATCGGGTTAGGATGAACACAATAAGATTTTACCTGTCTTACAACCGTGGTTTCGTCAAATTTATTTGGTATTTTTTGCGCATTAGATTTAATGCAACGTATAAAGAAAGGGTTTGCCTGTAAAAAGGAAAACAATGAATAATTGATTTGATTGATAAAAACATTATTACCTGATTTAGAGTATCCATAAGTGACGTCAATGAATTTTGAAACTGTGCAGTAACTGTAAGGGGTTGCTTGCGAGTTTTTATACCCGTTTGATTAAACAAGTTTGTCCCTGCCGTCATCATTTTTACAGTTTGTAGATTTTTCAGTCCTTTCTTTGGTCTTTCTCGAGGACGGAAGGATTTATTTTTCCTGTACATATCATAGAGAAAAAAAGATGGTATTTGTTGTTTTACAATACCAAGAATGAAATTTGGGTATGAAAAGGGCAGAGATAATTGCAAGTAGAATTATATTTAGATCAGTAATACATTACAAACAACATTTGAACATTATTTTTAACAAAAGCTTCTATGAGGAGAAAGGTAGAAAACATCTTACTGAACAATTTGAGAGGCTTTAGCCATAACCTCTTGACGGGAACGCTCAAATCTTGAATATTTATTAGAAAACATTTTGTTAGAAAAGTTTTCATTGACGCCAGCTTGACTGCTTTCGTAGACAAGTTTTCCATCAGGGAAATTTTTGTTATTAAATGCAATACTTGACCACGATCTTCTGGTGTTGTTAGTCGGCAGTTGATTTGCTGCATTAGGTAACTCATTTTTACTGTTACTTTTTTTACTACAAGTTAAGAGTTAAGAAAAAAAAAAAAAAAATAGAAACAAAAACAGAGTTTAAAAAAAAAACCGATGCAAAATGAAAAAAGAAGTATATATTAAACAATAAAAAAAAGGTATGGCTTGCAACAACAATAGACTCAACACCATGCAATAAAAATTTGAGGAGCAACAATACAATTTGCTTTGTACACTCAATACAGTTACTTTTTTGACTTACGCAATTCTATTTATTGTGAGATTTACAGATGAAACTGTCACTAGGTGGCTATATCAAAAATGTATGGTAATTACAAAAATATTCCAAATTGGTATTTTTGTTTATTATTTGTCAATTTGAAATTTGCAATTAATATGAATATAGCGAAAATAAATTTTTTATAAAAATATTTAGAAAGCCTCAAAATGTGGTATATTTAAACAAACTTTGATGGGAAGAACACTGAATCATAAACCGTAAGCTTATGTCACTTTCTTTTGAGGAACAGAACCGTCAAAGGCGCCAGGAGCATTCTCAAACCGTTCTATTATGTCGATTTCCAGTGGCACACAAAAGCACTTTCAAATGTGCTTTTTTGCTCGAAATACGTTCCATGTAGGCACTAGATCACTTTTTTTTTGCCCCGAAAAAGCGCTTTTATAAATCTCGATTCAGAGGCAAGATTTACAAGAACTTTCACGTACACCAATACAAAACATTTTACAGTTTACCAGTTTGAAGTTTGATTATTTTTGGTTAAGGGACTGTGAAAGAGAGATAATAGAAAATAAACTATAAACTATTTTGTGAAAATGGATCGCTCAATTTTAACTGAAATTAATCAAAAGATTACGAGTCGTCATCTAGTTCCGATTCTGACGAAGAAGTGTTTGAAACTTTGAAATTGCTTACACAAAACGAAAGGCATTCTGTGAATAATTTTGTTCAAATGTTGTGTACAATTATTCGGATGAGGAGGTTTGTTCCTAGTGCACTTATTAATAAAATTACGAAAACATTTTTTCTATATAAATTGCAGAACAAAATTAACGGCGAGTTGGCTGTCAAAAATAGCACACATACAATGATACAAAAAAGCACTTTTACCTTTTCTGTTCCAGTGGGCACGAAAGATCACAAAGACGCTGTTCAGACTGGCGGAAGTCAACCGGGCAAAATTGACGTCTATATGTTTTTTCCCTTTCCCACATAGTTGTAAGAAAGAGACGTGGTTTTGCGCCGGAGTTTTTAAAAAAATTAAAATTTTCTTGGTTGAGTTTTTACATTTCCTTGTTGTGACACTTGTGTCTGCTTTCCCCGAGTAAAGACGCTGTTGTTTGAAAAATAAATGTTCTTTTTCTTGTTCCTGAAGCAAAAATACGAAAAAAAAATAATCTTTTTTTCAGTTCACGACGGGGTGGCGGAATGTCAAAATTGCCCGGTTGACTTGCGCCAGTCTAAACAGCTTCAAAGACAGCCACTTCTCGATTGGAAGTGAGAATATACTCACAAGCACTTATGTCGATTTCCATTGGAAAGAAAGCACTTTTAATAAAGTGCTTTTTTTCTTGTCACTGTATGTGCGCGATATGAAGTCCAGTTTTCATCTATTTTCTAGGTTAGGTGGAAGTGGCTGTCAGTGAATGAGTACATTGCCTGACACACTTAGACCGCAAGGGCCCATTGTGATACCACAGAGATCAGCAAGTTAATCACCTACTGATCTCAGAAACCCGATGTAAGATTAACGAGCTGATCACTTATTAATCTTCCATTACGGGACTAGCCGGTTAATCACCTGCTAGTCGAACCACGTGGAACTTTTAATTTATTTCGAAAGACTTTTAGGGTCTATGTAAGCTAGGTCGCTAGTATCATCGAAGAAGAATTCACCGAGATGAGTTTTCCTCCTATGAAGTACATAGTGCAGGGCATGAGCAAAGAAGGTGTTGAACGGTTTCTATCTATTTTCTAACAACGAAAATTTTTTCAAAAAAAACTCAATAATATTTGCTAATCCTAATCCTTTTGCTTAAAACAGCAAATATCGGTTCAAATAAATAGTTGACTATTCACTTTTCTCGTTTCAAACTCCAAACTGGTAAACGTCAAATGATTTGTGTAAGTGTAAGTGAAAGTGCGTGTGACTCTTGCCTGGGAATCGAGATTCACAAAAGTGCTTCTTTGGGGGCAAAAAAAAGTGATCTAGTGCCTGGATGGAACGGTTTTCGAGAAAAAAGCACTTTTAAAGTGCTTTTGTGTACCAATGGAAATCGACATTACATAAATAAATAAAATAAATAGGGTGGCGCAAGAGAGCGAGGAGCCCCTGGGCCTTGGAGGAATAAAGAAAAAGAGGGAAAACCGGGAAAATCGGGAAAACCATTACCTCTCTTGCCCCGCAACTTAAATTTGTTTACATTGTTGTTTTGTAACACGAGACCCATCTGTGATACACGTATTAAGTGAATTTACTAACACCACTTTATTTTGGGATTCCGAAACTAACAAGATTTTATTTTGGGATTCCGAAACCAGTTTCGTAATGCGAAAATAAAGTGGTGTTTGTGAAGTCAGTTCGAGGGCAGATGCCGTGGTGTGTGTGTGGTTTTCCCTCTTGTTCTTTATTCCTCTAAGCCCTGGGCCTAGCGCATTTCTCAGAACCATGCCTTGCCGATACCCGTGGAAAAACATTTGCCTCTGTTGGGATTCGAACCACGAAGCTCTGGCGATATGGTTCCCCGTTTTATGAGGTCATTTGAGGTTGTATATGAATAATTTTGAAGGAATATAATAATGGTACTCATTACCTTTGATCTCTAGGATTTTTTTTTTTGATAGTTAGAAGATAACCCTTAATTTCATTTCATTTTCAATTAATTTTATTTAATTTTTCTTATAACTACTTACATCCTAACAAAAATTTATAAAACAAGCTTATATAATAACTTAATGAGCTTACTGACCCTAAGCGGGTACTCTAAATTATTCAATATCTTACTACTAATGAATTTCATCCTAAATATACATATCAAAATAGAGGAAAGCCTCCTGTGGGACAAATCTACTAAAACGTGTTCTCTACATATATTCTATGTTAGAGTAATAAGCCCCAAATATCTGGCCATTGTTCGAAGACTGCGCTCTTGCAGTGTGACCCCGGGTCAGTTTTATCATGAAGTTGTCGATTATGTTTATTTGAGCCTCCTTGTAAAGGACCCCATCAGAATAATATTTTCTGTACTCCGACTCTGGTGTTCTGTGCAATCCAAGACAGGTACGCAGACACTGTCTCTCAAACACCCGAATCTTTTCCATCTGAAACGCTCTAACATTGAACCACCAGGGCACCCATAGACAATCATCGGCGTTATGAGGGCAATGTAGCAAATCACTTTCACTTTGCAATCAATTTTTCTGCTGTGAAACAGTCGCCTTGTCAGAGCAAAAGCTCCTCTAGCCCTGGCCAGAGACGCATCCTATTCTTTACGCAATTAGATCGTCAGCGTACGCTATAGCATTGTGAAGGGAACCAATTAGATCGCCGGCGAAAATGCTAAACAAAATAGGCGAATTCACCGCTCCCAGTTACAGACCGTTCTGTATTTTAAAAGTTCTCGTAGAAGTTATATTAGGTGTGTTTTTGTATGCTAGTATATAGTACAGTAAAATTTTAACAACAACAAATCATTTTAGTGTCGTAATTTTCCACAGTAAAAATAGGGATGGCATTGCTGTGGATTAATAGTTTTCAGCTTTGAAAATAAGATGGCACCACTATTGATTTCAGTTAAATAAAAATAAATAGGGTGGCGCAACAGAGCGAAGAGCCCCTGGGCCTAGCGCATTTCTCACAACCATACCTTGTGAGGGAATGGAGGGGACCTACAATTTTCGGCCGGTTTCGAACGGCTAATTGAGAAAGCGCTTTTCATGGCAATGAATTTACTAACGGAGGATATGCCAATTCCTCGCGAAGGCGATACCCGTGAAAAAACATTTTTGCCTCTGCTGGGATTCGAACCTCGAACCTCTGGGTTAGCAGGTGGACATGCTAACCATCACGCCACGGGTACCACATTTCAGTTCTTGTGCCGTATTATGTACACCCAGACGGTTTTGCAAAGACGCAAATAAGTGCGAAAGAGAAAGCAGATGAAATAGAAATACTTTAAAAAGTCTCAACCCGCAAAGTTTTGGGTTGAGGATTGTCCAGTTGTCTTGGATGGTTTTTTTCTTTTTCTTGTCTTTCTTTGGTTCTTGTCGTTGCTTTATTGTATCTTCTAATGTTCATGAGTAAAGAAGTAGTATGTCGTGGGACAATTTCTTTAATTTTCCATGTATTTTCGTGTGTTTTCCATATGCATGATGTCAATAATCATTGCTGCAAAATCTAATTAAATTATTTACCACTTCAAATGACATTTTGCTCTTTATGGATTTATAAATAATGCAGCTGAGCTTCTTTGATAATTTTCACACTTTGACTCTGTGGGTGAGAACAAAAAATGAAAGAGAAGTGTCAAAAAACACGCAGCCGCAAAACGTCTGAGTGTAATAATGAGAGACTCCATCTCTCTTTTTCGAACTTTCGTTCTCTTTTGCACTTTTGGTGTTCGAACAGTTTCGTGCAACAAATTTCACCGTATAATAGCAGTCAATGTAATACGACACCATCGCATCAAAGCTTTTCGAAAGGACGTGTTAAAAAAAAATGTGATATTTGCAAAGAAATTTTTTCTCTCGATTTAAAAGTTTAAGAAATAAAAACTATATTCATATTGAATTTTCGCCCTGTTTTTCACGTGATGGTGTATATAACTTAGCTTTCCTCATGGAAATATTCGACTAAAAAATATAGCCCAATGCAAGCAAAATACAAATCAAACAAACAGAGCAGTAGAAAATGTACAACAGGGAAATATATATGTATGAAAATCAAACATTCTCCAATAGAAATTCATGTTCGGGAGTAGCAGTACGTGTTTCAACTTAATTTAATTTGGGTTGTGCTTATTTACGCGGTAATATTGTAGTTCAATTTCACGGTTTTGTAAATAGAATCAACTTATTTGCTTTCTTAACCTATCGAAAAGACTTATCAATAGTGTAAAATTGCTTTACCACAGATTTGGATAAAAAATAAATTGATTCTGTTTGCGAATGGAAAATCTCATCAAAGATTAGCTTTTAATATCTTTTTACATACTCCCTGAACATACCCGAAAGTTTTTTTGAACAGAACAGCTGACTTTGAGATAGAGCTTTCTTCACTGCTGGACGATGCCTCCAAAAATAGTAAAAAAGAGCTGTAAGAGAGAATCTGAAGTATGGAAAACAAGAAAAAAAAATACAAATACATACCTGGCTTTGTATCGTTATTCATTTGATAGAACAATTAACGAAACAAACCTGGTATGAATTTGATTTTGTTTCCTCTTGAATTGCACAGAGAGCTTTGAAATGTAACAGCAAGCTTTGACGTTGAGCACCATCTTGTTGCTGAAAATAGAACTGAAAATATTGTCGATAGATCGATTTTTTTTTTAACTCGAATGCTGTACTATATACTAGCATAAAAAAAACACGCCTATTGCAACTTTTGACAACAAACGCTCTACCATGACGCATTTCATTCAGAATATATAGCAGTGGTCATGCCATTACTGATGATCTGATCAACTTATAGAAAAGACTGTCTAACCAAACGGTATCGAATGCCTTCTCCAAGTCAACCAGACATGCACCCGTACACTGATTTTTAGCTTTGTTCCATTGAATGTCAAATACTAGCTTAGGCGCTGCATGTATGGTATCATGACCCGCCTTAAAACCTTACTGATTTTCTGGAATAATATTTTTGTCCTCAGCCCATATGGACAGTGCTCTATTGAAAACTTTCTCGAATACATACTTTGCTGATACTCGGACCAACCAGACATGCACCCGTACACTGATTTTTAGCTTTGTTCCATTGAATGTCAAATACTAGCTTAGGCGCGGCATGTATGGTATCATGACCCGCCTTAAAACCTTACTGATTTTCTGGAATAATATTTTTGTCCTCAGCCCATATGGACAGTGCTCTATTGAAAACTTTCTCGAATACATACTTTGCTGATACTCGGAAGAAGACTAATTGACCGGAGATTTGCTGAACAACGTATTGTAGATGTACACCGCTTCCGAAGGAGGGGTGCTTTCATTATTGCACGGTTGCTCTGTTTACATGCGATCATTTGCAATCAGACTAACGTCATTCAAAATATTTGCGCATGCATTTTACAATGCATTTGTGAACACTTTTTCGGATTTGCGTCATCTGTCAAAGAATTGAAAGAATTTCTGTGTACACAGTTCAATAATATACTTTTCTTTCTTTTTCCATCCAAAAAAACAGTTTATTTCTTTTATTCAGTACTTTTTCTTACCTGGAAACCTGAAGAGTTTTCATACATTTTTTTGTACTTTTACTTTGTTTTGTATTTTTTCCGCTTTAATTAATAGCCTTCTTGAAATCTGACATTTGACTTGAATAAAGGAAAGAAAATAGTTGTGTTTTGTAGTGTCTGTCTCTTTCTATGAAGATGAAAACCGAAAAGCAAACGAATTAAAGCATTTGCACATTTGCGCTGCAAATATTTGCGTTTTGCTTTAATGAAACTATTACATTTGTCATTTGCATTTATGAAAGTTATGCATTGGTCAGACTAACGCAACTATGCAATTATGAAAGCACCCGAGGTTTCGCAGCACAATATTGGATATGCCGTCGACTGCTGCTGATTTCTTTTTCTTTATTTTGTGAAAGATGTTCTCGAGGTTCATCAAAGAAGCGAACAGGGTGTTATCTATGTTTCGCTCGGCGATGACTACATTTGCAAGTCTGTCGTCATTAAACCTAGTGAATTCTCAGATCGCCAATGCGAGATCTTGGCTCTAAGATAGAAGTGTCCGACAGAGGCTCTGTTCTCGAGGTCTTAATTCGAGCGAATGCACTCCTTAACCGTATATACTTGCTCGAAAACAGCACCCACTGTCTCTATTTTCTCTTGAGAATCTTCCACTATAAAGTGGTCATTATCCAAGATGGCGTCGTCTGGATCTATTCCTAGTGTCACAAGTAAGTTTTTGTTCTCTGTCGTCCTTTGGAGTATAATACTCTGAGGGTCATTTTGGTTTTTTCTCCTAAAGATTTTGTTTATTTCCACAAACATACTCGGGTTGTTGGACTGCACAGCCTGTATTTTATTATTCCAGAAACAGGAAATGGTAATTTTATAATTTTCTTTAATAAGCTGTTGGAGATTTTTGATCTGTGACCTCAGAGTTCTAATTGTTGTGCCTTTAGTCACAAAGAACAACACACAGTTTCCACAATTACCCAATTCCTATGAATCGCATTCAAGACACATGATATAGTTCGATTACGACCAAGTGTTTCGCATGTGTTATGTATATTGTTATACAATCATAGGAACGGCAATCGAACTATGTCAACTAAATAAACACCATACTATTGGGATTTGTAGATCGTTATATTGAAGAAAACGAACGACTATCTTGATTCAATTAACACAATAGAATAAATTATATTTCAAAGAAAAATTATTTTAGAAACAACAAATATATACTTTGTAATCAATATATACTTTGTAATCACAAAGTTCTTTATATACAAAGTATATTATTTGATTTTATAACTCAACACATACAATAAGGGATCATATTACAATAATGACCCGAATGGAAACAGAATGCGTGGTTGACCTGGAAGAAGTGACGATCTAGGCAATAGCAGAGGTAGCGTACGAAATAATCATGACTGTTCTGATTTTCGTTCGGATTTAAAACGGAAACCGAAATTGAATCCGTACGGATATAAAAAGTGTGTTCTTATTTCCGAACGGATTCACTACTGATTTTTTTATCACAAAAACGTGTTGGAAATTTAATTTTTGTGTTCATTGGAACTGTTTGCAGCTTTAGTGCATGTGAGTGCTAGTATAGTTTAATATTTTTCATTTCTAGCAATAAATAATGTTCTAAAGAATTCATTAACAGGATTCAACAAAACAAAATGATAAGCGAATTGAAAACGTACGAATTCGGAATTGGGAACCGCAAAAATTCTAAAACGGGAGGATATGGTATCCGAACGAAAATCAGAACAGGGGTCAATGAGTAGAAGTTCGGTCACTCTGTTTCAAAGATCAAAACGAGGAGGTTGTTTAACTTATTAAACTTACTAGTGAGAAAGAACAACATTTGGTGGCAGCGGTGTGTTTTTAAAATCGAAGAAAAAAAAAAAAAAAAAAAAAAAAAAAAAAAAGTCGAAAAAAATTAACATAAAAAAAAAAAAAAGTGAACAATATCCCACAGAGGTAAGCGAATTCCTGTGGTCGAAAGAAGCAAATAAGGAAGAAATTGCCACGCTGAGGCAATCAATACTATCATCACCCATAATCAATACCATCATCAACCAATCAATACCATTCAACAACAATTTTCAACACCAGTATCGGCATCAATAATGTCACTATAAGAAATAATACATTACACAATATTAATATTCTAAATTTATTTTTTTGACATACATGCATACATACATATGTATATATTTATATATTTTTTTTATGTCAACACTTATTCATTTGGGTAATAATTCATATACATACCCCCATCCATAATCTCTTTCCCAATACAAGTTTCACACAATTTCTCAAATCAGTTTAAACATATATGTCTAAATTGAATTTAAACATCTCACTTAGAACTCGAAAAATACCGCGTTCCCGCAGATCATCAGAAAGTGATCTCCCGGTTCATAAAACAAAAAAAAGCGTACCGCCTCTCACTCCAATTGAGTCCGATTTCTTATTTTGCTCACTGAACAAAAAAGTAATGACTTTCAAAGCTTCTCAAGCCATAAAACTCACACCTGAGTTTGATGAAAGTGTTAAGGGTTTGGATAGGTTTATTAAATTAGTAGACCTACAATCAAACAAAACCTCCACTGCACCCGAGTCAACGGATAAGTCTGAACTTCTTGACATCGTTAAATCAAAATTAACAGGTCGGGCATATAATGTAATTATCAAATATAACAATTACGCTGTGTCTCCACTTGCTTTAAATTCATAGCAGAAAGCAGGAATATGACAGACACAAGAAAGCAGAGCAACTGCCAATTTTTCTGTTGTGGGCATTTTGTATAGCATACTTTTCATACCAAACGCAACAACGAAATAACAAAATGGTGGAAAAACATATGCAGATGACAGTTCCCTTTGCTTTAATAGCTGCGAAAGATACCCTGCGATAAAAGTATGCTATCTATCGCAGATCATCATATCATAGATATTCAGAGGCTGCTGCAATAGCTGCGATAGATTTAAAGCATGTGGAGACCAGGCGTTACAATGCCTGGGAAGAAGTTAAAGAAGCCCTAATAAAGACCGGAAACTCCAGGTCTGTACAAGTTAAACAAACTGAAGTTTTTCAGTTCAAACAGGATTATAAGGAACTTGTCAGTTCTTACGCAGAAAGAGCCTATGCCCTTTTTGATGAGCTCAACAACGTAAATGCTAGTTCAAAAGACGATACTGCTAATACAGCCATCAGAAGTCTTAACACCAAAACGATTCTAAACAGTTTCTGCAGTGGGCTGATACCCCAGTTAAAAACTTTGGTGAAAAGGGCCAGGTGTAGTGATTTAGACGAAGCTTTAGATATTGCAATGGAAGAAGAAAAACTTCTAACCACTGCTAATGTTGAAAACAAATACTGTCATCACTGCCGAACGAAGACACACAATACAACAGAGTGTCGTCTTCAGCCAAGAGATAATGGAACTTAAAGGTCATGTGAAGGAGTCACAGCCAACGACCTCTTAAATAATTGCTCTAAAGCAACTAATAGGTCGTCAACCCTCAACCATGCTTCGACACATGATTCCCTCGCATTCGGTTGCAGTGCATAACTTGCAATTGACTTGCTTTGTATCGTCGTAGTACATTGCACTCGGAACAATATGATCTCAAACGGCAAGGCCACTGTCGACCGACAGAAGTAAAAAGAGATCTTATTGTTCTGACTGCATGCGCTATGGTGATGACACAGCAATAGTCTTTGGGTGTGGGTATTTGTTTATTACATAGGTCATTGGCGCTCACCCGAAAGAATGCGATGAGGAAAAAGTAAATCAAATATCGAAGTGTGGTCGATAGCTTGATAACCAAAGTTATGTATAAATAGGGAATGATTTTGAGAATAAATTATTATTGTGATCGTGGAGTCGATCCGAAGAACACTCTTGTTTATTATTTGACACATGGCTTCTAGCCTAAAAATATAAACGTTGACGTCTTCTTCTTCAGTCGTCTTCGGTACCACCCTCAACTTTGCAATTCTTGCGAAAGAGGTTCGAGCGAAAGCAGTGAATGCTAAGCGATTGGTGCTGAAGTACAAGCGACTTTACATGGCGATCTTGCCAGTCTCCGAAGTAGTCCATTAGTATTCAAAAATTATTTTTCGCGTTGCCAAACAAAGAAAAAAAGAAATTTTTCTTCGAATCAAAGTCTTCGAAATTTTTTTTGTTCTCTCCGTGCATAATCTAAATTAGAAGTTCGCGTCTAGACAAATTTTCGTCTTTCTTATTTTTCTGTTCTATACTAAAGAAAAAAAGAAACCCAGCCGATTTATACGACAACCCAGAGCGACCGCAAAACACCTAGCGGTAGCCAAATCGATTTTACAAAAGGGAGAACAACTAACCAGCGAAGATAAAAGTATTGGCCCGCGTCCTCTGTCAATAGAGGAATACATAAGGCGCGTTTCAAAGCCGAGGATCCCGACAACCATAGTGCCCGAAAAGGAAAAATCACGAGGAGGTAAACGGGAAACTAACAAGCAGCTAGTTAGGAACTTGTACCGTCTGGCCAATCTTCCCAATATAGGCAATTTGGAGCGGCAAAAATTCCTAAACGACATCAGGACTACGAAAAAAGAGCAAGGAAAGCAGAAAAGAGACAATAAACACCGAAAACAACAAGAAGAAGACAGTTTCCAGAAACTGTTTCAAAAAATTTCAACACAGATAAAGGAAGTAATCCAGAGCAAGCAGCAAGATTAGTGAGGTAGTTAATTATTATTACAATAGGGTAAGAATCATTTTTTTAATAGTAAGACTATAATGGGAAAATCTAACTCAAAGGAAGAGGTAGTCGTAAATAACAACGGCCCTCAACAAAACGTTTCCTCTGCGTCAGTCTACTTTGGATTGGACGTAAAGACAATAATAACTGTAATAATCACCTTGGTAATACTAAAGTACGTTTTTGAGCAAGTAAAGAATAAATTTAAAAGTAATGTAAGAAAACAAAGAATAAAAAATAATGTCCTAAGCAGAAGAATGTCTGTGGAAAAATAAATATATCCATTTTTAAAACAAAATAAAAAAAAAACCAAAACTAAATTTACTTTTCACTTTATCTTTCATATTGAGTTAAATCTTCGTAAAATTCTTAATGGACTTTAAACCACTAGAAAAGGCTTTAGAAAATCTGAAAAATTTATATAAAAGTTTAAAAAAAATCCGAACCGTAAGAGAAAAACAAAAGGAGCAAGTTTAAAGCTAAATAAAATCTCCAATTTATTTGATGCTTTCATTAAAGAATTCACACTTTGTAACATAAACGACACCACAAAAGAAGAACACGAATATTTAACGCAATTAACCACTATGCCAATGAATACAAAGAGTTGTCGAAAACTATTGTTAATCAAAACATTCAAGAAGTATATTCAGAACCAGAATCAGAAGTAGAATCCAAAAAATCAGACACAGAAGAAGTAGGAAGTAATTCAGACAAAGAAAATAAACCTTTACCGCCGTATTAATAAACGCGGAATAACTGGAAAATACTTATTCCATGGATTAAGTTACCATTATACCATTTTCCATTTAATTAAAGCCACCATTATACCATTTTCCACTTAATCCATGGAATAAGGCTTAGCCCAGCTATTCCGCGTTTATTAATACGGCGGTTAGCCTTTAGCTAGTTCGCAAAACAATAAAACAATAGACAAAATGACAGACTTTGACTACAGTAAGGCACAAAAGTTGCCAGTACTTAACTGCGAAACAGTCAACAAACGAACAGAAAATATTAGGGATTTTTTAAATAGCATCGAGTTTTACCATGACACCCTTAACGACACGTCAAAACCTATTCTAATTAAATTTTTATTGAAGTGCAAAATACAGGGTAAGGTGTTAACAGAACTAGGCTCACTCAAACCTGAAAACTTAGAACAATTGAAAGCCAATATAACAGAAAAATGTCGAGAAAGGGAAACAATAGAAAGCATACAATCAAAATTAGACAGATCACGCCAGAAAAATAGGCCGATGCGAGAATTCGTATCAGAAGTGGAAGATCTTATAGCAAAAGTGACAGAATTAGAAATTAGCATTCAAGGGGAACAAGCTAGGGAAACGCTGACTTTAGCAAACGAACGCAGAGGTTTAGCTTTCTTAAAGCAAGGGGTTAATGAAAGATACAAAATTATCCTCGATAGCGCCCGACACGTCAAAATGCAGGATGCTATCTCCCACTTGTTGGAGTTATCTCCAAACAATGCAGGAGCTACAGAAACAATCCGATATGCAAATAATAGCTATAATCCGAATCCTAACCATAATGTTCAAAATTTCCGAAATAACTATCGACCTAACTACAACCGACCTGCTTACCACAATAACGACAATAGAAACCCGAACCCAATAAGGCAAAATAATTTTAGTAATAATAATTACTCGCAAAATTTTCCAAGATCCAACAATTTTTCTTCCCAAAATCAATCAAGATTTAGCTCAACACAAAATCGCTACCCAATTTAACAGAATAGAAATAATTACAGTAGCAACGAAGGTAGGACAAACAACAACCAAAATAATTTTCATCCCAGAAATAACAGACAAGGTAACAATCAAAGTAACCCTAACAATAACAGAATAAGACGTAGCATACTGCATACATAGAGAATCAGCCTATATTTTAAATGAGAGAAACGAAGTACCCACCGAGGGGGGAGCCGACCCGTCGGGGGGGATTATTTAAGCCCAATAGAACACATAATATGACATATTGTACATTGTACAGGGGGCATAATAAACGGCCTATATGTAGTTTTCAATACTAATAATAAGAATACAAAATTTTTACTAGATACAGGCGCATCCATTTGCACCATAAAAGAACAAGCATTAGACAAAAGCATACAAATAGACACATTAAATAAAATAACAGTAGTAGGTATATCTGGATAATTAACAACAATAGGAACTTGCAAATATACACTGTTATTGGGACAGCAATTAACGGACTATACTTTTCACGTAGTAAAAGATTCATTTCCCGTGCCCGTTGATGGCATTATTGGTGCTAATTTCCTTAAAGATTTTGGAGCCATAATTGACCTAGAACATTTCATTTTAAAACTATCTCTAAACAATAGTCAAATTTCTTTACCTATAGAAAGTCAAAATAAACTTAACTCATTAACAATAGCACCCAGATCTGAAGCCACCTATTGGTTGAACAGTAAACATACAGACACAAGAATTTTTGACTCCCAAGAACTTTGCGAAGGAGTATTCATGGCCGGTTCCATATCTAAGATAAAAGACGGAAAAATACCAATAAAAATTTTAAACACTCGACAGGAAGAAGTAAAATTAAAATGGGTAGAACCAGACTCCAAAGCTCTTTCAGAGTACCACATTCTGGCGTATGAAGAGACAACAAATTCCAAAACGAAACGAACACAACTATTACTTTCACAAATTAATTTTGACACATTAAACACAGAAGTAGCATCAGAACTGGAAGCTATTTGCACTAAATTTCAAGATATTTTCCATTTAGAAAACGTATACTAAACCATATAGATTACCTCATTCACAAAAAAATGACATACAAAACGAAGTAGAGAAGATGATTAAAAACGACATTATTGAACCATCGGTATCAGCATGGAACTCACCTGTTCTTGTAGTGCCCAAAAAGAAAAACCCAGTAACAGGAATGCAAAAATTCCGATTAGTATGTTATTGATTATAGAAAAGTTAACGACGTCATCGAAGATGATAAATTTCCATTGCCTAACATAAATAACTTACATATTCGATATGGTAGGAGGTGCAACTTATTTCTCCTGTATAGATTTAAGCCAAGGATACTACCAGATGAAATTAGAAAAAGGAAGTAGGCCATGCACAGCGTTCCACTGAAAACGGTCATTATCAACTAAAACGACTGCCAATGGGTTTAAAGATATCACCTAGTACATTCTCAAGAATGATGTCTATAGCAATGTCCGGTCTAACGTATTCAAAATGTTTTGTGTATCTTGACCACCTTATAGTTTTCGGTAAAAATTTAGAACAAGACAATAAAAATTTATTTAAAGTATTCGAAAGATTGAGAGAAGTAAATCTCAAACTACATCCAAGTAAATGTGCTTTCCTTAGAGAAGAAGTTTTATATCTAGGTCATATAATATCAGACAAAGGTATTATACCAGATCCATCAAAATCCATAGTAATGAAAAATTATCCAATCCCACAAAATGCAGACGAAGTAAGGAGATTTCTAGCATTTGCTAACTACTACAGAAAGTTCATACCAAATTTTGCAACACTAGCAATTCCTTTAAACCGTTTATTAAGAAAAAACGTAGAATTTAAATTTTCCGAAGATTGCAATACCTCATTTAATTTGCTAAAAAAATTCCTAATAAGCCCAAATATTTTACAGTTTCCAAATTTTGAAAAAGAATTCATACTCCGAACAGATGCCTCTGGATTTGCCTTAGGTGCTGTTATATCAAATTTTGATGATAAACCCATCGCATACGCAAGTAAATCATTAAATAAAGCCGAAAAGAATTACAGTACTATAGAAAAAGAATTGCTCGATATAGTATGGGCAGTAAAACATTTCAGACCTTATCTTTTCGGAAGACGTTTCAAAATACTAACGGACCATAGACCACTAGTATATCTGTTCTCACTAAAAAAACCTTCAAGTAGATTAACGAAATTTAGGCTAATATTAGAGGAATATAACTTTACTGTGGAGTATTCACCAGGCAAAGACAACTGCACTGCGGATGCATTAAGTAGAATACAACTAAAGTCAGAGGACTTACAGAATTTATTTGTGTGTGTCACAACAAGAGCACAAGCTAGAAATTCAAATTTTAAAGAAGAGAACCCAACAACAAGTAAATTAGAGAAAGAAAAAATCATAAGTGAACTTCTTAAACCGCCAGAAAAGGGGCTAAAAATAGTCGAGTTGAAAATATTAAATAGCTTCAAAGAAGAAGACAAAGATTACAGTTTATTAAAAGGTACCAGAGTTATAAGTCCAAACCTCATTGTAGGATACATTCCAGGGAATAATTGTTTGATATTAAATAGGTCAAAGATAAGCACTATTGCCCGATCTGCAGCATTTGACAAAATGTTGTTGAGGGACGTGCAAACTATCAAAGAACCATTTTTAAATAATAAAAGGGAATCCAAAAAAAGCACTACTGCCCGATCGGCATCATTTGACAAAATGTTGTTCAGGGACGTGCGTACAATTTGCGGACCTCTATCAATTAAAGATATTTATATAACTAAAGAAGAATTAGGTAAACTCTCAGACGGCCGTCGTAAAGAGAAATTATACATATTAAAGAAAAAGATAGAAGAAATATTCAAAGGAAATGAAATAAAAGTGCACATAATTGAAGATAAAATAAAAGTAACGGACCCTGGAAAACAAAAACTTATACTCAACGATTACGACATGTTACCGACAAGTGGACATGCCGGAATAAATCGCATGTTGCGGAATATTAAGAAAAAATATTTTTGGACAGGAATGCAAAACGATGTGACGACATACGTTAAGCACTGCCCAATGTGTCAGCGAAACAAACACATACAACCAAAAAATCAACCGATGACTATTACTACAACAGCAGAAACATGCTTCGACAAAATATATCTTGATTTAGTTGGACCTCTTGACGAGACGGAAGATGGATCAAAATATATATTAACACTACAAGACGAACTTACGAAGTTTACAGAAGCCATTGCTTTACCAAATAAAGAAGCTAATACGGTAGCTAAAGGACTTGTAGAAGGCTTTATCCTAAAGTATGGAGTCCCTGCTACCATTGCATCTGACAAAGGTACCGAATTTATAAACAGAGTTTTCAAAGATCTGTGTAAGTTATTAAAGATAGAACAATTGCAATCCACAACTTATCACCATGAAAGCATTGGAGCACTAGAAAATTCTCATAAAGTTTTAGGAGCATACCTTAGGAGTTATGTAGAAGAAAAACATACAGATTGGAACAACTGGTTGCCATACTATGTTTTCTGTTACAACACTTCAGTACATTCAGAAACAGGATTCACCCCATTTAAATTAGTATTTGGAAGACAATGTAATTTGCCTTCAAATCTTACAAAGAAAGTTGAACGAGTGTACAACTACGAAGACTATGTGATAGACTTAAAACACAGACTACAAATTGCTTATAAGGACGCTAGGGATACTTTAATACAAAAGAAAATTTCTAGGAAAGATAGGTACGATTTTGATAGAAAAGCAAAAACTCATGATAACAACGAAGGTAGTTTAGTCTTGTTAAGAAACGAAAGCAGAAAGAAGTTAGATCCAATATATATAGGACCATATGAAGTCTTATCACAGGAAGGAGTAAATTGCGAAATTAAATGTGAAAATAAGAAAGTGATTGTTCACAAGAACAGATTGAAACCATTTTATGTATATATATATGTTTTTATTATAATTTGCAAACTTATGCAATTTGCGAAGTTCAGAAAGAAGATTTGAAAATAAGAAATTGATTGTTAACAAAAACAGATAAAAACAATTTTATGTATGAATATTATTGTGTGATTTGTGAAATTGTGAAAGAAAATGTAAACATAAAAAATTGATTTTATGGATGTTATTGTGTTATTTGTGAAATGGTGAAAAAAAGTAAAAATAAGAAATTGATTGAATATATGTTATTGTATAATTTGTCAAATTGTGAAATAAATGTAAATTGATAAATAGGTTAAAACCATTTTTAGGCATATATATACTAGTATTGTAAAAAAAAAAAAAGAGAGAGAAACATATACAGATTAAAACAATGTTTAAAAGTAATTGTAAGTAAGAATAGAAATAATGTAAGAAATTAACTTAATATCAATGCGGCCGTATTAAAAAAAAAAGTATATTCTAAGACGTATTATAATCAAATTATAGTAGCTAATGTAAATATGAAAAAAAAAAAGAATATTGTATTGAATAAAATATAAAGAAAAATCAAATATATCTACCAAATGCTGCATGACATACAATGAAAAAAAAAAAAAGAGAATTAGATTTTGAAATGTAAATATCGCAAATGATACCAAACACTGACTTATATGTAATGAAAAATAAACTAATCAAAATATAATAACTAATGTGTAAATATCACAAAAGATACCAAAATATTAACTAAAAGTAAACATCCAGAAATAGCCACAATGTTCAATCCAATATGACAAAAGAGAAAATTTTTTTTATTAATTGTATACTCCCGTATTTGTAAAAGAGTCGTGGAAAAGTAGAAATCAACACTCTTGTCTTGATTTCTTCTTTTTCCCCAGGAAGGGTGGTGTGAAGGAGTCACAGCCAACGACCTCTTATATAATTGCTCTAAAGCAACTAATAGGTTGTCAACCCTCAACCATGCTTCGACACCTGATTCCCTCGCATTCGGTTGCAGTGCATAACTTGCAATTGACTTGCTTTGTATCGTCGTAGTACATTGCACTCGGAACAATATGATCTCAAACGGTAAGGCCACTGTCGACCGACAGAAGTAACAAGATCTTATTGTTCTGACTGCATGCGCTATGGTGATGACACAGCAATAGTCTTTGGGTGTGGGTATTTGTTTATGACATAGGTCATTGGCGCTCACCCGAAAGAATGCGTGGTCGATAGCTTGATAACCAAAGTTATGTATAAATAGGGAATGATTTTGAGAATAAATTATTATTGTGATCGTGGAGTCGATCCGAAGAACACTCTTGTTTATTATTTGACACATGGCTTCTAGCCTAAAAATATAAACGTTGACGTCTTCTTCTTCAGTCGTCTTCGGTACCACCCTCAACTTTGCAATTCTTGCGAAAGAGGTTCGAGCGAAAGCAGTGAATGCTAAGCGATTGGTGCTGAAGTACAAGCGACTTTACATGGCGATCTTGCCAGTCTCCGAAGTAGTCCATTAGTATTCAAAAATTATTTTTCGCGTTGCCAAACAAAGAAAAAAAGAAATTTTTCTTCGAATCAAAGGCCCTTATTGCGAGTGTCGTTTGGCTGTCGATACACGACGGTTGTCGATAGTCGAACATCGAAAATGAAATTTGGTATTGCGTATTCTTATTGTTCGATACTTTCAATTTTGAATTCGGTCGTTGTCGTCTGTATTTTTGCGTTCGACTATCACTGAAATTAATTCAAATGTCAAATTATAGCATTTATTCACAATGACTACTTTATTGTTCACAGTTCACAGTCGATAGAGATACGCAATACCAAAAGAAAAATTTATCGAAACTTTCGACCCTTGTCGCATCGAATGTTAGACGACACTCGCAATAAGGGCCAAAGTCTTCGAAATTTTTTTTGTTCTCTCCGTGCATAATCTAAATTAGAAGTTCGCGTCTAGACAAATTTTCGTCTTTCTTATTTTTCTGTTCTATACTAAAGAAAAAAAGAAACCCAGCCGATTTATACGACAACCCAGAGCGACCGCAAAACACCTAGCGGTAGCCAAATCGATTTTACAAAAGGGAGAACAACTAACCAGCGAAGATAAAAGTATTGGCCCGCGTCCTCTGTCAATAGAGGAATACATAAGGCGCGTTTCAAAGCCGAGGATCCCGACAACCATAGTGCCCGAAAAGGAAAAATCACGAGGAGGTAAACGGGAAACTAACAAGCAGCTAGTTAGGAACTTGTACCGTCTGGCCAATCTTCCCAATATAGGCAATTTGGAGCGGCAAAAATTCCTAAACGACATCAGGACTACGAAAAAAGAGCAAGGAAAGCAGAAAAGAGACAATAAACACCGAAAACAACAAGAAGAAGACAGTTTCCAGAAACTGTTTCAAAAAATTTCAACACAGATAAAGGAAGTAATCCAGAGCAAGCAGCAAGATTAGTGAGGTAGTTAATTATTATTACAATAGGGTAAAGAATCATTTTTTTAATAGTAAGACTATAATGGGAAAATCTAACTCAAAGGAAGAGGTAGTCGTAAATAACAACGGCCCTCAACAAAACGTTTCCTCTGCGTCAGTCTACTTTGGATTGGACGTAAAGACAATAATAACTGTAATAATCACCTTGGTAATACTAAAGTACGTTTTTGAGCAAGTAAAGAATAAATTTAAAAGTAATGTAAGAAAACAAAGAATAAAAAATAATGTCCTAAGCAGAAGAATGTCTGTGGAAAAATAAATATATCCATTTTTAAAACAAAATAAAAAAAAAACCAAAACTAAATTTACTTTTCACTTTATCTTTCATATTGAGTTAAATCTTCGTAAAATTCTTAATGGACTTTAAACCACTAGAAAAGGCTTTAGAAAATCTGAAAAATTTATATAAAAGTTTAAAAAAAATCCGAACCGTAAGAGAAAAACAAAAGGAGCAAGTTTAAAGCTAAATAAAATCTCCAATTTATTTGATGCTTTCATTAAAGAATTCACACTTTGTAACATAAACGACACCACAAAAGAAGAACACGAATATTTAACGCAATTAACCACTATGCCAATGAATACAAAGAGTTGTCGAAAACTATTGTTAATCAAAACATTCAAGAAGTATATTCAGAACCAGAATCAGAAGTAGAATCCAAAAAATCAGACACAGAAGAAGTAGGAAGTAATTCAGACAAAGAAAATAAACCTTTACCGCCGTATTAATAAACGCGGAATAACTGGAAAATACTTATTCCATGGATTAAGTTACCATTATACCATTTTCCATTTAATTAAAGCCACCATTATACCATTTTCCACTTAATCCATGGAATAAGGCTTAGCCCAGCTATTCCGCGTTTATTAATACGGCGGTTAGCCTTTAGCTAGTTCGCAAAACAATAAAACAATAGACAAAATGACAGACTTTGACTACAGTAAGGCACAAAAGTTGCCAGTACTTAACTGCGAAACAGTCAACAAACGAACAGAAAATATTAGGGATTTTTTAAATAGCATCGAGTTTTACCATGACACCCTTAACGACACGTCAAAACCTATTCTAATTAAATTTTTATTGAAGTGCAAAATACAGGGTAAGGTGTTAACAGAACTAGGCTCACTCAAACCTGAAAACTTAGAACAATTGAAAGCCAATATAACAGAAAAATGTCGAGAAAGGGAAACAATAGAAAGCATACAATCAAAATTAGACAGATCACGCCAGAAAAATAGGCCGATGCGAGAATTCGTATCAGAAGTGGAAGATCTTATAGCAAAAGTGACAGAATTAGAAATTAGCATTCAAGGGGAACAAGCTAGGGAAACGCTGACTTTAGCAAACGAACGCAGAGGTTTAGCTTTCTTAAAGCAAGGGGTTAATGAAAGATACAAAATTATCCTCGATAGCGCCCGACACGTCAAAATGCAGGATGCTATCTCCCACTTGTTGGAGTTATCTCCAAACAATGCAGGAGCTACAGAAACAATCCGATATGCAAATAATAGCTATAATCCGAATCCTAACCATAATGTTCAAAATTTCCGAAATAACTATCGACCTAACTACAACCGACCTGCTTACCACAATAACGACAATAGAAACCCGAACCCAATAAGGCAAAATAATTTTAGTAATAATAATTACTCGCAAAATTTTCCAAGATCCAACAATTTTTCTTCCCAAAATCAATCAAGATTTAGCTCAACACAAAATCGCTACCCAATTTAACAGAATAGAAATAATTACAGTAGCAACGAAGGTAGGACAAACAACAACCAAAATAATTTTCATCCCAGAAATAACAGACAAGGTAACAATCAAAGTAACCCTAACAATAACAGAATAAGACGTAGCATACTGCATACATAGAGAATCAGCCTATATTTTAAATGAGAGAAACGAAGTACCCACCGAGGGGGGAGCCGACCCGTCGGGGGGGATTATTTAAGCCCAATAGAACACATAATATGACATATTGTACATTGTACAGGGGGCATAATAAACGGCCTATATGTAGTTTTCAATACTAATAATAAGAATACAAAATTTTTACTAGATACAGGCGCATCCATTTGCACCATAAAAGAACAAGCATTAGACAAAAGCATACAAATAGACACATTAAATAAAATAACAGTAGTAGGTATATCTGGATAATTAACAACAATAGGAACTTGCAAATATACACTGTTATTGGGACAGCAATTAACGGACTATACTTTTCACGTAGTAAAAGATTCATTTCCCGTGCCCGTTGATGGCATTATTGGTGCTAATTTCCTTAAAGATTTTGGAGCCATAATTGACCTAGAACATTTCATTTTAAAACTATCTCTAAACAATAGTCAAATTTCTTTACCTATAGAAAGTCAAAATAAACTTAACTCATTAACAATAGCACCCAGATCTGAAGCCACCTATTGGTTGAACAGTAAACATACAGACACAAGAATTTTTGACTCCCAAGAACTTTGCGAAGGAGTATTCATGGCCGGTTCCATATCTAAGATAAAAGACGGAAAAATACCAATAAAAATTTTAAACACTCGACAGGAAGAAGTAAAATTAAAATGGGTAGAACCAGACTCCAAAGCTCTTTCAGAGTACCACATTCTGGCGTATGAAGAGACAACAAATTCCAAAACGAAACGAACACAACTATTACTTTCACAAATTAATTTTGACACATTAAACACAGAAGTAGCATCAGAACTGGAAGCTATTTGCACTAAATTTCAAGATATTTTCCATTTAGAAAACGTATACTAAACCATATAGATTACCTCATTCACAAAAAAATGACATACAAAACGAAGTAGAGAAGATGATTAAAAACGACATTATTGAACCATCGGTATCAGCATGGAACTCACCTGTTCTTGTAGTGCCCAAAAAGAAAAACCCAGTAACAGGAATGCAAAAATTCCGATTAGTATGTTATTGATTATAGAAAAGTTAACGACGTCATCGAAGATGATAAATTTCCATTGCCTAACATAAATAACTTACATATTCGATATGGTAGGAGGTGCAACTTATTTCTCCTGTATAGATTTAAGCCAAGGATACTACCAGATGAAATTAGAAAAAGGAAGTAGGCCATGCACAGCGTTCCACTGAAAACGGTCATTATCAACTAAAACGACTGCCAATGGGTTTAAAGATATCACCTAGTACATTCTCAAGAATGATGTCTATAGCAATGTCCGGTCTAACGTATTCAAAATGTTTTGTGTATCTTGACCACCTTATAGTTTTCGGTAAAAATTTAGAACAAGACAATAAAAATTTATTTAAAGTATTCGAAAGATTGAGAGAAGTAAATCTCAAACTACATCCAAGTAAATGTGCTTTCCTTAGAGAAGAAGTTTTATATCTAGGTCATATAATATCAGACAAAGGTATTATACCAGATCCATCAAAATCCATAGTAATGAAAAATTATCCAATCCCACAAAATGCAGACGAAGTAAGGAGATTTCTAGCATTTGCTAACTACTACAGAAAGTTCATACCAAATTTTGCAACACTAGCAATTCCTTTAAACCGTTTATTAAGAAAAAACGTAGAATTTAAATTTTCCGAAGATTGCAATACCTCATTTAATTTGCTAAAAAAATTCCTAATAAGCCCAAATATTTTACAGTTTCCAAATTTTGAAAAAGAATTCATACTCCGAACAGATGCCTCTGGATTTGCCTTAGGTGCTGTTATATCAAATTTTGATGATAAACCCATCGCATACGCAAGTAAATCATTAAATAAAGCCGAAAAGAATTACAGTACTATAGAAAAAGAATTGCTCGCTATAGTATGGGCAGTAAAACATTTCAGACCTTATCTTTCCGGAAGACGTTTCAAAATACTAACGGACCATAGACCACTAGTATATCTGTTCTCACTAAAAAAACCTTCAAGTAGATTAACGAAATTTAGGCTAATATTAGAGGAATATAACTTTACTGTGGAGTATTCACCAGGCAAAGACAACTGCACTGCGGATGCATTAAGTAGAATACAACTAAAGTCAGAGGACTTACAGAATTTATTTGTGTGTGTCACAACAAGAGCACAAGCTAGAAATTCAAATTTTAAAGAAGAGAACCCAACAACAAGTAAATTAGAGAAAGAAAAAATCATAAGTGAACTTCTTAAACCGCCAGAAAAGGGGCTAAAAATAGTCGAGTTGAAAATATTAAATAGCTTCAAAGAAGAAGACAAAGATTACAGTTTATTAAAAGGTACCAGAGTTATAAGTCCAAACCTCATTGTAGGATACATTCCAGGGAATAATTGTTTGATATTAAATAGGTCAAAGATAAGCACTATTGCCCGATCTGCAGCATTTGACAAAATGTTGTTGAGGGACGTGCAAACTATCAAAGAACCATTTTTAAATAATAAAAGGGAATCCAAAAAAAGCACTACTGCCCGATCGGCATCATTTGACAAAATGTTGTTCAGGGACGTGCGTACAATTTGCGGACCTCTATCAATTAAAGATATTTATATAACTAAAGAAGAATTAGGTAAACTCTCAGACGGCCGTCGTAAAGAGAAATTATACATATTAAAGAAAAAGATAGAAGAAATATTCAAAGGAAATGAAATAAAAGTGCACATAATTGAAGATAAAATAAAAGTAACGGACCCTGGAAAACAAAAACTTATACTCAACGATTACGACATGTTACCGACAAGTGGACATGCCGGAATAAATCGCATGTTGCGGAATATTAAGAAAAAATATTTTTGGACAGGAATGCAAAACGATGTGACGACATACGTTAAGCACTGCCCAATGTGTCAGCGAAACAAACACATACAACCAAAAAATCAACCGATGACTATTACTACAACAGCAGAAACATGCTTCGACAAAATATATCTTGATTTAGTTGGACCTCTTGACGAGACGGAAGATGGATCAAAATATATATTAACACTACAAGACGAACTTACGAAGTTTACAGAAGCCATTGCTTTACCAAATAAAGAAGCTAATACGGTAGCTAAAGGACTTGTAGAAGGCTTTATCCTAAAGTATGGAGTCCCTGCTACCATTGCATCTGACAAAGGTACCGAATTTATAAACAGAGTTTTCAAAGATCTGTGTAAGTTATTAAAGATAGAACAATTGCAATCCACAACTTATCACCATGAAAGCATTGGAGCACTAGAAAATTCTCATAAAGTTTTAGGAGCATACCTTAGGAGTTATGTAGAAGAAAAACATACAGATTGGAACAACTGGTTGCCATACTATGTTTTCTGTTACAACACTTCAGTACATTCAGAAACAGGATTCACCCCATTTAAATTAGTATTTGGAAGACAATGTAATTTGCCTTCAAATCTTACAAAGAAAGTTGAACGAGTGTACAACTACGAAGACTATGTGATAGACTTAAAACACAGACTACAAATTGCTTATAAGGACGCTAGGGATACTTTAATACAAAAGAAAATTTCTAGGAAAGATAGGTACGATTTTGATAGAAAAGCAAAAACTCATGATAACAACGAAGGTAGTTTAGTCTTGTTAAGAAACGAAAGCAGAAAGAAGTTAGATCCAATATATATAGGACCATATGAAGTCTTATCACAGGAAGGAGTAAATTGCGAAATTAAATGTGAAAATAAGAAAGTGATTGTTCACAAGAACAGATTGAAACCATTTTATGTATATATATATGTTTTTATTATAATTTGCAAACTTATGCAATTTGCGAAGTTCAGAAAGAAGATTTGAAAATAAGAAATTGATTGTTAACAAAAACAGATAAAAACAATTTTATGTATGAATATTATTGTGTGATTTGTGAAATTGTGAAAGAAAATGTAAACATAAAAAATTGATTTTATGGATGTTATTGTGTTATTTGTGAAATGGTGAAAAAAAGTAAAAATAAGAAATTGATTGAATATATGTTATTGTATAATTTGTCAAATTGTGAAATAAATGTAAATTGATAAATAGGTTAAAACCATTTTTAGGCATATATATACTAGTATTGTAAAAAAAAAAAAAGAGAGAGAAACATATACAGATTAAAACAATGTTTAAAAGTAATTGTAAGTAAGAATAGAAATAATGTAAGAAATTAACTTAATATCAATGCGGCCGTATTAAAAAAAAAAGTATATTCTAAGACGTATTATAATCAAATTATAGTAGCTAATGTAAATATGAAAAAAAAAAAGAATATTGTATTGAATAAAATATAAAGAAAAATCAAATATATCTACCAAATGCTGCATGACATACAATGAAAAAAAAAAAAAGAGAATTAGATTTTGAAATGTAAATATCGCAAATGATACCAAACACTGACTTATATGTAATGAAAAATAAACTAATCAAAATATAATAACTAATGTGTAAATATCACAAAAGATACCAAAATATTAACTAAAAGTAAACATCCAGAAATAGCCACAATGTTCAATCCAATATGACAAAAGAGAAAATTTTTTTTATTAATTGTATACTCCCGTATTTGTAAAAGAGTCGTGGAAAAGTAGAAATCAACACTCTTGTCTTGATTTCTTCTTTTTCCCCAGGAAGGGTGGTGTGAAGGAGTCACAGCCAACGACCTCTTATATAATTGCTCTAAAGCAACTAATAGGTTGTCAACCCTCAACCATGCTTCGACACCTGATTCCCTCGCATTCGGTTGCAGTGCATAACTTGCAATTGACTTGCTTTGTATCGTCGTAGTACATTGCACTCGGAACAATATGATCTCAAACGGTAAGGCCACTGTCGACCGACAGAAGTAACAAGATCTTATTGTTCTGACTGCATGCGCTATGGTGATGACACAGCAATAGTCTTTGGGTGTGGGTATTTGTTTATGACATAGGTCATTGGCGCTCACCCGAAAGAATGCGTGGTCGATAGCTTGATAACCAAAGTTATGTATAAATAGGGAATGATTTTGAGAATAAATTATTATTGTGATCGTGGAGTCGATCCGAAGAACACTCTTGTTTATTATTTGACACATGGCTTCTAGCCTAAAAATATAAACGTTGACGTCTTCTTCTTCAGTCGTCTTCGGTACCACCCTCAACTTTGCAATTCTTGCGAAAGAGGTTCGAGCGAAAGCAGTGAATGCTAAGCGATTGGTGCTGAAGTACAAGCGACTTTACAGTCAAGTCCAAATACAAGTCAGCCTGCGAGAGTCAATAACGTACAAAATAATATTTCATGTCGCTATTGTAAAAATCTGGGTCACACAATAGACCAATGCAGAAAAAGACAGTTTAACAACAGCAGACAAGACAATTCAACGCAATATGTAGCAAATCAAAGTTCGGGAAACTACCAAAGTCTACTACCTGGCCCGTCCAACACCCGGAGTCAGGTAAAGCACATGCATTAAGGTGTGAAGACGATATTAAACTACTAAATCCACTGTATCCACTGACTCATCAAAATACAAAAAAACGTTTAACACACTGCATGATAACAATCTCAAAATGAAGATTCATTCTCATTGCATCCACTTAATCCACTGTCTCAAAACAAAAAAAAACTATTTCACTGAATCCACTGTCGCATAAGAACAAATCAAATCCACCGAATCCTCTGTCTCAAAGCAAAAAATCAAATCCACTGAATCCACTGTCTCAAAATAAAAAAAATATTTCACTGAATCTACTGTCGCATAAGAACGAATCAAACCCACTGAATCCTCTGTCTCAAAGCAACAAATCAAATTCACTGAATTCATTGACTCAAAACAAAAAATTTAACCCATTTTGTTAACTGTTTCAAAATAAACAACTAAATAATCAATCTAAATCGCAATCACTGTATCTAAATAAATCTATCAATTCAGAACGCGAGCAAGTTCCTCAACAAAATCTGTCTCAAATTCCTATATCTTCCAATTCAAATATAAATTCAACTCAAAACCCTACTTTAAAACAATACACAAGTTCAAACCCTTTTAGAAACGAAGACATTGAGTTGCCAAATTTTAATAGAAAACGAGTCAACGTACCTAAAAATCTTAGATATAACAATGACTCTACAAGAAATAGAAATATCATACTAAATCAAAGCCACTGGCAAAATAGAACTGAAAAACAAATTAATAATCTACAAGATCTTCTGAAGGAACCGTTTAGTAATGATATAAATTCCACTTCCTCTCAAAACCCTAAAAGTATGCTAAATCAAAACGAAAAATCGCAATGCGTTGCTCATATAGGCTGTTTAAATAATGCTTCTAATTTCAAGAGTGAAATTAATATGAATTCAAAAGAAAACAGAAAGAAAACATTATGCTTTTAGACACGGGTGCAAGCCTGAGTTTAATAAAAATAAATTAATTGAACAAAGAACTTTGTTTTCATACCAATAATATAACTGAATTGAAAGGCATAGGTAGTACTCCTATTTCGACTGTAATAATAATTATTTTATTGAACGTTATATATATATACAATTGATACTTATACTAGATAATTTTAGAATTTAAAAATGATAATGTAAGAATGTTGGCACATAGGGGGCCCAACAAAATACATTGTTTAGAATTGAAATAATAACTTAATAATATATAGCTGAAAAGAAAATAAAAATCTTAATCATAAGTCGGTTGACTTGGGTGATCTCGGGATGTTCCGTCCCGGTTGTCGCTGATTCTCTCCTCTCTCCTATTTCGACACTGGGCACAATTTTCCTAAATATAGAAATAACACCGGGAGTAAAACTAAGATATTTATTTCATGTAGTGCCCGAAAATTTCCCCATAACACAATATGGAATTTTAGGTGAAGACCAATTTCGAAATTTCAACGCTATACTAAATTATAAAGACAATGCCTTAACATATTATAACAAGAATAACAGGTACACCATAGACTTCGTTAATAAACGAAAATCTATTACTATACCTGCTAGATCTGAGAGAACAATTAAAATTGGTCCTATTTACGATCCCTCGAACCGCACAGTGAGTAATGAGTCGTGAGAGAGAATAGACGTACCAAAAGTCTCGTCCGCAGAAATTTTCCTTTGTTTTTAGACGAATTGAGGACGTAGATATTGTGGAAAGTTTTGTATCTGTGAAGTCAAATGCCATAGGGGTTGATGACATCCATCCTACTTTTGTGAAAGCTATTCTGCCATCACTATTGTCATTTATTACACACTTAATTAACACAATATTTATGACCGGCGTGTTTCCATCTAAATGGAAACTGGCAAAGATTATACCAATCTCAAAAAACTCAATAGGTGATGAATTCAGACTAATATCAATTCTGCCCTTTCTTTCAAAGATTTGTGAAAGAATCATGCACAAGCAATTGACTTAAATTTTTACTCGTTATAAGCTATTAATACCGGTTCAGTCAGGATTCCGTGCGAAGCATAGCTGTACAACAGCCGTACTTAATGTAGTTGAAGAAATAAGAGAAATGCTGGAACAGGATTTTGACACATTTCTAGTCCTTTTAGACTTTTCTAAGGCTTTCGATATGGTGGTACATTCCATATTAATCAATAAATTAAAAAAAAATTTTTCAGTTTCTAACTCAGCAATTCGACTGATCTCTTCATATCTAAGTGATAGACAACAAGCTGTTTTACTAGATGGAGTAATGTCTGAATTCTTGCCCCTAGTTAAAGGTGTTCCCCAAAGATCGATTTTGGGGCCTCTTCTATTCTCAGTGTACATAAATGATATTGCTTCTGTTTTAATTAGTTCTTCGAAACACATATACGCTGACGATGTTCAAATTTACCGAAGTTGTCCTTTAGGTCTTGTCGAGGATTGTGCTTCAAATTTAAATGAAGATCTAAAACGTGTTTCGGAGTGGGCAGCAAAATGTGGCTTGGCACTTAACCCTGCGAAATGCAAATGTTTAGTAATTTCTAGAACACGCTTAGACCTATCATATTTTCCTAGTATAATGTTAAACAATTTCAACATTGATTATGTCGAGTCCGCAAAAAATCTCGGTGTTATCTTTAATAGAACACTAACTTGGAAAAACCACATAAATTCAGTGGTGGGGAAAGCATACGGTGCTCTTCGAAATCTATGGGTTGTGCAAAATGTAACTCCACTTAAAACGAGATTGCTGCTAGCGAAAACCTTGGTAGTTCCTTTGCTAGATTATGGCTGTGAAATATTTTATGGGTGCGACGCTGCGAGCAAAAGGAAATTACAAGTAGCTTTTAACACCTTAATTCGATATGTTTACTGCCTTAGAAGATATGACCATGTTTCACACCTAGCTAAAAGTCTAGTCAATATGTCTTTCGAAAACTATGTGAAATTTCGTACGCTGATGCTTCTTTTTAACACTATCAAAAACAAAGAACCTTCTTACCTTTACGACAAAATCAACTTTCCGACGTCTAATAGGTCTGCTAGCTTACAACTACCGCGGTTCAGTTACTTAACCTCTGAGAGACAGTTCTTCATCGCGGCTATTCGTCTCTGGAACTCAATTCCACGCAATATACGTGAGCTAAATGATGCGCAAGGATTTAAGAAGCAATTACAACATTTCCTTAATCAGAGCAACAAAAATTTTCAAAGTTTCCCCTTCCCAACGCCAACAATGAAGATGTCGTCCTACAAAATATTAATTTAGAATTTGCAAATAGTAAAGGCTATTACATTCATAACTTAAATTCATTTGATACTCAATATGTTATAAACGATCGATTGAGTAAGATCCAAAACCAACTTCGAATAGATCACCTAAATAGTGAAGAAAAGAAATCTATTGTCGATATTTGTCGGAATTATGTACAACCATTTATTCTTTCTCGATGGCGATACCTTGTCAACTACGTCTGGAATTACACATCAAATAAAAACAAAACCAAATATACCTCCAGGACATTTCGAGTTCAATAGAGTGCCATTTGGTTTACGTAATGCTTCCCTGATTTTTCAGCGGTTGATGAATAAAGTCCTCACGGGACTACAAGGCATAAAATGTTTAGTATATCTGGATGATATAATGATATATGGAAAAAATTTGGATGACTATAACAAAAAACGAATTGAAGTATTTCAAGCTTTAGGTGAATGCAATCTTAAAATTCAATTAGAGAAGTGCAAGTTTCTAGAGAAAGAAGTGATGTATTTAGGACACGTTATTTCGGAGTCAGGAGTAAAAGCTGATCCAGAAAAGATCTCGGCTATTCAAAATATAGAGATTCCCAAAAACCAAAAAGATATTAAATCTTTTCTTGGTTTAGCAGGATATTACAGAAAGTTCATAAAAAACTTATCTAAAATAGCTAATTCCTTGAACAAACTTTTACGTAAAGATGTAATCTTTAAATGGGATGCATTTTGCGATGAGTCCTTTAATCAATTAAAACAAGCAATTATCGAGCCCCCTATTCTACAATATCCTAGTTTCGAAAAAACTTTCTATATAACAACAGATGCAAGCAATGAAGCTATAGGTGCAGTTATGTCACAGAAAGACAACAATGAAAACGATTTACCTATAGCATATGCTAGTAGAATATTTAATAAATCGGAAAAAGACTATTCCACTATAGAAAAAGAAGCTTTCGCTGTTGTTTGGGCAGTTACGCATTTCCGACCTTATGTGTACGGAAGATACTTTGAAGTAATTACCGATCACAAGCCACTTGTATGGATGTTTAACCTTAAAGATCCTTCTTCGAGAACAATGCGCTGGCGTATTAAACTTGAAAAGTATGACTTCACTGTTTCTCATAAAGCAGGTCATCTTAACACAAATGCAGACGCCTTATCTCGTTTGAATGTAGCTGAAGTCAAAGTGATAACGCGAAGTCATAACAAAGTCTCGCCTACCCAATCAAGAAGCCAGAACCGTAGCCGAAGCACTAGTAAAGAAAATAGTTGGTACCTACGGAATTCCTCTAACAATTCTTACAGATCAAGGGACAAATTTTACAACTGAATTGTTTAAAAATGTATGCAAAATCTTAAAAATCAATAAAATAAAAACTAGTCCGTACCATCCACAGTCAAATGGTGCCTTTGAAAGGTCACATAGAACATTATTTGTTCTATGTAGTATTTGTGTAGTTAGTCTTGTGGTGTATCAGCCAAATGGTCTTTGTCGCCCGACTGCAGCCCCCCCTACTCCGCAGATTTATGTGTGGAGTAGGTTTCATGTCAATGTAAATGTAAACATTAGGTGATTACCTTAGAAATTATGCAAGCAAAGATCAATCAAATTGGTATAGCTATCTGGAGTATGCAATATTTTGCTACAACACAACCCCACATTCCAGTACAAACTACAGTCCATTCGAAGTTCTCTTCGATTACGAAGCACCGATTCCTTCCGTGCTGAACAGAAGCGTACAACCAACGCACAACTATGACGATTAGGTCTCAGAAATGAAGGCAAAAATGCAAACTGGTTATGAGTTAATTCGTAACAATCAAATAAAGGCTAAAGAGAAATCTAAAGCATATTACGATAAAAATTCTAAACAGACAAGCTATAAAGTTGGTGACAAAGTATTAGTGGAAATTAAGAACCGATTGAATAAAAAACTCTCTCGAATTTTTGAAGGACCATACGAAATAACCGAAGTCTTGACCCCAGAAAACTCAAAAATAAGAGTAGGAAGAAAAGAAAAAGTTATTCACAATAACCTAATCAATCACTACAACCGAGAAACACAACACACACAACAGTTTAAACACACCTAAACTCTCTAAAATAAAAAAAATAAAACACATCCATAAATACAATACTCACATAATATCGGTGTTGTTTTCATTTCCAGTAAAGTCATCATAACTATCGTATTAGCAACATTTATAGACACAGGCGAAGCAGGAATAATGATACAACCTCTGAATAAAACCGGAGTATACCTGGAACCCATCGGAGTGCTAGAGAAGTCTCTCACAAGATGGACATTTCTTTTTAACATCAATAATACTAAGATTAAAAACATCCTTAGAAAAAACCTTCGACTCCCTTTCCGAACTGTGTATCCTAAGTATAAAGGAGTATCCTTTAGATCATTGCAAAATCACATAAAATATTTCCCTCAAAGAAATAAATTAAAATAACGAAGTCCTTGACAGTATATTGTTTAAAAACAAACTTTCTAAACGAAGCATAGTAAACGGTGGACTTACTTCCTTAGGTGGGCATTACAGTTCGGGGTGAACCTGGGCCTCAACCAACATCCTTCTATAACGACTTCGATTTCGGGCGAGCTCTCTCCAGTTTCGCACTCCAAGTCGGTTGAGGCTGTAGCATATGAAAGACAAGAATCAAGAAGACAACTGCTTACATTGAAGAGTACTTTATTACTGCCTTTTATAATATTAAATAATGACTCGCTCTAGATAAGAGATCGTACATATTGAGTGACAATTGAGTGATAGTCTCTTAAGTATATAATAATGATTATTCTCTTCTACATCTCCCTTATAAAAAAATAATATAAATATCAAATTCTTTTTACCTAACGCATCTACATGTCTAATTTCTCTTCTTCGACTCAGGTTTTGACCTTATAAAACTGCTGTTTCTTCTATACACGTTTTGATTTTCATCCTCTACCATATACGAGCGAGGTGTATAACTCTTGTTCAACACTCTTCCAGGAATCCATTTATTTTCTTTTTGAATATATATGTGCTGATTTTGGTGAAATGGTCTTTTGTTTTTGGTATTCTTATTATAGTATTTAGCATATTGATTTATTTTATGTGCATGTTGTTCTTGTACATTTTCATTTATATGCGGTGTTAGCATTTTATTGATAATTGGTATTTTCGTGCGCATGCGACGGCAGTTTAGTAGTTGCGATGGTGAATACGTCATGTCTTTAATCGGTGAATTTCGATACTCGAGTAATGCAACACAGAATTCTTCCTGACATCGTGATTTTTTTAGCATAGATTTCACAATTCCCACTGCTCTCTCTGCTAATGCGTTGCCTTTAGCGTAATTTGGACTTCGCGTTTTTAAGTTTACTTGCCACCTTTCTAAAAATTCCATCAATTCTCTTGCTGGAAATGGATTGTTATCCGCTATTATTGTTTTTGGAATGCCATACTGTCCAAACATTTCAATCCAATGCTTTTTGATCTCTGCTGCCGATTTATTTTTCAGCTTTCTGACATCTATCCATTTTGAGTAGTAGTCTACTGTAATTAAGTAGCTTTCTCGTCCGTATTCTGCTATATCACAACCAATTTTTTTTCAGGGTAGTGACGGCGCTTCTTGCAACACCATTGGTTCCTTTTGGCTTTTATTCTGATATTGTTGACAAGTATTACAGTTTACTATTATTTTTTCTATGTCTCTATCCATCCCAATCCAAAACAATATTTCTTTTGCCCTTTGCTTTGTTTTTGTTAAGCCAAAGTGGCTTTCGTGAAGTAGGACCAGTATCTTTTCTTTCATTTTCGGAGGTATGATTATACGGTTATCGAATAACAGTATCCCTTCATCGGTATGAATTGAGTTTTTTATTTTATAATATGGTTTTATCTCATCTGGGCATTTTGCTTTATTTGTAGGCCAACCCTCTCTGCAATATTTCATAATTTTGGATAACGTTTTATCATTTTTGGTTTCGAACTCCAATTCCTTCTCTGAATTTTCCGTTACATCGATAGTTAAAACTGTCTCCACGATACTTTTGTCCTCTTCTCTATCTCCGGATTCCAAAAAGTGTCTCGATAGGTAGTCCGCTATGTGCATATATTTCCCTGGGACCCATTCAAACTCAATGTTGTAGTTCCATAATTTCATCAACATTCTCTGTAATTTACCTGAGGGGACCTTATGTATATCTTTTTTTATCAATGTTGCCAGCGGCTTGTGGTCGTTTTGTACAATAATAGTTTGTCCATAAATCCAGTGATGAAATTTTTTGATAGCAAAAACAATTGATAGAAGTTCTTTTTCTATTTGAGCATATCTTTTTTCCCTTTCCGACAAAGCCCTGCTGGCAAATGAAACAATTCTTTTGTTCTGTATCAAACAACACCCTATTCCATCTTTACTTGAATCACATTGCACTAATATTTCTTATTCTGGATTGAAGGGTGCTAAGGCCGCAGTTTTGCATATTTCCTGTTTAATTTTTTTGAAGACTTCTGTGTGCGACTCCGTCCATAAGAAGGCTCTGTCTTTTTTTAGTAGTTCCCTAATCGGTGCACTCAGCTCTGCTAAATTTGGTATAAAATTGCGAACATAGTTTATAACCCCCAGAAATTTTTGAATTTCTACCTTGCTCTTTGGTATTTTTGAATTTTCTATGCTTTCTAGCCTGTCCTTATCGATTTCAATTCCATTGCCTGTAAAAACCAATCCTAAATATTTAACTTTTCTTACACAATATTGGAATTTTTCTGGGTTAAATTTTATGTTTCTCTCCTTTGCTCTCTTTAACACGTTTCGTAAATTCAGATCATGCTCTTCTTTTGTATGGCCCATAACCAAAATGTCATCTATATAAATCATTACCCCAGGTAAGTCCGCGAAATTTTGAGTGTTCATTCGCTGAAACACCTCTGGAGCAGTAGAAATTCCAAAAGGAAGTCGATTAAATTGGAAACTACCAAAAGGAGTTGTAAAAGTGCACAATTCCGCTGAGCATGTATCTAACTGCACATGCCAAAATCCATTTTTGATGTCCAATACACTAAAATACTTAGCATTACAAATTTTTTCTGTTATGTCATCCACAGTTGGAATCAAAAACTTTTCTTTTCTTATGTATTTATTAAGGGCCCTCGGATCTAAACATAATCTGATAGAACCATCATTTTTCTTTATGATGACAATATTTGACACCCATTTCCTAGGTGTATTTACCGGAGTTATAATTTGTTGTTGTACTAGCTCATCTAGTTTAATTTTCAGTTGTTCATTTAGCTTAATTGGTATTCTCCTCGGTGACCTGATGCATCCATGTGCATTTTCCTTCAACTCAATCTTATACTTCTCTGGAAAACATCCTATTCCCTTAAAAATGTCACTGTTTTCTTTAACTATGCTCTCTTTAGTTATATGTTTCTTATCCAAAGCGTTAACTCGTTGTAAAATATTTAAATTCAAACATGCTTTTAATCCAAGTATAGAACTATAATTTCCTTCTACTATAATAAAATTCTCCACACTTACTTTATTTCTAAACATGCACACCAAATCGCATGATCCTAAAGGGTATATATTTTCACCTCCATATGCCTGTAGTATTATTTTTGTTGACTTCATTTGCTCTTGCTCTTTGATTTTCTCAAAAACGTGTCTTGGAACTATATTTGAATCCGAACCTGATTCGAGTCTAAAATTTACAAAAGAATTCATCACTCTTATTCGCTCTGACCATCTAGAATTAGAAGAGTTTTCATTATCTGAATTTTTAATTGAAAAACAAAATCTTTCTACTTGTTCACCTATTTCTTCAATTGAATGAACATTCATAATTTTATTTTGCCTGCATGCTACAGCAAAATGATTCCACTTTTGGCAAACCTCACATTTTTGACCAAATGCTGGACAAACACCTTTCTTAAGTGAAGAACCGCAAAACGTACAGTTCTTGATATATTCCGCCGTATTTTGTTGCAATTGACTCGAGGATTGCGGTAGTTTAGATGACTGCTTGTTACTGTACCTCTCCCGTTGATTTTGGTTATTTTTGTGTGCCCTCTATATGTTTCTATCTCCTAACTCCCATAATTTTGCATGCTCGTGTGTCTTTTCTGTAACTGGATTCTTCTCTGCCATTACTGCTTTATCATAATCCAAATCTTCTTTCTTAATTAATTTGTCTCGTAATTTCCCATCTGCTATGCCCATCACAATTTTATCGCGAATCATGTTCTCCTCCTCCAGAAATTTGCATGGTTTGACTAATTTTCTTAGATCGATGAGAAAATCTTCGAAAGCTTCTCCGGTCTCTTGCTTTCTTTTATAAAAAACGTACCTTTCATAAAGTGTATTTGATTTCAATGCACAGTAACTGTCAAATGCACCAATCACTTTTTCATAAGATTTTAAATCATCTGGTGATAAACTCAATGTTTTGAACGTTCTTCTCGCTGCTTCACCGATTTGATTTGATAGTACTGCAATTTTCATGGTGTCCTCCTCCTCATTTAAACCTGCAGCAATAAGAAATATCTGGAAACTGTCTTTAAATTCTTCCCAATTTTGTGTTGGGTTATTTGTTAAATCCAAGTCTTCTAATTTATTTTAACGAAATCCATTTTCCTTTTTAGATTTGTAGAATTGTCTGTTGATTCTGCTTTCGTACAATTTTCTTTAGTTTCTTCTTCTGTGGCACTCGTTTCTAATGTATCGTCTGCTATTTTAATACTCTTTTGTGATCTTAGCCACATTTCCTTTACGTTCAATCACTTGACCGACTGCGCCATAGCATATGAAAGACAAGAATCAAGAAGACAACTGCTTACATTGAAGAGTACTTTATTACTGCCTTTTATAATTGTTGAATTGTATAATTTATTATTCCATTATTTATGGCCCCCACTGTACTTATTGTATTTTCTTTCTCTATACATGAAACTGTATTTTTCATTACATGAACACGAACATATGTATATACATTTTCTTTTACGTTGCTTTAATAAATTCAGTTGTTAGTTGACTCTTAGACTGCTATTATACGGTGAAATTTGTTGCACGAAACTACTTCGAATTCTTCTTTGTTCTGTCATCCCGTGTCGCAAGTGTTATTACATGATGAAATCCAGTTTCATGAAACTAGTTTCACATTTCTCTTTATCTTTCATTCGGTGTTTTTATTTTTGGGGAAAAATAGTTATCTAGTAGTGCCTGGTTGCTTCAAAACCTCTTTTATTGGCAATTGAAAAACAAAAAAGTCATTATTATTAGTATTATTACTTATTATTGAACCAAATGAAACAGAATAAACAGAAACACGAACAAACACAAAGGGGGCGTTCGAGAATCGTATCCGGATAGCTTGTTGTTGTTATTATTTATTGTTTTTTTTTATTTTTATTGTTGTTATTTTTGGTATACCTTTCTATTCAAGTGATCAGCTGATAGAAAATTTATTTTAATTTCTTTCCATGTTGATTTTTTGTTTTGGTGTGCATTTATTTCAGCAAAAGAGTCTTTCAAAACGCATGGGAAATCGAAAAAAATAAGTTATAATCGTCTAGCAATGATATTTTGAATTTTTTATTGTTTTCAAAAGTCGAATTTTAATATTTCACAGCTGTTGTCTGCAGCAATCTGGAAAAAGATATCTGGATCGTTCAAAAAGGTATCCAAGATACGGCTATCCGAGATAGGCTATCCGATAGGTTCTCGAACCCACCCAAAGAGAAACGTCAAAGCTGTTTCACGAAACCATAACCCATGCGACACACGGTAGCACATTGTCCATCTCTGTTTTTCGAACTTTCGTTCTCTTTTGCACTTATGGTGTTCGAACAGTTTCGTGCAACAAATTGCACCGTATAATAGCAGTCTTAGCACTCGTACAAAGCTGTTTCTTTAATATTCTACAGGTTATGGGCCCAGCAAGCTAAAATCATTCGATATCTACCTAACGCAAATAACTGTTTTTTTTATCGTCACCGGTTCATAATTTTTTTTTATTCATCTTAAGTTCTTCAATATTCTACAGCTCATAATTTACGAAGAAAATTTCAGCCGTCAATATGGACAATGAATTGGTAAAAATTGAGAAGCTGCAACGTCTAGAACAATGGCCATTGTGGAAATTTCAGTTGAAAGTTCTAATGCGAGCTGGTAGAATCTGGGATGTGGTCACAGGAGTTTCAGAGCAGCCTTCAGGAGAAGCAGAACTATCTGTATGGACAGGAAAAGATCATAAGGCACAAAAGATGATAGTGACAACTATTGGACAGGAGCCGATGCTTCATATAATGAATTATGAGACATCAGCGGAAATGTGGTCAAAACTGGAAAGCGTGTATGAACAAAAGTCAGAAACAAGCATACATTTACTGCAGCAGCAGTTTTTTAACTACGCTAAGGATGCTGACGATTCGATAGCAGTTCATATTTCTAAGTTACAGAAACTGTCGCAGGAACTAAAAGATTTGGGTGAGGAGATTTCCGAAAATATGTTGATTACCAAAATTCTTATGACCTTGCCAGAATCTTTTGGCCATTTTTTTACATCATGGGAGTCTACGTCAAAAGATGAACGTAATTTAAAGAATTTAACAGCGAGGTTGTGCATGGAAGAGTCTAGATTAGGAGTGCATGTTGGAGTGTCAGGTGCTTTCTTTGCCAAGAAAGCAGTTAATCGAAATATTGCTGGTAATAGAAAACGAGGAAAATGTTTTTTTTTGCAAAAAGGAAGGGCATTGGAAAAACGAGTGTACTAAGAGGAAACAAGTAAGACATCACGATGACAGAACAGGGGATGCTTTTGTAGGTCTTACCAAGGTTTTCAGTGAAAAAGAGACAGCTGGTTTCTAGATTCCGGTGCAAGTGAGCACATGTGTTTTAGAATGGAATGGTTCAACGACTATCAGAGCTTTCAGAAGCCTATGTCAGTCAAGGTTGGAAATGGAGACATTATCAAGGCTATGGGTAAAGGCAACATAGATGTCGAGGCATTTGACGGTAAATTGTGGGCAATGAAACAAATAACCAATGTTCTCTATGTTCCAGACATTAAACTTAACCTTTTTTCTACAAACTCAGCTTTAGACAAAGGGTTTCATTTGGTTGCTGATACAAATAAGTGTGACTTGCTTTTGAAGAATCAGGTTGTTGCAACTGCACGTCGAGAGCCAAAAGCTTTTTAAGTTAGTTTTTCGTGTAAACTCTCATTCAATATGCACTCAAGCAAACGTGGTGCACTCTTTGCACACATGGCATCAACGAATGTGTCATCAAAATTCAGGTCATGTAAAAAATGTGTTAAATGATCTAGGAATAAAGTATTTAGACGAGGATGAATTTTTCTGTGAAGCATGTGTTCTTGGAAAACATCACAGAATGCCATTTACTACAAGTTCAAATAGAGCCACAGCTATAGGAGAGTTGGTACACACAGATCTTTGTGGACCGATACACGAAACGTCGTATGGTGGAGCGAGGTATATGCTGTTGTTTCGCGACGATTACTCCAATTATCGAAGGGTCTACTGTATTAAGTCAAAGATGGATGTTGCTGATTGCATTCTTCAATTTTTAGATCAAGTGTGTGTAGATACTGGCCTCCAAGTAAAGACTTTGCGATCCGATAACGGACTAGAATATACCAACAAAGAAGTGAAAAATATCTTAAGGTCACGTTATATTCGTCATCAACGGAGTGTTCCATATACGCCGGAGCATAATGGAAGGGCCGAGCGTGACATGCGCACAATAATTGAATCAGCTAGGTCAATGCTTTGTACGCGATCAATGAGTTACAAGTTTTGGGGCGAAGCTGTTGTCAATGCTGTCTATACACTTAATCGCACTGCACGATGCCCTGAAAAAGGTAAGACCCCTTTTGAACTATGGTTTAAAAGAACTCCTGATATAACGCATTTGAAAATCTTTGTTGTCAGTGCCTATGTACACATACCTAAGGAAAATAGAAGAAAGCTCCAAGCAAAGGCAGCAAAAGGTATTTTTGTCGGCTATGAGGAGGACTCAAAGGGTTTTCGAATATGGCTTCCTACAAGCAAGAAAGTTGAAGTGTCACGAGACGTAATTTTTAAGGAATCTGCGGCCAATGAGTTGTTGCTCAAACTGCAAGAGTGTGAACATCCTAGCTCTCAAGAGGTTGAAAAAATGGGAATCGAAGAAAATAAAGATTCAGATACAGGTTTATCAATTAAAAATGAAGTTAAAAATGAATTACTTGCCCAAGAAAACCCTGAGCAAGAAAATAAAGCTTGTGGTCTTGATGGAGATCATAGAGTTCGTCAGCTAAGGTCAAGGACTGTTGACTATTTTGCTTATTTAGCATGTAACGATGAGCCCCGTTCTTTTGAAGAAGCTAAAAAATCGAACTATTGGACGCAGTGGAAGTGTGCAATGGATGACGAGATATCTTCGCTGAGCAAAAACTATACGTGGGATCTGGTGAAATTGCCACAACATAAAAAGGAAATATCAAACAAGTGGGTCTACAAAGTGAAGCGGACAGCTGAAGGTAATGTTGAGAGGTTCAAGGCACGTTTGGTAGTCAGAGGTTTTACTCAGCAATACGGGGTTGATTACGAAGAGACTTTTAGAACTGTTGTTAGGTTTACGTCCATTCGTATGATAATTGCTCTCTGTGCAGCGGAGGATTTGAAGCTGATGCAGTTTGACGTAAAAACTGCTTTTCTGTATGGGGAGTTAATTGAAGATATTTGCATGTGCCAGCCGAAGGGATACGAAGACGGCAGTGAAAACGTCTGCAAGCTAAATAAAAGTCTTTATGGCTTGAAACAATCATCCAGGTGTTGGAATAAACGTTTTACAGGTTTTTTGAAAACTTTTTCGTTCCAAGTAAGCGAAGCAGACTGTTGTGTGTTCGTGGGAAAGCTGAATAATAGGAAGATTATTCTAGCACTGTACATCGATGATGGACTTGTTGCTGCAGAGGATGAAAAAGATCTTGATACTCTCATTCATCATCTTCAACAGGAATTCGAGGTAAAGTTTAAAACGGCTAGCTACTACATCGGACTTGAAATAAAAGCACTCACAGATGGAAGCATGCAACTTAAGCAAACATCTTACGCAAAAAGTGTTCTTGAAAAATTTGGTTTCAGCCAATCGAAGTCAGTGACAACGCCTGCTGAAAGTTCAAAAATATGTTCTGATTTGGTAGACAATAATACATCGAGATTCCCATATAGAGAGGCAGTGGGGTGTTTGATGTATTTATCGGTAGGAACAAGGCCAGATATTGCATACGCAGTTGGTTTTGTGAGCCGATATTTGGATGACCCGAAAAGTGCTCACATAGTTGCTGTAAAGAGGATTTTCAAATTTATTCGAGGAACACTTGATTATGGTTTGAAATATGAAAGAGTTAATCCATGTGTTTTGTGTTTTACAGACGCTGATTTTGCTGGTGATAACGATACAAGGGTATCAACAAGCGGGTGTATTTTGATGATGTGCAATGCTGCGATCTCCTGGTGCTCACAACGGCAAAAATGTATTGCACTCTCGACGACAGAATCTGAATACGTTGCAGTCTCGGAAGGAGTAAAAGAACTTGTTTGGGTACAACGATTGTTGAAGGAGCTGGTCCTTGGAGAAACAATGCAACCATCGCTCAGTATGGATAACCAAGGTGCTGTCAAGCTTATCAAGAATCCGGAATTCCACAAGAGAACAAAGCACATTGATGTGAAATACCATTTCATAAGACAGAAGTTTGAAGATGGCTTTTTCACACTACAGTACGTGCCGAGTCAAGAGCAATTTGCAGATGTGTTAACTAAACCCTTACTTAGAAGTAGATTTGAAATTTTAAGACAAAAGATGGGCATTTGTAAATAATTTGAATTTTGAACTTATAATTTCCAAATAGAATAATAAAAGTGGAAGTGTTGAATTGTATAATTTATTATTCCATTATTTATGGCCCCCACTGTACTTATTGTATTTTCTTTCTCTATACATGAAACTGTATTTTTCATTACATGAACACGAACATATGTATATACATTTTCTTTTACGTTGCTTTAATAAATTCAGTTGTTAGTTGACTCTTAGCACTCGTACAAAGCTGTTTCTTTAATATTCTACAATAATATTAAATAATGACTCGCTCTAGATAACAGATCGTACATATTGAGTGACAATTGAGTGATAGTCTCTTAAGTATATAATAATGATTATTCTCTTCTACAGAGGCCTTCATCCACTTGATTGCGCCACCTAAGACGAGGTCTTCCCCTTCCGCGATTTCCCTGCAATGTGCTTTCGAACACCCGACGAGCCGGAGCGTTTGGGTCCATCCGCTCAACATGGCCCAACCATCATAGCCTCGCGATGCGTACTCTTCTGGCTATGCCCATGTCGCGGTACAGCTCATACAGCTCGTTGTTGTATCTTCTTCTCCACATTGTTTTCGCATACGGGACCAAAGATCATTCGGAGAATTTTTCTTTCGAAACGACCAAGGGTCTCCTCATCCGCTTTCGATAAAGTCCATGCTTCCGCGCCGTACAGCAGGACTGGAATGATCAAGGTCTTATACAAGGTCACCTTAGTTTTTCTAGAGAAGGGTTTGTTTCTCAATTCCCTTCTTAACCCAAAGAAGCAACGGTTGGCAAGAGTTATTCTCCGTTTAATCTCCGCACTGATGTTGTTGTCCGTGTCTACAGCGGATCCTAGGTAGACGAAGTCCTGTACTACCTCGAAGTTATGTCTGTCTATTGTGACGATTTGTCCAATTCGTCGATGTTCTGTGTCCCTGTTTGATGACAGCATATACTTCGTTTTACCCTCATTAACCATCAAACCAATTTTTGCCGCTTCTGTTTCAATACTCGCAAAAGCACCAATGACATCACGCTTTTTTTCTTCCCATTACGTCAATATCGTCTGCATAGGCGAGTAATTGTACAGACTTTCGAAAGATTGTTCCTCAACCATCAAGTTGTTGACGTGGGGTTTCAGACGTTCACATATTACAGCAGACATGATCTTATAAGCGACGTTAAGGAGGCTTATCCCGGTGGACTATTCAATGGAATAAGGAGGGCAGAGAAATTCCTATTTGGAACAATGGACTCAGAAGATACGGCACTACAGTTAATCCAGGAAAGCCAGAATAACTTACACCACATAACAGATTGACAGTTGAGTGTTCTGACATTTAGCCGCTTTTTAAGGAAGCTCCTACGTAATTTTGAAAATAGACTAATTTTGGAATAAAAATCTAGTGGAAACCAGTGTTAACTATTAAAAAATTTGAAGCAAAATAGCCCAATATTAAAATTTGGTAAGTTTATAGTGAATACTTAGAACAAATAGGCAAACCAAAAATGCTCGGCAACTTGCAACGATCATCGGTCAGAAGACTTTGACAATATGGCGACTAAAAATGTTGCTGCTAAAAGACCGCGACAAACTTTAGAATCTGTTTATGACCCTAATCAGAATGCCCAGGTGGGAAGTATGACAATTCCGGATCTTAAAGGTATTATAATAAGTTCAATTGCGGAATTGTTAGATGATAAGCTGAAAAACTTGCCAACCAAATCCGACATCGATAGCATCCACACCGAAGTGCAAGCCCTACACAAAATTAATACTTCACTTCAAACACAAATAAAACATATGGAAGAACGATGTAATTCTCTGGAGAAAAAGGTGGAATATTTGAAAAAAAAGGAATAGAAAGAAACATTATCGAACATAGCGGAGAAAGCTGAAGAAACAGGTTTTTTTTTTACTAGCTGAAGAAAGAACTATGTTTAGAGCTACTGCAAAAATCACAGGCGTAAGAACTTTGAGATCGAGAAACAATAAGGTTGCAAACATTATTGTTGAGGTTCACGATAGGGAAGACGTAGCAAAGATACTAAATTCTGCTTCGACTAGCAGACTCCGACGATCAGGTGTATCCATACACAGAGACTATCCAGCTGCAAGTAGAGAAATGAAAAGAAGGCTACTTAAACTTAAAGCGGAAATCGCAGAGAAAAGTAAAATTAAAACACAAATGCGAGGTAACTCATTACAAGTTGGAGAAAAAACATTTTAATAATAAACTAATATGTGATGGTGATGACGGCTTGTTGATACTTCAAAACCTTATAGGTTTCAGTGGGCAACTTACGACACTGACAGGAGAAAAAGAATGTAATAGATTACATGAAGGTGGAAGCGCAAGTGTCGCGCCAGTTGTGGAAGCATTAAGACCGACGACGCCAACGACGGGACCGCATAGTCAGCTACATTTTTAATAACAGTGCCGTCTGCCTTAGGAATAATATTAATAAAACTATTTTGAACAATAATAACAAAAAAAATTTAAAATATTGTCGTATAATGTATCTGGTTTAAGTAATAAGTCTTTATATGTAGAATTCTATAATTTTGTAAACGATTTTGATTTTATTTTCTTATACGAGACTTTTTAACGGAACAAAACTACCCTCTATGTGAAAACAAATTTATGAACTACGAATTCATCTGGATTCCTGCAACAAAAATGCTGGCAAGGGGAAGAGCTAGTGGAGGCTGCTATTTCGGATACAAAGATAGCATTAGAAATCTTAAATGTAGTTTTGAAACTCGGATTTGGTCTTAATGATTTATATAAGTCTTCAAATTAGTAATAAAAGATTTTGGATATTGCCCACTTATATAAATTGTAACTCCTGGGACTCGGATTTTGAAAAACTTCATGAGTTGTTGGCTTCGAAGAACAGTTCAAATGTTATTGTCGTGGGTGATTTGAATGCACGAATAGGAGAAGAACGAGGGCTAGAAAAACAAGTAGCGGGTATCGTAAGAAATTCTAATAATAAAATTTGCAATACAAGTGGCAGAAAGTTATTAGAATTGTGTAGCGACTTTGGATTGCGAATACAATATGGAACTAGCACTTTGGACAAAAATGGGGAATTTTCTTTTGTGGGACTACAAGGATCGTCAGTAATTGATTACAGTTTGGTTGGTGGCGAATGGAACGCTTACGTTACTGACCTTGAAATTGGACACTTGCCGTACTCCAACCATCTACCACTTTTAGTGTCCTTTCAGCTTGATGCTTCCTCTATAGAGTACACACAGGTTATGTCCTTGCTACCTAAGCTAATGTGGTCTGATTGCAGAGCGGAAAGGTACCGCAGTCAGCTCGAATATGCCTTGCAAAATCGAGAAGTAGATAACTTGGACAAAATAGAAGCAGTGATCAAATCATCGCATATAGCGGAAACTCGGATCAGAAGAAGTACGAAACATTACGTAGAACCGTGGTTTGGTAGAGAATGCCAAGCGGGGTTCAAATAGTAGTGTTCACAGAATGCAGTACTTTGAGGTCAATAAATCGTTCAAATTGATATGCCAAAAGAAAAAGAAACTTCATTATGAAATGTAAGCGCAGAAATTGGCAAGATGCAAAAGCTCTTCTGAGTTTTGGAAACTGGCTTGGGAGCTAAATAGAAGGCAGTTCAAAATAATTGCTAAACTTGATTCGGATTCCCTTTTTGGTCATTTTAAGAGCTTACTCAATCCACTCATACAGCGAACGTTCATCCATTATTCTGCACCGTGACTCGTAAATAATACCTTAGATCGGCGTATATCCACCGAAGATTCGTAAGGCCCTCATTTATAAGCTGTTTGGCTTAAGGATGTCTCTGAAATTTGGCAGGATAATTGAGAAACTTTATGAAGATACACAAGCTGCAGTTTGGAATGGTGATACAAAATCAAGTTGGTTTCATTATACAACAGGAGTAAGACAGGGCTGCTCACTGAGCCCGCTTCTATTGGCACTCTTCATTGAGGATATAATAGACTGCTTACCTGGAGGCATTGAATATGCAGGAACGCACCTGCAGGAAAAATTCGAAAAAGCAAAAATGGCGATCAATCTAACGTGGAGGAGCTGTTTCAACAATAAGTCTGTCAATCATAATAGCACATACAACATTTTTGAAGCAGTAGCAGAATCCATTATGTTTTACGCTGCACCGGTTTGGGGAGGTAACCAATATGAAACTGTTGAAAAGCTTTTGCGATTCTACATTAAGAAAACATTTCGTCTACTGGCGAATGCGCCTAATTATTTGATAATGCTCGAAACAGGACTGTCCCCGCTGTTTGTGAAAACGCTCAAACTGCAAGTAGATTTTATATGTAAAAGTTTAAGTTTGGAAGACCATCGGCTACAGAAAAAGGCGGCCTTGAAGGCAATCCATTCCAAAATTGGGTGGTACAGAGAATGGCTTGTGTTGGCAAGCACTACTGGCGTGGATATAAGCTATAACGCGGATGATCTAAATAAATTTAAGATTGACTTGTAACAGCTAATTGCAAAGGTCGATGAACAAGCTAGAAGCAGGTATATAGTAGAGGTCACAAACTCCTTGTATCGAACGGTTTAATGTCAGTTGAATCATAATTTGCTCCAGGAGAATTACTTTCGTGATGAACTTAGCATCGAAGAAATATCCACGATGATGCGGCTGCGGGGAGAAATACTAAATCTCAACTATATACCACACAGAAGAGACTTGCCGATAATCTGCAGCATAATTATGTAACTTGGAGGAGAGGAAGCACGTAGTGCATTTCTTAGGGAAGTGCCCCACATTAAGGGAAACAAGGATACGCGTTTTTGGGAGAGATTTTCTGGATGCCGATGAAGTCATAACCAAATTGAATGAAATGGATGTTTCTAAATTGTTTCAGTTCTGCAAAATCGCTTTAAATTATCGTGAAAGAATTATACTAGGTCAATTTTAATATTAATTATTATCTGTGTTAACTTACAATTTTAAAAGGAATAGTTGTTTAAAAAGTTTATATTTTCGGTTAATTATATGTAACACAGTGACGAAGAGTTCCATATATTGAGTGGAATGAGTGCTTCCGTTAACGAATTTAAAAAAATCTTAGGTAACCTGCAAAAATTAAATTCAAAATTCCAAAACTTATTCATTTTTCTATTATACTTTCGATATTATATTATACCAGTCTGTTCTTATCCAATCTATCTCAGTCTGCAGATCTTTCCAGATCCTCAGTAGCGACTGTGACTCTATAACTATGTTTCCCTGCTGGTCTTTACAGGCTTGAGTTCGGGGTTTGCCACCCTGGCAGGATCTTTTTACCTTTTGGTAAAACTTCCGAATCTCGTTCCTGTCATGGCACCTCTCTATTTCCTCAAACGAGCGCTTCTCATGCTGCTTCTTTTTCTTTTTGAGAAGTCGGTGTTCTTCTCCTCTTCTCTCCTTGTAAATCTCGTTATACTGATCGTAAGCAGCCCTTGTTCGTTTTTTAATCAGCATTTGTCGTGCTTTTTGTTGTCCAGGGCGTCCGCTAATTCTCCAGCTGCACGTAGTTCGTTAAGAGGTCTTACGTTCCACGTGCAGATCCGGAGGTCATTGTCCTTTTTTCGTTTGCTTGGGTCGTCAACTCTGAAATCATTGTCGTTATCCGAGGCTATTAATTGTTTCGGAACTAATATCTTTTTTAAGTCGTTGGGTAGTTAACCCTACGCGCAACCCCCAACCTGGAGGGCCAGGTCCTTTTGGATCCCTTCGGACATAAAGGGCTGGATAATCCAGAGTCAGTACACTGCTGCAGGGGTGTGAGTGCTGCCGTTGGCTCACCAGGAGCTCATCCGCCACCATCTCTACTTCAATACCCTGTCCTAGTATTGAAATACCCTGAAAGACCTTTAATACCCAAAGTGGAACACATTTCGTTTAGGTTTATTGCCTTTGGACCAACGTGTGAAGAATGAGTTGAGTGAATGCATTACGAAAATGCCATGACATAAAACAGGAGATAGGAGAAAACAAAGATGATGATGAATATGAGTTGTTTCTTGTTCTTAACAGTTCACTGTTAATGAATTTGATTTCATGAAAAAAAGGGATATGCAGTACTCATTTTATTGTTGGCCTTGCCTTATTACCAATGAAAAAAGTGTTTGGAAAAGTGGTGGATCTAATGACATGAACAAATTTTCGAAAGTCACCAAAAGGCATGGAAAGGTGTGCGGGTCTCATTCGAGTCTCAAATTTTTGAGTGCTTCCGCAAACGAAAATGTCACGCTTCGTGCCTGATGAAACAGTATATAAAAATTGTCAATCTGGCAGACGGCAGAAGCCATTTCATAATGAATTTGGCGTTTGCAAAGCCAGGTTGTTGTGTTCATTTGTTATTATTACTTCACCCCACCAGTGGTAATGAAGTATTAATAGATCACAACTACGAATCTACTCCAGCATACAAAGGTACAAGAACCTTTTGTATTGCCCTCTTCGGTCTGGTCAAGGTTTATGTACCCGGTCCAGCCAGTCGGTGCAAATTAGTGACGACTTTAACATTGGTGACCCCGACGTGATCGAACACGTACAACCTGTTGGTCATAAGTGGTATCAAGCGTTCCAAGGGCTTTAACACTTGGTCTTACACAAGCCACACAAAGGCTAGAGCTACTGAGTTCCTGCGTTCCTGCACCTAAGCGTTATCAAGCGTTCCAAGGGCTTCAACACTTCGACCTACACAAGGTTTCTGCGCTCCAAAGTTACTGAGCGCCAGAAGTCCTGCCTTCCTGAGTTCCTGCGTTCCTGCACCACAAGGTTCTTGTGATCCAAACGACGAGAAGAGTTCCATAGAGACGACTCCAGAGATCCAGAGACGCGAGTCCAGAAACTTGGGAATCTTCCAAATACTCGGTCTGCCGACCAAGGTCCAGAAATTCCAATCAACACGGAGAGAACACCCGTTTCGTTGCAAATCAATCTTATCACCTTAAAGTCCGACCCAAATCCAAACCATGGATGAATTGAAGATATTCAGTATCGGTGCCAGGCAGAAGGCGATAACAGATGAGCTGCAGCGATTGAAGACGAATATCGGGAAAGACGGTCCCGACAGAAAAACGGTCGAGTATAAAGAGAAGAGGCTACGGTCATTAGAAGCTCTCTGGCTAGAGTTTGCGACTAATCATGACCAAATAAAGGCGTTTGCAAAGCCAGACACTCCGTATGTACAAGGCAATACATACGAGAAGGTACATCGAGCCTACTTGGATATAAAAAAAATCCTAGAATCGATCAATCCACACGAGGTAGAAAGTGAACTACCTACAAGGTCAGCAGAGGCTCAAACCTTACTAAAAGACGACGCCTCTGGGAAACCACAAACAATGGGTCCTGTGTCAGATCAAACAATGGTTCCAGCATCAGATCTTGCAAAACTTCTCAGAAGACACAATGCAACGGCACAGTGTCTTCAGCGCCTGCTCAAAGGCCTCAAAACCACTGCCGAAGAATCATGGACTCCAACCTTCTGCAGCATCAAGCTAAGCACGCTTCAAAAATATTGGGCGGAACTGGAAGAAGCCCATCGTCATATCCACGAACTTTCCGGTGATCCAACCCAAGTTGGCTATAACGCCGAAGAATACTACGAACTAGAAGACGAGGTCCAACAGTTTCAAATCTCTTTGACCACCAGACTGGAAGAATCTAAGGAACTGAATTTGTCCGTTAAGCTTCCGACACCAGCACCTCAGCAATCGCTGAAGTTACCAAAAATAACTCTACCAAAGTTTGATGGGAACTACACTAAATGAAAAGAATACAGCGACTTATTTGTTGAACTGGTGGACAAACAGGAGATAGCAAACTGCCAGAAGCTGTTTTATTTAAAAACAACACTAACCGGTGAAGCTGAAAGCTTGATAAGGCACTTTACCACATCCGACAGCAACTACAAAGCTGCATGGCAAGTAATCAGGGATCGTTATGATAACCCTCGTCTCCTTGTCACCGCGCATGTCCAGAGGCTATTTATGCAACCCGTTATAACACTTGAGAGCGCAAAGGCTATCAAAACTTTGCATGACACAACACAAGAGTGCATGTTAAGTTTAAAAGGTCTTAACATCGACACAACAAACTGGGATTCTCTTCTTATGTACCTTCTGATTAAGAAGTTGGATCGAAACACGTTGACACTCTGGGAGCAGTCTCTTCAACAGCCGAAGGCCTTACCGGTGGTGAATGAATTTTTGTCATTCCTAGAGATGCGGTGTCAATCATTAGAAGCCATGGGACCAAGCGGAATGAAAATTGTTTTAGAAGACAACAGCAAACGGAACAGAATAATTCTCGCTGCCACAACCGAAACTAACAAATGTCAGATTTGTGGACAGGCAAACCATGCCATACGCCTTTGTCCAAAGTTTCTAAAACTCTCACCCCAAGAGGGGCACAAAACTGCAATTACAAACAACCGATGCATAAACTGCTTGCATTTTGGTCACCAAGCTCCATCATGTCGAGCAAGGCATTGCACCAAATGCAACAGCTATCATAACACTCTGCTTCATGTGACAGCAAAGAATCAACATCAAAAAGGTTCCACTACAGACTCAACAAGCCTTTGCACTTCAGCGGTGGGAACCACTCCCAGTATCGTAAAACGCAAATCAACAAGCGTTATACTTGGCACAGCAGTCGTGCAAATAAAGACAAAAACAGGGAAACCGATTGCATGCCGAGCATTATTAGACTCGGGATCACAGGTCAGCCTTGTTACGGACAAATTAGCCAAGTCATTGGGTCTGCGGGAGACTTACGAGACGTTATGCCGAAAAACGTTGTGAAAACCATTTCACGCAAACTACAACTCGAGACTCCCGTGGACGCTTCGTAGTTCGACTACCCTTCAAAGAAGCACCAACTTGCTTGGGAGAATCAAAAGAAGTTGCGTTCCGAAGATTCATGGCAATGGAGCGGAGACTTTCAAATTCCCCAGAGCTGAAGAAGCTATATAGAGAATTCATGGAAGAATACCAGCAATTGGGTCACATGCAAGAAGTGAACCTCCATCATATTGCAAAGCCGTATTACTTTCTCCCTCATCACTGTGTTCAAAAACCTGATAGTAGCACTACCAAGCTGAGAGTGGTGTTTGATGCCTCAGCTAAAACATCCACTAATTTGTCACTTAACGACATTCTCTCCACGGGTCCAACCATCCAAGACGATGTTTTTTCAATGTTATTACGCTTCCGCATGCCAAGATATGTGTTCACCGCTGATATTGAGAAGATGTACCGCCAGGTACTCATGAACGAAGAAGATCACAAATTCCAGGTGATTTGGTGGAGAAGCAGTCCAAATGACACGTTGAAGTGTTTCAAGCTTCAGACAGTTACCTATGGCACCACCTCCACATCATACCTAGCCACAAAATGCCTTCAAACATTGGCCCGAGAAAACAAAGACCGATTTCCATTGGGATCGAGGGCTCTGCTGCGAGATTTTTACGTAGATGATGTGGTAACAGGTTCTGACAAAATTGCCGAGCTACTGGCAACTCAAGTCGAACTACAAACAATTTTGCAAGAAAGTGGTTTTAAATTAAGGAAGTGGTGCGCTAATCATGCATCCCTTATAAAAGGGATTCCGCTTGAGGATAGAGAAGTAGAGCTTGACTTCAGCAGCAACATTGATGAGCACATCAAGACAGTGGGACTTACTTGGATGCCAAAATCAGATCAGCTCTGTGTCAAAACATCTTGGGCTGACAAGGCTCGAGTTACCAAACGATCTGCATACGCCGACATCGCACATTTATTTGACCCGCTGGGCATCATGGCGCCGGTGGTTGTCATTGCAAAAATATTTCTCCAGAAACTGTGGGAATTGAAGCTTGACTGGGATGCAGCATTACCTCAAGAAATGCAGACTACATGGCTTAAGTATCGCGAAGGCCTTCAATCTCTCAACAACTTCGCTTCGCTTCCAATTTTTGTTGCCAATCGAGTATCGCGTATTCAACAGAATACAATACTTCAGCAATGGTATCATGTCCCATCAAAAGAAAATCCAGCGGATGTGCTCTCGCGTGGGATAGCTCCTGAACGACTCAAAGAATGCAACATTTGGTTTTACGGGCCAAAGTTTTTACATGGGGCCACTTCAATTTGGCCACCTAAATATAAACCAATTCAAGAAAAGCTATCTGTTGTAACCTCTGTTCGTGACTCACCCTCGCACCAAGAAGGAATCTTAGTTACACTCACGCATAAGAATTCCTTCAAAGTTACAAAACGCGTAATCGCCTTTATATTGAGATACGTCCATAACCTGAAACAAAGAGTGATTCTTAGAAAAATCAGGAAAAATGAAGAAAAATTGCCTGCTGAAGAAATTGAACTGAAGCTGGCAAACATCAAACTTACAATTGGTCCACTATCAGTCGTGGAACTAAGTCGAGCGCAAAAACTAATCTTCAAATACATGCAACAAGAACATTTCACCGATGAAATCAGACACCTGAAGAATGGGGGTGAAGTACCAAATAAAAACCCCTATAAGAGTCTGACACCGTTTTTGGATGAAGAAGGGCTGATTCGCGTGGGCGGGCGTTTAGAGGCATCAGCATTGCCATACGACGCTAAGCATCCCATACTGATACCATACAGTCATCCATTCACCAAATTGATATTTGTCGAAATTCACGAGGACAACAAACATGTTGGGCCACAAACCAGGCTTTCACTTGCTAGGCAATTCATTTGGGCCGTAAGGGGGAAGACGATTGCCCGTTCAGTACTACACAATTGTGTCCAATGTGCTCGAGCCACACCAAGGCTTTTGGTTCAGCAAATGGGAAATTTGCCTGCAGATAGAATTCAACCAGCCAGACCATTTATCAACACAGGCGTTGACTTTTGTGGTCCAATATCTACCCACTACAAGATTAGAGGCAAACACCCTCAAAAATCGTATATGGCAATCTTCTGCTGCTTCTCCACCAAGGCTTGTCATTTGGAACTAGTCACCGATCTAACGGCACAAGATTTCATAGGATCTCTCAACCGATTTATGGCCAGAAGAGGTCATTGCAGGAACATATACTGCGACAATGCAACAAACTTTGTTGGCGCCAAAGACCAGTTGTCAAATTTAATGGCTTTTATGGAATCGGAAACAGAAAGAAAGAAAATAACATCCACATGCGTTACAAAAGGGTGCGACTTTCAATTCATTCCACCACGCTCGCCGCACTTTGGTGGACTTTGGGAAGCTGCGGTCAAATCATCAAAGCATTTGCTGCAACACACACTGGCAGAAGCATCATTGACGTACGAGGAGCTTGAAACAGCTGTCACTCAAGTGGAAGCCATTTTAAACTCAAGGCCAATAACTCCAATGTCTGAATCACCAAATGACCTTACTGCTCTTACGCCAGGCCATTTCCTCATCGGAGAGCCTCTTGTCAACAATGCTGATTCTACAGCCGCAGCAAATGATTCCGGGATACTTACTCGCTGGAAGCTTGTAAGTCATCTAAAAAATGAATTCTGGCGACGATGGTCGCGTGATTACTTGAATCAGCTACAACACTGGTATAAATGGAGGGAGAGATGCCAGAATGTACAACCTGGAATGATGGTGATAATCAAAGAGGACAACATACCAAGTTTACGATGGCCGCTTGGACGGATCACTAACGTTGTGATTGGCGACGATGGACTGGTTCGGGTAGCCGATGTTCGGACATCAACTGGGATATTCCGTCGTGCCATACATCGATTGGCTCCACTTCCAGTTCCAACTCAAGATGATTCCTCAGATGGTTCATCAAACTTGCCGCAATCATTCCGGAATTCTAACGACGATCCAGTACCAAAGAAGAAAATCAAACTGAGTCCAATGAACACACTATTGGTTTGCCTACTGGCAATAGGTTGACATATAGTTTTTAAGATATATAATTACCCTTTAATATAAAACCATAGTATTGAACAACAGTTCAACGCGGGAAGTGTATAATTTCGCAATTACTAGGCAGCTTCACTGCATAACTTAATCAAATCATATCATACTTTTTCTTTCTTTCTTGACATACTGTAAATAATTGAATTAATACTAACTTGCTTGCCATATGCATTCTCATGCATTTATCAATGAATCAGCACTAATGCCGAATTCACTTTTGTAACATAATTCCTTTGAACTCAATCAATACAAATTTTGTGTGCATTCAGCATAAGCATACCTTTAGCATACATTTGTAAATAAGTTATCGTAAGCATTTCTTTTGTATAAATAGTATTGTAAGCCAATAAAGATTATCATTTACGATCAACAGGTTGTTGTGTTCATTTGTTATTATTACTTCACCCCACCTGTGGTAATGAAGTATTAATAGATCGCAACTACGAATCTACTCCAGCATACAAAGGTACAAGAACCTTTTGTATTGCCCTCTTCGGTCTGGTCAAGGTTTATGTACCCTGTCCAGCCAGTCGGTGCAAATTAGTGCCGACTTTAACAGCGTTGGCCAACGTCATTTGAGACACTACGGACTATTAATAGTGTAATATTCCCAACACATTGTGCTCCATGTGAAGAACTGAACTTATTAGAAAACGATACCCATTGGGATACGACAATCGCTGAAGCCATTATCTCTGCATCTCCAAGTCAGATACTCACATTATTCGCTATCATAATTTCGATATGCTTCCATTAAAACCATGTAACCTGTGGCAGAAATACAAGGATAATATGTCAGAAGATATATTACACCAAATTCGAGTCAGTTCCAGAAATTACGATATTGAGATGATTGAGGAGATACATAATCGTGCTTTACTCTTGATCGAAGACATGTGTTACCTCAGGTGCGGTAGTTTATTAATCAGGTTAGAAATGCCAGCGCCAAATCGTGAAATGAATGATGCATTTAATCGAAATTTGTAACGGGAACGTGAATATGATCACCAGGAATAAGATTTAGTAGTTCAAACGAATGTACCCTTGTTGAATTCCCAACAAAATGAAGTTTATGATACTTTAATCAAGGCAATCGATGATGAAAATAGTGGTTTATATTTCCTAGATGCCCCTGGTGGAACTGGTAAGACATTCTTCATGTTAGTAGTTTTAGCCACTGTTCGTGCGAGATCCGACATCCGACATAGCGGTTGCAGTTGCTTCAGCGTTAAAATTACCGTTAAATCTTCAAACTATTGCAAAACACTCAGCAATGGCCAAAGTTTTATCGGCATCAAAAATCATCATCTGGGACGAATGCACAATGGCGCATAAACGTGCATTAGAAGCACTTAACCGAACATTGAAAGATTTACGCAATGACTCGAGATCTTATGGAGGAGCAATGATTTTACTGTCTGGCGATTTCCGCCAAACAAATCACAAGGCCAAACTGTTACGGTAAATTTTCCCGCAACAAAAACCATTCTTACATTTAGTTATTTTGATTTCGATATCCCTCTCTTTTCCTCAAACCCTTCCCTATAATTTCTTCGTCCCATCATTTCTCCGTTGTTTGCTCTTAGCAATGTGATCGCAACAAAGCTTTGAGCAAATGATAAAATAGGTGCATGTCGTAATCAGCGGATGAGCTGAACTGATGTCGGCGTTTGGTGTGTCGAGCCAGAAGCCTCTGAAGACTCGCACACCATTTACTTAAATTGAATGTCATTCATACTTCGTCACTCACAAGCATCATCATTCTCATTCATCGACATTCACATCCTAATCATCATTTACACATACTTACATCCATATAATTATACCATCATTAACCCATTATCATCACGCACATATATCATCTTTACACTCAACATCATGCACACACCTCATTACACACACTACACAAGCAGGATATCACACACACAACACTATACACATACATACACATATCACAGAGCAGAACAATAGAAATGGCACGTGTGAACGCCATACTTCGTTATGAGACACACTGTGCAGCGTAGTGCTGCAAGTGTAAACATCCTAAATTTAACTTTTATTATTGTAAAACCGAATCATAAGAATGAAACGTTAATAGTTTTCTCTTATCCCCAAATCTGCGCAAAGATCCACCGAATAGGGTAAAGTAGTTCATTTTGGTTTTGGTAGCTTTTTCTCCCTTCTTCAATTTTCGAAAAGTAACACAGAGAATTTTATCCTTCCCCTGACTCAGTAAATTATATAGTAGAGTAACTGGGAAAATGCCCAGAAGTATTATTTTCAACTTTCAGGAACTTTCATTTTTCTCGACATGTTTTATGGGAGGGGTCTGATCTCGACTAATGAGCTGGATAAGTTTTGGGAACAAACCCCCAACAACTTTTTCAGTTCAGTGTGATTGGAAAATTGTGCGAGTGAAAGGTCTCGCTGGAATTCGACAACGGAGGTACTTGTCAGCCATAAGGCTACATGTGCTAGAGAACCGTGACCGAAAACCTCGAGACATGATTGGCCAATTGTATGAATGTGTGTGTGAATTTGAGGGTCGAAAAAGGACAAATTGTCAAAAAAACCACTTCTTGGTTGACCTAGTTCACTTCAAGTGGTTTTTTTTTTGCGAATTGGAAATTTTGAAACGAGAGAAAAAGAAAGTTTAGAAAGTGGAAGTTGGAGATATTTGGATAATAGTTTTGTTAATTAGTTTCTTTTAATTGTTTGAGAAAAGTTTAGAGTCAGTGGAAGGAGGATTTGAACGAGATATAGGAATCGTCAGACGGACGAAAATTGAGAACATAGAAGGAGGAAGGAAAAGCAGGAAAAAGATAAGTAGAGTGATTATTAGTTTTCTAGTGTTGTCAAATTAATATTCGGTTGATCTTTGCCGTCGAAATTCTCAATAATTGTGAGACACGCGACCCCTTTTAATTTTTATTAATTGTTCTTTTCGGGAAAGAACAATTAACGTTTAATTTTTCCGGTTACTTGCGTTTGTTTACTTTTTAAACGGTTCGCCTAACCGTCCACCATTGTAATCTTATAGTTGAAAAGATTTGGGTTTTTAATCCAACTTTTTGTACGGTTTTCCCAACACAAATAGCAACAATAAATAGCTTTAAATCCCTTTGGGAATTTAATTGCATTGTTTTGATTTGATTTTAATATTTCAGCTTTAATTCTTGGTTTGGAAATTTCACCTAAAAATTTCCTGGCGCCCACTTTTTCTTTGTACACCCTGTACTTAGAAAATACTTTTAATTCTTCTTTTAACTATTATTTAATCGGTCATTTTATTCGCGATCGTCTTTTATCGCGCTACGCAACCTTTTTTTTTGTTTACGAAACCAGCCCAGCTGAGCTTAGCCGTGGTGTCAGCAGCCTACCTGCTGAGAGTTAAGGCCCCAGCCCATAGAACGCGTTGCGCGCGTGCGGCACCGCTTCCAACTGACAACTCGATTAAATACACACGTTCTTATGAGAGGTGACCCATAAGCACCGCGAGTAACGCGCCGAACGCGCCGAGTAGCCCAACTTTCTACTTTGCCGCGGCTCTCACGCGGTGACAGAAGAGAGACATGCGCAGTCACAACCAATTTGAAGTTTTCTCTTATATGGAAAAAGTGACAATGGGCGCGTTCAAGAACCTATCGGATAGCCTATCTCGGATAGCCGTATCTTAGATACCTTTTTGAACGATCGACAACAGACAACAGCTGTGAAATATTAAAATTCGACTTTTGAAAACAGAAAAACATTCAAAATATCATTGCTAGACGATTATAACTTATTTTTTTCGATTTCCCACACGTAAACAACAACAACAAGCTATCCGGATACGATTCTTGAACGCCCCCATTTTGACTAAATTTATCTGTCAAAACACCGCAACGGATTCTATGGGTCACCCCCATCAGTTGCGCGCGGCAAAACCCACCGCATCAGTTGCCGCGACGCTTCTACCGCACGCAACGCGTTCTATGGGTCGGGGCCTTTACACTTTTTATCAGCGCGTTTGACAGTTGAATTGTTTACCTCGCGGCACACCGGTTGCGCATTTCTTTTAATCGTTCTAAATTTCGTTTGCTTAATTTAATTAATTGGATCCGGAAAATCCAATCGCGTTAGTTTAATAATATCGTATTCATCGTAAAGTTAGTTTTCGCGAAAAAAAATGTGTAACAAACCCTTAAAAGTTTGTGGTTTTAATCTAGAACATCCATGTTTTTCCCATGGTCAATTTTATGTGGCATGTTCACGGGTCGGAAGACCATCTGCGTTGTTTGTTTTTGCGCCTTATAATAAAACAAAAAATGTCGTGTATCACAAGGTACTTAAGTGAAGGGCTGATTAATGTAGGTACTTAATTTTTTTTTTTTTTTGTATTTTTCTAATAAAAAAAAAACTTATAATTTCAAAAATCAGCTTACTTATTGCCTTTAAGGCGGAACAGAGATTTCAAAAGTTCTTTCAGCATTATCCTCCTCCATCAGTAACTTAGACTATATTTCATTTTTATAATCTCATGGTAACAGAAACGGGAAGGATACCGGGAACATTAAAGTTACTTGACCGATTTCAAAAATTCTTTCAACTCTAGGATGTTACATTTTCCCTCAGTGACGTAGAAATTTCATTCACATATTTCCACGGGAACTGAAGATTTGCACAGGAGCGTTGTCGCAAATGGAAACTTAGAAACCACTGAACAGATTTCAAAAATTCTTGCGGCGTTGGGATGCCTCATAGTCCCACAGTAAAGATAACATTTTATCCCCATATTCCCACGGAAGCAAAGAACGAGGACGGGAACTTTAAAACTACAGAAACGAGCAACGCCGGGCGGCTCGGCTAGTTATAAATAAAATCACAACAACGACTCCTATTTTCGTAAATCAAAATCTCATGATACAAGTTACTATTCCATTGGTAGATGAAGAATTTAACTAAGTTAAACTTACACCGTTACCTTCAAAATACAAAGAGAATACGTATAGCTATGTCTCAACATATAGCGAGTTTGTAGCTATAAACGAAAATTATAGACGATACATATTTTTGAATAGCGAAGATCTAGATAAATGTACCAAAACTGACTCCAATCACTTCATATGTGAGAAAAACTTTGTAGTTCACAACCATAATACTAACAACTGCATTATACAATAAATATCAGGAATGCAAAACCATGCTAATTGCGAAACGAAAATATTTGCGCTTGAGCAAGAAGTTTGGTTCAATCTAATAAGCAAGAATTCATGGCTGTGTGTCATGCCAAAGCCAACGAACGTTAGGATTTTGTGCGGAAACGTACCAAAAACGATCACAATATCTGACAATGGAATCCTTAGTTTAGACCCATTCTGTAAAGCAATAACAAAAGAAGTTTACCTCCAGGCATCAAATACCATACAAAATAAAACTCCTATTTCATACTTTGTAGAAGAACAAACCATACCTGAAAACATAATAATTCCCACAAACTTATCCCAAATTTCACCTCATACAACCGATATTGAAAAACTGGACTTAGATAATATAGTATAAATATTAAAGATTTGTTAAAGAAAAACAATTTTTTATTCCATGTCACACATGAACATGCTTACATTTCTGTTTCTATTATTTCTATTCTTTGTGTAGCTCTAGCTTTATATGTAATTTTTACAAATTTATTAAAATAAAATGTACAATAAATAATAAGCCAACAGAAAATGTGAACGATCTTGAAGAAAATGTAGCACCAGGCGTTGATGAAACAACGCGAGTATAAAAAAAAAATATACAAATTCAAAAGTTAAAAAAAAAAAAATATACATATACACTGCAGTAGATATACACCTGCAGATTATTAATAAAAAATGTATTGTGAATACCATCTATTCGTCATCATCTTGCGCACCAAACGCCGAAAGATCTCACTCGTTGCCTCGTACGACTTTCGTATTTTAAAGGGGGAGGAGTGTTATGACTTTAGTCACAAAGAACAACACACAGTTTCCACAATTACCCAATTCCTACGAATCGCATTCAAGACACATGACATGACATAGTTCGATTACGACCAAGTGTTCCGCATGTGTTATGTATATTGTTATACAATCATAGGAACGGCAATCGAACTATGTCAACTAAATAAACACCATACAATAAGGGATTATATTGCAATAATGACCCATCGTAGTGCAACTATGTCAAGTGCGGCATATGTTGATGTTGCACTATTGTATTGTTATTGGTTAAACAAACTGTGTCAAAAGAATGGAAACAGAATGCGTGGTTGGCATGGAAGAAGTGAAGATCTAGGCAACAGCAGAGGTAGCGTAAGAAATGATGAGTAGAAGTTCGGTCACTGTGGTGACAACAATATGAATGAATTCGGAATCACAAAAAAGGCCGAGTTTTAGATGAGAATGATATTAGGCCATGAAAGGTGTATGGTATTAATGGTGTTTGGGATTGTTAAAGGTATGACGGGCATATCCGAAGGGTAGACGTGAGTGTGAGAAGGGTTGTGGTCTGGCCGATTCCGGGGTTTCGGGGTGATTCACAATTCTAATAAACGATGAGAACTAAAATATGAAAACACATTTTCAGAATATTATTTCAACAACTGAACAACGAGTTCGACAGCACCGACGACGCACGAACGCAGGTCATATCAAATTTATTATTTCTCACAAATTACATTTTCTGCCTACTGGGCAATTTGATTTTTGTGTACATATTACTTTTTAAGCTAAACTAAATTACGCGTAAGCATTTAATTAGTATAAAAGAAGAATATTTATTTAAATAAAACTCACTTGCTACTAGAACAGCGAGCCATAAACAATTTGATTTATTACTAACTTCCCCCCACCAGTCGGTAAGGAGTTACCTCTAATACTTCAAATTGTAGACATAACATTTGGTCCTTCGAGGAAAGAAACAGTGAATAAAGCGTAACCAGGGCTTCAAACATTAGTTTAATTTTGAATTAATTTTTAAAATCGATGTGTAAAGTGGCAAAGCGTAACAAAGGCTCTTAACATTGGTTTATAATAAATACATCTGGTGAAAAAGCGTTATCAGGGCTCTTAACACTGATAAATTGACGACGAAAAGTGAAACCAAATCCAGTTAATTACATACAACAAAAGTTATAAAGAAAATACAACAAAAAGCTTGACGAGACAGAAGTTTTTATTATCATCGACGATAACCAAAATCGAAACTTTGGCAAAGATAGTGCTTCGAGGAAAACTCAGAAGTACAAGGAAGAAGGACTATAGCGTCTTGAAGTATTATGGTTGGAGTTCGAAAGCAACCATCTGTACCGCCAAATTGAAATGATGGATTTTGTGATGCTTCAGCATATGCAGCCGTCGCGTCGTGTACGCAAGAGTAATTCTTCCATCTGGCCTATATGCCTGCACCATCTTAACTGCAAAAACAAAAGTGGCACCAATAAGGAAGAAACTTCCTCTTCCGAAATTGGAACTATGCGGTGCTCATCTGCTTTCAAAATTACTGGCGGAAACAAAGAAAACCTTTGGATTACAAGTAGAAAGAACCTTTGCCTGGACAGATTCTACTATAACACTAGCCTGGATCCAAAAATTTCCATCTACCTGGAAGACGTCTGTTGCGAATCGGGTTTCAGAAATACAATAGGCAATAAACGTAAACTGCTGGAGACATGTTCGTTCAACCGACAATCCAGCTGATTATGGTTCAAGAGGTTGCTTTCCAGAACAGATGGCAAACAATCATTTATGGTGGAATGGACCTAGTTGGCTGAAATTCGACTCCGAAAAATGGCCTTTAAACGAACAAAATACGAATGCAGTGATCGATATTCCCGAAACCAGGAAGGTTTTAACCATTGAAGTAGAAGAAATTGACGACTTAACTAAAAGATTCCCTTCGTACTCAAAACTAATAAGCGTCGCTGCTTATGGCAGACGATTCATTGCTAATTGCAAAAACAAACTAATGAACCATCCCATGCAGACGGGTAACCAAACAGTAAAGGAATCATACGATGTATACAACAAAAAGTCTATTCCGAAGAACTAGAATCCTTACGAGATGGAAAAACTATCAACCAAAAAGTAAGGCACTATCCTTGAACCCATTTATTAACAACGAGAACATTATTGTTGTGGGCGGACGACTACAAAACGCGAAACTTTCTAGTACAGAGAAACATCCGATTATCCTACCTCATTAAGAGTGGTTCATGAAACTATTAGTAGAAGATGAACGCACACTGCATGGTGGTATTCGTCTTATAATAGCAAAACGGAGACAACGCTATTGGATCATTCAAGCAAAAAGATGTGTTCGACAAGTTATAAATAAGTGTATCCCTCTCCTTTTGTTGGGCGATTTTCTTCAACCAGAAGATGTGTACTTTTATTTACTGACACTCTCTGCACCGAACTCGAACACTCTTAAGTTAGGCTACTGCCCTTGTTAAAAATTCACTGCTTTTATAACTTGTTAATGATAAACCGAATTTATTAAATACTGCCAAGGTCACCAACACGTCCATGCGCTCTTGCAGTTGCTAAACGTCTGAGTAGACATAGTTTAGTCCAGAGATGGTTCCTGTCAAGGTTTGATCCCCATATTCCCACAGGAACGGTTAGGAACGGAAACTTATAAACTACTGGCCAGATTTAAAAAATTCTTTCAGCATTAAAGGTGCTATAAAGGGGATAACTCCATCAGTAACTTAGACTATATTTCATCACTATAATCCCACGGGAACGAGAACGGGAACACTAAAGTTACTTGACCGCTCTCAAAAATTCATTCAACTCTAGGACGCTACACTATTTCTCAGTGACATAGACTTACATTTCATTCACACATTTCCATGGGAACGGAATATTAACACAGGAACGGGGTTGGGAACGGAAACTACTGGACAGATTTCAAAAATTCTTTCAGCACTGAGATGCCACGTAGTCCCTCAGTAGCTAAGCGTAGATTTCATCCGTATAATCCCACGGGAACAGATACAGAAACGAGAACGGGAACATTAAAGCTGTTGTGCTTTGATTTCCCACACCTTCAGAGGAAGTCGTCGTGCGTTGAACTCAATACAATTTGAGTTGACTCGTTGCACATCGATTGCCCAATGCCTTGCAAATTCCTGGGCGCTATCGTAAGGGCAAGTTATGTGTTCTGGGGGGCCACTGTGGCGGCCGCTTCAAAATCTACAAACGAAAGTCTACAAACTCTACAAACTATCGGGCACTTCTGGCAACTCCACAAAACCGACAAACTGAAGTCTACAAACTATCGATTTACAATCGATAGAGGCCGCCTGCAACTGGCCAATCAGTGAACGCCACGACTCAACTTGTTTTTGGAGAGTATTGGAAGCCGTCAGGAAGAAAAGAAGAAAATAAGCATCGTCAGTATTTATCAGGAGCCGCACAGCGTTAATTGTTAAAATTGACCAAGATTAATATTTCGATCCAAATTTATTATTAGAAAAAAATAAAACATTTTTAGATTTGTGAACGAATCTAGTACAGCAACTTTATTGTATTTGGAATAACAAATTTCCTTGACAGTTTCTACTTGAGGAAGTGTGTCGGAAGATTAAAAAGGCTAGTTGTCTGCCGGTAGCTAAAATAGCTAAAAGATAAAAAGAATCAACAGCGGCAAGTAAAACAATTGAGCGAATTACTTCTTTCAGAGCTCAAACAAATTTTAAATCCTGAGGTTTATAGCCTCATCACATCAGTTTTCAAATTAGTTCTCAGTGGGGCAAGTTGACGCGTTTAGAGGCTTTAGACGCTGTGTTGATTGAATACACAAAAGTCGTCAACGATTTGAAAGAAAACCACGCGAAAGCTAAATAATTTGGCAAAGTCGCTCAAAAAAAGCGAGCAGTATCGAAAAGCTGTCAGTAAGATTGTTGCCCGTGTGGCTCCTCAATTTTCGGGTTTACGGACGCCCGAACTATCAACGAGAGTTTACGAGTTTTTGAATGCGTGTCAACTGGGTTTCAAGTGTCTTAAGGACACTGACGAACAGCTTTACGTTGAGTTGCTCTCGACAAAACTAACAGGTGATGCGTTCGAATTAATTCGTAACAACTCTCCGAAGTCCCTAAAGGAACTGGAGTTGATTATTAAAAGTGCCTACTTGCCAATCACGACGTTGGATTCCGTACTGATGGAAATCCACACACACCACCACAGAAGACATACAGTCTATTGCAAGGCGGCTTCTGTGCCTACAGACAAAGGCCAATGAAATAATTAACTCCAGATATTCCTCCACGGAATCCGAGGGTTTAAAAAAGGAACTGATGAGCTCTGCTGTTGTGGCATTTAAGAGAGTTCTAAATGACCCCGGTTTACGCCAACACATGCTGACGACATCAGACACGGACATACAAAAACTTTCTGTAACGGCCCAATAAACGTATCTTTTGATAGCGCCTACTGTTTCCTTGCCAACGTATTTACACAACATCAATCATCATTACTATCAAACATCACCTCATACACAGTACCCACCTAAACAGATATTCGACCCTCATATGTATCCTTTCCCGAATGCATCTCCATCTACACACTCAACTGCGTACATTGCAACTCCCTTGCCCTTGCAGGGGCGGTAGCCCCTGTTTTCAGACTGCCCAGGTCAAGGAAAAACATTCCAGGACACAAGGGCAAGATTTTAAAGTAAAATGCGGATTCTGTAATAAGGCCAATCACACTTATGCAGAAAACCGACAAAGAAAGAGCACACCTTATTGTGAAGCGTGTGCGTGTACGTCAGTATCTGAAGCTAAAGTTAACCTAGGTCAGGCTGATCTCTGGTTACTCGTTGTGAGTGTTTGCTTGGTTTTGAATGAGTGCTGCGTTAAAATTAGAACTTTATTAACAAAAGTAGTTGATAAGCTTAGGTTTTTTGTTGGTTTATTTTCTAATAGTTGGTTGATTTGGGGTATAGCGAATAAGGTACAGAAAGGCAACAAAAAGTTATATGCATACAACAACATTCGTAAGCACGATGTCTTTGCTGAATTACCGATGTCATTGGCCAAGTCTGGAAGAGTTCTGGTGCTTGTAGACACGGAAGCAGACTCGAACTTGTTAAAAAGAAGTTGTTTAGCAAATGTAGGCAATGTAAATACCCGAGACCCTAAGCAATTGGGTGGTGTTTTTGGTGGAGTAGGCACAACGGTAGGTACGGTAAAGACTCACCTACCTTTCCCAAAGAAAGTTTTTACGAAATGGAACGTTATCGACGGCTTAGACCACATGCCCGCTGATGGTATACTAGGCCGTGATATTCTCTGGAATCACACAATTATCGATGCGGTATCCAATAAAATTAAATTTTTGGAAGATAATAGAGTTTTGATTGAATTACCTCTTAAGTGTTTACCTTCGAATTCAACTTTCTTGTCCCCATTAAATGAACAAAACAAGCAGTGCGAAATTGGAGCTCGTACACAAACAATTGTTAAGCTCGAATTTCCAAATTCTAAATCGAATGAATTACTAGTTCATTCACAAGAAATAGATTGCGGAATTTATTTGGGAAACCCAGTTGTGCAAGCTAAGAACAATTACGTCCATGTCCCTGTTATGAATAGTACAACAAGAGACTACTTCTTGGACAAAAACTTCGTCCCGAGCTATTCCAATTTTAAAAACTATAAATATGTTGATAATAGTTCGGGAAACAAAATATTGGCAAATTTTACAAAAAAATGCGAAAATGAACTGAAAAGTCTTCTGTTGAATTCCTTTTTTTTTTTTTTAAATTATATAGGGCGAAGGTGAAAATTACCTTTACAAGCACGTCGACCTGAAAGATCTTTAGTGCTGTTCCCTTAGGTATAAAAAAAACACGTAGTGTGTAGGTTTGTTAATTCGAAGCTGAGGTCATGTAAGAACCTAAGAATCTTCGAGGAAGAGGTGTTTCATAGCATACGCATAAAGTCTGATCAAGCACCTATAAATACTAAGCAATATAGAACTCCAGAGGTGCATAAAAAAGAAATAGAGAGGCAAGTCCAGGATATGCTTAAGTAAGTCTCTTGGAATTCCCCATTGCTCATTGTACCCAAGAAGTCTGTCGAAGGTCAAAAAAGATGAAGGGTTGTCGTTGACTTCAGAAAACTGAATGAAGTCACAATTACCAAGAATAGAAGAAATTCTTGACCAATTGGGGAACTGCCAGTTGTTCACTACTATGGACTTAGCAAGTGGTTACCATCAGGTATTGATCGATCCAGCCGATCGAGCGAAAACCGCGTTCAGCATTAGTACAGGGCATTAAGAGTTCAATAGAATGCCTTTTGGTCTAACCGGTGCTCCGGGAACATTTCAAAGGATTATGAATCAATTCTGACTGGGTTGCATGGCATTGATTGTTTCGTATATCTCGATGAAATCGTTGTACATGGTAAAAACTTAGAGCAACACAATCAAAGACTTTCAAAAATAAAGGTAAAACTCAGACAACATTATCTTAAATTGAATACTGAGAAGTGCAATTTCTTACGCCGTGAGGTGACGTATTTGGGACACATATGCTCAGAAGCCGGTGCATTGCCGGACCCAGCTAAAACTCAATGCGTCACAGATTTCCCTGTACCTTCAACTTAATAGTTGCAATCATTTCTAGGACTCGCGAATTACTACAGGAAATTTATACCTCAATTTTCTAAAATTGCTGCTCCAATCAATAAGCTACTGAGAATCGACAGTGTTTTCGAATGGTCTCCAGACTGTGAGAGATCATTTCAGTCTCTCAAAAAAGCAATTTGTTCCCCTCCCTCCCCCATACTTATCTATCTTCTTCTTTCCATTTCCGGCATTACGAGTAGTGATCTTGAAGCGATCACAACTCTCCCATTTTTCTGCTTCACACTAGTGATTCGCCTGTGGGGTACGCCGCGTTGACCTCAGAAAGCGTCGGCAAGCCTCCCGGTTTTGGATTGTTCCATGTCTGAGGCCAACCAAATGCTGCTGTTTTTGCATTTGCTTGTACCAGGAGTGTTTTGGCCTGCCTTTTCTTTTTCGTCGCGAATTTGTTGAAACGTTGTACGATATTGCCTTTTGGACGGGGTTCTGCAACAATACCAACTGAGCCGGTCGTGCTGAATTTTGTCCAAGATGGTACTTTTGACATGAAGGCTTCCACGGATCTTAGTCTTAGTACTTCTAATTCGATCAAGTTTTGTTACTCCTGCTGTCATCCGAAGCATCTTCATTTCGGCTGCCGTCAATTTGCTCTCATACTTTTTGTACATTGTCCAACATTGTGAACCGTATGTCAGAGCTGGACGGACAACTGCTGTGTAGAGTCTTCCCTTCAGCTTAGGGGGCATTTTTCGATCACAGAAGATAGCGGAGTTTTCTCGCCACTTCTCCACCCTACGCTTACTCGATGATTGATGTCGTCATCACAAGTTGCTTCACTATTGATCATAGATCCCAGATATTTAAACTTTTCACACTTGGAAAGCACATTTCCATTCAAATAAATGTCTGGAATAGGCTTGTCTGGATCAGAAAAAGGGCAGCACAGGTATTCAGTCTTTTTAGCGCTAATACGGTACCCATTTCCTTCCAGAACATCAATCCAAACGTCAAGTGCTCGTTGCAGGGATGTAGGATCCTCGCTTATGATGGCTCCATCGTCAGTAAAGAATAATTGTTGTACTTTATTGTCCGTTACTTTTCCTTCGAGCAAATAATCCAGAACAGCAATAAAGAGCAGTGGACTCAAGACACTTCCCTGATGTACACCTACTGTTATTTGGAATTCTTCGGTGACTTCAGCTGGGCATCTCACTTTTGTAACTGCTCCCTCGTACATGTCCATTATTATTCGCACATAGGCTTCAGGAACTCCTCGGTGTCTGTCATATCAGATCTAGTTGGTTGTCGATCGAATGCTTTTTCGAAGTCAACCAACACAATATGCAAATCCTCTAAGGCATCTCGGTGTTTTTCCATAATGATCCTTATACTTTGGATTGCGTCTGTAGTTGACTTACCCGCGACAAACCTGCATTGGTCATCAGACAGCCTTATTATTTTCCGCAGTCGGCTATTCAAAACCCGCTCAACGATCTTCATAGTGTGGGACATCAACTTGATCGAACGATAGTTGTCACAGCTTCTGGTATCTCCCTTTCCCTTGTACATTAAAAGAAGAAAACTTTCCCTCCATTGATTAGGCAAACTGTCACCTCTTATGAGTTTGGAGATGAGAATCGTGAGCCATCTCAACCCGATGTCTCCCATATTTTTCCAAAACTCATATGGTACCTCGTCTGGCCCAATCGCTTTGCCTTTTTTGGAGTTCTTAACTGCCTCCCTAACTTCTTCGACTGTGACGTCAGATACTTCCGTAAAGTTAGGTGCAGCTGTTGGAAAGTGGCGCCGAGGAAACTATTCATTCAAAAGATCATCACAATACTGTCGCCACCTGTGAAGAATTTTGTCGTCATCCACAAGTAGCAGTCCTTGAGCATCATTTATGAACTTTGGCGAACGAATCTCCTGCGCATTTCTCCTTCTCTGAGCGGCTAGTTTGAAAATGGTTGCTCCCTTATTCAAGTTGCTTTGTCTTAGCTTTTGGATTGCCTGATTTGCTTCAGCAGCTGGGGCAGAAATCTCTTCCAGCTCTCGATACAGGCCCTCTGTGCTTCTTGCTTGAAGTTGGGCGCACTTTTTCTTCGCTTCTTTTCTGCAGCTCTTGTATTCCATTTTGAGACGCGCTTTTTCATTTGTATTTCTTGAGGGGCACTTCGACCAAGCTTGGAAAGCTGCTTTCTTCTTTCTAATCACTGCTTTAGCTTCATCATCCCACCACCAGGTCTATTTAGCTTGTTGGTGGTGTCCTTTTGAGACTCCTAACAGTGATTTGGCTCTCTCTAAGCAGGTTCGTTGTAGGCGATCCCACATATTTTGTGCCGTCATTGCATTTGAAACTGCGTCGATGGTATTAGACAGCTGACTTCGCATATACGAAATGAATTGCTGTCCTTTGGTTTTCTCCAGATTGTACCACTTGATTCTCCTAGGAGCCTTTGTTTGTTTAACTTCCTTCACCGCATCCGTAAAAAATTCTGTTAAAAGAAGACGGTGTTGTTGAGCGGCAGCTTCTCCTAGTATCACTTTACAGTCTTTCACCCGAGATTTCATGTAATTGGTTACCAAATGGAAATCAATCTGGGTTTCATTTCCTCCACTGCTGTAAGTGATAAGGTGTCGGTCTTGTTTGATGAACATGGTATTTAGTACGATTAGACCGTATGACTTGCACATATTTAGAATATCTTCACCAGGAGTGTTCTTGGCGCCGAATCCAAAACCTCCATGGCAGTCTTCATAATCCTCGTTTGTCTTCCCGACATGTCCATTCAAATCTCCTCCAACAAACAAATACTCTTCTTTTGGGATGTTCTTAAGTAGGTTATAAAAATCAAGCCAGAATGCATCTTTTTCCTCCTGCTCACACCCTATTTGGGGAGCATATGCACTGATGATATTCCAGACCTTTCCTTCCATCACCAATTTAAGAGACATCAAACGGTCACTTTACTTCAAAATGGTCAACACGCTGTTATATAAACTTTGGTCAAGGATGATACCGACTCCGTTCCTACCTTGTTCTGTTCCATAGTAGAACATCTTGTAAGCCTTGGTCTTTACATCTAAGAAACGGGCTTTGTTTGCTGTGTTCGCCATTTCGTTTCCTGAACACACAAGATCCACTCGCCTCCTTCTCATCATCTCTTTGAGTTCAAGACTTCTACCAGTCATACTTCCAACGTTAAAACTCGCGACTCTAAATTTTCGTCCAACTCGTCGCATTACTTTGCTAGCCCCCGGAATCCGTATAGCTCTGACCCGAACATTGCTGCTCGGTCCAGGATCAGCTCCATGCATAGCAATGGAACTGCCTGGCGGGGTAGTGCTTCTTATGTTTGCAAGTACTTCCATAATGCTCAAAATTTTTCAAAAATTTTCCTTTCATCCTTTTCGACACATGCATGCTCCATTTAATGAGTTTGATTTCCCTTTTACTACACCGGTAATCTCCAGTCGTGTAAGCCCCGGGATCTGCATGCATACTTGGGGAGAGTTTTTAGGTGGTATGTGTGTCGCTAGACTCACTTTGATGTTAGTCGTCTACATATGATTGCTCCTTTAGTCGCCTTTTACGACAAGCGGGGAGGCGCTGCAGTGCTATTCTAACCCGACACTGCACGGGAACTACTTACTTATCTATCCAGATTTTAAAAAACCTTTTATTTTGACTACTGATGCCAGCAACGAAGCATTAGGTGCCGTTTAGTCTCAGGGTAAATTGGGTGAAGATAAGCCTATTGCGTATGCAAGCCGACAACTTGGCTAATCGGAAAAGAGATACTCTACAATAGAAAAGGAGCTGCTTGCGATAGTGTGGACATGCAAACATTTTCGTACATACCTTTTTCGTCGTCATTTCACAGTTTTAACAGATCAACGTCCTCTTATAGGAGTTTTCACTGTAAAAGATCCAACTACTAGACTTATTAGATTCCATCACAAGCTGTCTGAGTATGATTACAAAATTATTTTCAAACCAGGCAGAACCAATTGTAATGCAGACGCACTCAGCCGAATTCAGACGGATCCCGAAGAAATTAAGGTGGTTCAGACAAGGGGTAAAGCGAAATTGAACATAGAAAGCACAAAGGTACCTACAGACGAAATGAACAAGAATGACATTGTTGTGACTGTTTATTTGTTCTTTATCTGCTTCCTCAACTCGTAGAAAGAACACACAATCTTTCCCTTTATATTGATTTTATTCTAATCTTTTAGAAAATTAAACTTTTACAATAAATTTTGGATTTGCTCTGTGGCAATAAATGGCGGGCGGCTGGTCTACTTGTTCGTGTGGTGGTTGGCAACAGAATGAATAGAATAATTCGATAGAAAAAATGGCTGCCCTTTTCATTTGGAACGGGAGGAAACGAAACAAGAAAGTAATAGTCTACTTACTATTACGAAAGTAGTGGAGTTTCGTTTCCTCCAGCCAGTAATGGGCTGTTTACATTACATTAAAAAATGGGCTGATTACACTTAAACATTATCGCCCGCCTTGCGCTATCAGTGCAACCAAAGAACTACGGAAAAAGCAGACCACTCCACCACCATTGATTATTGATAACTATATTTTTTTTTTTAACAATTGATTTGTTGATAGTATAAATGAATATTATTCAATAATTGTACAAGATAAATTAGGAATCATTTTTTTTTTGCAAATATTAGAGGTACTTAAAATAAACCTTTTGTAAATTCGTATGAGTATTCGAAATAATTTATTTCACTTGTTTTTACTTTGCATGTGGGTGCATATACCATAGTAGAGGGTCGATATTTTAATTTAGAAATAAAATTTTGTTTATTTTGTTTGTTCTAATGGTTGATAAACCTGTGAATGTCTTTGGTTATACTGCAATAAGTTATTGAGGTAGGAGGATGCAAAGTTTGGCAATTGATCGAGTTATGATTCCTCTTTCTGTTTTCACGTCGGCGACTCTAACTTTATTATCCTTACCAGGATGCACGTTGATGACTCTCCCGAGACGCCACTCATTGGGTGACAAATTTTCGTTTCGAATTAGGACTATGTCATTTATCTGAATATTTCTTTGGGGGTGTTTCCACTTATATCTTTTGTGCAATTCCTTTAAATATTTTTCTTTCCATCTGGACGCAATCTTATGATGAAGAATTTGCAACTTTCTCCAACGATTCATTATACTCAGTGACTGATCTTCACATGACGGTTCAGGTGAGCCACTCAACAAACCACCTGTCAAAAAATTACCAGGCGTTAAAGTAACCAAGTCTGATACATTTTCAGTCATGGGTGATAACGGACGTGAATTAAGACTACATTCTATTCGCGTGAGCAAAGTTGTAAACTCTTCAAATGTAAATTTTTCGTTACCGGCCATCTTCCTAAAATGTTTTTTGAAGCTTTTTACACCCGCTTCCCATAGCCCTCCCATGTGTGGTGATCCAGGAGGAATGAAATTCCATTTTATTTGGAAAAAGTTGTGGACAGCTGCGGTCTGACAATGCAACGTTGATTTTTGAAACTTTCGTAACAGAACCTTCGACGCCCCGACAAAGTTGGTACCATGATCGGAAAAAACTTGTTCTGGAGTTCCTCTTCGGGACACAAATCTTGTAAATGAAGCTAAAAACGCCTGAGTGGTGAGGTCGCTCACCAGCTCCAAATGGATAGCTCGGGTCGCAAAACATACAAAGATGCAAACGTACCCTTTATCAAGGCGACATTTTCTTCCGTAATAAGTTTTAATGTAAGTCGAAGTCGAAGTCGATTCCTACATTTGCAAATGGGCGTCCTAGCACGGTTCTTTCACGCGGTAACGCACCCATTAATTGCGTATGTACCTTTTGCTTGTATCGACGGCAAATGGTGCATTGAAAAATGCATTTTTTGATAATTTTCTTAATTTGCGGTGTCCAATACTCAGATCTGACCAATCGCATCATGATTTGGATCTCACCATGAACGGAGAGTTCGTGAACGTATTCAACGTAGCGTTGCAAAAAAAGGCAATTAGATGGTAGCAATATGGGAAACCTTTCGTTGAAGGATAAAGTGGATAAGACCAGTCTACCATTTGAACGGATAATGCCTTTTTCATCCACCAGTGGATTAAATTTTCCGAGCCAACTTTTTGCTGCTACGGGCTTACCTTCCATCAACTCTGAATATTCTTTCGCAAAATATTTTTTCTGGCTGAGAATGATCAATTTTTGCTTAGCGTTTAATATTTCGGCATGAGATAGTTCCGATGTTGAGTGTTTAACATATCCATTTCTACTAAAAGAGTAGAAAAACCGAAGCATGTATGCCATCACACATACGAGTTTATGCCACTTCGAAAAATTGCTGAGATCTTCTTCAAAATCTGAGGCGACTTGTACTGTTAAGACTGTTGCCCTTTTCCTTTCCAACAGTGTTTCATCCACTACCTTTTGCTTAGCCGTCGGCCACTCTGCCTCAGGTTGCATTAGCCATTGCGGACCCTTCCACCATAACGAACTTCTCTCCAGATCCATGGGATAAACCCCCCGCGTTGCTAAGTCAGCCGGATTTTCCGCTGAAACGACATGTGACCAATCCGTAACGGAGGTAACATTTAAGATTTGGGCTGTTCTATTGGCCACAAATGTTTCCCAGGTACTCGGATGCTTTTGCAACCATGCCAGGACTATAGTAAAGTCGGTCCATAACTTGACCAATTTTTAATGGGGAGAGAGTTCGACACATGGTGCAGCATTTTAGCGAGCAAAACGGCTCCGTGCAATTCTAACCTTGGTAGCGATATAGTGTTCACTGGAGCAACTTTCGATTTGGCCCACAACAGACGGGCAGTGATTTGGTTTTCCTTTTGTACGCGGAGAAAGATACAAGCCGCATACGCTTTTGTCGAGGCATCGCAGAATCCGTGTATCTGCGATACACCCTCAGGAGTATATTCCACCCAGCGCGGAATACTCAAACGGGCAACTTCAGGCAACCTAGACACAAACAGCTTCCAACTTTGTTCCGTTTCTGGAAGAAGATTACTATGCCATTCAGTCTTATCGTTCCAAATTTGCTGCATTAAAATTTTTGCTATGACCATGTTCCGACTAGGTTTATTTCTAAATTCGAAAAAACTAGGAAAAAACTATTCTTAAATAAAACACAAAACTTCACTTTTTAACTTGCAAATTGGTTGTATTTAATTCTCGAACTTTTTCTAGTCATATGACTTTTGGTATACTAAGTACATTAATTTTCTATAAACATTCGATGTTTTTGTTTACATTTACAATTTGTGGAACATATGTTTAGTGTTGTTTATTTCGGTTATAAATGTTTCCATTTAGTTCTAAACATTCTCCCGCCTCCAAAAAATTTGAAATCCCATCCTTTGTTTGTGGTGCACCCTGTACAGAAATCTGCACTGTAGTACCGGCGACGACGGCGACGTTCAGCTTCTTCTCCACAGATGGCCTTTGACATTTAGGTGCCATTGGTATAAATTATTAATTGATGGTGGTACTCTTCTTTCTCATAGTAAACATGAAAAGAGAAGAATAGAAATTAGTACATTCAATTAAAACATAAATGAACAACACGAAAGAATAGTACAATTGTACAATGCACAAGAGACACTAAACTGACATGTACTGTATTAGTAGTATGCGTAATTGGAATTTTCATTCAAACGTATGTATGTTTCATTCTTTTTCTTGTGTGCTTTACATTCCCATGCGTAAGAGTAGTGAACTACTTAATTGGTGTATGGTGTTGATCATTTATAAAATCGTTTTCGCGAGCATGATGCCGGCATGCGCAAATTTTATTCGTGAAGTTTTGTTTTGCTAGTGAGTTTTGCTTTGAATTGTGTTTATTTTAGAAATTAATCAGTTGTTGTGTATTGTGTTATTAAACTTGGTGGTGGTTTACTTGGAAGAAGTGCGTCCCGCAATATAAAGTTGAAAGATGTTTCGATGAATGATGATGGCTGGATATATATGTGTGCCTATACCCACATATTATTCTGATGAGTGTTTTGGTTATTCTCTTTTTTTTATTTTAATTTTCATTTCTCTAAAAATTAGATTTTATTATTTTATACGAATATGCATTATATATGTATATATATTATAATGCATGAATGTTTTGATATATATATATTTGTTAATATTGTTGTTATTGTTGGTGGCGTTGTCGCGTTTCCAATTGTGTCGATTTTCGCGATCGCGGTTTTGTGTGTATGTAAGAATGTGTGTGTATAAATGTTCTTTATTTGTTGCTTTCGTATTGTGCGATTTCGGTCTCCTTCTAGTTGGACATTTTCGGTTCCAAATAGGATTTTTGTTTACGTTTTGCGTGGTAAACAAACGCGTATTTTTTTGAAAATATACGAAAACGATTTGCGTTTTTTAAAGTTTCTTAAGTTTTAGGAGTGCTTGTGTTACGTTGTATTAAAGTGAAGTTGACTTGTGTTTTTTAATGATTGCCAGTGGACTTATAGAGTAAATATTTGCCAAATGCATTTTGCCGACGGCATTTGACATGTCGCGATTTTGACTTGTTTTGCGATGTGGATCGTGTTACAATTTGGCAACTGGCAAAGTGTTTTATTATTGGTGTAATATTTTGTAAATATTTTCCTTAAATTTGTTAAAATTATGCAGTGTTGCAATGTTTTCCCTTTTCAAGTATTGTCGTGTGTTTTGTCGACGACAACGATTTTTTTTATTTTATTTTACCGACGGGATGTGACATCGACGTGCGGTTGTGGCATTTGTTTTCGATGTTTTCTTTGACAGACAATTTGAAATTATGGTTTTGTGGAATTTGTAGATTTGATTTAGTTTTTAAGAAATGTTTTATAAATGATTTTCAATTAATAAATTATGTTTATTTTGTAAAGTTGGTTTTCCATTTATTCTGGTGTTAAAGCTGTGTTCATTGATGTAAGCATGTTGTGTTGATTGATGATTGTGTTGACTGTGGTTAATGATCTTTCGTAAAAAGAACACTTTAACAAGTTTATTATTATTTCTTTGTTTCTTCAGCGAATGTCTCGGTGAAACGATTCCTGTTCATTATTGGTTTTTTTTTTGTTGCTTCAGCGAATTTTCGGTGAAGAGATTCCTGAAGCGATGCGGTGAAATTCGTTTGAAATCTCCGTTCGCGTTCAAATTATGAAGTAATGATAAGTGAGTTTTCGTAGAAAGACTCTGGTATCATGTTGTTCCACTTTTGAGGTGGACTTTAATTAAGCCTTGAGTGTTTTATTTTGAGACAATGATGTTATCTTCGGAGAAGATAATGGTAACAGCAAGTTGGTATACTGTTGTTGATTCGGGTGAATCCAGGGGCGTTGTATTAGGGTTTTGAGTAATCTTTGAGGAAGATGTAGGCACCATCAGCTAAGGTTGGTGTTGACTCGTTTGCTGAATCCAGGGGCGGTGTATTTTCAGGGTTTTCAGGCAATTCTTCGAGGAAGAGATATAATTCAGAAGAAATTGATTCGTACTGAATCCAGGGGCAGTGTATAAAGGTTTTTCAGGTAATTCTTCGGGGAAGAGATATAATTCAGAATAAATTGATTCGTACTGAATCCAGGGGCAGTGTATTAGCTTTGTTGTAATAGTTTCCGGTTCACGTTCAAGTTTTGAAGCAATTACAAGTGAGGTTTTATTGAAAGACTCTGTTATCATTGATGGTTTGTTGCTCAGTTTTGAACGAAGTGGTGAAGCGTTTGTTGAAGCCTGCAAAGGTACTCAGAATGCCACTTAAAGCTCAGAGTGCCACTTCTTCCAGAATTGGTCAGCCAGGACCTGAATTCTCTTCCAGCGTTCTAAGTAGGTGATGTTATGGGTAAGTTTCAATTGCGGTACGAATTGGTTCTCCGATGAGAAAGTGAGCGGGATTTAAGACGTCCAAATCGTCTACGTTGTCGGTCAGTGGACACAAGGGTCTCGAATTGAGACATGCTTCTACTTGTGTTAGAAGCGTCGCGAGCTCGGTGAGTATTTCATTTCCAACAACACGTTTGATGTGGTACTTGACCAATTCTACACCTGCTTCCCATAACCCTCCGAAATGGGGACAAGCGGGAGGAATAAAATGCCATTCTGTACCGTGGTTTGACAGTTCTTCCGCTACTTCCTTCCAGCAATGCTTTGCGTTCTCCAATATTCTGCTTAGCTCCGCGTTAGCACCAACAAGATTTGTTCCGCAATCATTGTGCAGCCTCCTGCATGTACCTCTACGTCTTGTAAAGCGTTTGAACGCTGCTAAAAATCCCTTGACTTTTCGGCAGTTGGATACAGACTTGAGATATTTAGCAATCTTCCGGATCACTCGTAACAAGTTCGAGAATTTTTGCACCACATCGAGTATACTGTTATCCTCCGCGCTCATCTGCACGGCATGCGTTTGAATTGAGCGCTCCTCTTCGGCAGTTACAACCTTTTCAGCTTCCTGGAATCCTCGTACTTCCGACCTTAAGTCCGCGAACTGAGTAAAAGTTCGCACATGAACCGGGGTTTCAGTCGGAACTTTTCCAAAAATAATGCAGCCGAGTTGTGTTTTTTGGGCCACTGGACCTTGGCCGTCTTGACTCCGTACTACTTGTGGAAGGAGTATGTCGGCGAAAACGTCGCTTCCAAGTAGTAAGTCCACCGGAGCAGGTAAAAAGTAAGTGGGATCTGCTAAACAGAGTCCCTCTAAATGTTGCCATTTCTTTGGATCGATTCGGTGGGCTGGAAGATGCCCAGTCAGTGACGTGAAAACCAGTTCTCTTACAGCACCTTCAAACGTCGAGTGTTGTGACGCAAGCGTTAGATCGGCGCTGCTATACGTTGTGCCACTGCTGACCAAACCCAACCCACTTACTCTCGCCACAGTCTGACACCGTTTTAAGTTCAGCAATTGTGCAGCTGCTGCTGTTATGAAAGTGGCTTCTGATCCTGGGTCGACCAGAGCTCTTAGGCAATGGAAGCTTCCATCTGCTGCCATGACTTTGACAACGGCTGTTGCCAACAAAACCTTCGCCGATGCACAGCTGCCTGCTGACGCATGGAAGGTGCTTAGATCTCTACGGCTCGAGCTAGCTCTGCCGTCCATATGGAACTCAGGCGCGTCTGGGTTGACGGGGACCTGAGTAGCGGTGAAATCTGTCTGTTTTCGGGGCTGGCTAGGTTGTGGTGTTATATTGATGTGCAGCAACGAATGGTGGCGCTTCGAACAAAACGTGCAATTTTTGTCGCTTGGGCAGTTTGAGGCGAAATGACTGTACCCCAGACAGTTATTGCACACCTTTGCCATCTTAACTACCTGCGCGCGCCTTAGGACATCCATATTCAGGAACTTCTGGCATTTCCTCAGTGAGTGCTGGCTCTGGTGGCATACTTGGCACACGAACTCCGTTCTGGCAGCATTCTTCACGTGAAACACCTTCCGCACCTCCGTACCGGCTGGTCTCCGCACATCGTTCTTGAGAGATGTTGCTTGCCCTGTATCTGCACTCACTGCTTCCAAGGTCCTGAAGCGTGCTTCCAAAAACTCCAGAAAATCGTTCCAGCTTGGCAACTCTTTCTGGTTCCCCAACTTCTCTTCCCACAACTGCTGCAAATTACCAGGTAACTTGTTGTATACGATATGCACCAATATAACATCCCATTTATCCACAGGTACATCCAGATTTCTGAGTGCATGGACACACTCTTGCGAGGTGAAGATTACCTCCTTCAGCTCATCAACTGACTCCTTAACAAGGCACTTTTGGTTAAACACGCTTGTTGTCGTATCGCGCCTGTAATAACTCCCATGCCTTGTCAAAATTACCCGCAACACAAGGCAAATGCTGGAGCAAACGATCCGCCTTGCCTTCTAAGCTGGACTTCAAAAAGTGCATCTTGTCGATGTCCGTTAAGTTCTTGTTAGAACACACCAGGGAATCAAATCGGTCGTGAAACGACCGCCATTTTGTATATTCCCCACTAAACTTAGGGAGATCAATTTTTGGTAACCTCAGTTCGGTACGAACCATACCTGACTGGCCTAAACTCTGACCAGCCTGACCTGCTGCCATCGCTGACGTTGCAGGAACCGAAGACAAACTCTCCAACAACTCTGTTAAATCAGACCTATAATCTATGTACGTATCGTTGATTTTATCATAGACCTCAAAATAATCGTCTTTTTCTATTTCAGCTTCCAACTTTGAACCCCCAACGACGTTCTGGTGGTAAATTTTTGCTGAAGCCATATTTTCTTCAAGCAGGGCTAAGCGGCTACTCGCAATTGCACGCTTACGACGTGCTTTGGGCTCTTTCTTGAAGTTCCTGTAGTTCCTCTCTATTTGCTCCCGGAGGCTTTTTTGTAGAGCACCGTAGAACAGCGAAGAACCAAGAGCAGGAACTGGATTCGACATTTTTACGTACTTTATTTTGTTTGGGTATAAACTATTTATTTATAAAGTACGAACACAACAAGAACGAACTCACTTAATTTTTTCTTCTTTTTGTAGTGGCGACCTTGAATAACCTTGTTGTCCTGGATTTCTCGACTTCTGCAGAAGATTTTATTTTAAGTCTATTTTAGCTTGATGGCGTTTTTAATCTAATTTAATGGCGTTTTAATCGCGCGCGACTTATTAGATTTAGTAAATTTAATTCGATAGAATTGTAAATAACACTTAATTTTCAACTCTGACGGAGTTCTTTATATATGTATATATATTTATATGTTCACTAGAGTGTTCGTCAAACGACTCTTCGATTTACACACTTTTGTCTTTTTAAATGTTAATGTTTTCACACACACACTAAATGTTTTTAAATACTGTTCGTTAAAACGGCTACGAATTACCAAATGTTCCGACTAGGTTTATTTCTAAATTCGAAAAAACTAGGAAAAAACTATTCTTAAATAAAACACACAACTTCACTTTTTAACTTGCAAATTGGTTGCATTTAATTCTCGAACTTTTTCTAGTCATATGACTTTTTTGACAGAACTTTTGTCATCCAAATACAGAAAATCTTCATTGAGAAGTGACTCACGGGGTAAATGTCTTAACAACTCCTTTGAGTTTGCTGTCCATTTTCTCAAATGAAACCCCGTGGATTGCATAACCGATATCAACTCTGATTGAGCCGAAAGCGCTTCTGCAACTGTATGAGCCCCGGATAGCACGTCATCCACAAATAGCTCTCGCATTAAAATATTGGTGGCCTGAGGATGTGAAAGCCTTACCTCTTGGGCCAATTTATGCAACGAACGTATCGCCAAATATGGGGAACACGAAACTCCAAAAGTGAGAGTTACCATTTCAAAGGCAGTTAGAGGATCGCCCGGGTGCGACCGAAACCATAGTCTCTGAAACGGCGTTTGATCGGGGTGTATCTTGATTTGCCGATACATTTTCTCAACATCACTGTTGGTTGAACACGTACCAATAAAGCCGCCAATTTAATATCAAAAGCTTGATATCGGTCTGTAAAGCCGGACCCGGATGTAACACCTCGTTTAAACTCTTCCCGTTTGAAGAGGCAAACGATGCATTAAACACCACACGCACCTTAGTCGTTGCACTGTCTGGCTTTAAAACCGCATGATGCGGCATAAAATACGACAAAACTTTATTTGGACACGTTTCAGGTTCCTCTGGTTGATCGACCGGCTTCATGTGCCCGAGGTCAATGTATTCTGACAACACTGCATCGTCTCCCGTTTAGCTCTAGGATTCCCCAAAAGTCGTTTTCCATTGCGTACAAATTGACGTTGTGCAATTTCGCGAGAAGCGCCTAACCCGGGATTCTGAAGAAACTCTTCTTTAAAAGGCAAGCGCACTACATACCGACCGGTGTTGTCTCGATATGTTGATTCTTCAAACAACCTCTCACATTGTTGATCAGCTGTTGTTAACTTTGTGATTTTTGGAAGCTCTTCTAGCTGCCAAAACTTCTGAATCTCACTATCCAATGTAACCTCATTAAAAAAAGATAGAAACGTCGAAAAACTTGACGTAGCCCTAGGGAATGACTTTTCTACCGGTCCCAGCAATACCCATCCAAATACAGTATTTTGTGCTATAACTTGTTGAAACACTTGTGTTTTTAACCCTTCACGTATAATACTTGGATACAAATCGGCGCCAATCAACAAATCAATCTTCGAACTACGATTAAAAAACGGATCGGCGAAAGGGAATTCAAAGCGTTTTTGTGCGTCACCGCCCTCTATGGATATTGACGGCAAATTATCCGCCACCTTTTTTAACACCAACGCTTCCGCTAGTAACGAAAATGTTTTATCAAACTTTGAACTAAGAGTGAATGAACATATTCGGGACGCAGTCGCTATAAGCGACGAATTAACTCCGGCGACCGAAGCTCTCACTGGTCTTGTGGGCAGCTTCAACTTGCTTTGTACCTCTTCCGATATAAAGGATACTTCCGAACCCGGATCGATAAGCACCCGCCATTCAAACTCAGTTCTATGGAATCGTATTCTAACTATCGCTGTCGCCAGAAGGGCCGTGCATCTCGATGTAAAATAAGACTTAGTTGAGACGTTAGGATTTTCAGATGGAACTGTAAAAGAACTACTGGGATCAAATGCTTTGGCCTGACTTCGACTGCAACTTGCATCGGTAGTGGGAGTGAGACCCGAATTAACACTTGTTGTTGACCGTGGAGTGGACTGTTTATTTTGAAAATTGCTCCTAGAACCGGTTTGCATTGTAGGTTCCCAATGTAGGAGCGTATGATGCTTTCCTTTACAATGGAAGCATGTATTGTTGCTTTGGCACCCTGTTGCCATATGCGTGTATGCAAGACAGTTGTAGCAGTGTTTAAATTTCCTTACTATGTTTCGCCTTTTCGAAACATTCATTTTTAAAAACTGTAGGCATAATCGTAGCGTATGATTCCCTTGACACACCTTACATTGCGAACCTATCTGCGACCCTAATTGCGAATTGATCTGCGAATGGTGCGTGCGTACACGCGGTGTACTACTTGAAGATGGTTTGGTTGACGTTCGTATCACTTTCCCTCCCTGCTGCATATCAGCCACATTTTCTAATACTCGATACCTATTTGTTATGAAATTATTCAGGCTTTCCCACGTCTGAATTTCAGTTGGCATCGCTAAAGATTGCTCCCATAGAGATAAAGTTTGTGCCGGAAGACGCGAGGCACATAAGTATGTAACGAACACATAACACTTGTCGACTTCGATGCCGTATGATTTTATGGCTATAAGCGCGTCGTTAATATTGCTTTGCAGCTCTTTTAAAGCATCAGCAGTTTCAGCTGCTATATTTGGTTGCCCGAACAAAATATTAAGATGGCTGTTCACTAATACACGTTTATTTTCATAATGATTTTTAAGAGCAGCCCATGCTACTTCAAAATTGTCATTGGTCAACTCAAATTTCGAAACGATATTTTGGGCATCACCTTTAGTTCGAGCACGCAGAAAAAAAAACGCTTTGGGTTAAATGGGTTAAAATATGACACTAGCGTGGTGAAAAAGATGGGATAACATTTTAGCCCATTTAGCCTGCTCGCGGAGCAGGCTAAAATGGGTTAAAATTTAACGTTTGTCAAGAAAGAGAGGTGTGTCTAGTTCTTGTTGCATTCATAACTTTTTTTTGTCGAACAAACAGTAAACAAAGCAGAAAGTAGTTTTTAGCAGTATGGACGGCACACGAAAAATTGGACAACAAGAAATAATTACGTGAAAACCTTACAATAAATGTAAGTTTGACCTTTTTTTATCGAAAAACATATGTACATATTTATAAAAATAAAATTATTGTTTCTTAGGGTTTTCCGAAGAAAAACTAAAACTCATTCAAATACGAATTGAGCAACAAATGCAAACATGAATTTATCTATGCAAAATTATATTTTCAAAAATACTTCAAGAATTTTTCATTGCGGTTCAATAGAATTAATTGATAAGACATTTAAATAAATAAAATTATTGTAAAACATTTCTTCAAATTGTTATTCATTTTGTAAACAGATCTCAAATCGATGATTTTTTTTGCTGTTGTTGTCAGTGCTGCAAAAACAAGTGTTCATACACCCATTATCAAAATATCCGTGATGGGAAATATCTTGACAAAATGCGGGACTATTGTTTCAACATATGAAAATAGTAGTACAAGAACAAGAGAAAATAGGCAAAATGGAGATCTTAACACTTTTTGGAACGTAATATTAAATTTACATTCTTAAAGTTGCTTTATTTAAAGTAAAAAATAAATTAAATTCAATGCTAAAAAGGAATTTTGCAGGGAAATTTCTTTAACTATAAAGGAATTTAAGAGAAAATAGTGTTTCAAAAAAACCCTTTTAACCCAATTCACACAGCAAAAATTTAACATCTGAATCCACCGCAAAACAAATGTCAAAATTTAACCAAGGTGAGAAATTTTAACCCAATTCACACACAGCCTAATATATATCATATGATATAACCCGAATAGCGTACCGATATTACCGCTAATATATCCTATGATATAACCTGATTAGTGTACCAATTTTACCACTAATATACATATCATATGATATAACCCGAATAGCGTACCGATATTACCGCTAATATATCATAAGATATACCCCGAATAGCGTACCACTATGACCGCTAGTATGTCCTAGGATATAATCCCTACAAAATATATCTTACACCACTACCATAATAATGCACTCGTAATTTAAAGAATATATATGTACTCATGTATTTTACAAAAGATAAGATTTTACAGTACCTTTACAATTTATGTGAGGTCGACTCCTAGATGATATTGTTGGTGGCTCCCTCGTGATGCTGCTAGTGGCTTTCTCGAGAGGTTGTGTGGCTCGGTGTAACACACCCCTTGATGGCAATGGTTTTGGCAAAAATTGGCCGTGGCACAGGTGGCTCTGGCGGCGATAGCTTTGGCAAATTTGGCCGTGGCACAGGTGGCTCTGGCGGCGATAGCTGTGGCAAAAAATGGCCGTGGCAAATGTGGCTTTGGCGGTGATGGCTTTGCCAAAAATTTTCCGTGGCTCTGGCGGCGATAACTGTGGCACAAAATGGCCGTGACAAAGGTGGCTCTGGCGGCGATGGCTTTGCCAAAAATCGGCCGTGGCACAGGTGGCTCTGGCGGCGATAGCTTGTGGCAAAAAATGGTCGTGGCAAATGTGGCTCTGGCGGCGATGGCTTTGCCAAAAATTGGCCGTGGCTCTGGCGGCGATAACTGTGGCAAAAAATTGCCGTGGCACAGGTGGCTCTGGCGGCGATTGCTTTGCCAAAAATTGGCCGTGGCTCTGGCGATCCGGTACGATGGACCAAATGTTTATTTGTTCTTTATCTGCTTCCTCAACTCGTGGAAAGAACACACAATCTTTCCCTTTATATTTTGATTTTATTCTAATCTTTTAGAAAATTAAACTTTTACAATAAATTTTGGATTTGCTCTGTGGCAATAAATGGCGGGCGGCTGGTCTACTTGTTCGTGTGGTGGTTGGCAACAGAATGAATAGAATAATTCGATAGAAAAAATGGCTGCCCTTTTCATTTGGAACGGGAGGAAACGAAACAAGAAAGTAATAGTCTACTTACTATTACGAAAGTAGTGGAGTTTCGTTTCCTCCAGCCAGTAATGGGCTGTTTACATTACATTAAAAAATGGGCTGATTACACTTAAACAGTGACAGAGCAAATCCCTGAAGGTGAAAAAACAAAAACAGACTGTACAAAGGAGTCATCGTTCATTACCTTAACGGATCCTGCTGAAATTGAAACTGTTCTTAATGATTTTCATGAGTCTGCACTCGGTGGACATCAGGGAGTAAAGAAGACATTATATGCGTATCCGAAATCAGTATCGATGGAAACATATGCAAAAAGACATTAATCAATACATAAAAAATTGCGAAAAGTGCCAAAAGAATAAGTTCTCGAAACTTACCAAAATGCCCATGCAACTGACTGATACTCCTAGTCGACCTTTCGACAAGGTATATATGGACATGGTGGGTATTTTGCCACTAACTTATTCTGGCAATAGGTACATATTAACATTCCAAGATGACCTGACTAAGTACATGTCTTGCGTGGCGATCCCGGATGCAGAGGCATCTACACTGGCCAGAGCTTTTACGGATAATGGCTCTAACTTTACTTCCAGATTGTTTTCTGAAACATATAAACTGTTGGGAGTTAAGAAAATCCATATAACCGCCTACCACCCACAGGCCAACGTTTCATTAGAACGGAGTCACAGACCCTTAGCGGAATATCTAAGGAGTTTCGTTCACAATGACGACCGAAATTGGGATCAATGGCTTAGTCAGGCCATGCATGTACATAACAATACGCAGCATTCTTCCACTAAATTGACACCATTGAAGAGTCTTAACGTCTTTGAGTTCGAAATGCCTACAAACTTGAAAAAAAGCCCGTCCCTTTATAAAATAACGAAGACTATCCGCAACAGCTGCGATTTCAAATTCAGAAATCGCATGAAATAGCTAGAAAAAATTTGGACAATGCTAAGCTTATGTCTAAAAAGTTTTACGATCGGCATGTTAACTCCGCATCATTTGCTCCAGGGCAAAAGGTATTATTGAAAAACCCGGCCCGTAAAAACAAGTTTTCTTAAAAATTCGGTTTTTTCAAAAGAATTCAAAAGTTTATATCTTTTAATTGTGCAGTGACGCTCTACAACACTTTGATTCTTCCACACTTCGATTACTGTTCGTCGATAGTATACATGTCAAGTAGTGATAACATAAGAAAGATGCAAGTATTACAAAACAGATCAATGAGAACCGTGCTTAAGTGCGAATATAGAACACCAATTCAGGATATGCTTAATACTCTCGGATGGTTAAATATTGAACAAAGACTTAAGTTTAATGCGCTAAATGCGATTTTTAAAATTAAGAATGATATGTATCCCAAATATCTACAACGAAACGTGAAGTATATAACAAATTCCTTCTACAATCTGAAAAATACCGCGAACTTCAGACTTCCTTTATAAAGAAGAGCAGCAACTCAAAACAACCTACTTTATAAAGGCATTCAGCTGTTTAATGGACTCCCTAGTAACGTAAAGACTGAAACCAACCTAAATAAATATAAATTACTAGCTGAGCCGCCCGGCTTTGCTCGGGTCTGTAGTTTTAAATTTCCAGTTCTCGTTTTTCCTCTTCCGTGCGAATTTGGTGAAGAAATATAATCTGTCTTACTGTGGGACTAATGCTGAAAGAATTTTTGAAATCTATCCAGCAGTTTCTAAGTTTCCGTTCCCAACTCCGCTCCTGTGGGAATCTTCCGTTTCCATGGAAATATGTGAATGAAATGTAAGTCTATGTCACTGAGGGATAATGTAACATCCCAGAGTTGAAAGAATTTTTGAAATCGGTCAAGTAACTTTAGGTTTCCGTTCTCGTTCCCGTTTCTGTTCCTGTGGAATTATAAGGATGAAATAAAGTCTAAGTTACTAATGAAGGAAGATAATGTAGCACCCCTAGTGCTGAAAGAATTTTTTGAAATCTTTGGAGTAGTTTCTAGTTTTCGTCCCCAATCCCGTTCCTGTGGGAATATGGGGATCAAGCCTTGACAGCAACCATCTCTGGACTGAACTATGTCTACCCTGAAAATTTCATAAAAATCCGTTGGGTGGTTTAGGAGTCTACACCGGACATACATACATCCTATTTTATATTTATATAGATAGATAGATAGATGAAATAGAGACTGTGGAAATACAACTTCCAATTGATTGAAAATGAAAAAAAAGGAATGTCTAATGGAATTCATACATTGGACGCTACGAATGGCTGCGTTCGAGATCACTTGCAATCGATTGAATGGAAATGTCGTTCAAACGAAATAACAATTTAGATTTGTTTGTTAATCATCACAGAATATATACACATAAATACTTACCAATTGTATTTTCTGCTAAATAGGTTTTCTTAAATTTGCAGCCTCTCTAATTTTGTTGTTAGCCTTTTCGACTAATGTCTCAGATGGGTAGAGCACAATATGATTCGTTCGAAATTAATAAATAATTTTTATTTTTTCTCTCAAGACAGCAAAAAGTCTTTTAGCTATGGATTCAAATCTCTTTAAATATTGCTATTTTACTGAGGAATATAAATATTTACCAATTGTATTTTCTGCTAATTAGGTTTCCGTTAAATTTCAAGTATCTCTAATTTTGTCGTTAGCTTAAATATAAAGTCTATGTTGAAAGAATTTTTGAAATCGGTCAAGTAACTTTAATGCTCCCGTTTTCGTTCCCATTCCTGTTCCCGTAGGATTACAGGGATAAAATTTATCTAGTCCTGGTAACTGATGGTGGGGGATAATGTTGCACCCCTAATGCGTGAAAGAATTTTTGAAATCTGTCCAGTAGTTTCTAAGTTTCCGTTCCCAGCCCCGTTCCTGTGGGAATCTTCTGTTCCCATGGAAATAAGTGAATGAAATATAAGTCTATGTCTCTGAAAGATGATGTAACATCCCAGAGTTTAAAGAATTTTTGAAATCGGTCCAGAAGTTTCTAAGTTTCCGTTTCCAACCCCGTTCCTGAAGGAATCTTCCGTTCCCGTGGAAATATGTGAATGAAATATAAGTCTATGTCACTGAGGGATAATGTTACATCCTAGAGTTGAAAGCATTTTTGAAATCGATCAAGTAACTTTCAGATTCCCGTTCTCGTTCCTGTTTCTGCTCTCGTGGGATTATATAGGGATTATATAGGGATGAAAAACACGACAAGTTACTGAAGGATTATGTGGCATCCCAGTGCAGAAAGAATTTTTAAAATCTGTCCCGTAGCTTCTAAGTTTCCGTTCCCAACCCCGTTCCTGTGGGAATCTTCCGTTCCCATGGAAATATGAGAATGAAGTGTTAGTCTATCTCACTGAGGCTGAGGGATAATGTAACATCCTAGAGTTGAAAGAATTTTTGAAATCGGTCAAGTAACTTTATGGCTCCCGTCCTCTGTTCTTGTGGGATTATAGGGATGAAATATTGTTTAAGTTACTGATGAAGGGAGATAATCTAGCACCCCTAGTGCTGAAAGATTTTTTGAAATCTGTGGAATAGTTTCTAATTTTCCGTTCCCAACCCCGTTCCTGTGGGAATATGGGGATCAAACCTTGACGGGAACCATCTCTGGACTAAACTATGTCTACCCTGAAAAATTTCATAAAAATCCATTGGGTGGCTTAGGAGTTTACCCCGGACATACATACATACATACATCCTACTTCATATATATATAGATTATTAAAACCTCTTTTTAAAAAAAAAATGCTATATAAAATATTGCTTAAATTTTAGGTATTATTAAAGTATGACTTGTTAATGCTAAGAGTTTATTAAACTAATAAATATAAAAAAAAATTCCAGTTCTCTCTTGAACCCAACTTTTTTCAGAATTACACATCAGAGCTTCCTCTCTTTGTACTTCACTCCGGTTTCCAGTCCTCCAACGATCGACAATCTTTTTCGGGCATTCCCTTTTCCAATGACCCAATTCATTACACCTAAAGCACTTTCTAAGTTAAAACTTTCTGGTGTTGCTGCTGCCTCTTGTTCTTCTGCTTTGCATTTAATCCTGTGCTTAAAATCGTACCTGAAGAAGATTAATGAGAACTCATACGTGTTTCCTCCATCACTAAGCTACGTGTACACGATTGTCTGGTCTGCAAATATTGCCAGATCTGTCAGTGAAAAATTTATCTCGAATGGCTGACAATCGTGTAGACACCAAATTAATTTGCTGAAAAACTATTTGGATGCTAATTTGTAGTCAAATATCTGCCAATGAATTTGCAGATATCTGGCAATCGTCTAAACTCAAGCTGACAACCGTGTACACACCAAATTAATTTGCAGAAAAAATTGTTCTTGAATCATTTTGAAGACAAATTAATTTGCAGATGTGGCAATCGTGCGTACTCAAAATTTGTTTTATTTGTGACGTTTCTGCAAATGTCTGGCAATAAATAAATTTGCAGACTTAGTTAGCAGAACATTTGCAAATTTATTCATTGCCAGACAAATTTTGCGATGTGACTGTGAATGAGCTGAAAATGAATTTTCAGATCCAAAAATGAATTTGTGTGTACAATGATGAATTTTCAGATCCAAAAATGAATTTGTGTGTACACGGTTTGCAAATGTCTGCAAATGTATTGCCAGCTATTTACCCAAATTAGTTTGTCGACATTGTCAGCCCAATATTTGGCAATAGATTTGCAGACATTTGTAGATTTCTGCAAACCGTGTACACACAAATTCAATTTTTACCATCATTGTCAGCTCATTTTCACACATTGTCAGACGTTTGCAGATCTGACAATGATTGTCAGACCTACCAATCGTGTACACGTAGCTTAACCGTGAAGTGAGATTCTCTAGCGTCTGTTGATGCTTGGCCGTTGATTCCCAACCGCAATAGAAATGTTGAAAACTCTCTGGAAGAGTCATTAGATCCTTGGTTATTACCGTACTATTAGAAATCTCCTCTCCAACATCTCTCAGCTGCTTAACAATACCCTCCAACTTGGCCACGTCATCATCAGGCTTCTTCTCAAAGCAATACAATTTTTAAGGCAACATGTGAACATTAGGACTTGAAGTATGTTCATATACCGCCTTCAACTTCATCCACCTTTCCTTTGCTGAGATGCAGTTCACAATATGGTGATGTGCAACCTGCAACGGGGCCTACGCTTATCGCGATTATTCGCTGAGCTTTACTATCGGTTTCTATCTATTCTAGTTACCGACCATCAAAAATTAATTGGGTCTCAAGTGCACCCTTAATTGGTCGATTGTTCATGCATTTTACCTGATCAAACAAAGCCAGAAGTGTTAAGTCAAATCTGAACTTAGAACTTTTAGACCGAATATTGCTCAGAGTCAGTTAATTTTTCTATTTTAATATTTCAGACTCCATTTCAGATATCAAAAAAAAATATTTGCAAAAAAATTTATTCTTTAAAAAATTTACGTGACCTGGGCCCATAACCTGTCAACTTATATATGATAAGAAAGGACAGCCGACTGCGATGATAAACAGTTAGAAAGACTAACTGAGAACAATTATTTAACATCTGTGAGCGACTTACAGTGAGGCGTGGCAACTATTAAAGTTACTTGAAAAAGATTCGCATTGGAATAATACGCTCAAGAATTCCGTCATATCTTCGTTGCCACATCAAATTCGTACATTGATGGCGATTATCATATCGACATGTTTCCCCACGAACACAACATTGTCTGAGGTTGTTTTGTATCGTTTGCTCTGTCAAGCTTTGAATAGTACGCTGCAAAATACTGCAGAAATTTACAATGAGATATTGATCATGATAGAATACATTGATGGAAAATAAAGAATTATCGTGTTTGAGCATGACAGCACCAAGTCGCAATATGCTCGACAATGAGGCCAAAGCATTTCATACAAATGTTTCCCAATTAAATCAACTAAATTCGATATCTTTGTTTGTTGAAGTCCAATACACGTAACGCCTGGCAAGCTTCTTCATTTTTCTTTTCATTTGCCTGCCTCAACATGAGTATGATGAGGAGCTCTATCAAAGCAGTCTGCTGTTGTTTACTTGGAATAACTAATCTCTGGTCTCTGAATAGAACATTGTTGTCGATAGTATACTCTGATTTCGAATGGGCAATAACCCAAATTGAACAAAATTTTTGGTAGAGTTTCATCTTGTTCCTTTTCATACTTCAGTGTTTTTGAATTTTATTTTATTTGAATTAATTTGATTGATAGTTTCGAATCAAAATGAATGTACTTCATTATCTATAGAATTCATGCTTTTGTTGTGCTTTGACCACACCTTCAGAGAAAGTCGTCGTGCGTTGAACTCAATGCAATTTGAGTTGACTCGTTGCACATCGATTGCCCAATGCCTTGTATTGGGTAAAACGTGTATGCAGTTTAGTCATCAAATTGTGATGAGTTTCCAAACGCATCGGCTATCCAATGTTGAACTTGGAGTTCGCGATCGGTTCTATGACACGATAAGTCGAGTTGTAGTTTAACCATTCAAGTGCGCGGTTGTTTGTCTTTTAATTTCAATATTATACATAACAAAGCTACTTGACCTTAAAACTGAGAAAAGCTAGTAGAAAATAAAGAATGTGATTTATTTTTTTCTCACAAAAATAAATCTCATTGGTTGACCAAAAAAAAAAATAACTAAAATAAATGTATATCTCAGAGAGAAAAAAAATAAAACAATCATAACCGATTATTGAGAGAGCCTTTTAAATAAATCACAGCAAATAAGAGTTATTTAAAGGCCAGTGAAAGTGGTAACCATAATCTTTCGAGCTCTGGCTTCTGAGTACAATGCACTATAATGATACACAAGCAAGTCAAGTGTTATGCATTTCCATGCAATCCAACCGAATGTGAGAGGATCAGATATCTAGGCATAGCCGAGGGTTGACAACCTATTAATAGCTGTAGAGCAATTAATTAAGAGTTCGTTGGCTGTGACTCCTTCAAACCACCCTTCCTGGGGAAAAAGGAGAAATCAAGACAAGAGTGTTGATTTCTACTTTTCCATTACTCTTTTTACATATACGGGAGAATGAAATCAATAATTTTTTTTTTCTCTTTTTTGTCATATTTGATTGAACCTTGTCACTGTTTTTGGATATTTACTTTTACATATTATTAATATTTTCGTACTTTTAACGTTCACTATTTGTGATATTTATATCTTCCTTTTTTTTTATTAGCTAGGCAATAGTTAATAGATCACTATATTTAGGTCAATGCGCATTGATATATTAGTCACGTTTTATTATCACAGTGATCCAATCCGGATCGGATCTTGATAATAAAACAGCTTTAGATCATCATATTTTTTAATATTTCCAGTTGGAAGCTGTGTGAAATTCGTTTCTTCAAATGACATTTCATAGGAGTTGCAGAGTTGATCTACGAACTTTTTTTCAATGGTTAATTTTTTGTTCTTTTTTAGGGAAAAATGATAATAATACATTTTGTCAAATGTACATTTTTTGTACTTATTCTTATTAATTTCACGAATATATGATTTGTTTTGTAAAACTTTTTCATTATGTCATGTATTACACAAAAATGAATAAATGTGAAGTTTCTCGCTATCTATCTAAAATATATTTCATTTCACACCGATAAAAATGTTCAAGTGGCAATACTGTTGTTAATGGAAATAGTTGAAATGATACCAATTACCTCTTGTGTAAAATAGAAGAACTAATTTGTTTTAATGCAAGTAAATCAATGGTCCGATCTGGATCATCGTGATAATCGGTTATATAGATGTAACTATCGGAAGTTTTACCAAAAGGTAAAAAGATCCTGCCAGGGTGGCAAACCCCGAACTCAAGCCTGTAAAGACCAGCAGGGAAACATAGTTATAGAGTCACAGTCGCTACTGAGGATCTGGAAAGATCATTTCTGCAGACTGCTTAACGGCGATGAAGACACAAATTCCGCTGTCAGGCAGATTGCCCCATTCAGCTTGGACGATGATCAAGAATGCCGTACTCCCGACCTAGAAGAGGTTAAGTTTGCCATATGCAAACTTAAATCAAATAAGACTGCAGGTGCAGATGGCCTTGATGCCGAACTTTTCAAGGCAGCTGGAGATCAGTTGGAAAGGAGCATGCACCAGCTGATCTGCATGATATGGTCGGAAGAAAGCATGCCCGATGAATGGAACCTCAGTATAGCATGCCCGATTCTAAAAAAAGGAGGCCCTCACAATTGCGCCAATTATAGAGGGATAAGCCTCCTTAACGTCGCTTATAAGATCTTGTCTGCTGTAATATGTGAACGTCTCAAACCCCACGTCAACAACTTGATAGGTCCTTATCAATGTGGTTTTAGACCAGAGAAGTCCACAATAGACCAAATTTTCACATTACGGCAGATCTTGGAAAAAACCCGAGAATATATCGATATTCACCATCTCTTTATCGATTTCAAGGCCGCGTATGACAGTATTTACAGAGACGAGCTGTACAGAGCCATGTCTAGTTTCGGCATCCCTGCAAAACTCGTTCGACTATGCACGATGACTTTGGAGAATTCACGCTGCTCCGTCAAGGTCGGTAAAGAACTCACCGAGACCTTTGATGTCGAAAAAGGTTTTAGGCAAGGCGAAAACTGTCATGCGATTTCTTTAACATCATACTTGAACAGATTGTAAGAAACTCAAACGTCAACACCAGAGGAACAATCTTTCAAAAGTCTGTACAATTACTCGCCTATGCAGACGATATTGACGTAATGGGAAGAAAAAAGCGTGATGTCATAGGTACTTTTGCGAGTATTGAAACAGAAGCGGCAAAAATTGGTTTGATGGTTAATAAGGGCAAAACGAAGTATATGCTGTCATCAAACAAGGACACAGAACATCGACGAATTGGATAAAACGTCACAATAGACAGACATAACTTCGAGGTAGTTCAGGACTTCGTCTACCTAGGATCCGCTGTAGACACGGACAACAACATCAGTGCGGAGATCAAACGGAGAATAACTCTTGCCAACCGTTGCTTCTTTGGGTTAAGAAGGCAATTGAGAAACAAAACCCTCTCCAGAAAAACCAAGGTAACCTTGTATAAGACCTTAATCATCCCAGTCCTGCTGTACGGCGCGGAAGCATGGACCTTATCGAAAGCGGATGAGGAAACCCTTGTTCGTGTCGAAAGAAAAATTCTCCGCATGATGTTTGGTCCCGTATGCGAAGACAATGTGTGGAGAAGAAGATACAACAACGAGCTGTATGAGCTGTACGTGTACATGGGCATAGCCAGAAGAGTACGCATCGCGAGGCTACGATGGTTGGGAAATGTAGAGCGGATGGACCCAAACGCTCCGGCTCGTCGGGTGTTCGAAAGCAGGGAAATCGTGGAAGGGGAAGACCTCGTCTTAGGTGGCGCAATCAAGTGGATGAAGACCTCAACCGACTTGGAGTGCGAAACTGGAGAGAGCTCGCCCGAAATCGAAGTCGTTATAGAAGTATGTTGGTTGAGGCCCAGGTTCACCCCGAACTGTAATGCCAACCTAAGTAAATAAGTAAGAGGTTATCGTCGGAGCGGAATTTTCTCCGATCGGAGACATTTTGCTTCGTGGTAGTTCTCCGATCGGACGATCCGACGTTCTCCGATAAGTTTTTGTTGCGGAGATTTTAGTTTTGGGAATGCAATGCATTGCCGCATTTGTGCAAAATTTCTTACGACGACAACTACTTCGAAGCAAAACTGAATATCCGAAAAAAGATGCGTTGCGAAGCAAACTCCGCTCCGACGGTTACCTCGATAGGGCCGAATAAAATACGGCTAATGATAGTTTCTTATAATTAACATTAGATAATATTATTTATATTTTTAGAATTAGCTTTCAACTACTTTTAAATATAGTTTTAATATCAGAACATTTTGTTTTACAATATGTGTATATGTATATTTTTTTTTTTTTTAATTCACAATACAATTAATTATTTTTGTGAACAATTAGTTTCTTAATTTCACATCTTATTTCACAGTTTAACAAATTACATAAGTCTACAAATTATAATAACATATGTATTATACGATGGTTTTAATTTTTGTGAACAATCAGTTTCTTATTTTTACATTTAAAATAAAAATAAATAGGGTGGCGCTACAGAGCGAGGAGCCCCTGGGCCTAGCGCATTTCTCACAAGCATCCCTTGTGAGGGAATGGAAGGGACCTACAATTTTCTGCCGGTTCCAAACGGCTAATCGAGAAAGCGCTTTTCATGGCAATGAATACTAACGGAGGACTTGCCAATTCCTCGCGAAAGGCGATACCCGTAGAAAAAACATTTTTGCCTCTGGTGGGATTCGAACTCGAACCTCTGGATTAACAGGCGGACATGCTATCCATCACACCACGGGTACCACATTTTTACATTTGATTTTACAATTTCACAAATTACATAAATTCACATATTATAATAATAACATATGCACATAAAATGATTTTAATCTGTTTTTGTGAACAAATAATTTCTAATTTTCACATTCGATTTCGCAAATTACTCCTTCCTGTGATAAGACTTCATATGGTCCTATATATATTTATATATATATTGGATCTAACTTCTTTCTGCTCTCTTTTTTAAACAAGACTAAACTACTTACCAAAATCAAGAGCTTTATGCTTTTCTATCAGAATCGTACCTATCTTTTCTAGAAATTTTCTTTTGTATTAAAGTATCCCTAGCATCTTTATGAGCAATTTGTTGTCTGGATTTAAGGTCTATTACATAATCTTCGTAGTTGTACACTGGCTCAACTTTGCTTGTAAGATTTGAAGGCAAATTACATTGTCTTCCAAGTACATACTAGTTCAAAGGGGGTGAATCCTGTTTCTGAATATACTGAAGTGTTGTAACAGAAAATAAAGGGGAACCAGTTGTCCCAATCTGTATGTTTTTCTTCTATATAACTCCTAAGATAGACTCCTAAAATTTTATGGGAATTTTCTAGTTGTTAAGAACTGAAGGCAGCCTAAAATGTCGACCTCGAACACACCCAAATGTGAAATTTACTATCGCCAAAAGGTGTCACTACTAACTAAAATAAGAGTTATCGTTTTGTCATGTTGTCATTAAAAAAATTTTCGTAACCCTTTATCAAGTTATCTTTTTTGATCAAACTAGCTCGAAGAGAAAAGAACGTAGTAAGTTTATAACAACCTTAATTAACATTGTTAACTTTTATATCTTGAATTTATAGAAAGTAAAAGTCTGTTATATTTTGGCATCTTCGGGCAACGACCAACATATTTCTTTTACGTTCGTGCCGAACAACCACCAACGAACCGCTCAAAAATTGCAACGCACGCTACCGCCACCAACTGTAGACGACATTCGGAAGTGTTCCAGGAGAAATAAGGGAATTCCACCGAAGAGACTTGGTGATTACCATGTATATGACAACTCTACAGATCCATTAGAACCGAATAATCACCAAGCCACTGAAGCGGCCAACAGCCGAACGAACTCGCCACTTAATCACTGAAGTTATAGTGGTCATGATGCCGACAAAGAGCAGCCACCATTGATACAATCATCTAGTCAGTTAGTCGATGGGGTTGCCACTAGTCATATGCAACCTGCGTCAAATCAATCACAGTTCAATGGTAAGGCTGCTGGTCAAATGTAACCGCCACGGAATAATATATCTAGCCACCTTGCTGAGGAGTTTGCTGTGTGTCAGCTGCAACCTGCATCGAACTCACAATCACAAGGTTCTAGTGGAAATTTCGCCGATTTTTCAGTCACAACCACTACATCGATGTCCCAATGGACAAACAATGCCGCTTCCAACCTATGCCCACCAGCCGTTGTCGACTCAAACCTATGCGACACATTCATATAGATGAGGGATTGACATTTGCCTTCTGTCAAGTGCGGTTGCAAAAATAAGATCTCGCTGTAAGAAAATCGTTTTAAAAATATATAAAAGTTCCAAAAAATTTACTTAAAGTGTCCCACAGACAAAAAAGTTTGCAAAGAATCAAGTGCTGAGTAAGTTATAGCCTTAAGGTTTCCTTGTCCACTGAAAATAGCAAGTTGAAATTAGCTAACCTCAATAAATGCACAAAAGAGGTCTAGAAGATACATCACCAGAACACCCACAAAACGAAAAACGTTATTCAAGTTTTTTGGAAGAGCAACATAATCTTGCAATGGGAACCTCATCTGAGAAAAGTTTTGAAATGCTTATGAGACAGCTGCTCAAGGAGAATAACGATCAACTCTTTAGTCACCTTGCAAGTAAATCTGACCTACAACACCTACATGTCGAACTTACCTGTCTGAAATCTCGTTATGAAGAGGTAAGCCAAAGAATAATACAATTGGAAAATCGTAACAGGATGCTTGAGGAGCAGTTTGATAAGGTACTCCAAAAAAACACGGAAACAAACTTGGTGGTTCGCTTACCTTTGGAAAGCAATATAGATCCCTGCATATCTGCTAAGTCCATCTGTTCCAGCCTTTTGAATGAGAGCAATCCGGATTCCATTGTTGAATCCGCCTTTAGTGTCAAAAGCCGAAACACGCGAATGGCAACTATAATTTTGAAAATGAAGTCTCGTGAAAAAGTTTGGAGCATTCTAAGAAATTCCGGGTCTCTAAAAGGAAGGAATGTAAGCATTCATAAAGATTTGCCATTTAATGTGCGCCAAAAGCCAGCCAAGCTCTTGCGGATACGAAAAGTGCTCCATGAGAAAAATCCAGAGAAGAAAATAGTTGTCCGGGACGACAAGCTGCTGGTGGATGATAAGCATTTTGTTTGGGATTCCGCGAGAGGCCTGATGTGTGGTGAATTTGATGGTCGTAAAATTTTGAACACGATTTTTGGAGACATTCCCAATTTAAATATTTTAATGAATGAATTACTTAAAACAAAACAATCGTATCAAATGTCATCGACTGTCATAGATGCTGTCAACGAAGCTGACGTCTTAGCCCACAGGGTGACAACACAACAACCAACAGTTAATATGGGTGCAAACACAAGTAATGGGCGTTTACACGAGGCATGAGATTTCGATGTCTACCATATTGAAAGTAGTTCTACAAGAAGCATTAGTATACTAAGTTATAACGTGTCAGGATTAAAGAATAAATTATTGTTTACAAACTTTTTTAATTATAATCAAAATTTTGATTTACGAAACACATTTATTAGTAAACGAAGAGAATAATTTTATAAAAATATTTTTTAACTATGAGATAAGATGGAAACCCGCAGTAAAAACAGCGAATTTCGGACGAGGCAGTGGAGGTGAAATGTTTGGGTATCGTAAAAGCTTGTTGGGTGCACATTTTGACTGGAGAAAAGCCGGGGAATCCTACTTGATCGGAAACGACAAAATACATATAGTACCTATTTATTTAAACTGCAACCACTGGCAACAAGACTATGAAAAACTTTGCGAGACGCTGGAAGATATTGATGCGAGCAACCTGATGCTTATAGGCGATTTTAATGGAAGCATTGGGGTGTCCCAAAACAGTTTTCTGAACATAAGCTTAAATCGTAAGTCTAAGGATGCAGTCTGCGATAGTAAGGGTGAAAATATTTTGGAGCTTGCTGATGCTTTCGACCTACATGTATGGAATGGCAGCAGCTTAGGAGACTCGGAGGGAGAGTTTACTTTTGTTCGAGGTACATCTTGTTTGACTACTGTTTTACATCTGGAGTGTGGAATAATATTATAAACGATTTTAAAGTAGGAATCAAAGCGTTCTCTGACCACATGCCCCTCGAAGTCACCTTTAAGACGCTGATATCGAATATACCGGATAATGCTAAACAACTAAACCTCGTACCAAAACTGCACTGGAAAGAAAATAACAGGTTCACTTACCAAAAGAAATTAACCGAGGAACTTGAAAGGTTAAAAAACCAGAATGTTATAATTGACATAAATGTGCTCTCAAAAGTAATTAAAAATTCTAACCCTCAAAATGCAGCAGGGAAAAGAAAAACAAATTTCAAACATGAGTGGTTTGATTTTGATTGCCTTAGCGCTAGGGAGAAATCATTTAAATTTCTAAAGCTTTTTCGAAAGCACAACACACAGGAATACAGATCCTTGTACGCCCAGGCAAATAGATCGTTCAAACAACTGTGTAACATAAAAAAGGCAGCTTTTGAGAGAAGAAATATTGAAGTTGAGTTTGGAAGATGATCAATCTCAAAACCAAGAAAACAGCCTATTTTCATTTGCTTAATTTCAAAATGTTTTTGTAAATGTTCTAATACTGAATATACAGTAGACTCATCATCACCACAAACGATTCCATCATCGACATATAAAGCCAATATGAGTAATTTTCCGTTCTCATTACTGTAGAACACACAAGGATCCGATTCACTAGTTTTGAAACCAAAAAAATTAACAAATGTTTTAAATTTTCGATTCCAGCATCTAGAAGCTTGTTTCAATCCATACAAACTCTTCTGTAATCTACAAACTCGTCCACTCTTGTCATCAAAACCAACTGGTTGGTGCATATAAACAACTTCTTCCAAATCGCCGTTTAGAAAAGCCGTTTTCACATCGAATTGCTTTATATGCATCTTCTTCTTTGCAGAAATAGCAAGAATCGCTCTCAATGACGTAAAACGAACCACTGGACTGAATGTTTCTAGATAGTCTATTCCGTATTCTTGATGGAATCCACGACAAACCAATCTTGCTTTGAAACATTGAATCGAGCCTTCGGTATTAGTTTTCACCTTAAAAATCCATTTGTTATCAATTACCTTTTGTCCACATGGTTTTTTAACTAAACTCCAGGTCTGATTTTCCATAAGTGAATTGATTTCTTCATCCATCGCTTTGAGCCATTGTGTACGTTCTATTGAATTGACAGCTTCTTCATAGGACTTCGGTTCATTAGTTATCGTCAGTAAAGCCTTCGCCATCGAAGTGTGTTCTTGTCGCTTCCGTAAACGTGTATTTAAAATATTGCTTTCTTCTATGTCTGATGATAAAACTGGTTTACTTGGAACATTCTTTTCAGATTTTTGACTAATTTCAGGTGTTCGATTTTCATTTTGACGAATTTCAGTTGATTGTCTTTCAGGTAGATTTATTAAGTCCGGTTGAACAATTTCGCCTGATTGGTTCTCTTCTTGTACATCATTATATTCTTCTTGAACAACACATTCTTCACGTACAATAGATTCCTTAACTTTTTCATTTATTACTTTCATAGAAAATGTGTCTTCTGCCAAAAACTTTACATCACGGACAGTTGTAATAATGTTATTTTCATCAATAACACGGATTCCTTTTTGAAACTCATCGTACCCAACAAATAAACATTTTCTGGATTTTGGATCTAGTTTTTTTCTTTTTTGTTTCGGAATATGACAATAAACTTCTGAACCAAGAACCCGAAAATGTTTGAATTGACATGGTTTCCCGTACCAAGTTCAAATGGTGTCTTGTCTTTAACATTGCTTGTTCCCGTTCTATTCAAGATAAAAACAGCAGTCTGAACTGCTTCTGCCCAAAGTTTAGGAGTAAGATCCTTCGTATAAATCATCGACCGAGCTGATTCCATTATTGTCTGATTCTCTCGTTCAAAACAGCCATTTTGTTCTGGGGTGTAAGCAACTGAACGACAATGACGAATACCATTTTCTTCTAAAAATTTCTTAAAATTGTGGTTTACAAATTCAAGACCATTATCCATTTGAAAGATTTTTATACGATGTCCACATTGTTTTTCGGAAATTTTTAAAACAACTTTAAATTTTTCCAACGCTTCGAATTTGTTTTTCAAAAAATACACAAAACGAAATTTTGAAAAATCATCTTTGAAAAGCAAAAAATACCTGGATCCCCCAAATGAATCTTCTTCTATCGGTCCACATATGTCTGCATGCATTATTTCACCACAATGCAAAGATTTTTCTTCTCTACACTTGAAGCTCAACCGATGTTGCTTGCCATATGCACATCCATCACAATCGAATTCTTCATCAGCAAAAGAAATATTGTGTTTCTTTAAAAAACTTCTTACGTGTGTTAAATTTTGATGACCCAGACGTTCATGCCAGATTTTTATAGTCTTTTTTCATAGTTAACATCGAATTTTCGAAAATTGGTTCAATTACTTTAAAAAACATTTGAAACATGCTTCCTTTTCGTGCTCCCACTGCAACAACATTTTCGCCATCCAATAGCTTGAAACAATTCTTATCTGAAAAGCTTGTATGGCTATGATCCATTGCTTTTGTTGATGAAAACAAATTTGCAAATAAATTTGGAGCAAACAAAACGTCTTTAATCGTTTTTTCTTTCCAATTGATCCCATTGAAAGATAGAATTTTTAAGTCACCTTGTCCAATAGCATGCATTACTTTTCCATCGCCAAGCATAATTTCGATCGGTTTATCCAATTTGGTAAATGTTGTGAACCAATCACGACGTCTACAAATGTGATTTGTGGCACCTGAATCTAAGTACCAAACATCACAGGATTCCAAGTGTTCAATTATATTGCTGAAGAAAACTTTGTCGCCATCTTTAGGTTCCTTAACCCTACAATCTCGTTTCCAGTGTCCAGATAAACCACACTTGAAACATTTACCAGGTCGCTTCGTCCTGTCCATCTTTGGAAAATTTGATTTTCTTATTGCTCCAGTGTTTCGCTTTGCCAACAAAGCTTCATTTGCCCGACCCTCGCTTAAACATATATTGTCAACTCCAAGTCGACTTTCTTCAACTAAAAGCCTGTTCGTCAAGTTAATAATCGTCTGTTTTTCCTTAGCTGTAGAGTTCCACGCTTTATAAAAGTGTCTATATTCTGGTGGCAGCGTCATTAATATTTTTGTGATCAACATACTGTTGTCTATAGTGACACCCGCAATTTTCAATTTTTCAGCGATATTTTCTATAGTTGATATATGTGTTGCAATATCGTGCTCTGGATTTTTTTGATACAGATAATATTGCTCTTCCAGAAGATGTTTCGCTGAATCATTGTTTTGTTCATAAATCGAAGGTAACTTATTCCACATATCTTTTGAAGTGGAATAGTTACATAAATGAATCAGAATTTTTTGCCCACACGAATTCACAATTAGTTTCTGTGCCATAGCGTCCTTTTTATACCATTCTGTCATAGCTGGTTCTTCATTTGGTATTGACTGCGTTCCGTCTACATATCCATAGAGTTGCATCGCTTTCAGGTTTACTGTAACTTGGAACTTCCACATCATCCATTGTGAAGGGTTTGTAAATTTTTCAATTGTTGAAATACTTCCTTCCATCTTGACTTTTGCAATAATATGCTTTGCTCTTTATCGATCCCTGCGTCTTCGGTAATTTTCTATTACAGACACAAATTACGTAGTGATTAAAAGCTCCTTGATATGTTCAATTATTTGAAACACACAAAATATTGCCAATTATTCTTAAAAACTTTTAATATTTGCCTGGGCCCATAACCTATTGTTATTAAATGGTTATTCAAAAGTTTTAAAGAAAAGAAAACAAGTCTTTATTCAATGAATGTGAAAAAACAGATTGAATATATATTTGAATCTAGAAAATGAAACTGATTCAATGACAATAGACTATTTTGATGAAACATAAAATAAACAAGTTTTCAATAAAACAAGTAATAATATTTAAAATTCAACACGAACCCATTCTCGCATGGAAAGAAAATGAAGAGAAACCTGAATGGGGAGACATTTCTGACAGGAGTCTAGTTCTCAAAGCCTATTGGGCACAGTGGGACTCACTATATGTGCAAGAAGGTGTCCTCAGGCGAAGATGGGAGTCCGCTGACGGTAAATCATATGTAATCATATGTGATGCAGCTGATCGTACCGCAATCGAAAGTCAATGAAGTTCTTCGGGAGATGCACGACGGACCTTCTGGAGGCCACCTGGGAGTTAACAAAACACTGGAGAAGGTGCGACATCGGTTCTACTGGTTACATGCTAGAGATGACGTGGAGAAGTGGTGTCGAACATGTGACAAGTGTGCTGCAACCAAAGGACCTGGTAGGAAGATTCAAGGTTAGATGCATCAGTACAACGTTGGATCACCTTTTGAGAGGATTGCAGTAGATGTGGCTGGGCCTTTTCCAGAGACCAACGCTGGAAACAAGTACATTCTGGTTGTAATGGACTATTTTAGCAAGTGCCCTGAGGCGTATGCCATCCCAAATCAAGAAGCCAAAACGGTGGTCGACCAGATTGTGTTTAACTGGGTGAGTAGGTTTGGCGTGCCTATGGAACTCCATTCCGACCAAGGGAGGAGCTTTGAGTCAAACGTCTTCCAAGGAGTGTGCGGACTACATGACATTAAGAAGACGAGAACCACACCGCTTCATCCACAATCTGATGGGATGGTTGAAAGATTCAACCGGACCTTGAAAGAACACCTCACCAAGGTCGTAGGCGACTACCAAAGAGACTGGGATAGGCACGTACCGCTATTCCTGATGGCCTATAGAAGTGCAGTACATAGCTCGACAGGACAAACACCATCTGACATCCTGTTCGGGAAAACCATGCGGCTGCCCAGCGAACTTAAATTTGGATGCCCCACAGAGGAGCCACAGGACACTAACGAGTATGTGGACGACCTCAAGGAGAGACTCGCTGACATCCATAAAAGAACAAGGGAACGGATGAAAACCTACAGCGACCGGATGAAGACACGGTACGACACCAAGATTCCAAGCAGGAGATCGTGTGTGGCTTTATAATCCTCATCGTCAAAAGGGATTGTCACCGAAACTTCAGCAGAACTGAGAAGGTCCTTATACAGTTGTCACGAGGATTAACGACGTGGTTTACCGCATCCAAAGAGGACTAAGAGGCAAGTTAAAAGTTGTTCATTGTGACCGGCTGCATCGATATAGTGGCGAGGCTGCAGATGGAGTTATTCGGGACGAACAATCTTAAGGAGGGGGCAGTGTAACGGGAACCCAACATTTAATACCAATTTCCTAATCGAAAACACAAGCGGCAACACTAGTGTAAGTGTAGAAATATACCAGGAGAGAAAATATTTGACAGGAGTGGAGAGTGGAGATCATGTGGAAATTACTGGAGAGCTCTAGATGAAATGTCATTTGATATAAATAGGCCGGCCCGAGGCAACCAGATGGAGTTTTTGATTATAGAGTGATAATGTTAAGAAGAGTGAGTTAATGTGATTATTAGTCGAGTTCGAATAAAGTGTATATCGAAAGTATAGATACTGAATAAAAGTGGTAGAATTAAACTGAAAGGTAAAGTTTTGTTTTACGAACTAAGCGCACGCTACAATATCTACAAGATTGCTGCATTTCGATATTTTGACTGAGATAAGTTTTTCAAAAAATGTCTACATAGTTTAATATTCGCTTTCAATTATTTTACTTTTGATTTTTTTTTTTTAATTCAATTATTTAATTGCTTAAATTTTCAACACAGCCTCAAGAAGAGAAACGAAAACTTAAGTTGGAATTTTTTTTATCAAACAAATGCAAAATGAATTCATATTTAATTGTCACTGTTTTGCTTTAGTGCATATTTTTTAAGCAGTCATACTTTTCTGTCTATTTCTTTTGAGAAACGTTTAAAAAAAAAAAAGAAATAGAAGAAAAAAAGAAAAAAAGAATAGTACTCAGAGAAATCTTTAACAAAAAGGAAAATATTTTAATATTTCGATGTTTAAATTTTTATTTACAAATCCTTAAAAAAGTATAATCACAAATATTGAGAAATAAATTTTATTTACAAACCAAAAAAAAGTTTTAATTTCAAAAATTCTGCCAGACGTAGCAACCTTAAGGTAACTAAAAGTAAAAAAATAAATAAAAAAACCGGTTCCAAGACGAGAATAATGTAGTATTGGTACGATTTTGTGTAAGCCCAGTGTTGAGATCCGAATATAAAGTGGTGCTAGTGAAATTTTGTTTAAGCCGAATCTAAAGTGGTCTAGTGATATTTTGTGAATGAGTGCGTGCACCAGCTTGTGGGGAGGTATCAATGTGTTAGTGTGGGTTTCCCTCTTATTCTTTATTCCTCTAAGGTTAAGACAAACCATCCTGGAAAGAAACCTAATTCAACTTCAGGTGGAAATGTAGTATAATGCCGTTTTCGTTTGGTAAAACTAGAGTACCCTTTTTTTTAGAGTACTCTGATTTTTACTCTGAAAAAATTTCTAGAGTAGCAAAATTTGCTCTGAGGGTAATTTCTGACAGCAAAAAGAGTACCCTTAGAGTACTCTTTTTTCCCAAACGAAAACGGCATAAGTAGAAATAGCAAACGCAAATTCAGACCTATGTCGATTTCCATTAGTACACAAAAGCACAAAAGCTTTTTTCTCGAAAACCGTTCCATGGTCCACGGGGCCACTACATCACTTTTTTCTGCTCCAGAAAAGTACTTTTTTAAATCTCGATTTGGAGGCAAGAGTCACGCGCACTTTCACGTTCAACAACACAAAACATTTGACGTACACCAGTTTGAAGTTTAAAATGAGAAAAGGGAATAGTGGACAGGATATGTAATCAGATGCTACTATGTTTCTTGGAATAAATATGGTTTTGTTAGAGAACAGCTAAAAACTAAAAACTGGACGTCAAATTTCAAAAAAAAAGTACTTTTGCAACTGTCCGTTCCAGCAAGAAAAAAGTAATTTTTAAAAGTGCTTTTGTTTTCCCAATGGAAATCGACACTAGTACCCCGTTTCCACTTAGGATCGGGTAATCGAATCGGATTCTGATTCAGATTTCGATGCAGGTATCTCCTTACCAGAGATTAAAATGAACTAAGTCTGCTTGTGAACAATGGGTATTTACTTGAAAAAAAACGAGTTTGAATAAACTGAGTCAACCCACAAGCAAGTAAATTTGAACAATTTTATTTGAGAACCAAGCAACTCTGAACAACCAAACAAGTAGAATTGCTTGCAAGTCAAAATGAGTTTGAATAACATTGAGTTAAACAGCTTGTGAGCAAAGTGCTTGTGAGTAAAAGTGATCACAAGCAATTTGATCGTAAACAAGCAATAAGTTCATGAGCAAGCAGTGTTATTGTGAATAAGCAGTGTGTTTATAAGCAAGCAATGTGAACATACCAAAAAGGGTAGTTTATTATTTTATATGCCTTTCTTTGTATTACAAAAGAATTATAGTTTGGTATAAATGTTCAGCGCATTGCTTTCCTATGAACACACTACCTGCTTATAAACATATTGCCTGCTTGTAAGCACGCTACCTGTTTGTGAACACCCAGCCTGCTTGTGAACATTTTGCGTATTTAGTTGCAGTTTTTGTAGAGCTTTCATTGTGATAGCATTAAAAAAAAAAAATCGAAATGTCAAGGCAAACAACCTTTGAGGAAAGGCAAATTGTGATTTTCAATTACCAAAAAGGAAAATCCGTTCGCAAAATAAGTGAAGTTGTTAAAAAAGTAAATCTATGGTGTTTAGTGTAATAAAACGGTTTCGGGAAGGTCGAATAGAAAATAAACCAAAAAGTGTTGAAAGTACAAAAACAAAATTAGCGATAGAGGTGGGTGGTTTTTTTTAAGAAAAATAAGAAGTGATTCTTTGCTGTCCGCCATTGACCTTTAAAAAATGTTAAAGGACACTGAAAATGTTGATTTAAGTGCAGAAACAGTTTGCCCGTTTCTAAGGAGAAATGAATTGAGCGACGTACAAAAAACCGTTAGTATAAGAAAAGAATCGTCGTTTAAGAAAAAGAATGCAATTGGCCAAAGAAATATCAGAAAAGAATAGTTGTTTAAGAATGCAATTCGCCAAAGAAAATGTGACAAAGGATATGAGTTTCTGGTCAAAGGTAAGTCGCATTTTGTTCTCCAACTTCAATCATAATTAGGTCAATTCATTAAAAGTCCTTTTTACGAACGAAACCAAAACTAATCTTTTTGATTCTGATGTCACATGCTCTTTGGCGAATTGCATTCTTAAACGACTATTCTTTTCTGATATTAACGGCTTTTTGTGCGCAACTCAGCCACTCAATTCGTTTCTCCTAACAAACAGGCGAACTCTTTCTGCCCTTAAGTCAACATTTTAAGTGTCCTTTAACATTTTTCAGATGAAAGTTTCTTTATGCATTGGTGTTCACTCATTTGCCACTAAGTACAAACGGGAGTGAAGAAATCACTCCCAAATTTCACTCCGGAGATTGGAGATGATTTGTTGCGGTATATTTTACCACAACAAGTTAGACCTTTACTTTTCTTCCTCTTCCCATTTTCACACCTCCTTTTTGTGGCTTCAAGGTGCTGACAGAGTACAAAGCAACCCTAGTCCATCAGCTAGTGGTGTACTTCAAAGCATTTTGGAAAAGCAACCCAAATAGGCACCCCTTCATTGAGCCAATGGACGGCTGGAGACTCAAGCAGCAGCGTTAGTAAGAACCAGGAAGGTTCTGGAGAAATTCCATCAACAGCAGCAGCAGCAGGTTACTAACAACCTTCTATTTGTACAACACACTGATTAGATATCAGTCAACATCAGAATTTGGCATTTGAAGCCTTTTCAATATAAACGGTCAAGAGCCCAACGTAATGGCTGAGTGCCCACCGTAAAGGCCGAGTGCCCAACTTAAAGTGCTTTACCTTAGCAAGGAAATCACTCTTTATAGGATTATCCCCATTCCCCCAAATCTGCGCGAAGGTTCACCGAAGTAGTTTAGTAGTTTTCGCGAAAAATGACGAATTCTCGTTAACTGAATCCTAGCTTAAATAGTTTTCTTGCAAAGTGTAACTTGGGTCGGTTGGGCCGAGGGAATTTGTTAAAAGTAATGGTTTTTCAATTTTCTATTCTGGAATGGATTGAAATGGAACAGGTCTGGATTCGTTCATTCGGGCGAGTTGTTGCGAATCTCTAACGACCGACAGATTCAGCAACAAAGTTGTTTAGAAAAGAGCGATGGATGCGTTTCGCCTACGGCGCAGACTCCAGCGAATTTGCTGAGAGTACTGCAGATACCCCGTGACGAATCTCCACAACTCTGATTGGTCGAAGTGAGTGGAATTTGCTGAATGCGCCGATGAACGAAGAGACCGCCAAGAATATGGCACTTCTTGGTTGACCTCTAAAAAGGACACTGTGCCAAAGAGTTTTGAGAATCGAGAAATTATTCGGAAATTTTATAATCGAGTGTTAGAATTTTGCAAGTAGTGCAAATTCGTAATTGTGATAGAGTTTGTGTGTGCACTTTGGCAGGAAGGCTAAGTTCAACACTGTTTTGAATCTGTGCAGGAAAGCTCCAATCAGGCAGGAGTTCAGGAGAGTTAGTGCCAGGACGGGCAAGATAACTCATAGGCAGCATTCGTCAGGAGAAAGTAAAGTATTTTCCTATAAAAGTGGAAAAGTGTTAGTTGTGCGTTGATTTGTTTTGACTATTGAGTCATATTGATTGTTTCGGTTACCCTTCGCCTTTCGTAATTTATGCTGAGATTGCAGGACGCGCGACTTCCATTTTAACCTTTTTGTCTGTTCGGGAAAATTCCCAAAGAGTCGTTTGTTTGCGGGTGCATTGTGCACATACTTTGTTGTTTGCATTTTAACCTGGGTAAAACCCATCTTCGAACTTGAATATCATACCATTTAAATTGTTAACTAGCCAGACTTTTCAGACTTTGTACACCAATTTGTTTATGAAAAAATTTCAGGTTTTCTACCTATACCCGTAAAGGTTTCCTGAATAAAACATATTTTATTCCTTTTGGAAATCAATCGCGTTGTTTTTATTTCAATTGAAGACCATTTTCAGCTTAAAGTTGGTTTGGAAATTCCAAGCAAAAATTTCCTGGCGCCCTTAATTTTGTGAAACACCCTACTGTGTTGATAGAACATTCTTTACATCATTCTTTCCTTTTCATATCAATTCTTCTATAATATAATCAATAAAACTATCTACGGACCACCCCTTGCTGAGCAGCTGGCATTGGCAGCATATAGTCTTGCTACCTGTTGCATTCTTTTCCCATCGAAATCCACCCAGCTGTCATTTGACAGTTCATCATAAAATTAAAGTTTGATCAACATCGCCGCGGCACATCGGTGTGCATATTTTGTTTAAAATTCGTTAAAAGATAATTAATAAATCATACGCACGATTAATTAAAGTATTAGTATAATAAAATCCAAGTTGTGGATTCATTTTGATTCGGTTCGTCGGGAAAAAAGTGCAACAATTGGCGCCCAACATGGGGCCTTGTGTGGTGTTTTTTTTTTAACATATATTTTTTCTCCTGTTGTGTGTTGTGATTTTTATTAGTGGAACATTTAAGGGAAGTGTACCTTCAATTTCTTGAATTGTTTTTCTTAATTTTTTACAAAATTGTGTGAATATTTTACTTTGGCTGTGTTTTGTTTTCCCTAGGTGAAAATTTGATTGTGGAGAGTTATTGTGGTCGACGTACAAACATATATACATAAAGGAATTGCATTGTTGGCTAAATTGTGTGCATATAAATAATTTTGATAGAGATTCGATATTTTACTCTGTGTTTTATTTTTTGTTTAATATAAAAGAGGTTGACATTTTATGCGGCAAGTTTTCAGCCATAGTGAAGCATAAGTCTATCTCGCTCTCTCACATAGTTTGTTGGTGTAAGTTGAATCTTCATACTGAGAATAAAGTGTTGCCGTCGGCGATATTTTTTTTCTCAGTACTTTTTTGAATTTGTTAGTGCTATTTTTTTTTATACTTTTTTACAACTATTTTTTTAATACTTTTTTAAATACTTTTTCAATTTTTGTTTGATTTTGAATTTTCGTTGTTTTTTTGGATTGCGAGTCTGTTTTTTATTAATTTTTTTTAACTTATTTTATTCACCATGGACATCAACCGTTTGTCACAAGAGGAGCTAGTGTACGAAATGTTGAGTAGGGGGTTAGAGAAGGGAACTGTGGACGTAATGAGAAGTTCCTTAAGATCTTCTCGGATGTTGGAACGTCGCGGTTCAGTCGAGGCCTACGGGAAGTACCCGTTTAGTTACGTTCAGGATAGGGATGCAGTTGAGGAAAAGATTAGGGAGATTAGGGTCCTTCTTAAGGATCAGCCAAGAAATCCGAAGTCGGCGGAATACTTGAAGATCCTTACGAAGATAGAATGGAGCTTAAATAGGATAGGAAAAGCGCAGGCAGAAGGAGATGAGGAAATAGGAGAGCAGAAATCTCTGAAGAGTGAACTGCTTCTCCTATTAGCTAGGTTAACAGATGAAGAAGAGCAAGCGTCGAACGAAGACAAAGCTTCTCCTTCACGAAGTAGTAGTAGGCAGTTGGTGGAGAACACTCCCCAACAAAATCGGATGAACACACGAGGACCAGTGTGCAACGAGGGATTACAACAGAGGTCAGATAGTGTTTGAGTAGGGATTTCCGAACCGCTAGAGCGATTTACGGAAAGGATTAGTAGGTGGAATGTTCAGTTCAGTGGTGAGCGACAACTCAACTAAAATTGGGTTGTCTTCTCATATATATAACACGGGCACACAACCCAATTTTCAGTTGGGTTGTCATCTGTAATAGGGGTGTTAGTTTAGCGAGGGATTTCAGAAACCCGTTTGTTCCAGTCAGTGGTTGACCTTTTGACAGGTCAAGCCCTACTGTGGTATAGGTCAGTTAGGGAAGACATAGCTGATTGGCAGGAATTCGTAGAGGCGTTGAAGTACGAATTCCTACCAACAAATTATGATGATCTGTTGATGGAATAGATCAACCGTAGGACCCAAGGGAAGGAGGAGACGTATGGAGCTTATCTCGCTACCATGCGTACAATGCTTAGAAGATTAGGGGAGCCACTATCCGAACGTAGGAAAGTGGCTATCCTAATGAAAAATTTGGACCTTTTTTATCAGAAACAGATTGGTTTCCAAAAACCTCAATCTGTAAAGGAGTTAGCAAAATTAGGTAGGGACTTAGAAACTCTTAGGGCGAATGTAGATAATTTTGAGCCTCCCGCTCGAAATAAAAATTGCGTGGAACCCGAGTTCGGTTACTCTGCCGCTCCAGCAGTACAACCAAAGGTGGCAGCCGTTAGCAGAGATGAGCAGCCTGTCCAAGTAGTGGAAGCTAGGTCTCCACCTAATAGATCCACTCAAGTTGATAGGTCAATTCGATGTTTTAACTGTGGGAAAGAAGGTCACTTCTCTAGCAGGTGTTCCGCCAAAAAGCATTGCTTCGGTTGTGGTGCTGAAGGTGTCAGCCGCAACAACTGTCGGTGTTGTTCTTCGGGAAATGGGCAACGAACTTTTGCGCCAGCAGGGCGGGAGTTCCGGAGGCATTAGGAGCTAGGTTTCCTGCTGGTAACCAGCTGGCAAAAATTCATTTAGGGTTAACGTTGGAGGCAAACGGGGACTATAGGAGACCATTTATATTAGTTAGTATTTACGGGACTAGGTTTTTGGGTTTGTTAGATTCAGGAGCTTCTAGAACAATTTTAGGTAGAGATAGCTGGAGAATTCTCCAAGATTAAGGATTAGTGGTCAAAGAGGGGAATATCCATTCTGTATGCTTGGCAAATGGAGCAGGAGTAGAAGTATTAGGGTCAGTGAACTTACCAATCGTGGTTGAAAACAAGGCAGTTCTTATAGACTGCTTAGTTATTCCAACTCTGCCGCATACCGTGATACTAGGTGCAGATTTTTGGGCAATGTCGGGAATCGTCCCGGATTTGTGATCACGTACGTGGAGTTTTTCGGACCAAGAGTGTTTGGGCCCGATTTGCTCGATTACTGAGCGTTCAGAGTTGACGAAAGATCAGACTAGTTTGTTGGAAGCCATGGTTGAGGAAGCTTTTAGGAAGATGCCAGAGGGATTAGGGTGCACAACTATGATTGAGCACAAGATTAGGACGTCGGCGGAACCGATTAAACAACGGTATTATCCGGTTTCTCCGGCAATGCAGGGACATATTCATAGGGAACTAAATGAGATGTTAGAAACAGGAGTTATTGAAAGATCCAACAGTGCTTAGTCATCTCCAATATTATTAGCCAAAAAGGATGATGGGTCATTTAAGTTTTGTGTAGATTTTAGGAAGCTTAATAAGAATACTGATAGGGATGCTTATCCACTACCCTACATAGCGGTCATTTTGGACAGGCTTCGAGGAGCGAAGTTTTTGTCCTCTTTGGATATAAAATCAGCGGATTGGCAGATTCCAATGGAGGAGGAATCTAAGCCCTACACTGCTTTCACGGTTCCCGGGAGAGGTCTCTTTCAGTTTAGAAGTATGCCTTTCGGGCTTCATAACTCGCCTGCGACATGGCAACGATTTATCGACACAGTTTTGGGTGCCGATCTAGAGCCGTATGTCTTCGCCTATTTAGACGACATCGTTATCCTGACGGATACTTTCGAGAAGCATCTTGAAATCCTGAAGGAAGTTTTGAAAAGGTTGAGTAAAGCAGGGTTGAAGGTCGGTAAGGAGAAGTGTAACTTCTGTAGGCCATCGTTGAAGTTTTTAGGTTATGTAGTGGATCGAAATGGGTTACATGTAGACCCGGAAAAAGTGGAAAGCATGGTTAGGATTCCAGCACCGAGGAATGTGAAAGAGGTTAGGAGTTTTATAGGGACAGTGTCGTGGTATCGTCGATTTGTGCCAAATTTTGCCAATTTGCTTCGATCACTGTCAGATTTATTGAAGAAGAGTAGGAAGTTCATCTGGACTGATGAATGTGAGAATAGTTTTAGGAAGGCTAAGGAGTGTTTGGTTACAGCACCAATACTTACTTGCAATGACTTTCAACGACCTTTTGTCATACAAACAGACGCATCGGACTACGGAATCGGTGCCGTATTGTCACAGAACTTCGATGATGGGGAAAAGGTTGTCTGTTACCTTAGTAGGTCTTTAAATAGGAGTGAACGCAACTATTCGACGACGGAAAAAGAGTGTTTGGCTGTACTATGGGCAATCGAGAAGTTACGACCTTACATCGAAGGTGTTCGATTCACGGTTGTGACTGATCATTATTCGCTCATATGGTTGAACAATCTTAAAGATCCGCAGGGAAGATTAGCACGTTGGGCAGTTCGGCTTCAACAGTTTGACTTTGAGATCATCCATCGCAAGGGCAAAGAACATGTAGTTGCAGACATGTTATCTCGAGGAGTTCCGGTAATAGCCGAGATCTCAGAAGAGGATCAAGACCCTTGGATTGCGAAAATGATCTCAGCGATAAAGTCAAATCCGCTAGCTTACCCAGCGTGGAGGGTAGAACAAGGTCAACTGTTCAAACTGATTAAATCGAATCATGTTGTTGTTCATGAAAATAGTCAAGAATGGAAACAAGTGGTAGGAAAGCATGATAGATTAGCTATATTACAGGAATGCCATGATAGTCCTTTAGCTGGACACATGGGAGTAAGGAAAACTTTTGCTAGGATAGGGGGAAAGTACTATTGGCCTAAAATGAGAGGCGATATTACAAAGTATGTTAGGAATTGTAAATTTTGCCAACAGGTAAAACCGGTTAATGAAAAGCCAGCTGGTTTGATGACTGAGAGAGTAGGAATAAAGGCACCGACCGTGGTAGTCTAAGAGCTGGAAGCAAATTTTTGGAGTGGAGTGATAACCAAAAATAATGCACATGTATGTGTAGATACACGCACCATTATATCAGATTCAACCGTCAGGTAGGTTTCTTTTTCAGCTGGGGGCGGGGGTGGGCGTTCGAAAATTATAATTTTTCAGATTTTGAGGTCGAAGTGATAACCACATAAATGATACATCAAAAAATCAGAAAAATTCCCCTGATTACAAAAAACTCGGTCCCAGACGATTTGGTTTCAGCCTACTGCTTGCCAGACGCATTTTAACACTTTTCAAGTGAATTTTTCAGGTTAAAGCACTCATAACTTTTTTCCTATTACATATAACCAAGAAAGTGGTACGCCAAAAAATAAGAAAATTTACCCTGATTTCAAAAAAGTGTGTTAGACGATTTAGTTTAAGCCTACTGCTTGCCAGACGCACTTTAACATTTTTTTAAATGCATTTTTCAACTTAAAGTACTGATAACTTTTTTCCTATCACATATAACCAAAAAAGTGGTATGCTAAAACATCAGAAAAGCTCCCCTGATTACAAAAAAGTCGGTCCAAGACGATTTGGTTTCAGCCTTCTGCTTGCCAGACGCATTTAAGCTTAAGCATGTTTATCAAATTGAATGAATAATTGCTTGTAGTATTTCATTTAAATGAAATTTTTGTTTTAATTCAATTTGATAAACATGCTTAAGCTAAAATGCGTCTGGCAAGCAGAAGGCTGAAACCAAATCTTCTGGGGCCAACTTTTTTGTAATCAGGGGAACTTTTCTGTTATTTTGGCGTAACAATTTCTTGGTTACATGTGGTAGGAAAAAAGTTACCAGTACTCTAACCTGAAAAATGCATTCGAAAAAATGTTAAAGAGCGGCTGGCAAGCAGTAGACTGAATTCAAATCGTCTGGGACCGAGTTTTTTGTAATCAGGGGAACTTTTGTTATAGTTTGGCGTACCATTTTTTTGGTTATATGCTATAGGAAAAAAGTTATCAGTACTTTATTTTGAAAAATGCATTTTACTAAAATGTTAAAGAGCGTCTGGCAGGCAGAAGACTGAAACCAAATCGTCTGGGATCAAGATTTTTGTAATCAGGGGAACTTTTCTGTTGTTTTGGAGTACCATTTTCTTGGTTAAATGTGATAAGAAAAAAGTTATCAGCTAAATTGAAAAATGCATTTGAAAAATGTTGAAATGTGTCTGGCAAGCAGAAGCCTGAAACCAAATCCTTTTGGACACACTTTTTTGTAGTCGGGGGAACTTTTGTGATGTTTTGGTATACCATTTTCTTGGTTACATGTGATAAGAAAAAAGTTATCAGTACTTTAAGTTGAAAAATGCATTTAAAAAAATGTTAAAGTGCGTCTGGCAAGCAGTAGGCTTAAACTAAATCGTCTGGAACACACTTTTTTGAAATCAAGGTAAATTTTCTTATTTTTTGGCGTACCACTTTCTTGGTTATATGTAATAGGAAAAAAGTTATGAGTGCTTTAACCTGAAAAATTCACTTGAAAAGTGTTAAAATGCGTCTGGCAAGCAGTAGGCTGAAACCAAATCGTCTGGGACCGAGTTTTTTTGTAATCAGGGGAATTTTTCTGATTTTTTGATGTATCATTTATGTGGTTATTACTTCGACCTCAAAATCTGTAAAATTACCATTTTCAAACGCCCACCCCCGCCCCGGCTGAAAAAGAAACAAACCTGCCAGACGGTTGAATCTGATATCATGGTGCGTGTATCTACACATACATGTGCATTATTTTTGGTTATCACTCCACTCCAAAAATTTGCTTCCAGCTCTTGGTCTATGGGAAATGATCTGCGCAGATCTCGTTGGTCCCCTTCCAAAATCAAGTAGATGTTTTATCTACATTTTGACTGTCGTCGATTATTTCACCAAATTCCCCCTTCTTTTCGCGTTGAGGTCTGCTACTGCCAAGGTAATTTGCCGGGAGTTAGAAGACAATGTCTTTCTTCTTTTTGGTATTCCTAAGGTTGTCGTCTGTGATAATGGCCCTCAGTTCCGATCTAAAGAACTGAAATCTCTTTGCGATTCTTACTCTACCCAAATTCGTTATACAGCCCATTACCACCCACAAGCTAATCCAGCGGAGAGGATTAACCAAACCATCAAAACAACGCTCAGAGCATACGTCTCTGATAACCACCGCATATGGGATGCGCAGTTGTCTAAGGTTGCGTGCGCGATTCGCACGCCCACTCACGAAGTTTTAGGAGTATCCCCTTATTATGCGAATTCTGGTAGGGACATGGCGACTTCAGGTCGAGAAGTGCCAATAGTAGGTGATAGGTTAGATAGGGTTCAGGATTTTAGCGAGTTAGAAGTACGGTTTAGGGATCTTAGAGTAGACATGGAAAAGAAGCTATGCGCGGCAACCAAGAAGCCTGCGAAAACATACAACCTCCGCAGAAGAGATGTTCAATATCTCGTTGGGAGCAGGTTTAGCGTCGAAATTTTGTGTTGTCGGATGCCGCGAACTATTACGCAGCCAAGTTAGCACCGAAGTTTGTCGGTCCGTTTGTGATAAAGAAGCGTTTGTCACCTTGGACATATGTCTTAGAAGATAGTAATAGTAAAGAACGCGGAACTTGGCATGCGAAGGATCTCAAACCGTACACCGATGCATCCCTGGAGAATTGAGCCTTAAAGTAGTTTTTAGCTTTTTTTTTTTTTTTTTTTTTTAATATTTCTCCATAGCGTCGTACGCCCTGATGGAAAATACCTTTTTTGTTTTTCCATGAACCTTTGGCTTTAAAAAATGTCTTACAGTTTTTTTTTCAAACTGCAAGAACATTTCTTGGCAGGTAAGGGTGGGATTTGTTGCGGTATATTTTACCACAACAAGTTAGACCTTTACTTTTCTTCCTCTTCCCATTTTCACCCCTCCTTTTGTTGTGGCTTCAAGGTGCTGGCAGAGTACAAAGCAACCCTAGTCCATTAGCTAGTTGTGTACTTCAAAGCATTTTGGAAAAGCAACCCAAATAGGCACCCCTTCATTGAGCCAATGGACGGCTGGAGACTCAAGCAGCAGCGTTAGTAAGAACCAGGAAGGTTCTGGAGAAATTCTATCAACAGCAGCAGCAGCAGGTTACTAACAACCTTCTATTTGTACAACACACTGATTAGATATCAGTCAACATCAGAATTTGGCATTTGAAGCCTTTTCAATATAAACGGTCAAGAGCCCAACGTAATGGCTGAGTGCCCACCGTAAAGGCCGAGTGCCCAATTTAAAGTGCTTTACCTTAGCAAGGAAATCACTCTTTATAGGATTATCCCCATTCCCCCAAATCTGCGCGAAGGTTCACCGAAGCAGTTTAGTAGTTTTCGCGAAAAATGACGAATTCTCGTTAACTGAATCCTAGCTTAAATAGTTTTCTTGCAAAGTGTAACTTGGGTCGGTTGGCCGAGGGAATTTGTTAAAAGTAATGGTTTTTCAATTTTCTATTCTGGAATGGATTGAAATGGAACAGGTCTGGATTCGTTCATTCGGGCGAGTTGTTGCGAATCTCTAATCTCTAACGACCGACAGATTCAGCAACAAAGTTGTTTAGAAAAGAGCGATGGATGCGTTTCGCCTACGGCGCAGACTCCAGCGAATTTGCTGAGAGTACTGCAGATACCCCGTGACGAATCTCCACAACTCTGATTGGTCGAAGTGAGTGGAATTTGCTGAATGCGCCGATGAACGAAGAGACCACCAAGAAGATGGCACTTCTTGGTTGACCGCTAAAAAGGACACTGTGCCAAAGAGTTTTGAGAATCGAGAAATTATTCGGAAATTTTATAATCGAGTGTTAAAATTTTGCAAGTAGTGCAAATTCGTAATTGTGATAGAGTTTGTGTGTGCACTTTGGCAGGAAGGCTAAGTTCAACACTGTTTTGAATCTGTGCAGGAAAGCTCCAATCAGGCAGGAGTTCAGGAGAGTTAGTGCCAGGACGGGCAAGATAACTCATAGGCAGCATTCGTCAGGAGAAAGTTAAGTATTTTCCTATAAAAGTGGAAAAGTGTTAGTTGTGCGTTGATTTGTTTTGACTATTGAGTCATATTGATTGTTTCGGTTACCCTTCGCCTTTCGTAATTTATGCTGAGATTGCAGGACGCGCGACTTCCATTTTAACCTTTTTGTCTGTTCGGGAAAATTCCCAAAGAGTCGTTTGTTTGCGGGTGCATTGTGCACATACTTTGTTGTTTGCATTTTAACCTGGGTAAAACCCATCTTCGAACTTGAATATCATACCATTTAAATTGTTAACTAGCCAGACTTTTCAGACTTTGTACACCAATTTGTTTATGAAAAAATTTCAGGTTTTCTACCTATACCGTAAAGGTTTCCTGAATAAAACATATTTTATTCCTTTTGGAAATCAATCGCGTTGTTTTTATTTCAATTGAAGACCATTTTCAGCTTAAAGTTGGTTTGGAAATTCCAAGCAAAAATTTCCTGGCGCCCTTAATTTTGTGAAACACCCTACTGTGTTGATAGAACATTCTTTACATCATTCTTTCCTTTTCATATCAATTCTTCTATAATATAATCAATAAAACTATCTACGGACCACCCCTTGCTGAGCAGCTGGCATTGGCAGCATATAGTCTTGCTACCTGTTGCATTCTTTTCCCATCGAAATCCACCCAGCTGTCATTTGACAGTTCATCATAAAATTAAAGTTTGATCAACATCGCCGCGGCACATCGGTGTGCATATTTTGTTTAAAATTCGTTAAAAGATAATTAATAAATCATACGCACGATTAATTAAAGTATTAGTATAATAAAATCCAGGTTGTGGATTCATTTAAATTCGTTTTGATTCGGTTCGTCGGGAAAAAAGTGCAACAAGTTGGAGAGTTTATCTATTGAGTCCGTCACTGCAAGTCACCAATTTACTCCGGGCTTCAGTTGTGCAAAACGACAATATCCAATTTGCCATTTATTAGAACATCAACTCAACTTCGCTTAACGACTAAAGAATATTAAAATATTGTTGAAAGAAAAAAAGTAAAAGAAACTCACTTTTAAAGTAGCTTGAGTTCAAAAGTGAAAAAATGATTTTTGTTCAAAAGAGATAGGACATCGAACAGCTCAAATTCAGCTGCTAAATACATACATACAACCAACTATTCATCAACCAAGTGACATTAATGCCGAAAAGATATGGGTGCCAGAAAAATTCAAGGGTGGTGATTTCACACATTTTATGCTATATAGCGTTTCGATTATATTGTAAACAAGCAACATAAGGCTTTAAGGGTAGATTTGCGTAATTTAGATACAAAAGGTTCTGAGATTCCTGTACCGACTAATTAAAGATTTTAATAACATATTTATTCGCGACATGCAAAAGCGACATACATACCTTAAAATGAGGTCGTTTTGCTGGCGATAACGATTTTTGCCGTTGTATTTATTTAGAGCAAAATCAGCTCTTTCTTTCCTATGTTTAGTTCCAGCATTTCTGAATGCAAAATAGCTGCGAAAAAATGCACGAATGATAGCCCAACGAAATACAGCAACCGGATCCGCTCCAACGAGCTCTCGCACAAATGCCATACTTGAATTTTTTAGTACACTCACAATATCCTGTCGCATGAGGTCTAAATTTTTTTCTCTTATTTCAGTAACCTTAATATGAAAAAAAAAACTTTTATTTCGTAAATCAAATATATAGAGTTTAAGTAATGTACCTGGTATTTCACTTTTCCGGCGTAGTGTTTTACTATGAAGGCATTTTCTTTTCGTTGAGGTTTTTCATAAAATTTGTTTTCCTTGTGAACACTATTAAATTTTTGTAAAAGTGTCTCGTTAGTGGCTCCAGGAAAACTAATTTTTGAAAAAAAATTCTTAAAAGAACTGGCGTTTAATTTTTTTCGACAAAACTCACTTGCATAAGTCATCTAAAATACATAAAAGGCCCGTTGGTTTTGACTCAAACAAGTGCAGACAGCCAGAGTTATCCATGAATTCTATATCACTCCATTTAATGTCTTCTCGCTTGTACTCGTTTTGCTCGTATTTAAAAACATGCTGAAGAAAAAAAGTTATACCAGAAAGAAACGTTTAGGGGTTAAAAAGAACCTTACCAAGTTGAAATAGTACTGTAAATGTTCATTGGCATAGTTAATACAAAGTTGTTCAAAACTGTTCTGGGGCCCAAAATCTTCGAATCCAAAAATATCAAGTACTCCGATAGAATAACCAGTATGTGGGGTTTGATCTTTGTTGAGTAAAGCATGATTAACCTGTTAAAAAAAGTTTTGAAAACATTTAACGTTTCTTTTATAAACGTTTCAATCTTTATTCTTTACACTAGGAAGAACCTTAAAGAGGATACTTTTTTTTATCGTTTGTTTATTTGTTCCAAAACTATTGAGCTGATTTTAATGAAATTTGAAACAGAGATGGTTTATTAACAAGTCAACGCCTTATTGGTTTCAATAGTTTTAAATGCAAAATGATAAAATGATAAGATCACAAAGATAATAATAATAACAGACAAACTTCAAACGGTATTCAAAAAACAAAACGTAGGTCTTAAATTTTCTTCGAATGAAAAATTTAAAAATAAACCTGGGCCATGGTTTTAAAGGATAAAACTGATAACAATAAGAAACCACGATTTATGAAATAACATGCAACGACTGTGAGCAGAAGTACTACGGACTGTGACGAAGCGTCACAATTTAATTTGCTACCCCACTTCCAAACCACCGCATCCAAAAACACTGTACGTGTTTCCCTTTTTTTCTACATATACCCACACGCCATCAAATTGCACAATGAAATCTCACTCCAAGGCCAAATACTGTTTACGTCTTTATGCCTTATCACTTGGTGTGCATTTCCTTATAGGGAAATACATTGGTAATTCCCAGCCGATTTTTTCGTATGCAATATTACGACTCACAATTAGTTGTGGTAGCGAAAGTTATGAATAGAAGTGAATTTATCACTATAATTCAGAAAGAGATTTACGGGCTTTTATGCCTCAAACGTAATATTGCTTTTTCTCGTCCACACTTCGACTTAATATTTTCAAGGTAACTACATTGTTGCGGTTTGTTTGCCGAGCGTGTACGTTTTCCTTACCTGCGGATCTATTCGTTGCGGTTTGTTTGCCGAGCGATTAGAGTCACTTAGATTTTCAAGGTAACTACATTGTTGCGGTTTGTTTGCCGAGCGTGTACGTTTTCCTTACCTGCGGATCTATTCGTTGCGGTTTGTTTGCCGAGCGATTAGAGTCACTTAGATTTTCAAGGTAACTACATGGTTGCGGTTTGTTTGCCGAGCGTGTACGTTTTCCTTACCTGCGGATCTATTCGTTGCGGTTTGTTTGCCGAGCGATTAGAGTCACTTAGATTTTCAAGGTAGCTACATTGTTGCGGTTTGTTTGCCGAGCGTGTACGTTTCCCTTGCCTGCGGATCTATTCGTTGCGGTTTGTTTGCCGAGCGTTTAGAGTCACTTCGATTTCCAAGGTAACTACATTGTTGCGGTTTGTTTGCCGAGCGTGTACGTTTTCCTTACTTGCGAATCTATTCGTTGCGGTTTGTTTGCCGAGCGTTTGGATTTACCAAGGATTTCTAGGGCAACCACTTTGCTGCCGAACTCCATAACCATTCACAAAAGAAAGTCAGTATCACGACCGCAGGTTATTATTACGAAGTCCGCCGCCGCCGACAGAGTGTTTTGCCTCTGAATAGACGCATACACTTCCTACGAAGTCCGCCAACGCCGATACATTGCTCTGCCGTCTTAAGGAGCGAAATTAAATCTCGAGAAGAGGTCAACGCAGGCACTTTCCACGTAGTCCGCCGCCGCCGTTATATTGCTCTGATTACCACACAACGCAGACTTTTACTACGAATTCCGCCGCCGCCGATAGAGTGCCCTGCCTAAACGCAGATAGACGTTCACGCTGATAGTGGAAACCGAAGCCATAATTCAACACCGTGTATCGACCCGAAGAAACATCATCGCTACCACCGAGAAGATTAGCCATTCCAAGGACTAGCGTCAGAAGCGGAATATTGGTCAAGACACCTTTCAACCTCGTTTTGTAAAATACATAATAAAATTGTTAACCTTATAAATTGTATCTTGAGAGACACTTAAAAGAAAAATAAAACCTAAGCTTACTTATAAATTACCCTACCGTCTCATCGTTTTCATTTGAGAAGTTGGACCGCCGAAACCCAAGTCTTACCAAGCTTCCTTGGGTAGACCCTGGACACCCTGAGTTCTAGCCCAGCCTCGTAAAAGAAGCATCACAATTGGCGCCCGAGCAGGGACCTTAAGAAAGTTCAACCGTGTACCGTACCTGACCAGGAACTAACGCAGAGTCCGCCGACCGACACCGAAACCTGACCGACCAGCTTCCAAGATGTCTACCGATACCGGACCCATAACACCTGAAAACGACGCCCAGGAATTCGAGGATATTCCAAATCCGTACCAGAACTTAGGATTCATCTATTTCCTAAAGAAACCGGAGTTAATAGAGACGCTAGCTCAACGTGGACAAGACACCACTGGAACGGTCCAGGAGTTACGTCAACGCCTAAGTCACCACCTCAAAGAAGCGCGCATGCACCGGTCAACACAGAATTTGTGCGCTGAGTGGGAAGACAAAGTAGAAGAGAGGAATAATGCCGACCCTCCAGATGACGAAGAGCACGCGAATACTTCTGGGCTGAACGTACCGCCGACGACGGTGGAACGCAAGCAACAGAAACTGTTTCAAAGCAGACTTCAGGTTCCCTTGTTCCAGAAACCAGCCATGACCGCACCTGCTTCTTCTCGAACCGCGAATTGTTTTCCCCCCGCCAGATCCGAGCGAGCAGTTTCCGCCCCGCCGCAGTTCGAACCACCCGTCAGTCCGCATACGTACCAGATCGCAGCCACATATCCCCCACCTGGACGATTCGGACGCAGTTTCCAAGCGGAACTAATGAATACCGTCCGCAAATGGGGATTTCGATTCGATGGCTCCGGAAAACCATTGGAATTCTTGGAGAGAATCGAGGACCTGGCGGTGTGTTACGAGATACCACTAAACGACATGCTCCGGACACTTCCCGAGATTTTTCGCAACACGGCTCTAGAATGGTTTAGGATTAACCGAGACTCCTTGACCACTTGGGCAGTGTTTCGCCAGGCCTTCCTTCGTCATTTTTTGCCAGCACGTTATTTCCATAAGCTCGAAGACGAAATAATGCGCAAAAGACAAGGCCCCAAGGAGAAGGCGAAGGACTACGTACGGTTCTCTCAGTACTTGATTCGACAGCATCCACGCATGACAATCGAGGATAACGTAGACCGCATTTATGACGGACTACGGCCTGAGTACCGCCTTTATATTATACGTATGGAGTTTACGACGTTGGACGAGTTGATGGATCTCGCGGAAGAATACGAGTTCGTGCGGCAAGAAGATCGTAGCCCGCGCCCTGCCCCAAACTACCAGCAATACTCACCCGCCCCTCGACTACAGGTGCACCCTCCTTCACCTGCTTTCCCGCGTCAAGCCGTCATGCCAAGAACACCGATACCGCAACCCATCACCACGTACGATAGAAACACGCATGGCTGGCAATGCAAGCGGAGGGGGCATAATAAGAAAGATTGCCGACGCCCTTTCAGATTGTTCTGTTCGTACTGTGGGGAGGACGGGCGCCTCACCAAGGATTGCCCTTGTCACCAGAGTTCCAACGACGTCCTCAGCCAGCCTGGCCCCGTCAGTCTCGCCGACCCCCGACCGTTCGTCCATATCGAGGCCGGCGACCGAACGTACTACGCCTTAGTCGACACCGGTTCTTCACGATCATTCATCGGCCCCGACCTGCGGGAAGAATGTTGCCGGCTCGGAGCGGCAAGGAGAGAGCAACCGCACGCTGTGCAATTCGCCGATGGGCGAACAGCCGTGACGTCCGAACACTTCGTCCTGTCACTAACTCTGAATGGGAGAATGGTGCAGGGAGAAGCCATCTTTCTACCTACCTTAGCAGAAGACGCCATCTTGGGTATGGACCTCTTGGGAAAGGCCGGATGTTCGCTAAAGATAGGAGGCCAGAAAATTGTCATGGGACATCCCTCGAGGCCGCCCGAAGCCACGCAAATACAAGCCATATCAGACGCTGGTACCCAACACCAAGATGCAAGGTTACGGGAGTTTCTAGAAAAGGAAATACCAAAGTTCAAAGAAATGAAAGGTATATCAACCGTCGCTCCGCATAACATACGTCTGAAAACAACCGAGCCTTTTAAGCAGCGGTACTACCCGCGCAATCCCGCAATGCAGAAAATCATTGACGACGAAATCGATGACCTGCTACAATCCGGTAAGATCAGTCCTTCAAAAAGCCCGTACAGTTCGCCGGTGGTGCTGGTCCGGAAAAAAGAAGGATCTTGGCGAGTGTGTATAGATTTTCGGCAGTTGAATGAAATCTCGTTTAAAGACGCTTACCCGCTCCCGTATATCACTGCCATTTTAGACAAGTTGCGAGGGGCCCGTTTTATGTCTACCATCGACCTAAAACAAGGCTATTGGCAGATCGCCCTAAAACCCGAATGCCGCCCGTACACCGCCTTCACCGTGCCCGGCCGTGGCCTGTACGAATGGAATGTCATGCCATGTGGCTTACATTCGGCCGGAGCAACTTTTCAGAGAGCCATGGACGAGGTGTTCGGCCCCGACATGCAAGATCACGTGCTGGTATACTTAGACGACATCATCGTTCTGAGTAAAACGTTCGATGACCACCTGGTGCATCTGACAGAAGTGTTCCGCCGTCTTAGAGAAGTGAACCTGAGGATAAATTTGGACAAATGCCACTTCTGTCGACCCTCCCTTTAATACCTAGGGCATGTGATATCGAAAGAGGGTATCCATACCGATCCTGACAAGGTTGCCGCCGTCCGCGATTTAAAAGCCCCGACCAGCCTCCGCGAACTCCGAAGAATCCTAGGAATTTGCTCTTGGTATCGCCGCTTTATCCAGGATTTTTCCACCGTGGCTGCCCCTCTTACTCGTCTACTGAAGAAGGCCGTGAAGTGGAATTGGACGCATGAGCAACAGGCAGCATTTGAGACCCTGAAACGACGGTTGACAGAAGCCCCAGTATTGGCCTGCCCAGATTTTACGCAACAGTTCACGTTGCAAACTGATGCCAGTCAGACGGGACTAGGAGTGGTTTTAACGCAAAACTTGGAAGGGCACGAAAAAGTAATTGCGTACGCCAGCCGCACGTTAACGGAACTAGAGGGCAAATACGCGGCCACTGAGAAAGAGTGCTTGGCGATCCTGTGGGGGATCAGGAAGATGCGACCGTACCTAGAAGGGTACCAGTTCAAGGTTGTAACGGACCATCACTCACTCAAATGGTTACATTCGTTAGAGAATCCATCGGGGAGATTGGCCAGATGGGCGTTGGAGTTGCAACAATACGATTTTGCCATACAATACCGTAGGGAGCACTCAACGTCGTAGCGGATGCTCTGTCTCGGGACCCCCTACCAATCTCCGAACCAGACCGAATTGCCGCCGCCCGCGACGCTAACCCCGATTGGACACTGAAGCGGAAAGAACAGGTACATCTCACTCCTGGCAATTTCCCCGATTACAAAATAGAGAACAATCAACTATACCGCCGTTTCACCTCTACAAATCCTGCTGCCGACCCAAACACGTCCGAGTGGAAGTTATGCGTACCGACCGCCGACCGCAAAAAGATTTTGTTTGAAAATCACGACGTAGTAACTGCTGGGCACCTGGGAATCACGAAGACGACCGCGCGGATTATGCAGCACTACTACTGGCCGGGCATGTTCCGCGACATCGCCAAATATGTTCGACAATGTGACGTATGCATCCAGTTTAAACCTTCGCAGCAGAAACCGAGTGGCATGATGCACACTACCCCCTCCGATTCCCCGTGGGACGTCGTGTGTGCTGACTTCATAGGGCCGTTGCCGAGGTCAGCCAAAGGTAACACTATGCTGCTAGTGATAGTGGACAAGTTTTCAAAATGGGTTGAGGCAATCCCCCTCCATTCAGCGACCGCCCCTGGTTTGATAAAGGCCGTACGCGAGCGAATTATTACTCGTTTTGGAGTGCCTCGCACCTTCATATCAGACAATGGAAGCCAATTTACAAGCCGGCTATTTAAGGAATTTGTGGCAGAGTTGGGAATTACGCACCGCTTGACCGCCCCATACACACCGCAAGAGAACTATACTGAAAGAGTGAATCGCGTATTGAAGACAATGATCGCGCAATACACTCAAGGCGACCAGAGAAGATGGGACGAACATATTCCTGAATTGTCATTCGCACTCAATACCAGTCGTCATGAGTCAACGGGATTTACCCCTGCATTTCTCAATTTCGGACGAGAAATGCGAGTGCCAGGCCATCTACTAGCCGATTCATCTCCGAATTCCCCTTTCGAGGAGCCCAACCTTCGAACCGAACGTACGCGAGCTTTGTTTGCGCTCGCCAAAGTTAACCTCCAGCGAGCCTCGCAAACACAAGCGAGATATTACAATTTAAGACACCGCCCCTGGCGCCCATGCATTGGCGAAAGGGTGTATAAGAAGGACCGCGTAATTTCATCAGCTGCGAACTACTTTACCGAAAAATTGGCACCGAAATATGACGGACCGTACGAAGTAATCAAGTTTGTTTCTCCCGTTATTGTTTTACTACGTAAGCTGGGACCTCGGCATAATACAGCTGCTACAACTCGAGCACACGTACGAGATCTAAAGGGAGTTACAAAAACAGCAAATGCATGCAATAAAAAAGACAGCTCTGCAGCAAATAATGGGCAGATGCATATTAACAAAGAAAACTTCAGTCAGTCACCGACCACCGTCCAGCACAGACCAAATTACGAAAAGAAGACAATTGTTTTTAACGAGAAATTGAAAATGGAAAGGAACGAAAGACCAGGACCATCTAAGAGATCGCGACCCGTCTCTCCCGACCATCCTTGCAAAAGGCAGCCGACTCATACCCGTCGACCCCACCCCGGAGACCGCCCAGTCGTACTGCAGCTAGTGCAAACCGAGCCAGTTAACAAAGTTACCACTACCCGACGAGTAAACTGCAAACCACTCTATCCGCCGGCCATACTCATTCGACCACCACCAGGCCCTGAAGAGCAGATGACGCAGGTCAAATCCGTCAGGGACAAGGCGAGCTCACTATGGGAAAAGCGCCAGCTTAACGAGCTGCAACGGGCTGTTCCTCAGAACCCTAAACCGAAGACGGCAACCGTCGCATGGAAGTTACATGAGATCGACTTGCCTCCAATGGACGAGGTACGCCGGTTAATCATCCGCGACGTTTTGAGCGGCCCAACTGACAACAAATTGCACCGATTGGACCCCCGGTTACTACCACCGATAAAAGAGGCCGCAGCCGCGCCCGAGCTACAGAGCCCTAGATCCCCGGATGCCGAAGCCGATACAGCTAGCGCAGGAGGCACCAGCATGTTCGAACGAGATCCAGAGCCGGAGGAACGCTCGCAGCAGCGGCTCACCAAGACTCAACGAAGAAGAGCCGACCGCCAGAAAAACCAGGCAGCCGACCCGTTCCAGGGAATCATCTCCGTGTTTCGACGAGACACCAGACCCTTCAGCATTCCGAACCGAGGCAGAGAGATTAGCGTGACCCCTAACGCTACCGGAACCGAGGCACTGTTGTCGTTCCAGGGTACGAACAAGGTTGTCCCGATGGAGCTGAGGAAACCTTGAGCCGAGCGGGGTCTAACTTCTTTACTACGATCGTAGGACGATCATGTTTATTTTTGCAACCGGAAGACGACCGGATTTAAAATGTTTTTTTTATTTTTTTGTGGTCTCTCAGGATGGGATTTAGTTTTTGTTTGAGTTATTTAGTTATTACTTAAGTTATTTTTGCATTATGTTTATACAACGCTTGACTAAGATTATTTTGGTTGTTTTTATAACGTTCAAGAAAAAAAAAAACATACATATAAAAAAAAAAAAAAAAAACAAAAAAAAAAAAATAAAAAGAAAACAAGAAAAAATATATAAAAAGTAAAAAAAAAATATATAAATATATACATATATATATATATACAAAAAAAAGGAAGGGCAGAATTTAAGTCCCTCAAACCCGAAAAACATACATACAAGGATTCCTCCAGTCAATGCCAAAGGACGCTGAGACGAGAGGGTTCTCGTCTTTCAAAGAAGGGGGGATCTGTGACGAAGCGTCACAATTTAATTTGCTACCCCACTTCCAAACCACCGCATCCAAAAACACTGTACGTGTTTCCCTTTTTTTCTACATATACCCACACGCCATCAAATTGCACAATGAAATCTCACTCCAAGGCCAAATACTGTTTACGTCTTTATGCCTTATCACTTGGTGTGCATTTCCTTATAGGGAAATACATTGGTAATTCCCAGCCGATTTTTTCGTATGCAATATTACGACTCACAGTTAGTTGTGGTAGCGAAAGCTATGAATAGAAGTGAATTTATCACTATAATTCAGAAAGAGATTTACGGGCTTTTATGCCTCAAACGTAATATTGCTTTTTCTCGTCCACACTTCGACTTAATATTTTCAAGGTAACTACATTGTTGCGGTTTGTTTGCCGAGCGTGTACGTTTTCCTTACCTGCGGATCTATTCGTTGCGGTTTGTTTGACGAGCGATTAGAGTCACTTAGATTTTCAAGATAACTACATTGTTGCGGTTTGTTTGCCGAGCGTGTACGTTTTCCTTACCTGCGGATCTATTCGTTGCGGTTTGTTTGCCGAGCGATTAGAGTCACTTAGATTTTCAAGGTAACTACATTGTTGCGGTTTGTTTGCCGAGCGTGTACGTTTCCCTTGCCTGCGGATCTATTCGTTGCGGTTTGTTTGCCGAGCGATTAGAGTCACTTAGATTTTCAAGGTAGCTACATTGTTGCGGTTTGTTTGCCGAGCGTGTACGTTTTCCTTACTTGCGAATCTATTCGTTGCGGTTTGTTTGCCGAGCGTTTAGAGTCACTTCGATTTCCAAGGTAACTACATTGTTGCGGTTTGTTTGCCGAGCGTGTACGTTTTCCTTACTTGCGAATCTATTCGTTGCGGTTTGTTTGCCGAGCGTTTGGATTTACCAAGGATTTCTAGGGCAACCACTTTGCTGCCGAACTCCATAACCATTCACAAAAGAAAGTCAGTATCACGACCGCAGGTTATTATTACGAAGTCCGCCGCCGCCGACAGTGTTTTGCCTCTGAATAGACGCATACACTTCCTACGAAGTCCGCCAACGCCGATACATTGCTCTGCCGTCTTAAGGAGCGAAATTAAATCGCGAGAAGAGGTCAACGCAGGCACTTTCCACGTAGTCCGCCGCCGCCGTTATATTGCTCTGATTACCACACAACGCAGACTTTTGCTACGAATTCCGCCGCCGCCGATAGAGTGCCCTGCCTAAACGCAGATAGACGTTCACGCTGATAGTGGAAACCGAAGCCATAATTCAACACCGTGTATCGACCCGAAGAAACATCATCGCTACCACCGAGAAGATTAGCCATTCCAAGGACTAGCGTCAGAAGCGGACTATTGGTCAAGACACCTTTCAACCTCGTTTTGTAAAATACATAATAAAATTGTTAACCTTATAAATTGTATCTTGAGAGACACTTAAAAGAAAAATAAAACCTAAGCTTACTTATAAATTACCCTACCGTCTCATCGTTTTCATTTGAGAAGTTGGACCGCCGAAGCCCAAGTCTTACCAAGCTTCCTTGGGTAGACCCTGGACACCCTGAGTCCTACCCCAGCCTCGTAAAAGAAGCATCACAGGACAAACAAAAAGGAACATAGAAACTAGATTTATTTTTATTTGTTTTATTTTATTGTTTTATTGTTAAGTTTGCATTTTAAGATAAAATATCTTATATTCTAATACAAACATTGGTTTGAAAATTAATCATAGACTACAATTGAAATTTGAAATTTGTTCAGAGCTATAATTATTTGAAGTTAAAAAATTTTATTATATAATTATTCATTCATTTTAATTAACAATTAAGTTCACGAAATAGCTAAAGAGAAAATTCAATATTATTTTTCATTGATTTATCATTTACAAATTCAATTGGCTTTAATAAATATATATTTAAAGTGATTTTAAATCAAATTTAAAGGCATTTAAAGGCATTTAAATTCTGCAGGTGTTATTGTAATGAAAGGTGTCTCTTTAAATCATTTTTAAATGACTTCATTGTTCTAGCAACCCTTATATTACGCGGAAGATTATTCCATAGCCGCGTTGCATGGACGAAGAATTGTCGTTCGGACGTTAAGCAAGTAAAACGAAAAGGTAAGATTTGTTGGGATCGAATTGATGAGGACATTTGTATCTTGGAAAATATATAAGAAGGCAGATGAGTGTGCATAGTCTGAAACAGTAAGATTAGTCAATCAAATTTTGTTGTTGAACAGCGTTAAATCCGACAATAATTACAATTAAATAACGATCACCTTAAATTGATTTAACCGGACAAGATTAACGTTAAACACTTAAACGAAAATTGCTTTATATTTACACGTTAACATACCTTGTATGCATTTCGAAACACATTCGTTTCATCATCAGCAATGCACTAACTGAAGCGTTGAATGTTTTTTTTTGTTTTTTGGATTAAAGCGAGATGAATCATCGATTGATAACCGGACACAAATTACATACGCACACAGATTTACTTTTGAAGAGGAACAAGATGGGAAGCTACCATTTTTAGACTTAGAACTAAAACGTTTTGGTGAAAATATTGAAGTTGGAATCTATCATAAACCAACAACCACAATGAGAACAATAACATCCGACTCACATGCTCCCATTCAACATAAAAAAGCAGCATACCATTCGCTAGTTTACAGACTTTGTAATTTACCATTATCAGTAACGAACTTCAAAAGAGAGTATGACTACATAAAAAAGACAGCTACAGTAAATGGTTATGAAGAGTCAATGATTGACGAACTTATTCGCTATCATTCAAGAAAAACAAGAAACTCTAACCTAACAACTTTATTTTCACAACAAGAAAAAATTAAAAACCAAAGAGTAGCCATAACCTTTCTACCACAAATAACAAATAAACTCAAAACGAAATTCAAAGATCATGGATATGACATTGTTTACAAAAATAACAATAAACTAAGCAACTATCTAGGATCAACTAAAGATAAAACAGAGAAGCTAGATAAATCAGGAATTTATTCCGTCAAGTGCAATAGTTGTGATAGAGAATACATCGGACAAACAAAAAGAAGTATAAAAAGAAGATTTACTGACCATCTAACATGCATACGTTTAAACCAATCCTCACGATCGGCTGTAGCAGCACACGTATTAGAAGAGAACCATAGTGTTAGCTTAGAAAATATACGCTTGATAAGAGAAGTGCGCAATGAAATGCAATTGCATGCTTATGAAAGTTTTTTTATACAAAGAGTAGCAATCTTCTAAATCAAGACAACGGCAATGTAGAATCGTGTCTCTTTGCCAAAATATAAAGCTGTGTGCGTATGTAATTTGTGTCCGGTTATCAATCGATGATTCATCTCGCTTTAATCCAAAAAACAAAAAAAACATTCAACGCTTCAGTTAGTGCATTGCTGATGATGAAACGAATGTGTTTCGAAATGCATACAAGGTATGTTAACGTGTAAATATAAAGCAATTTTCGTTTAAGTGTTTAACGTTAATCTTGTCCGGTTAAATCAATTTAAGGTGATCGTTATTTAATTGTAATTAGTAAGATTAGTGTTCTATACCGAATTAAGTTATCGAACGTCATATCATATATAGATTTGGCGAACGAAGAAACATGATCGAATCTTTTGAGACCATATATGTATCTTGCAATACTATTAAAGGTCACATTGAGTTTTATTCGTGTTGCTTGGTCGGGATTGCAGAAAATTTCACATCCGTACAAAAGTATAGGTACCATCATTGATTTAGATAATATTAGAATTGTTTTGAGTGGTGTATAGTAGTGTGTTGGCCACAGTCTGCGGAGTACTCCATATACTTTTCCAACAGCTATATTTACGTGCGTCTCCCATGTAAGTGACCGATTGAACATAACTAACCTAAGTTTTTTGCGGTCTCGACATACTCTATTGTAGCACTATCTAATTTCAATTGTGGAAGTTGGGAAGAGTCAAGAGGCTTCTTTGAGATAACAAGACACTTTTACTTGGCTGGGTTCAGAAAAAGACCGTTGCACTTGGCGAAATTTGAAATGTTTTGTAGGTCACAGTTAATATCGATGATACAGCTGTTAACTTGTCCAGCGGAACAGCTTTTATACATTTGGACGTCATCAGCATACATGTGAACAGTTGACACAGAAGTTGTTTGGGGAAGTTGGTTAGTATACAGGGAAAATAAAAGAGGACCAAGAATGGAGCCCTGTGGAACACCTCTTGTTGTGGGGAGAAATTCAGATTGGTGGTTCCCAAACATAACGGCTTGTTTTCTACCAATTAAGTAAGAGTTTAGTAATTTAACTGCTGAGGTGGAAAAATTATACAGGCTAGCTAACTTATCACAAAAATTGAAATGGTCAACCGTGTCGAAGGTTTTAGAAAAATTTAAAAGTACCAAGAAAGTTATATTTCTGCTGTAATATATGTAAATAAGGCTAGTCTGACGTTTTCAATAACGTTAATGAGAGCTGTAGCGCAACTTTGCTTTTCTCTAAAGCCAGACTGTTTTGGCGATAAAAGGTTTTCCCTGCGAAGATACAAATTTATTTGTTTATGAATGATTTTTTCAAAAACCTTAGACAAAAAAGGAAGTATTGAAATCGGTCTAAATTCTTTACTATTATAAGATAAAGATAAACCGTCAACTTATGAAATATCTTGAAGAACGAAAGCTTCTTAATGACCGTCAGTACGGCTTTCGCATCAAACGGTCCACTGGTGATTTGATGGCTTATCTCACCGAAAAGTGGAACCAATCTTTACATTGTTTTGGAGAAAGTAAGATTATTGCGCTTGATATTTCTAAAGCATTTGATAGAGTTTGGCATCAGGCTCTTTTATCGAAAATGCGTGCTTTTGGTATCGATGAGTCTCTTCTTCGTTGGATTAGAAATTACCTTTCCGACCGTTCAATACAAGTTGTGTTGGATGGCTTCAAGTCTGATACCCACTTCATAAATGCTGGTGTGCCCCAGCCCAATATTGTCTTATTGTTATGTATGTATAATAATTACTAGGATATGAAGCTTGGTTGAGTTTGAACGCTTGTTATTATGTAATTGTCAGATTCAAAACAAATAAAACTATAAGATAGGTACAGTTTTGGATTGTGTATGTTTTTTTAAGAAGTTTGCTGCTGTGATTTGTGAATTGTGATACATATGTGATTTGATTTTAATTGATTTGGAGCTTTGGTGAAATCATAATACAGGTAGATAATTGGTAATATTACTTTTTATAATTTTTTCTTTTGTTTATCTCTTGAACGTTTTTAATTGTTTTGCTGTTGTAAATTATTGTAATTCGATTTGTGATTTCGGAATAGTATTTATTTATATAAGTGGACGTTGGTATAAATTTTTATTTTTTCTTAACTCAGAACGGTTTCTTATGTCGTTTTCAATTTGTTTTAGTGCAAACACAAGTTCATTTATATCAACCGCCATGTGATTTCCCCATTACTCTATTCAAAACCTTAATAGTTCCTCGGACATGGTTCCCGGAACTAATTCCGAATTGAAAAAAGAACCTTTCCATGTTCGGTCCGGCTATGGAACTATTCCGCGCAACTATAATTAACTGATGAATTTCATGAGTAACCAAGGCCTATGCTCATGTTTACGTGCTAGTGCTCTTAATTTTACCCGGGTAATACACATTACAACAATTACCCGGGTACCCGGGTACCTGTGTAGCGCGGGTATTACCCAAGTTGACGGGTACCCGGGTAACGCGGGTAACGCGTCGGGTACCCGGTTACCCGATAAAATAAGCTATACCTGACAGTGTAATGTTATGGCTAGCGGAGAGTGAAAATTCTCTAATGCGCTTTGAAATATCTATCGGGTATCGACATCAAATGATTTATATATTAGCAGGTATGAGTTCTTTAAAAACATTAATCTAGGAAACTAATAGAGGGCGTTTTGATACATGAGCACAGCAGACTCAAATTTTAATTGATATTTTTATTTTTATATTAAGATTCAATTGTTAAATTTTATTTCAGTTTTTCGAACTAATCACAACAACACAACATGCAACGAAGATTGTTGTTATAGCAAGAGTTTATTTATTTATTATCTACGATTAACATCAACGCTAACACTTTAAGCTATTTCACGGTTCCCAATCCTATCTTCAGATTCCCTTGTTTTTATGTGTTTTTACTCCTCATCCATATTATTTTTACGCTATAAGCGGGTACCCGGTACTTTGGTACCCGGGTAATACCCGGTTCTTCGGTACCCGGGTAATACCCGATATTGCGGGTACCCGGGTACCCGGGTGGGTACCCGGGTATGCGGGTATTAAGAGCACTATTACGTGCACATATACGAACAGGAACGTGGGCATTAAATAATGATAAAGTTTGGGCATTAATAAAGTTAATTTGATCGTTAGGGCAGGGCAAATAATAGATTAGGTTCCAATCAATGGAGCGTAAATTTTGTTCAAGAACATCGTATTCAATATCTGAAAATTTAATTCAAAAACCATATAAATAAGATCATGTCTTGAAAAACCTGGTGCAGATAGCTGATTCTGAAACAAAACTTTACGTAAATCACTCACGAAACAGACATCTAGGAGTGTGCTTGAAAATTCAGTAAAGTGTGTTGCAACAGTTGTATTTAGAGGGAATAGGTTGAAAGTTCTCAATCCATCAACTAAACAACTTTCCAACAAGAGATAACTGTTAAAATCACCACATATTAAACTCTGTGATGAGAGAGCAGATATTTCTTCCATAAATTTAAAAAAAGGACCAAGACTAATATATTTATTAGGTCAGTATACTGTTCCTCATAGAAGCTTGTTTTCACCATGCCCTGTATCTACAAAAACATATTCAATTGCACTACCAGTTTCAGAAATAAATTATCTAAGTTTGCATGGAATATTTTCACGCACATACACTGCAACACCACCTCCATTGCGACCATGTCTATCCGATCGATAAACCTTATATCCTTCCAGTTCACACATAGCGTCATTGTGGATGTTTTTGAACCACGTTTCGGATATACAAATCAAATCAACTTTCCTACCACCAAACACAAACCTGAACTCATCAATTTTAGGTAGCAGACTTTGTGCATTCAAATGACATATTTTTAAACCACTACTTTGATTTGCCAAGACATTAACCATCGAACGCAAAACTCCGCCACCGGACGCGGGGCTCATTGTACGAAAATTTAAATTATTCATAACAAAGAAAACAGAAAATAAATGCTTTTAAAAGGAAAAAGAATAAAAAAGAGTAATAAAATAAAGCCAAAGATAAAAAAAAAATAAAAGAAAAACAATTTAAAGAACAAAAATGAAATAATTACTTTAATAAGAAATTTAGTATAGTTTGAGAAGCTATTTATATTTAAGTAAGTGTTTCTGTTGGCCTGGCAGTTCCATTAAGATCTTCGTTATTCCTTATCTCTATTGTTTCTCCATCTGGTTGGCATTTAATGTAGACAGTTCCTCGAATTGTAAACACCGATGACAGTTTTTTAGCCTTCTTCAACTGCAGTGCCCTTTGCAGCAACAAATGATTTTTTTAGTCAAACATTCGCTAAAGAAAATAGGACTGTCTCGTTCGAATTGTGATAATCCCACGTCGCGAAGATAAATTTGTTTATTGTTCGGCTCACTGCGGTATTTCGAAATAGCCTTTGATACGAAATTCTTATGTATCAAATGGAGTTGAAAACTTGACAAGAATAGTTGAATGAATTGTAGTTGTTATTGTTGTTTTGTGCGCGAGTGCGAAAGATAGCCAGAAGTGAGGGTGGCTTAATGTTGATAATATGGCACAAGTGATTGAAATATGATTCTAAGTTTTCATCTTTGACGAAAGGGATGCCATAAAGAACAGCATCAGCGGCAACGTTTCTATGGTTTTGTAATTCTTGAGCTGTTTCTATTTGTTGCATTTTTGTTGTGACCTCAGCGACTTCGTTCTTAATCTTAACGTCATCGATTTCCGTGGTTGTGGTTTCTTAATTTTTTTTTTGTGTGAAAAAGTTCATTTTTTAAATCCTTCATCGATGCACCAAGTTTCTTTACGTCGGTTTTTATCTCGTCCAATTCCAGGTGTGTAGTGGAATTTGCGCTTTCAATGTGTGTTATGCGATTGTTTATGTCAACCATCGTGTCATTCATTTCGCTTATTTTGGTTTCAATGTTTTTTGTTACATTTTCCGCAGATTCTTTGATTTGTGTAGTAAGTAAAGAAATTATGGATTTACTTTGGTTTGCGATAATATCGTGTATTTTCTTTATTGTTGTGTTGTCGTCGTCTTTGACAGAGCAAGAAGTTATTTGGGAGAGCATCTTCGGAGTTTGTGGTGAGTTTTTGGCTGTTGCAAGAGATGCACAGGTTTTTACCCCTTTATTGCTTCCAGACATATTATTTAAGTGTTCGAGCTAACGTTTTTAAAGCTTTCGTTTACAACACACAATTTAAGAGAAGAGCAAACTGTCTTTCAAGAATTTTCACACAGAAAATTTTTAATTTAATTTTAAAATGAAATGATCAGTGTAGATTATTTTACTTCACTTTTAGATATCTAACGAAATTTATAGCTCAGAAATATTCACACAACTTTAGGTGGAGTATATAAATGTTTATTGGTTGAAAAACTTAAATGAGCTAAAGAAACACGTCTACTCTGTAGCTATGACACACATACCTGATTTGTTGAATATCTTTCCAATATTAAGTTTACCAGACCCAAAAAATCAGCTGTGGCCTTACATATGCTAGAGAATGATCATAGCACAACAAAAGCTAATTTGAAGCTTATCATACATGTAAAAGAAGAATGGTCAGTAGACGAGTAGGAAAGTATATACATGCACAAATACAAAAATATAATGACGAACACGATGGAAGCTCCAACCAAGTCATTTCTTTTCAACTAGCTTACTTAATGTATTTTTGTTTAAATGTTAAATGTAATGTAGGAAGAGATTGATTGATTTCTGTTTAATTTTTTTGTACAAAGTATTACCAGTAATCGTACTATGTTTGTATGTATTTGTATGTAGTCAGAAGTAATTAAAATGTATGTAAGTTTTAGTCAATAATTTAATTTTGGTGGGGGCATAACCCCCATTTATTCGGCTTAATACAAGCTATTAATTAATCTAACTTACAGACTAAAACTTAATAGCTAAAACTTAACTAGTTGGAGGGTTTAGGAGACGGAGCTTTAGGCAAGGAGTACTCATATTGAAGTCAAAACTAGAACAGTGAGAATTGACATTCCTCAGCATTCGGGAGATGGGTTCATTGGAGCCGTATGAGGTTCGATGGGTGGGAAGATAGAAGAGACGGGGATTCCGTGTGTTACGAGGGTTAGTATTTAGAAAGATGGATTCGGTAAGGGCTGGACAGTCAATGGTGCCTGTAAAGATTCGGTGAATGAAGAGAATGTCACATATTTCTCTTCGATCTTTCAGCGTATTGAGGTTCAGGAGTTTGATTCGGTCTTGATAAGGAGGCAATATCAAAGGATTACCTCCAATTAAGACCACGAAGAGCAAATCGGAGGAAACGGCGTTGTATGCTCTTAATTCTGGCAATGTGCACTTGTTGGAAAGGCGACCAGACTTGACAAGCGTATTCAAGAAGCGGACGAACAAATGAAATATAAAGGGAGCGGGAGGGAGCTACCCCCTACGTAGGGTCTACAAATTCTTTGGACCATCGTTTCACGAAGCCAAGTGCTGAATTTGCCTTAAGGATTATATCGTCGATATGCTTGAGGAAATTCAGCTCACGGTCGTAAATAATCCCAAGGTCTCGAATCACCTCAACGGTACCGTGTGTCGCATGGGTTATGGTTTCGTGAAACAGCTTTGACGTTTCTCTTTGGGTGGGTTCGAGAACCTATCGGATAGCCTATCTCGGATAGCCGTATCTTGGATACCTTTCTGAACGATCCAGATATCTTCTTCCAGATTGCTGCAGACAACAGCTGTGAAATATTAAAATTCGACTTTTGAAAACAATAAAAAATTCAAAATATCATTGCTAGACGATTATAACTTATTTTTTTCGATTTCCCATGCGTTTTGAAAGACTCTTTTGCTGAAATAAATGCACACCAAAACAAAAAATCTACATGGAAAGAAATTAAAATAAATTTTCTATCAGCTGATCACTTGAATAGAAAGGTATACCAAAAATAACAACAATAAAAATAAAAAAAAACAATAAATAATAACAACAACAAGCTATCCGGATACGATTCTCGAACGCCCCCTTTGTCTTTGTTCGTGTTTCTGTTTATTCTGTTTCATTTGGTTCAATAATAAGTAATAATACTAATAATAATGACTTTTTTGTTTTTCAATTGCCAATAAAAGAGGTTTTGAAGCAACCAGGCACTACTAGATAACTATTTTTCCCCAAAAATAAAAACACCGAATGAAAGATAAAGAGAAATGTGAAACTAGTTTCATGAAACTGGATTTCATCATGTAATAACACTTGCGACACGGGATGACAGAACAAAGAAGAATTCGAAGTAGTTTCGTGCAAAAATTTCACCGTATAATAGCAGTCTAAGAAGTATGGCAGGTATACCATCGGGGCCAGGAATATACTCATCATTTAGATGATTTAAGAAGCAGAATTATAAATGAAAATTTTTAAACATTTATGTTAGATTAAAAAAAAAAAAAACTTTTTTAAATGAAGAAAAGTAAATGTATGTAAATATAATAAGTTGTCAATCAGGCAGACGGCAAAAAGCCATGCTTTAAAGATATTTATTTTTTAATGAATGGTGTAAATACTATTTATGGAAATAAAAATCTAATCTAATCTAGATGATTTAACTTTTCTTCAATTAGATGGGAGTCAAAGAAACGTGGAAGGAATGGATCAAAAGAAAAATTCGGTAAAAACGAGAAATACGCTGAGTCGGGAACAAAAGAATCATCCGTGAAAGACTGTTTGAAGTAACTTGCGTAATAGTTTGCTACAGCGAGTGCATCGGATGAGGTTTCGTTATTGAAGGAAAGTGAGGAACGAAGGAAGAACGTCCACAATTTGTTCCTTTTATTTCTTAGAGTACGGAGCCTATGGTTATACCAAGGTGGGGAAGTAGAAGAAGTTTTGAGTCTAGAAAGGGTAACGAAGAGGGATATAGCATTATGTATTTCTCTGTAAAACGCGGATGTGGCATCTTCTACAGTTAGATTATCAAAATTAAAGTGAGTTCTATTGAGATAATCATTAATTTTGGGGAAGTTTGCTTTGTGGAAATCGTATGAAGCTGGAGGTACGGGCGTGTTAGATGGCTTTGAAGACTGGAGAAAAAATGAGTGAAGAAGAGGAGGGTGTAGGTTATCAATGGTTGAGATAAGCAGGGGTGAAAGTGAGATTGAAGAATTAATGGGATCTGTTGTAAATACAAGGTCAAGTTGCCTACCCATATAGTTGGAGATTCCACTTACTTGGCAGAGGCAAGAGTCCGCAAGGCGATCAACGAACAGACATTCTTTGACAGAGATGGGGTTAGGAGCAATGTAAAACGATTGGTCATCTGACAAAGTCCAGCTTAGATACGGTAAATTGAAGTCACCGAAAATAAGGATCTCATCATCGGGTTCGCATAAATCTGAAATGTCGTCAATCGTTTTTACTGCAAATTCATAACATTCGAGGGGTTGCGATGGTAAAATATAAAAGCAGATAATGTAAAGCGATTTATGGGGTAGTGTAATTTTGATTGAGACAAAATCAAGGCTTGGGGAAGAGGATGTTAAGAGAAGAGATGAGTCAATTGAATTGGTGACAGCTATCAGGACACCACGACAAGGAGTGTCATCACTGTCACGGTCTTGATCGTCGTCTCGATAAACATTGAAATTAGAAGGGAACAGTTCCTGGTTGTTAATGCTAGGGATAAGGTTAGTTTCAGTCAGGGCATAGACTTCAAAAGGCAAAGAGTGAGTCCAAATTGTTGAAGGACTGCACTTGTTTTTGAGCGAAGTCCTCTTACGTTTTGATAGTAAAAGGTAAGAGGTAGATTACTAACGAAAAAACTTGTCATGGTCAGCTCTACTACGTTGAAGGTGGGATATTCGCTTTGAGTGAACATATTGACCAAAAGCTTCTAGATCATTAGCGACCTTATCGGGGGACAGATTAAAAAGCTCATGGTATTTGATGTACAGTTTTTTAAGGGTGGGAGCATCAGTGGGGAGACCCTCCTGCTGAATAGAGACAATGACACTGACTTCATAGCAGACTATGTCAGACTTATCGTGAAAGTATGCCAGGAAAATCCGAATATTTTCGTATGTCTTTTTGTCTCTAAGTCTAGACAGGGCGTACCGGGATTCAGTTGAATCAATAGTTTGCTGGGTAAGTTTGACTGTGGGAGGCGAAAGGGGGTCGAAACTGGAAGTTGAACTGGACGGTGGTTCAGGTGTGCTAGGATTAAGTATGTGGGAACTAATAAAATTAGGGTATTTTGCTTCAGATGTAAGGTCGAAGCATGGGAAGGGTGATTTATCCAGAGAAGAGGGTGTTGAGAGGGTTTGATTAGAGGGTAGAGATGAAGGGTGAGATGTGGGAGTTAAATTAAAAGAAACTCTACGCGGAGGCTTAGGTTGAACATGGTTGTGATTCGGTTGGGATGTAAACTGATGATTTTTAGTCTTAGATTGAGGCAAAGACTGTCTTGGCATAGGTAGGGGTTGGGGTTTATGAAGAGTCTTAGGTTGGTGCTTAGGTTGGGGCTGTGACTGGGGCCCAGGTTGAGGGGTAAGTTGGAAATAATGATGAGGACAGCTAGGGATATTAAAGGGTGGTGCGAAGCTGGGCATGATCTGGGTTTTGAAGGACCAATTGGGACCAGAACTCGGGCGCTGTTTCGATTTCAACTTATTTACTGTCCTGGTATATTTGGACACAATCATATTGGCCAGTTTAAAAGCCTCACCTGATGGGTTGGGGAAAAGCCATTCATATTTAGAAGGGATGGTTATTATAAATGCTTTGTGTTTCTTAAATCTATTTGAAGTGGATAGTTCTATATTGATTAATTTTATAAAAAATTTACTAAATAGATACTGGATCCAATTGGAATCAGCGTTGGAGGGAGCTTTCTCAATTATGAACCTGCAGGTTTGTAAAGCAGGCCCACTGGCGTCATCGATTTTCTTAAGCCTACGGTCCCATTCCGATTGTCTCCACGATGTGCCAAAACGTTCGATAGTAGGATCACGTGCAAAAGAAGAGTTTTCGACGGTTGGTTGAGATGGTGGTGGCGATTAAATTCATGCAGGCTCCGGAGCATTCTCGACAGCTTCTGCTAATTCTTCCAATAGTGACGTGTTGGATTCTATTATTCGTGGTGGTGTTGGGACGTAATACGAAGTATCCTTGAGATCCTCGGAAAAAATATTTATTAAGGACCGAGTTTCTTTTGTATAGTCGTTTAGTTCCTCTAACTGACACACTATGTTTACCAGTAGAGGTTCGTAGTTGGCCGGTGGAGGTGCACTTTTTGAAGCTGAGGATTGGAAGCTAAATTCGATGGAGGTACGGAGCAAGTCAACTGAGGATATTAGAAGGGAGATACACTGCTTGAGTTCATTTGATAGTGCTTTAGTTACATTAGGCACTATTTCACAATTAGGGAGAGATTCCGGGAAGGTTGAGGGCACGATAATTCCTTTTCAATGTTCTTTATCTGGGTTTTGAGATAGGTCGCGAATTTATGATTGTTATTATTGAGTTCATCCACCGATTTGATGAACTCATCAAATTTTTCGAACTGGGCCAGGCATTGTTTATGGTAGTTTGTTTTTTTCCGCATTTGACGCAAAAGTGTCGCTTAAGCTTTTTATTGCCAGCATTATATGCGACTGAGAAATGTTTTTGCACTCATCGCAATAAAACACAAAATTACGCGTAAGATCTTTAAAATGAGTGATTAACCTTTTGGTAAAACCGACACAAGTGGCATGGAAATGTTTCCCGCACAACCCTATGCAAGCTACCCAATCAACAAGGTTGTCGTTGTTGACACAATTATATCGCGCACTGTTGAAACATATTTGGAAGAATTAAGCAATAAGAGGGAAAAAACACTGTGTGGAAATGTAAAAATGGATTGGTGACGAGTTATTATTAACTTTGATTTTTTTTTTTTTTTTTCAGTTCTTGTACTTGTTTGTTGTCGTTTATTATTATTGGGGCACAGACAGTATGGGCTTATAAGGAATTGCTTAAGATATGCTGAACCACATACAAGTTAATGTGTTTTAATTGTATCATTTTAAGAAATAGTTGAAATGCATTTTAAATTAGTGAAGTCAATAAGGCGTTGACTAATTGTTAACAGTAATTACAATAGACTTCACGGTACTGTTCACTCAAAAATTGATGTTAATATTTAATGTTTGATTATTTGATTCCAATTTAGACCATATTTCACCATCATAATCCTATGGGAAATTGACGGTAACGTGAAGACAAACAAAATTCTTTCACAGTTAGAGTGCTTCATTATCCCCGAGAAGCATGGACTATATTTCATTCCCATATTCAAACGGGAACAGAAACAAGACCTGGAACTAATAAAATACTGGACCAGTTTCAAAAATTCTTCCACTATTAGAATGCTACATTACTCCCGAGTAGCATTAACTATGTTTCCAAAGGGAATGGGAATAGGAACTCGGAAAACCACATGCTCCAAGAGCAGGCTAAATGGGTTAAGACTTGACGTTTGTCAAGAAAGACAGATCTGTTTAGTTCTTGCTACTTTGGGTTACATTCAAAGCTGTTAGCAGAATGGACAACACACGGAAAATAGGACAGAAAGATAGAACTGCGCGAAAGGCTTACAGATTTTTTGATTATAATGATTTAAGTATATAACATTTAGAAAAACAAAATCTTTATGGCGTGGCTATGCCGTCTGCCGATTGGTACTGATTTATAAAAGTTAAAAAAAAAATGTTCTTTTAAATTTTAATTTTAAATATAAAAGAAATGACGTTAAAATCTACGTGTATACAAAAACTAAATAATGTACTACTATTATCGTTGTTTCAAGATGATTTGTTACATTAAAAGTTAGCATTTCTTATTTTTTCTCGATAAAAAGCTTACAGTAAATGTAAGTTTAAACTTTTTTATCAAAAAACGTACATAAAAAATATACATAATCTATATATATAAAGTAGGATGTATGTATGTATGTATGTATGTATGTATGTCCGGGGTAAACTCCTAAACCACCCAACGGATTTTTATGAAATTTTCAGGGTAGACAAAGTTTAGAGATGGTTCCTGTCAAGGTTTGATCCCCATATTCCCACAGGAACGGCGTTGGGTTGGGTTTTTGGTTTGATTTCAAAAAATATTTCAGCACTTGGGGTGCTACATTATCGCTCTTCATCAGTAACTTAAACTATATCTCATCCCTATAATCCCACAGGAACAGAAACAGGAACGAGGACGGGAACCATAAAGTTACTTGACCGATTTCAAAAATTCTTTCAACTCTGGAACGTAACATTATCCCTCAGTGACATAGACTTACATTTCATTCACATATTTCCATGGGAACGGAAGATTCCCACAGGAACAGGGTTGGGAACGGAAACTTAGAAGCTACTGGACAGATTTCAAAAATTCTTTCTGCACTGGAATGCCACATAATCCCTCAGTAACTTGGCGTGTATTTCATCCCTATAATCCCACGGGAACAGAAACGGGAACGAAGACGGGAACCTTAAAGTAACTTGACCGATTTCAAAAGTTCTTTCAACTCTAGGATGTTACATTATGCCTCAGCCTCAGTGAGATAGACTAACATTTCATTCTCATATTTCCATGGGAACGGAAGATTCCCACAGGAACGGGGTTGGAGTAGGATGTATGTATGTATGTATGTATGTATGTATGTCCGGGGTAAACTCCTAAACCACCCAACGGATTTTTATGAAATTTTCAGGGTAGACAAAGTTTAGTTCAGAGATGGTTCCTGTCAAGGTTTGATCCCCATATTCCCACAGGAACGGCGTTGGGTTGGGTTTTTGGAAAATTAGAAACTACTCCACAGATTTCAAAAAATATTTCAGCACTTGGGGTGCTACATTATCGCTCTTCATCAGTAACTTAAACTATATCTCATCCCTATAATCCCACAGGAACAGAAACGGGAACGAGGACGGGAACCATCAAGTTACTTGACCGATTTCAAAAATTCTTTCAACTCTGGAACGTAACATTATCCCTCAGTGTCATATACTTACATTTTATTCACATATTTCCATGGGAACGGAAGATTCCCACAGGAACAGGGTTGGGAACGGAAACTTAGAAGCTACTGGACAGATTTCAAAAATTCTTTCTGCACTGGAATGCCACATAATCCCTCAGTAACTTGGCGTGTATTTCATCCCTATAATCCCACGGGAACAGAAACGGGAACGAGGACGGGAACCTTAAAGTAACTTGACCGATTTCAAAAGTTCTTTCCACCCTAGGATGTTACATTATGCCTCAGCCTCAGTGAGATAGACTAACACTTCATTCTCATATTTCCATGGGAACGGAAGATTCCCACAGGAACGGGGTTGGGAACGGAAACTTAGAAGCTACTGGACAGATTTCAAAAATTCTTTCTGCACTGGGATGCCACATAATCCCTAAGTAACTTGGCGTGTATTTCATCTCTATAATCCAACGGGAACAAAAACGGGAACGAGGACGGGAACCTTAAAGTAACTTGACCGATTTCAAAAGTTCTTTCAACTCTAGGATGTTACATTATCACTCAGTGACATAGACATTTCATTCACATATTTCCATGGGAACGGAAGATTCCCACAGGAACGAGGTTGGGAACGGAAACTTAGAAGCTACTGGACAGATTTCAAAAATTCATTCAGCATTAGGATACCACTTAGTCCCACAGTAAGACAGATTATATTTCTTCCCCAAATTCCCGCGGAAGAGGAAAAACGAGAACTGGAACCTTAAAAGTACAGACCCGAGCAAAGCCGGGCGGCTCAGCTAGTTAAAATAATAAAATTGTTGTTTTTAGGGTCTCACGAAGAAAAATCAAAACTTATCCAAATCGAGCTGGACATGTTTACATCAAAAAATGCAAACAAGAATGATGGATGGAGGTTAGGATGTCCCATATTTTAGAGGTTTTTTTGAATAGATGCTTTGATTCTTTTCATTTGAAAACAGTAGTCATTCCTAAAAAACTGAGTCTGAGATTATTTAAATAAAATCTTAAACTGTCAGACACTATGTACTATGATTTCCGTTCGAAATGTGGTAAGTTGCCATCTACCGACAAATGTACAAAAATATTTTTTTTTTAGTGTGAAGTCGGCACGGGTTGCCGTCATCGGAGCAAAATGGAATTTGGTATACAAGTAGGGCAGGGAGTTTTTTTTTATAAATTGAGAGAGTATGCGTTTCAATATCTTGGTTTGTATTTTCGCAATTAAGCAATTCACACACAGCCTGTGAATGTCTAAATTTAAAACAAAGTTCATAGTAATGAAAGAGAGAATCTGGCCATCGCATCGGTTTATAAAAGCACTCTGCGTCAACAGAGCGAAACAGGAAAAGACATTCACGTGTAGAAAGTAAGGTTAATCTTGATTTTTCGTCTTCCGATGCGGATTCAGAGTCGAGCTTCTCAAGACCTCCAAGTAAAAGGGCAAAACAAGATCAGAGAATTGATGCTTTGATTTATCAAATAAGTTACTTACCAAATCTTATATCATCTCAAGAAATACCATTACTTTAGAATGTTGACAAGTGGCTTCTTTGATTTCAAGGATCAATTGTGCTCAGGCTTACGATTTATAATAATTAACTGGGTAAATAATTCTCCAAGTGAGTTTACTCTTTCAAACTTACTGGAGAAGTTTGAGGAGATATTTGGTCCTAATTCCGGAAACAATAAGACGATGGAACAAATGTTGCAAGTCGTTTGTGAGAAAATGGCCAAATGCATTGAAGAAATCCATTTATATCAAAAAAAAAAAAAAAAAAAAAAAGAAGAAAGGCTTCTGGAGCGACCACAATTTTCGTCCAATATTCGAATTGCGAGGTCTGAATTCTTCCATAAAGACAAAACACTTTCAACTAATTTCACATTCGTTATTATCGGAGTTTCTTCAAAGACCGGATTGGATGATGAAAATCGACTTATTTCAAGCATACTTTCATTTTCCTATATCGAAAGGTCATCTTTGTTTCCTAGGCTAGTCTACATAATAACAATAATAATAATAATAGTTCTTTATTCAGGTGTATGTACTACATAATAGAACAAGCTTACAATTAAAGCAAAACAAATCATGAAATTAGTACACAAAGAATAGTTAGTGACATCTAGCTAGTCTGCTTGATTTTTCGTCTTCGCAAGATACTCAGACGGCCACCGGAATGTCCGCTAGCACTTAAAGTCTACATTCTCACCACTTGCCTTTATCTACAGTTTTCTAACCCCCTTGTAACGGACGTTGTTGAAGTTAGGATCTATGCTGGCATGCATGTGCCCCGTTTTGTTTAGCTCGCCGGTGGGATGGTTCTTTATCCTGTAATCCGTTTACAAAATTAAAACTTACCATGCCAGCCTTTGACTATTAGATGTTTTAGCCTTCGAGAAATTTTTGTCTACACCCTCCCTTCCTGACTATCTTACTCGACTGGATAGTCCCTTAAATATGGCATCTTCCTTCCCTTCACTTCATCCTAACATTCTTCTTTCCTCATCCTTCGTCTTTCTTTATTAACAACTCATGTTATTGTCTTTTTGATTTGTTAATTTAATCTTTTAATTGCAATCCACTCATGTTTCTTTTCTATTCAATTTTCTTTTTACATAATGTGTGTATTATATTTAAGTTAATAAATTCTTCGTTAATAATTTAAAAGAAAAAAAAATCTTCTTCTATTTCTATAAAAGTCTTTCCTTGTACACACTAAGTTGGAGATTACCACCCTCGTTTTATTTATTATTACTTATACTTATATGTTTTTAAAATTTCCCCTTTAAAACCCTTCTCCCCGAAATTTAAATATAGACAGATGATTTTTACAAAAAAAAAAATGATAGGTATCAATAATCACTCACCGAATTTAAGCAGCAACGTGTTGTTGTGGCCACAGCATCCAATTGCTCCACCGATGGTACCCAATCAATATCTACTACTTTAGTACAAAACTTTTAAAAATCACTGTTCTATAGTTTTTAAATTTCTTTCACTTAAAGTACTATTGTGCACTTTTAATTTATATGTGCCATAAAAAAAGATTTTTTATTTTTATTACTCTAAGATTATTGAATTTTTTTTATTACAAGATTTGCAACTGTTTTATAAGCACTATTAACTGATTTTTTTTCCTCAGACTGCAAAGTACTGAACCGTTCCTGGCTAATTGTAGCGGAGCCTCTAACGGTTCGAATGAAATCACGTTCCGTAGGATGAAATTAGCCTTATTTTTGCACTATTTACCAACCTTTTTTTTAAAGGTGATTCAAATTTTGCTGATTATGAACGTTTTACAGCTTTTCCTCTTTTCAGGTTTTTGGCTTAGCCTAAACAGCCACCAGCTACTGCTATAACTTTCACACCTAACCCATAAAAAATATAGTATACTTTCTGCTCTAAGATTAGGCCTTATATACAAAAAAATTTACCTCTGTTCACAATAAAAATTTACCAATTCTTTTTCTTGGTTTATTAAAACTTTCCTTTTCTTCAGCTTTTATCTCAGTTTCGACTTTCTTTTAACTTTTGGTTTGCAGTTAGCCGCAATCCCTATTGAAATTTTTATATATATATATATGTGACTAAAACCGCGGACACAAAAACTTTACCTTAAATCGTTAGCTATTAGTATACTACTGCGTCTACACAGCTGAAAGTCTATTGAAACTTTTTTACGATGTTTCAGGCAAAGTTTCTTCTAACCATTAGGTCTCTCTCTCTTACTGGCATTTTACTTCGCAACATTTTCCCGTTACCGAGAAAGATTTTCAGTTAACTTTGTGTCTGCTCTCATTTTGCTTCTACGACTTTACTACCGTGAATACCTGAATACCTAAATTATTATTCTTTTGACATTTGTCATTTAGGCATTCGGCTGACAGATTGCTAATCGTTTTTTTTTTGTTTTGGTTTCGGTCGCGTATTTTAAAATGCGAGTTCCTTGCTTTTGGATTTTATGTTTATGGTTTTAGTTTTATTCGCTTCTTTATTTCATTGTTTAGTTTACCCGGGCCGGTCCTATGTAGCTAGTTTCGTAACAGGGCTTTGCTTATTTAAGATACGTAGATATCTAAAAAGAGCAAATGAACCCACGGGCTTATGGGTGGTTTCATTATTGCACGGTTGCTCTGTTTACATGCGATCATTTGCAATCAGACTAACGTCATTCAAAATATTTGCGCATGCATTTTACAATGCATTTGTGAACACTTTTTCGGATTTGCTACATCTGTCAAAGAATTGAAAGAATTTCTGTGTACACAGTTCCATAATATACTTTTCTTTCTTTTTCCATCCAAAAAAAAACAGTTTATTTATTTAATTCAGTACTTTTTCTTACCTGGAGCCTGAAGAGTTTTCATACATTTTTTTGTACTTTTACTTTGTTTTGTATTTTTTCCGCGGTAATTAATAGCCTTCTTGAAATCTGACATTTGACTTGAATAAAGGAAAGAAAATAGTTGTGTTTTGTAGTGTCTGTCTCTTTCTATGAAGATGAAAACCGAAAAGCAAACGAATTAAAGCATTTGCACATTTGCGCTGCAAATATTTGCGTTTTGCTTTAATGAAACTATTACATTTGTCATTTGCATTTATGAAAGTTATGCATTGGTCAGACTAACGCAACTATGCAATTATGAAAGCACCCTATATCTCTGTTTACCTCCCCCTCGTGGCTCAGTTTTTGTAAAAAAAAAAAAAGCTTTTAAGATGAAATACTATTTGTCTCTTTCTTCTATTACATATATATACCTGAAACTATGTATAAAAGGGATATCATTTTATCCAGTTCAGTCAGTTGGCAATGTAAATCTTTAACGAATTAAACTAGTAAATCTTATATTTCTTTATTATAAGCTCGGACTTTTGCTCTATTCTCGATACTTCAAGTTTTTCAGTCGGGGTTCGCATAGTTTTTTATATGGTGCCGAAACCCGGGAGCGAAAGTCGTACAGAGAAAAGAAATATATTTAACGTATTTAATCCCGAAAATATAATCGTGTTCTTTCTAAACGCTTCATAAGATGGAGATCTCTGCTCGTTCCGCCTACAGAGGACAAGTGACAAAAATTGTAAAACTTGCCACTGAATATTTAGCTTCTACGGAGTCCCAAATAAAAGATGAGGAGAATTTCGATGACATCGAAGAAGAATTGAGTTCATATATTCAGCGCTTGAGTGCAGCCCACGAGAGTCTTTTGGTCTCCAATCAGGAGGTTAAATGTAAAAACCTCATCAAAGACGATGACCTGGATAGAGAATGCGAAAAGGTTGCAGAGTACCAAGACTCTGCCATAGGAACACTTGCAAAGCTCAATTCGCGCGTAGCTAAACTTAGGAAGAAGCAGACACCCAGAACAGTAAACCTAAACGAGACATCTACTACCGCGCATAAACCCATGAAGCTGCCGGTGCTGGCGTTAAAAAAGTTCGATGGAAATTTTCAGGAATGGTTTCCGTTTTGGGACCAGTTCCGTACGAAAATCCACGAAAACAACGGTTTGACATCTTCTGACAAGTTCAGTTATCTTGAAAGTGTGTTAGTGGGTAATGCAAAGAAGTTGATCGAAGGTTTTTCTGCAACGGAAATGTGCTATGATGCAGCTATCTCGCTTTTGATAGAACAGTTCGGTGATACTGAGCGCCTAGTCGACAAACATATGCAAGAACTAATAGCCCTTCGACCGGTAAACTCTCCAACTGATGTTGCTGGACTACGTCATCTATACTCAAAGTGTCATTGTACAAAAGACTGTGACAGCAATAAATCCATTACAAGTTCTACTCCGTAAAAATAATCGTTGCTTTCGCTGTACAAAAGTCGGACATTCAGCCAGAAATTGCAAAAGTTCGTGTAAAGGAAAACATTTAACGTCGATTTGTGACCCCTCATTCGCCAAAACAAAAGTAGTCGCGGCGCATGTAGTCTCAAAATCAAATGCCGAAAATCAAATGTCCGATTGTCAAAACGCCATGAGTTTGTGTGCAAATTCTGTATTGGAAAATTCAAATGTTTTTCTGAAAACAGCTCGAGGCATCGCCGCAGCCCCTAACAAAAACAAAAATATTCTTATACGACTAATTATAGATGGTGGCAGTCAACATATGTACATATATTCGTGAGAGTCTCGCCCAAAAACTAAACTTAATCCCTGTTGGAAAAGTGAGAATCTCCGTCATACCATTTGGAAGCAAAGTGCAGTGTCCATTTCAAGTCCTTGATAAAGTGCGAGTGGCGATTCTTAGTCAATTTAACAACAAAAGCGTTTACATAGAGGCAATAGTGGTCCCCGAAATTTGTGTAGACGTTCTTTCAGCGCCTGAAACTTCATGTCCCTCCATTCAAGGAATTCAGTTGGCCGACACACAGTATACTTCTATGGAATCTAAAGAAAGTTTAAGTGCACTGATTGGTTCTGACTTTTACTGGGCCGTAGTAACCGGAAAACAAAGGCGCATTTCAAACTGTTTGCGAGCAATAGAGACCATATTCGGATGGACGATCCAAGGGCCACATAACTCATCTGGTAAGAATGTTGATTCAGATATTAATGTGTGTTTATCTTCTATTTCAAGAACAATTTTGACACTCCCTGCTTTGAGAGACTGTGACATTACTGCATTCTGGTCACTAGAATCCATTGGTATACGAAGTAAAGATGCCGAAAACCAACAACTAGCGAATGATCTCATCTCCTCGTGTATCAGACGAAAAGGTTCACGCTACACAGCTGCTTTACCGTGGAAAGATATACAAGTGTGTCCCGAGAACAACAGAAATCAAGCTATTAAACGACTTCTCTACCTGTCTACTCGTTTGTCGCGGTACCCAGAGCGCTTCGAAGAATATGAGACTGCAATTCGACAGATGGTTGCTGAGGGCATTGCTGAACCAGTTCCAGCTAACAGTTTGCATGCTCCAAAACGAGTGTTTTATCTTCCTCATCGACCCGTCTATAAAGAGGAAAGCATCACAACAAAGATGCGTATTGTATTTGATGCCTCTGCTCGCTCAGATGATAACCCTACTTTGAACGACATGCTCCATGTAGGAGCGAATCTGCTACCCGACGTCCTGAAAATTCTGCTTAATTTTAGACTGAGGCGAATTGGAATAGTTGCTGATGTAGAGAAGGCTTTTCTGCAAATCATGTTAAGCGATGAGGATCGAGACAGCCACCGTTTTCTCTGGTTGTCATCTCAAGGGTCATCAGACATGAAACCAAAATTCGAAGAACTGAGAATGACCAGGGTGACTTTTGGGGTAAACTGTAGCCCATTTCTACTAACAGCGACTCTGCGTTACCATCTTTTCGAAGAAAATCCTCATTTTCAATCGACGTGCGATGTGCTGGAAGGCGGGTTCTACATGGACGATTTGATGATAAGTGTGGATACCGAGGATGATGCACTTACCATTTGCAAAGAATCTTCCCAAATTATGAGAAACGCTAGTATGAATTTGAGAAAATGGAACTCGAATAATTCTTTGGTGCGTGGTAAATATGGCTCCTTTGATGTGCCACCCGTGCAAAAGGTTTAAGGACTCGCTTGGTTCGTCTTCAGCGATGAAATAGCTGTGCCTTTAGCAGCAGTGGAAAGTTTGCTTACATCCAACTTAGCAAAAGCCACAAAACACGTCGTGCTTCAAACCATAGCAAGAATCTATGACCCTTTAGGAATGCTGGGACCTACCGTTGTCAAAGTAAAAATTCTTTTTCAAGAGGTATGGAGAAGGAAAGTGTCTTGGGATGAAAAAATACCGTCTGACCTGTTGGCTGAATGGAACGAGTGTGTAAAAAACCTGCTACAACTAAAGGATATCACTTTACCTCGGTCAATTACTGCGTTCGCCTCTATAAATAAAGTGCACCTTCATATATTCGCTGATGCCAGCATGAAAGCTTACGGTACGGTGGCTTATCTAAAGAACATCAATCTCAAATACGAGTGCAGCGTCTGTTTTTTGTGTGCTAAAAGCAGAGTCGCTCCGCTGAAAGAAGATGGAACCAAGGAGCTTACGTTGCCCAAACTTGAACTTACCGCAGCCTTGATAGCATCCCGTTTATGTTGCTACCTTAGAAAATCACTTAAAATCCATATTGAACGAGCTTACATGTGGAGTGACTCCAAAATTGCACTTAGTTGGATACAGGGAGAAAAAGACCGCTGGAAACCTTATGTTCAAAGTCGTGTTTCCGAGATCCGTCGTCACACACATTGTTCAGAGTGGAGCCATTGCTCTGGAAAAGATAATCCTGCCGATCTTCTAACGAGAGGGGTTACTGCTGAACACTTGCGTTCGTCTACTCTTTGGTTCCATGGCCCAGCTTGGATTAAAGCTGAGAAATTTCAAACTTTTGACAGCTGTAACGCACAAACATCTGCTGTTTCATCGCTTTTGCTGCAGACTGTTTCCGGACGTTCAAAACTTGAGCCTGTTTTGTGCTTTGAAGACTTCAGTAACTGGAATCGCTTGCTACGTGTCACTTGCTTCATATATCGCTTAACAAACTGTCTCAAAACTGAAAAGAAATGGACATCCTTGCAGTTGTCTGCAGATGAGCTCATAGCAGCAGAAACTTATTGGATCAGGTACATACAGTTCAATGAATTTACTAACAAAATTGATTTATTACAGAAATCGAAACCTGTACCTGGGTCATCTGACATTGCCCAACTTTTTCCATTTCTGGACGACGAAGGCTTGATGCGTTTAGGTGGACGATTTCAGTCTTTGCAAGACTCAGCCGATTTTAAGCACCTTATCATACTGCCAACCAAGTCCCATATCACAGATCTAATTGTTATTGACTGCCATCAACGATCTCTTCATAGCGGGGTCAATACGGTTCTGGCACAATTGCGGACTCGTTTTTGGATTCCAAAGGGGCGACAATTGGTAAAGAAACTGCTCAAAAAATGTGTCGCATGCAAAAAACTATTTGCCAAACCAGCCTCACAACCATTTGGTTCTCTGCCCATAGAAAGGCTTACATTGTCAAGACCATTTGATACTGTTGGTATTGATTTTGCGGGTCCTGTTTATGTGTTCGACAGCGTGGCTGGTGATATGAGCAAAACGTATCTTATGGTGTTTACGTGTGCTGCTGTACGCGCTGTACACTTGGAACTTACAACAACAATGTCAACCGAAAACTGTTTGATGGGTCTTCGTCGTTTTATTGCAAGAAGAGGCAAACCATCGGTCATTTATTCGGATAATGCCCAATCTTTCCGCCGAGCTGCTTTGGAACTCAACCAATTTATTTTCGATGATGAAGCCTTTCGTGATTTTGTTGCAAACAGATATATTAAATGGAAATTTATAGTTGAACGTGCCCCATGGTGGGGTGGATTTTGGGAGCGTTTAATACGAACTATTAAGAACGTCCTTAAAGTAGTCATAGGAAAAGCAAAGCTTAATTTCGAGCAATTAAGAACTATCATCGTGGAAGCAGAAGGAATTGTCAACGCTCGCCCCCTTACTTATATAAGTAATGAACCATTTGAGGCTGCTCCTTTGACCCCTGGTGATTTTTTGACGAATAATGGCAATATCTTTAACCTAAGTGAATCCGTTCCTGAGTCGAATAACATCCAGATTCTCTGGAAGCAAAGAATGCGACATGTAAATGCTTTGTGGAAACGATGATGGCGCCTAGAATATATGCAACTACTTCGTTCGTTTCATCATGGAAAACATGCTTCCACAAACCCATCAACAAAAAATGACGTCGTGCTTGTTTTCGATTCTGGAAAACCACGAATCCACTGGAGAATGGCGGTTATTGAAAATGCATTTACTGGTCGTGATGGTAAGGTAAGAGCATGTGAAATACGGTATTCAGATGGAGCTAAAACAAGGAGACCTATTCAGTTGCTATACCCATTGGAGATCGATTCTGTTCCCTCGGTCGGAGGATGTTAAAAAAAAAGCTTTTAAGATGAAATACTATTTGTCTCTTTCTTCTATTACATATATATACCTGAAACTATGTATAAAAGGGATATCATTTTATCCAGTTCAGTAAGTTGGCAATGTAAATCTTTAACGAATTAAACTAGTAAATCTTATATTTCTTTATTATAAGCTCGGACTTTTGCTCTATTCTCGATACTTCAAGTTTTTCAGTCGGGGTTCGTATAGTTTTTTATAGTTTTATTTTAAAAATCATTAAAATCGACATTAAAACATAGTACTGTGAACTAGTGGAACAAAAAAGGATAATTGAACAATTATTATAACTTCATATCGTAGTGAAGTGTCATCAACAACGTCTAACTTAAACGTGGGAGCCGAACTCTACCTACTAGTCGGGCAGTAGTTTTTCCCTGGAATGTCAGATAAGTTAATCAATATTTTGTTTTAAGTTTTCATTCTTTGTGGTGTTTTCTTTTTCGTTTTTAGGTTACTGACGAATGTCCTTAGCATGGTATACTCCGAACTTCTTACCACTAAGCGACTCTAGCTCATACATGCAACTACCGATGACTCTACTGATGCGGGCTTTACTAAACTTCGGCAACAACTTGGAGTTTTACCGGAAAAATTGCTTTGGGTAAAATTTCTATAAAATATTTCTTGTCCAGTTTTGTAGTGTACTGGCTTAGCTCGTAAGTTATACGTATTTTGTGTTTTGAGATGTGCTTTGTTTAAGTTGTTTTGGACTCTTTGTCGTAACAAGGCCGTTTTACCATGGCTTCGGGATCCGCTTAAATTTTTAACTGCTTTAACAATGAATATGAAGACCCATGACCGATCATGTTCTGACCGAAGAGAGCATAGTAAGGTTGACATTTAATTGCCTCATGTACGTCAGACCTTAATGCACAGGCAATACTGGATAAAAGAATATCCCAGTCATTTTGTTCCTCTGCTATCAACACACGCAATTTAGACAACACACTTCGGTTAATCCTTTCCGAAATGTTGGCTTGCGGTGAGTACAAAGCAGTTTTCACATGTTTAACACCATAAGTTTCTAGGAACTTATGAAACTCTTTGGCTACAAACTGCCGTCCATTATCCGACTGAATAGTTTCAAGAGTGCCAAACATGTGAAATATTTCCGTTTCTAAAAAGTTATTAATCTTAGGGAGACGTTGCTTTAGACAGCGCTTTTAAAAATACGAACTTAGTGAAGTGATCTACCACAATTAAAACAACAATGTTCCCGCGTTTCGTTCTAGGATAGGGACCAAGCAGATCTATATATAGTCGCTGCATAGGTCTCTCGGTTATAACTTGTGAAGTGATAGGAGGTCTTAGGATCTTATTTGGGGCTTTTATCATTTTACATATGTCGCACTCGTTCACGTATTGCTTTATATCTCTAGCCATTTTTGGGCAGAAATATCTTTCTCTAATTCTAGCAAACGTTTTGGCAAAACCACCGTGACAAGATAACTTGGTATTGTGTGACATTTGTATCAAATTGTATGTGAGTGCTTCTGGTACCCAAAGTTTCCAAAGTGAATCTTCTTCTCCTATTTCTCCATTCCTAAACAAAACTCTTTTGTAAATATATTTATCTGAAACTACTAAGTCAGGCAAACTAGGTTGATTTAAAATAATGTTATCTCTTAACTTCGAATATTCTTCCGAATTAAACTGATCCGATAAAAGATCCACTTCCTGCGCAATGGTCGTTTCTAAATTCTCTTCACTGTTCTCTAATACTTTATTACTAGTTGAAATTTCTGCCATGTCAACTCTAGACAGTGCATCTGGCACGACATTTAACGCGCCCTTACGATGTTCCACACTAAAATCAAACCTCTGTAGTTCTAAACTCCATCGAGCTAAACTGCCACTCAAATCTTTCAATGACATAAGCCATTGTAAACTCGAATGATCAGTTATAACTCGAAAGGGCAACCCTTCAATATAGGCTCTGAACTTTCTAATGCTGAGGACAGCGGCCAAACATTCCAACTCAGTAACCATGTACATAATTTTTTTGTGCTTTATTCAACTTTTTTGACATGTATGGTATAGGTTTTTCATTTAGATTCCCTCTGATGAAGCATCACATTGAATTTACCGGCGAGTCAGATGGGCTTATTTGTTGAGAAGCAGCCGTCTACCAGAACAAAAAAAATGTTATTGTCAAAATGTTAAGTTATAATATTGCTGGGCTAGCAAATAAACTTTCAATTGTTAATTTTTTTAATTATTTAAATGAATTTCATATATTCTTGCTATTTGAAACACATTTATTACAACTAGAGGAAAGTAAATTCAAAAACTTTTTTAATAATTATGAACTAAAATGGATACCTGGCGTTAAAGCAAACATTTTCGGAAGAGCAAGTGGAGGGGAGCTTTTAGCGTTCCGTAAAAATCTTGAAGTCAAACTGCAATTCGAAGTGATAGGAAACTCCAATTTCATTAATCTCGAAATTAATAAAGATAATTTTTATATAATACTTATCTATCTCAACTGTAACCACTGGCAACGTGATTTTGAAAAATTGAACGATCTTTTATTCAACCTGGATTCAACAAATCTCGTTCTTATTGGAGACTTCAATGGACGAATAGGGGCCTCTCAGAATAATTATGTTTCCGGAATAAGCTCTGCAATATTGAAAACCCACCGTCAATCTAAAGATGAAGTAAGTGACAACAAAGGAAGTAAAATTCTTGAACTCACAGATGCATACGACTGTCAAGCTCTGAATGGAAGTTGTGATGGAGATTTACGCGGAGAATATACTTTTCTTAGAGGAACATCGTGCTCTGTTATAGACTATTGTTTTGTATCTGGAGGCTGGCATGACCTGATTTCAGATTTTCGAATTGGTGAGCAAATCTTCTCAGATCACATGCCGTTAGAGGTTAATTTCGAAGTGAAAAGTGATGGAAGTCCGTCGAATACAAACCTGCTTAATCTACTGCCCAAACTATTTTGGAATGAGAAATTATTAAATGCTTATCAAGCAAACTTAAACACTGAACTATACGCAACCCAAAATACACCGGGTATTGATCAGCTTACAAATATAATCAAAAAGGCCGCTCCAAACCCACCACAATTTAGAGGAAAACACGTAAGAAGTAAACAAAAGTGGTTCGACAAAGATTGCATTAAAGCAAGAAACAAGTCTTTTACTTTTCTCAAACTGCTACGAAAATACAATAGCAATATTTTCAAAAGTCTTTATGCTAAGGCTGTCAAAGACTTTAAAAATATCTGCAAAGTCAAAAAACTTGAGAACATGCAACAGAATATATTCATGTTAAATAGCAGTAGAACTTCGTCAGACTTTTGGAAGGCAAGTCAAACTATTAAATGGAAGAAAGAATCGCATTGCAACAGGTATCCAATCACGTTATTTATATACGCACTTCAGAGATCTCTTGAATTTACCACAAACATCACTCAGTATTCAATACGCAGAGCCTCAATTAATTAATGTGTATCTTGATCAACCACTGGATCTTGCGGAAGTTCTTGAAGTGATTCGAAACGCGAAAAACAACAAAGCGCCGGGCGAAGATGGAATCCCCTTCGAGTTCTTCAAAAATTGTTCCTTAGAATTTGCACAAGCCCTTACTAATGAGTTCAATCGACTGTTTGAGAGCGCAGATTTTCAGAGCTTCAAAAAGTCAATAATATATCCGCTTCATAAAAAAGGAGATTTTATGAATCCATCTAATTATAGAGGAATATCCTTTCTGAACACTGCATAGAAGTTGTTTACAGCTATAATTTTCAAAAGACTTACAAACTGGATTAGAGACAAAAACATACTACACGAATTCCAAGCAGGCTTTAGAGAAAAGTACTCAACAGTAGACCATATTTTCACCTTATTCAATATCGCGCAAATATACCAGCAAAAACATAAAAAACTTTACGCACTGTTTGTAGATTTCAAAGCTGCATTTGATTCTATCCCACGTGAAGCACTCTTCTACAAGCTATACAGGATGGGTATAAGCAGTAAGATAGTCGGCATCATTAAGGCTCTTTATGAGAATAATATAGCTTCGGTGTGGGATGGAAACTCTTTATCTGAAGAATTTGCAACGACGATGGGTGTCAAACAAGGCTGTATTTTGAGCACACTTTTATTCATTTTGTACATTAATGACATAACAGAAGAAGTAGGAGGTGGTGTGGAAGTCAATCAGATTACAATCCCGGGTCTAATGTACGCAGACGATATTGTTTTTCTTTCTGACACAGTTAATAGTATGCAACTGAAAATTAACAGACTTGAAAGGTTCTGCAAAGCATGGAATCTAACTTTGAATCTAGATAAGACGAAAATCCTTGTATTTAGAAACGGAGGAGGGCGGTTCTCGAGAAATGAAGCATGGACTTACCAAACAGGTTCGATTGAAGTAGTCCGAGAATACAAGTACCTTGGCTTTCTAATAACTTCCAATCTTAACGTCGAAAAACATTTAAAAATTAAATTAGCAGAAGCAAAAAGAGCCATAAACTCAGCGTGGAATACTTGCATCCAAAGTAAATTTGTATCGCATAGCTCAAAGCAAAATATTATCCGAGCGACTGCCCAATCTATTCTTCTTTATGCCGCACAAGTATGGGGGTATAGTTCTTTTGATACCGTGGAAAAATTCCAACGTTACTGCATAAAACGCACCTTTAGGTTACCTAATAGCACCCCAAACTATATGACCCATTTGGAAACAGACTGTCCACCTCTTGTTCTGGAAACGTTAAAGATACACTTTGATTATATAGTAAAAGTTATGGAAATGGATGATCAACGCCTGCCGAAAGCTGCCCTGGAACATATGCTAGGAAGAAATGGACATTGCATGAAAGAATGGCAAGAACTGGCAAATACCTGCGGGTGTGACTTAAGCTTCTGCCCTAGTGATGGAGCTACTACTCTCAGAAGTAAATTTAAGAAAATTTTGGAAAAAACTGGAGCATATCTCTACAATAAATATCTGGATGAAGCGAAATCGTCACTGCATAGGATGTATTATAGTAAAGTTAGCTACAATCTTAATGGTAACACATACTTTCTGGACGGGAACACAACTGATATGATAAGAACAATTTTTATGCTAAGAGGCGAATTAATTAGTCTTAACTACATGCCACATCGACCAGACCTACCGATATTGTGCGATCTCTGCAACCGTGCAGAAAGAGAGGACGTCTATCATTTTATTGGGGTGTGCCCTATTTTAAATCAAATAAGAATGATGTACTTTGGCGTGAGGTCACTTCAAAAAGAGGAACTGATGAGTGTTTTGAATGGCGACTGGGGTTGGAATATTCTGTATAGATACACTAAATCTGCATTGGATTATAGAAATAAAATTAGAGATGGTAATTTTTGAAAAAAAAAAAAATAAATAAATAAAAAAAAAAAAAAAAGTAGAATACTTTTCTTTAAATTTAAATGTAACTTTTCTTATTTTCAACAATGATTAACAATACAAAAATGTCAATTTGGTAGACGGCTCAATGCCAAACCATAAGACTTTATGCTTAGTAATAATATTGTAAGAATATTGTATTTTTTATATATATGTTATACAGTTAAATAAAAAAGTCATTAAAACTAACTAAACTAACTAACTCACATTGAATAGTAAATGGCTTACTGAAATCAGGCTGTGATAACACTGGGGCTGAAGAGAGGGCTGTTTTGAGCTTGTTGAAAGATTCGAGTGCTTGTGGCGGAAATTCAAATTTGTTTTTCTTTTTCAGACAGTTAGGAGTTAGGAGCAGCTAAATCCGAGTAATTTTTTATAAAGCGTCGGTACCAACCCGTTAAACCCAAAAATCTGCGAACTTGCCTCTGAGTAGTAGGAACTGGAAAACTCACCATTGCTTCTATCTTATCGGGATTCGTTTTCAATGTACCTTGTCCAACTATATATCCTAGATATTTTATCTCCTTCATGCAAAACTTGCTTTTCAGGAGATTAATGGTCAAATTCGCTTGCCTTAGACATGCTGCTACTTGATTTAGAATACGGATGTGTGAGTCGAAATCTTCCGTACATATAAGAAGGTCATCCAAATACACAAACACTTGATCTCTTAGACTGGAAGGAATGATCTTATCCAGGATACGACTCATAGTTTGGGCAGCGTTACTCAAACCGAAAGGCATTAGTTTAAACTGGTAAAGTGGCCTACCTGGCAAACGCCGTTTTCTTTCTAGACTGCTCGTCTAAAGGGATTTGCCAGTAAGCATCCTTGAGATCTAATCCAGTTATGTAATGTGTATCTTTTATTCTACTTAACAAGCCTTCTATATGAGGTAACGGATACGCGTCTTTAACACTTACTGCATTTACTTTCCTGAAGTCTAGGCACAAACGAATCTTTCCAGGTTTCTTTACTAAGACCAATGGGCAACACCATGGTGAGTTACTCTCTTCTATAACTCCAAGTTCTATCATGCGATCTTAACTCTTTATAAACTTCAGCTTGTCGAACAGGAGATAAACTTCAGCTTGTCGAACAGGAGATAAAGGATAATGCCTAGATTTTATTGGTGCAGCTTCTCCCGTGTCGATAGAATGAAATCCTACCTGAGTCTTTCCTAATCCCAACTCAGCAAAATTAGGAAACAACTTTTTTGTGGCTTCCAATATTGACCTCTGCTCAGGGCTCAACTCTACTAGCTCTGCTTCTGCCTTGAAATTCATCTCTTCTTCTCCTGGCCACACGTCTGTTGGAATTTCGCTGATCTGTGGCACTAGGTTAAAAGCTCTCCAAAAATTCATGCCTAAATACACTTTCTGTGTCAAGTTGGGAATTAAGTAAAAACAAGTTCTATTTAAGCCGTTGTATTCGGTTTGAATACTGCAATAGCCTACGATACTGTGGGACTTGCCGTCAGCAGTACGAACTTCACTTTCATAAGGGCTTACTTCTAATCCTATTTTTTTTACAAAATCCCAACACTCTTTACCTAACACCGAAATGGACGCTCCACTGTGCAATAAACCGAAACATGTTTCATTGTTAAGACGAACATTAGCATACATCCTCCCGTCTGTTTCGGGTGAGATTATCGTGTCGATAATTTGCTTACGAAACTTTTGAGGGTCTCGATAACGGTTTCTACATTTATTAATTTGTGTACTAACTATGTAATAATTTAATTTTCTTTCGTGTAAAGACTTTAGAGCGTAAGTAGCAATGGGAAGATTTACCTCCGAAGGCTTATCTCTTTTAAGTATGTCCGGTTGATAGATAGATAGATATATATATAATTTTAATTCAAAAAAGATTTTACAAAAACAGTGTATGCTGGTATAAAAATTAATTAAGACAATAACTTTAAGTTGTCGTCAGGTTAAGAGGTAAATTAAAAATTAAGTTTAGTGAGTAGATTTAATTTCATTAATTACGACAATTCGTTTTAAATTAGGTTGCGATACTTGATTGCAGCTTTTAAAAAATTGTATAGGTTAAGGTAGCAGTTGCCATTCAAAACGTTGAGAAGTTAAGAGCGGGAGAGCACGTCGCCGCCCAGAAATACTCTTCTATAGCCATTATAGATTGGACAGGTTCCGACGAAATGGAAAGTGTTTTCCGATGCATCCATGTTGCAAACTGTACATATACCATCAGTATCTTTCTGGAACGCTCTTCCATTGAGATTGAGAAGTCCACAACGAGCTTTAAAGATGATTGAAATCACATCACAAGAGTTCGAGTCATCAAAATAGTTTGGTACTTCGAAGTAAAGCAGGTTGCAATATTCATCATGAAATTGGGACTGTGTGGCGCTGGTGGTAAATTCAATCCAGTGTTTTTCTTTAAGCTTTGATAGTAGAATACTATGCATTCCATGCCAATCAAGCAAACTTATGTCGAAAGAAAAGTCAATCGACGCACTATGAAATAGATCCAACCATTCCTTAGCCCAGAAGGTTTTTTTTCATAATAATGGCTTCTGATAAGATTTTGGGTAGTCTACCACTTGGAAGAGATAAGGTTCTTTTATATATGAAAAATGAAGCTTAAGAGACGTAAGAAAAGCTTTAGGTAAACCAGTTTCGATGTGCAAAGCATAGTTCGACGTGTTATCCGGTAGCAGGATTATCCGATAAGAGGACAATATCGTCAGCATATAAGAGGGCGTTAATCTGAAGATCATCTAAAAACAGACCAATAGGTAGTTCATCATGTAGATCATTTATAAAGAGGACAAAGAGAAGCGAACTCAGTACACAACCTTGTCGGACACCTTTGTTGGTAAAAAAGAAATCTGACAAGCTAGAGCCATCCCAAACAGCAGCAGCAGTGTCCACATAAAGAGATTTTATAACAGCAATCATCTTCGAAGAGATTCCCTGAGTAGATAATTTGTAGAATAAAGCATTTCTATCAACATTGTCAAAAGCAGCCTTTAGATCGATGAATAAAGCGTGTCCAGGAAAGACAGTCCTCTATAGTTAGACACCACATTAGCATCTCCTTTCTTAAATAGCGGATATATTATTGATTTTTTAAACGACGATGGTATGGTTGCAGTTTCAAAGATTTCATTAAATAACTTATATATTTCCATAACCAGAGACGGGTTCGCATTTTTATAAAACTCATAAGGTATTCCGTCCAACCCAGGAGTCTTGTGATCTTTTGAGACAGTTATGGCAGAATATATCTCGTGAAGCTCTATATGGCAATCCAGCTCAGGTACTTGTTTATAAGGAAGAGCATACGAGATAGTAGCTATATCAATTGACTGCGTTAGTAACTTCTCATAATGGTTCTTGAGTTCACAGATTTTAAATCCTATTAGTGCGTACTAAAACTGTTACCACGTATCTCCTTGGCAATTTTCCACCAATCTTTGGCTGAAGAAACAAACTGTAGGCTTTTGGCAATGTCTTGAAAATAAGCTTCCTTTTTAGTCTTACATAAGCACCTGTACTTTTTGTTAGCATCATTATACTTTTTTCTGCAGACGTCAAGGTTTAATTTCCGAAAGGCTTTGAGGTGTTTGAAAGCAGTTTTTCGGGCGAAGAAACAAGCTAAATCAAACCAAGGCTTCTTGGGCTCAAACTTAATAGTTTGTCGTGTAGGAGCTCCATTTGCTTCATAGATCCATTTTTTTATCGCATTGCAACGATCATCAATAGAATCTATTGGTGTCGTCGTGGAACGTACAATAGACTCGAGTTTAGTATTGTAAGCGATACATCGGTTTTCGTACCATTTGAGCCGAGGAAGACTTCTGTGACTAGAACTTGTTGTTTCTGTGGATTTTATGGCGCAGATTACTGGCATATGATCTGAGAAGCTTTCGCAACCAACACTGAAGTCTTCTACCATATTTGAAGCTGCGTATGAAAGGCAACAGTAGTCAAATACAGATGAGCCTCTGCTGCTTACAAAAGTGTATTCACCATCTTTGTCATTGAATCCTCTGCCATTCAGAATGTATGCACCAATGTCCTCAAGGAATTCTAAGAAACTTTTGCAGTTGCTGTCACAGATTGAATCTTTGGAGCATCGCGTTTCGAAAACAGACGTAGGAGGAACCGAGTTGCAGTCCACTGTTCCTTTTGTGCCGGTTCTCACGTTGAAATCGCCTCCTAGAATGAAAATGGTGGATGTAAGACTACTAAAAAAGTTTTTGAGAATGGCGAAATCTCTGTTCCAATGGCTACAATTCAAATAAAAGGGTACTAAATTTATATTGACTCCTGAGAAACAACATTGAAGTGTGATCATTGCATCTGTGGTCACAAATTTTAGCTTATAGATAGGTTCGATGATTTTCTTGTACCCAAATAAGCATCCACCACTGGCTCTGCCGAAGTTGAATGTTTTTGTTGCTGAAATCCACTTTAGTTTAAAACCGACGAAGTATTTTTCATAATTTCTAAAATTCTCAGAAAGTACAAATGTTTCAAATAAAAAGAAAATTTCAAATTTACAAATATATTTAGGTTAGGTTACAATGGCTGTCAGGAATACACCCGACACACTTAGACCAATACTACAATAGCGATTGGTATACCAATATTCAACCTGCTGGTTGAGATCGGTAGAACGGTTCCTTCTCTGGCGAGTTCATCGGCTTTGCAGTTACCCGCGATATCTTTGTGCCCCGGCACCCAAAAAAGGTGAATGTTGAACTGTTCAGTCATCTCCTTAAGAGATAAGCGACAGTTGAGGGCGGTTACTGAGTTCGTAGAAACAGCGCCGAGTGATTTGAGAGCTGCTTGACTATCTGAGAAAATCCGGATATTCGTTGAGGATATCACGTTTTCTTTTAGCCGTGATAGGACCTCTTTGATCGACAGAATTTCCGCTTGGAACACGCTACAATGGTTTGGAAGGCGGAACGAGAGACTTACGTTAAGTCGGTTTGAGTACACCCCACAGCCTACCCCTTCTTCGGTTTTTGAACCATCTGTATAGAAATGAATTGAATCATCTCTCAAAAATTCATCGTCTTCCCAGGTCGTTCTCGGTGGGATTGAGACTTGGAACTTATTATCAAAAACCAATTGGGGGATGGTGTAGTCGGAGTGGCAAGGGATAGATCCGAAAAAATTCAGGATCGTAGCGTGGCCGATGATATTTACGGTCCATTGGGAGACAGCTCTCATACGAATGGCTGCACTGGCGGCCATTTGTTTGCTGAAGATATCTAGTGGTGTGAGGTTAAGAAGTGTATTAAGGGCAGCCGAGGGTGTTGATCTCAGTGCTCCGCTTATACACAAACAGGCTGTTCGTTGGACCTTGCTTAAATTATCGCAGTAGGTCCTTTTATCAAGAGCGGTCCACCATACCACTACTCCGTATGTGAGTATTGGTCTGATGACCGCGGTGTAGAGCCAGTGTGTGATTTGGGGGGAAAAATCCCATTTATTACCAATGGCTTTCTTACAGGAAAATAAGGCTACGGTGAATTTCCTGATTCTTTCCTGTATATTGGCTTTCCAATTTAGCTTTTTGTCTAAGATTATACCTAGATATTTAGCTTCGTTTGAAAGTACAAGTGAGATTCCATTAATTGATGGAGTTATTAGTTGAGGAATTTTATATTTCCTGGTGAAGAGAACGAGTTCAGTTTTCTGAGGGTTGACCCCTAGATCACATTTTCCCGCCCATTTTACAAGTTTATTTAGAGCGGTCTGCATCAGGTTCGTAAGGACGTAAGCATGTTTGCCGGACACCGCAATGGAGACGTCATCTGCATATGCAATCACTTTGAATCCCTCAGCTTCTAAGTCAACTAGAAGTTCATTGACGACTATATTCCATAGAAGAGGGGATAGGACTCCGCCTCGCGGTGTTCCTCTACTGACAGATCTCTTTGCAGAGAAGTTTCCTAGAGTAGAGTTGATTCTCCTGCTTTTTAGCATTAGATTTATTAACTCCACTATGGAACCATCTACTTTGAGCTTCGTCAGTGCCTTTGTAATTGCAGAGTTGCTGACGTTGTTGAAGGCGCCCTCTATCTCGATGAAGGCGGCCAGAGTGAATTCTTTGTGATGGAGGGAATATTCTATAGTACGTACCAGGGTGTGTAGGGCCGTTTCTACAGATTTTCCCTTACAGTAGGCGTGTTGTGCTGTAGATAACAATTTTGGATCTATAGCTGTACGCAGGTGGATATCAATCAGTCGTTCTAGGGTTTTAAGAAGGAAAGATGATAGACTTATTGGTTGGAGATCTTTTGGGTTTACGTGGGATGATTTCCCAGCCTTAGGTATAAACACAGCCTTGACTTATCTCCACTGAGTGGGGATATAGTTCAAGGTGGCACAGCCGATGAGAATTACTTCAAGGACAGGGATAATAATGTCCGCGGCCTTTTGAAGTTCGGCTGGAATTATACCATCAGGTCCAGGGGATTTGTATGGGTCAAAGCTGTTAATGACTCAAACTAATTTTTCCCTTGTAATCAGATCGGGGTTGTTTGTTATTATGCTACCTGGTTCTGTGGAATCATAATTACATAAGTTCTTAGAGCTTCCTGGAAAGTGAGTGTCCAGAAGCAAATTGAGCGTTTCTTCGCAGGATTCTGTCCAGCCGTCAGCTAGCTGTTTTCAAACTGCTAGGCATGGTCGGACTCTTTGAGAGGATTTTTCTTAATCTAGAAGCTTCTGAAGTATCTTCTATTTCCCCACAGAAGTTTCTCCATGAAGTTCTTTTAGTTTTCCTCAGTTGATATTTATATGTTTTGAGGGATTCCTTGTAGGAGTCCCAGTCTATTGAGATTTTTGATTGTTTAGCTCGGTTGAAAAGTTTTCTGCATTCCTTTCTGAGCGGTTCTAGCCCCGAGCTCCACCACAGTGGTTTCCGTTTTCCTCTTATTTTTATAAGAGGACAGGATTTGTGAAGTGAGTGGTTAAGGGTAGTGGTAGAATCATAAACTTTTTGTTCTAGATCCTGTTTGTTTGTAGGGTTTTGTAAAAGTTCAGGTTTAATAAACTTTTCCAGTGTTACCCGATATTTTTGCCAGTCAGTTTTCCGATAGTTTCGGAAGACTGGTTGCTTGAGAGGTTCCTCATTAAGATCAAATTGAATGTATCTATGATCAGAAAAGGAGTGTTCAGTAGATACTTTCCAATTAGTAATCCTATGATGAACCGAATCGGAGACAAGAGTGATATCTAAAACTTCTTGTCTGTTTCTGGTAATGAATGTTGGTTCATTGCCAATATTACTTATTATTATAAGGTTAGTACTTAAAATAAAATAAAAAAGTGACTCACCCCTTTCATTTATGTCAGTACTACCCCATACTGTGTGATGCGCATTAGCATCGCATCCAATGATGACGCAGATCTTCTGCCGTTCTGCTGCAGCGACAAATATATTTAAAAAAATGACATAATAAAGATTTATTTGCAAGACCAGCTCTATTGTAAAACAAGACCTGACAGGCAATGGGTTGCTAATTAATAACATTGTCTTGATGAGTTTTGGCTGTTGCCACAATGACAGAGTAGACCAAATTTGATTTGCTCAAAAGGTTTCCAATGAATTCTTTATCAGCTTCATTGAATGATGTGATGATGCCATCCTTGCTGCATTTATACCGCCGTCCATCAACTGAAAGCGTCCAATTCTTAATGTCAAGCCTGAGACGAGAATCTACTTTCAGAAGACATATCTTTAACTGGCGCAGATGAAAACTCTCGGATCGTTCATTTAAAGTTAAGTCCTTATTGATTGATATCGGAGTATTTTTCAGACGGATCGATGAAGATAAAACAGTTTTTACATCGCTTGTACTAGAGAGCTCAAAAACATAAGATGAAGACTTTTGGTTTGAAGATCCGATTTTCCTAACACTATTCATTACAGCAGGGACTTTAAGTGTAGAGTAACACACTTGCTGAAATTCCTGTTTAGCATCTTCGACACTTTTAGCATTTAACCCTCTGACTATGATGTTGAGCCTTTTGGAGTACTTCTCCGCATCTTCAATTCTTCATTCAAGCTGTATTTCACCAGTCTTCAGCTTTTCAATCTCCTCCTTCAGTAGTTTATTTTCCTCCTCGAGTTCTGCAACACGTATAATAACACCGCTTACATCACTCTTCGTGGCAATATCTTTCAATTTTACATCAAAGAGGGCATCCATTTTTGACATGATTGCCTCCATTAATTGGTCATTAGCCATTCCAGTGCTAGAGCAATTTTTCTTTGACGACACAATTTGCAATTCTGGCGATGTCTCCCTTAACGATCTTTTTGAATTTGAATTTTCATTCATGAGGTGAATTAGGATGGTTGTGAACTTTGCTGGATGTTAAAAAAAAGGTTGAGACATAGGCTACGATAATAATTTTTAAGCTTTTGGTGTAATGATTTTCAGTTCTCAGTTGTAGTGGTTTGTGGGTGTGGTGTAGTAGTTTTCTCTCAAGTGTGGTGAATTCTTGTAGTTAGTTGTTGTTTTCCGCGAGAGTTCAAATATACTGAACTTTTGATGCAAACGATGAAATAACATAGAGCAGACGTAGAAAAAGGTGTGAGGGGAGGAAATATAGCTGAGCAATTTGTTGATCTTTATGCTCTTGCGGTGTATTATCCTATGTGTGTATAAGTTCTACACTTAAATATGATGTACTCACACAGTTATGTACGTTGCAGTTCAGGTAGGAGAGAAAGCACTCAGCACTTGACTTTTAAATTTTTCTTTGAGTTTATTAATTGGTTGTTATGTTTTAATTTTACTCACTTAAGCTTGCATTGGATGGATTTGACTATGTCAGACGGTTGCCACCTTTAATTAAAACTTAACTGCCACTACTATTATATTTTCTTAAAGCTTTATAACTCACGATTTTGAATTTTCTTAGGAGCAAATTTTAACTCGACCACTCACTAGACACTCACTCAAGATCGATCCGGTTGATATTCTTCCGGAGAAGGCTTTGCACTTATTGTTTGTATTGCGCGGGCTGTTTGTTCAAGGGACGGTTCTCCCCGTGCTTCCTTTCGCCCCTTAGAAAGTTTTCCGAATGCTTCTTACATTCCGGAGTACTGACTCCCTTAGCCCCACAATGGAAACAGAAAAGGTTCCTAGTATGCGACGGACAAAAATGATAAGAATGACCTTTTTGGTCACAATTCCAACAATTAAGATTAGTAATGTACCCAGTATTCGAATAGTTAGAAATGTCTGCTACATCTTCCTTATTAACTATCTGTATTTCAGGTTCCTCTTCAATCATTACTTCATGCACAGTTCTCTGTGCCGAAAAACGCTTATTTAAATATCTCTCTGACTCTCTAGCCTTCTTTCTCAATTGCTCTAAAGTTTTAACCTCTGATGCCAGTAAAATTTCACCCAACTTATCTTTAACGTTGTTCTTAATGATATCTACTAGTTTCCGGCTTTCAAATGGTTCTTTGAGCTTATCGTTCATCTTAACCACTGAGTTATAGAACTCATCGAATGTTTCCTTATACCCTTGTCGGCGAGTAAGTAAACGCATAAAAATGTCAACATCCCCCTCCTGACGTCAAACTCTTTCCTCATTTCAGATTTGACCTCTTTAAATTTAGCCTCTGGATTTTTCTTCAAAAACCTCCAGAACCATTCATTTGCTTTTCCAACCAACAATGAATGGAAGTTTGCCGTCATTTGTTCATCAGAATATTCTGACGAGGTTTGCAAACGTTTGACTTTAAAAAGGAAATCGTCAATAGGTTCAATGCCGTCATACTCAATGTTCCATCTGTCTAGTCTACACCTATACGATGTGCTACTATTCAATTCCAACACTGAATTTTTTGCTCGGGGAACAGGAGTGGGAATGGACTGTCTCACTTGTGTGCCTGGAGACTCCAGCAAATTACTACTCGTCGATGCAAAGGCATTCGGATCTACTCTAGGTTGTTGATTTATGGTTTCCAGCTTATTCAAAACTCTACTCATAAACATGTCCATGCTTTGGAACATTTTAATTTGATTGAGAGTTAAACTACGCTCGATTCTATCAACCAGATCATCTTCTGTATTTGGAGGGAGACTGGAACGTTTAGTCCCTGTGCCACTTGGTAGTTGGCGTTCCTCGTCCTCTACCTCTTCTAACGCTGGGTTATTTTCAGTCATACTGATGGAATATTCTTCTGAAACCGTCGAATTCAATTCCTGGGAAAAACTCAATGAATTATCGAGGTTGAACCTATCTATGGTGGTGTGAAACCGTTGGTAAAATTTTTCAAAACTTTCCGCTGATTGAGCCTGGAAAAGCTCCAAATTATCTACTATAGACGCTCGACGGCTTCTGCGCAAAACTTCCAACTAAATCGGAAATTTAAACTACTCGTTGCAAGCTTCCAGTGAAAACTCGATACTTTCAATACGGTCCCCAAAACACCGAATAAAACACGATAACCTTCCAACCGGAATATACTTCTATACTAAAACTAAATTTCTATTTAAAAATTTCAATTTCAGAAATGTAAAAAAAACAATACAGTGTTTGCCTTTAAACTTTTAGACTAACCGACTTAATAAAATTATAACTGACTAATTTAGTAAGAAAAATTTACCAAGACGGATTTTTTTTTTTGGCTCCCTAAAATCATATGAGACTATGGATGAGGAAGATTTTAGAGACAGGATGACTCAAATGTGGAGGAAGAGGCCGTAGTTCTACGAGCCGAAATTAAAATCAAAATAAACTACTTGAAAGGTATTAACTATTGCACTAATTAACTATCTATTGGAACTAAAATCAAATTTATTTTTCAGGAACTCATTAGCGAAGACTCTAACAAAACTAACTTTGTTTGATGAGTATCTGGGCATCCAATTTTTTTTTCAAACAATTGTATGACTCAGACTCTTCACCAACCATTTCTTTGCTAGGGCTTATGTTTAACTTATATCTCCAACCGCAACTCGATACCGAATGCTCTGCCTTCAATGACCGGGACTGATAGGAATATGCCTCCTGAAACCCTAGCAAATTAATCAAAAAAACTTAAAAGTAATATCAAAATTCAGAAAAATAAAAATGTTACAAAAAATTTGAATTGGCTCTTAAAATCTGCACCTTATTTAAAATAGCGGGCTCCCGTTGATGGGCGCCATTTTTGTAACGGACGTTGTTGAAGTTAGGATCTATGTTGGCATGCATGTGCCCCGTTTTATTTAGCTCGCCGGTGGGGTGGTTCTTTATCCTGTAATCCGTTTACAAAATTAAAACTTACCATGCCAGACTTTGACTATTAGATGTTTTAGCCTTCGAGAAATTTTTGTCTACACCCTCCCTTCCTGACTATCTTACTCGACTGGATAGTCCCTTAAATATGGCATCTTCCTTCCCTTCACTTCATCCTACCATTCTTCTTTCCTCATCCTTCGTCTTTCTTTATTAACAACTCATGTTATTGTCTTTTTGATTTGTTAATTTAATCTTTTAATTGCAATCCACTCATGTTTCTTTTCTATTCAATTTTCTTTTTGCATAATGTGTGTATTATATTTAAGTTAATAAATTCTTCGTTAATAATTTAAAAGAAAAAAAAAATCTCCTTCTATTTCTATAAAAGTCTTTCCTTGTACACACTAAGTTGGAGATTACCACCCTCGTTTTATTTATTATTACTTATACTTATATGTTTTCAAAATTTCCCCTTTAAAACCCTTCTCCCCGAAATTTAAATATAGACAGATGATTTTTACAAAAAAAAAAAATTATAGGTATCAATAATCACTCACCGAATTTAAGCAGCAACGTGTTGTTGTGGCCACAGCATCCAATTGCTCCACCGATGGTACCCAATCAGTATCTACTACTTTAGTACAAAACTTTTAAAAATCACTGTTCTATAGTTTTTAAATTTCTTTCACTTAAAGTACTATTGTGCACTTTTAATTTATATGTGCCATAAAAAAAAGATTTTTTTTTTATTACTCTAAGATTATTGAATTTTTTTTTATTACAAGATTTGCAACTGTTTTATAAGATCTATTAACTGATTTTTTTTTCTCAGACTGCAAAGTACTAAACCGTTCCTGGCTAGTTGTAGCGGAGCCTCTAACGGTTCGAATGAAATCACGTTCCGTAGGATGAAATTAGCCTTATTTTTGCACTATTTACTAATCTTTTTTTGAAAGATGATTCAAATTTTGCTGATTATGAACGTTTTACAGCTTTTCCTCTTTTCAGGTTTTTGGCTTAGCTTAAACAGCCACCAGCTACTGCTATAACTTTCACACCTAACCCATAAAAAATATAGTATACTTTCTGCTCTAAGATTAGGCCTTATATACAAAAAAAATTACCTCTGTTCACAATAAAAATCTACCAATTCATTTTCTTGGTTTATTAAAACTTTCCTTTTCTTCAGCTTTTATCTCAGTTTCGACTTTCTTTTAACTTTTGGTTTGCAGTTAGCCGCAATCCCTATTGAAATTTATATATATATATATGTGAGACTAAAACCGCGGACACAAAAACTTTACCTTAAATCGTTAGCTATTAGTATACTACTGCGTCTACACAGCTGAAAGTCTACTGAAACTTTTTTACGATGTTTCAGGAAAAGTTTCTTCTAACCATTTGTTTCCCTAGGTCTCTCTCTCTTACTGGCATTTTACTTCGCAACATTTTCCCGTTACCGAGAAAGATTTTCAGTTAACTTTGTGTCTGCTCTCATTTTGCTTCTATACGACTTTACTACCGTGAATACTTGAATACCTAAATTTCCCAGTATAAAAAAATCATTCTTTTGACATTTGTCATTTAGGCATTCGACTGACAGATTTCTAATCGTTTTTTTTTTTTTTGTTTTGGTTTCGGTAGCGTATTTTAAAATGCGAATTCCTTGCTTTTGGATGTTATGTTTAAGGTTTAGTTTTATTCGTTTCTTTATTTCATTGTTTAGTTTACCCGGGCCGATCCTATGTAGCTAGTTTCGTAACAGCCTCCTAGTCTCTACTTTCTAGCCTCTTACCAATATTATAGTATATATCTTTGTCTCTTTCTAATAGAAGAGGGAAATCGAAAACTAAAGTATTGAATTTGAATGTTCGGATCTAACCGCACACTAAGAAAGCGTGCATTGGCAAAGTAAGAAGTAAATTAGTAAAGTAATCAAATTCAATACAAAAATAATACACAAAATCAAAACGAAAAAAGTGGCAACTCGGACAACATCACATTCCATAGCATACGTTACATTCCCAAGCTAACAAATAACAAATACCTACACGAAATAATAAAAATCAACAAAGAGAGAACTTCATTCGCTCACAAATCTAATCACACACTCAGCAAAATATTCACAAGAACAAAGACACCATTGCAAAAGGAAATAATAAGGATAAGGATATAAGGAAATAATAAAGGAAATAAAATGAAACGGCTAGACGAATGAAGTGTGCGATCTTGTATATTGGCACAACAAAACGCACACTAGCTACAAGAATAGCTGAACACAAAGTTGACGTCAGGAAAAAGAGATCATCAACTGGACTCTCACAACTTATGACAGAACATGGACACACCGCTGATTTCGATGACGTAACAATTCTTGACAAGGAAAGAAACACAAATAAGAGATTCACATTGGAGAGTCTACGAATACAACAAAACATTAAGAGAACGATGAATTTCCAAGAAGACAAAGACAATTTAAGTGCTAGCTACAGTGCTGTCATCAAGTAAACAATAGTCTGTGATAGCAATTAGTTGATAATTTCTGTTTTGTCCTGTTCCTTAATTTATTTAATTTATTCAATTTTGTAACTTTTCTGTTAAGTGCAATACATTAAAAATAGACTACTTTTTTAAATGAAAACAAATGTAAATTGACAATAGTAAGTAAATAGATTATAAAGCATGAATTAGAAAATCCAAAAATTGTAATTATAGGTCCAATAAAAATACCCTCTGAAGAAGTTGGAAAATAACCAACGAAACGTCGGGATAAAGTTTTTTAAAAATGGATTAATTTATTAATTGCATAGAAAAGTAATAGATCAAAAAGCCCAATAAAAACAATCAAAAATTAGTAAAGTAGTTTAATGAGAATTTGTTTTTTTTTTTTGAGGCTCTCAACTATGAGATTATTGTATTTAAATAGTTTTTAAATAGGGATTACCAATTGTAAGTAATCTGATATAACACAATACGTTTGTAATACAAATTATATTTCTTTTAGAAAATAAAATTGAAGTTGTAAAGAGAAGTATCAGCAACGGAATTTTTTATTGAAGGTACCTCCCAACGACAATAATTATTATTATAATAACTATTATTATAATTATAATTACTATAATAATTATTTTTATAATAATTTCTTGTTATTATTAAAATAATTATTATTATAATTATTATTATTATAATTATTATTATTATAATTAATTATTATTATTATAATTATTATTATTATAACATAGGTATATTATTATTATTAAAATAATTATTGTTATAACTATTATTATTATTAAAATAATTATTATTATTATAATTATATTATAATAATTACTATTATAATTGTATAATTACAATTATTATTGTGACTGACTTTGAATCGCTTGCGAGGATAAACTCTAGCATCGACTATGTTTCTTCTTCCTTGGTCATAAACCTGTCTCGTGATAAACGTCTGCTTTTTAACCTGGACTCAGAAAGTAAGCCAGGATTGAACTAGCCCGAATGATTGTACCAATTCTGCGAACTCCTGCTTATCACAGGTCTTACGTACTGAAACACCTCTCAAACACATCTGAACGTCCTTGTTTTCTTTTTCACTCAATAATTTTTCTATCCGCAACTTGATACATTCAGCTCTTTTTCCACAGACAACCTACAGTGACAACTCAGAGGTCAGAGCCACCGAAGTACCGAATCTTATCGTGAACTGCTAGTGCAGATAAGTAGCCTCGATGCGCTGACCCACAGACATGTTCTTTATTCTCTTACTCGGGGGAAATAATATAAGTCTTCCTCTAACAAGACGACGACAAAGAATTTCATGACTCGCGGCTCTTTTTCTCTTAATTTCTTCATTCACTCTTCTCTTCATGTCCGCTTCCAGCCCTCCCTACTATGAACGATTTATTTATTTCTAGTTTTTAAATAAAATAATTAAAATATTCGATACACGAACAAAACTATTTTTGATTTTTAATTCAAGGGCAGTTTGTTAGTTTTCAACGCTATGATTTCGAAATCGTAATGGCGCAGTTTATTTGTTTTTACAGGTACTGTAACGAATGGCAACTTAAACCATTCGTGTTTTGAAGAGTCCTAGACGTATGCAGTAGTTATTTATGTCTCTCTTTGAATTGTATACTTAAGAATAAGAGACAAGGGTAGTTCTTTCTTCTTTAGTCTTGTTCTGTCTATCAGATAGGCAAGTCGTGTCTCGTGTATTTCTTTCTGTTAAACCGGAGAAAATAAATTGTGTGTTTTTTTATATATATTTTTCACACAACAAAATCGTACCGTGTTTTGTGTTTTAATGAAAGGAATATACATTATGGTCCTTTGAGTCGGTTTTGAAAAAAAAAAAATCGGAGTGTAAAGTGCAAAGTGTAACTAATAATGGAACCAGCGGCAGCGCCAGGAGGTATAGATAGGAATCTACGCAGGAGCCAAAAAATGGAATCACGCAGACAGATGGTTTGTAAGTGGTGATCACAAACAAAAACTATTTTTAACAATAATATTCATTTAATTCTTAATTTTACCCATTAATAACATCAATCTTTGAAGTTTGAATATTCATTTGATAAAATAAATAAACTTTTCGGTGCCTAACAACCACCATTTTCAGCATTTTTCGGTGATTTACAACCACCACATCTCGCTAGGTAGTTATCTATATGTACATTGGTATTCATTTCTATATTCATAACCACAGCGTCTTAATATGCAGTTTTTTTTTGTATGTACTCAGCGGAGCTACATTGTGAACAAAATGTTGTTCAACAGGAAAAAAGGGGTAAATTCAAAAGTGGGTACATAGGAAAATAGTGTTCATAAACACAATGGAAAATATATTCTCAAACGAATATACGATCAATGGCTAGGAAGCTAGGAAAATAGTGTTCATAAACACAGTGAAAAATATATTCTCAAACGAATATATATTAGTTGCTAGGAAGCTAGGAAGTATTCATAGACACAGTGAAAATTTATTCAAAAACCAATATATATTAATTGCTAGTAAGCTAGTGAAACGCATTGAAAAATATATTCGCAAAAGAATATATATGAGTTGTGGTTAGGAAACAGAGAGGTGTTCATAAACACTGGGAAAATATTATGAGAAAACCAAAGGAAATTCAGCTAGGAAGTGAAATGTCCATAAACACGAGGGGAAATATTTATATATTACAAAAAGAATAGTGGAATTTAGCAAGGAGGGTTATAAGGTGTATTTATAAATACATATTGGAACTAGGAAGATATACTAGGAACAATTAAAATTGAAGTCATGTTTGGAAACAACAAATAATATTCTAGGAAGGATAAGGAATTATTCCCAGAGAATTAGGAGCGGATGGATGTTCAGCGCGAGCGCAGAGATGCCATGACCACTAGCATTAATTGAGCAAAAGAACATTTTTTTTTTTTGCGTCTTCTTTCAACACGAGCCTAAAAAAGTTCTGTGCAAAGTGTTCTCTATTTTCCTTGAAGACAAGGGGGAATAGTTGGGAGAATATTTTTATTTAAATGATTTCTAAATTTTCAGGAGAAAATGGAAATTAAAATGTATCAATCAAAGAAAATGTAACTTGATTGATTGATTTCTTTTGTACCCACATAAACACATATACATACGTTGATTTCTATTAAATCTTAGGCAGGAAATATTTCAGGTTTAGGTTTTTCGTTCCACAAAAAGCAAACGGAAAGAAAGAGCAGGCCGCTCCAGCAACCATCGAGTCAGGAGACAAACAATTGGTATCGCTCCAACGGGCAATTAAAAGATCGCTGACATTTGCCGAATCGGAGGATTTGAGTTCAGTGTCTCAGGAGGGGCTACCGATTCGAACGGATAGACTCCTACAAAATTGGGAGAAGTCCAAACCAACTTTTCATAGAAAAAACAGCTAACAGAATAAGCGAGGCAGGAGCAAACGCCGGCACCAACGAATGAGAAGGACCCAAAAAATAAAATTAGAATCAGCCTGACGCTTCCTGTACAGCAGCACGACACTAAAAATACGTGGCAAAAGCTTTGGAACCCAGTGGATCGATGCAAAGGAGCCAATCCAGCTTGAAAACAACAGCAGGAGCTACACAACATCTGTATTAATTGTTTGAAAAAAGGCCATCGGAAAGACCGATGCAC